>JAKSZU010000013.1:36014026-36614026 GCA_026018925.1 Tupaia tana | reverse complement strand
TTGCATCACATGAGAGCTCTGACCTTCCTTCATCACAGCCTGTGGGAGCAGTTAGAGAGCTGGGGCCCCAAGACAGGGTTCTGAAATCAGTCACCTACATATGGTGTCAGCATCCAGCACTTTTTATTTAACCAATATTTACTGAACACGTGTTCTGTGCGAAGGTAATGGCTACGTCACTGGACTCTCACGTAGTTGACTGCAGTTTGAGTCCTAGACCCAACAGCTTAAAACTCATGCTAGGTGCATGTGTACCCAAGACCCAGAGAAGAGACTGGAGGAGAAGGGATTGCAGTGTGGCATCCTCCCGGGGGAGTGATTTCTTGCTTTCCTTTCTCTCTGTCTCTCTGGCGAACGCATGAGCCCGATAGCAAAAATTTCTCTCTCTTAAAAAAAATATGGAGACAAAGGAGGAAGGAGGTAAGGAGGTCAGTTTAGAGTATGCTCAAAAAAACCTTCCTGAGGTAGTAATATTTGGTCTGAAGCAGGAAGAAAGGATGAAAGGAGCCAGTCAGGCAAAGAGCTGGAGGAAAATATTGCTGGTAGGAAGAATGGCTGGTAGAAAAGCCCTGAGGTTTGGAAAGAGTTGGGATGTTGCAGGGGCTCCTGTGGCTGAGGCTTCGTCAGAAGGCTGGGGAGTACTAGAATTACAGCTAGGGTTCGGTTGTTATTGCAGCTTAACAAGCTACCCTAAAACTCGGTAACTTTAAGTAACCCCTTTGTAATATTCCCAAATTCTGTGAGTTAGGAAGCAGGTCGAGTCTGGCTGGGCGATTCTTTGTGACATTGGCTGAGATTTGAGTGCTACTCATTGGCACTCACCTGATAGCTGGTCTGGTTTAGGGGCCCCAAAAATGCTTCGTTCACCTGGGCTGTTACCTAGGTTTGTGTGATAATTCATTATTTTGTGTCAACTAGGCTGGGCCACAGTGCCCAGATATTTGGTCAGATATTATTTTGGATGTTTCTGAAAGGTTGTTTCTTGGATGAGATTAACATTTTAATGAATGGACTTGGAGTGAAGCAGATTGCTCTCCATAATGTGGGTAAGCCTCACCTGATCTGCTAAAGGCCTTAAGAGTGCAGACTGACCTTCGAACAAGAGGGAATTCTGCCAGCAGGTGGCCATAGGACTGGAACTGCAACACAGGCTCTTCTTGGGTCTTCAACCTGCCATCCTGCCCTCCAGATTTTGGGTTTTCCAGCTTCCATAATGCATGAGCCCATTCCTTAAAATAAATCTCCTTCTCTGTCTATAAGCATCTCCCTGGTTCCGTTTATCTTAAAACCATGACTATCCAACTGGAATGACTCTAGGAGACTGCCAGTGGAGAGCCTATATATGGTCTGTATGTGGCTTGACTTCTTCCCACCATGGCATCCTCTGGCATGGACTTCTTCCATGGGGACTTAGGGTCCCCAGATGGAGTTTTCTAGCAGACAAGGCAGGAGCTGCATTGCTCTTGGTGCCCCCATGATGGAATTAACCACTATTACCTCTGTCATACTCTATTGATCAAAGTAGTCACTAGCCTGCCCAGGTTCAAGGGGCGGGATGTGGACCCCACTCTTTATGGAAGCAGTGCCAAAGAATTGGGGACATTGTTTTAAAACTGCCGCAGTGAGGCCGACCTGGTCATAGCACTTAGAGTGTGTGCACACACATACACACACTAATGGGGTTTGGGGAATGCTGTAACAACCCTTCCCATCACAATTGAAAAAAGCTGATGGGAGAGCTTGGAATTTGCTGTATACCACGATGTTCTTCATACTTCTTCACTTCTGATAGAACTTGTGCCCTCTCCTCAAAAACAAGACAAAGCAAATGAATAAGATCTGTATAGAAAAACACTGTGCAGGCAGACAGATCTGGAAGCCAGAGGGGAGGGAGTTGGGCTGGGCCGACTTCTGTGTCTCCCAAATGCATCAGTGAAACCTGAAGGAAAGAATGGAGATTGGGGAAGAAGTCAGAATTGTTATTGGAGCACAGTTTCTCAAAGGAGCACAGATAGCATTTACGTTAGGAAAATTCTTCCCTTCGAGGGGCATTGTGGAATGGTTAACATCCCTGGCTCCTTGTCAGTAAATGTCAGCTCCCCAGCCCCCAGTCACTGTGACAATGAAGAGCAACCTTCATGCATTGCTGACAGAACTCCCTTCACCTGGACATAAGGGACATAAAAAGTGCAAAAGCCCCACCTCTTTCCCCACTAATAATCACTCAGAATACGCTCAAACATGGTTCTGTCCAAACTCTGAAAATCAGCTCACTCACCTTCAGAAAAGTAATCCTTCCCTGAACATCAGAATCCTCCTTACAGAGATAAATCCAAACTTGCTGCCATTTACTCCCAGAAACTATATAGATATTACTGTTACACTAAAGAGTTGTTTAAAATGTGAAATATACTTCTTTCTTTCATTGTTATTTTACCCCAAACAACACTTTTATGGTTTCACTATATTTTTTCTAAGAAAGATTTTAATGTGACTGAACTGAGACTTTCTGGTAGACCTGGTTTTGTGTCCCAGACTTGTGGAATGTATATCAGCAAAGAGAAAGTGTTTCCTTCTCCTGTCAAGCAGGAACAATCCCTTAAATGGGTGACCAATGAAAAACCCTTCAAAATCCTTGTGTGGCTTGAGTCTAAAGACAGAATTGAAAAGATGAAAAGACCGGTGTTTTGGTCAAATAGACTCTTTAAGATTCACACCCCCCCCCCCCCATTTATAGTAGTTGCACGAAGTTGTGGTTCTATATTCAGTAGTGATGCATAAACCTATGCCAATATAGGTGGCCCACTAACGTTTGCAGTGAATGCTTAATTCATTTAGAAAATAAAATAGGCTTTGGGAGCTTGTGACTAAGTTGGAGACAACATCATTAGTCATTCCTCAATTTTGAGAGGTAATACAAAAGTAAAGAGGTTATTGAGGCCAGAAAATCAAATATTGTTGACAGAGAATGAGAGAGAGGGAACGTGAGAAAGCACCCCCCCCCCCCTTGGGGGATGGTCATGTCACTATCCCTTCTCTTCTATTTCTCCTCTTGGACTTTTGGGCACACACATACACAGCATGCTTTTAAGTCACTGGGTCTGAAATTCAAACTATGAACTTGGCCTTGTGGGATTCAGCTGCCTTAACCATCACACTGCTGGTTGGCTAAACTTTGATTAATTTTGAAAGTCAGATGGAGTCAAAATTATCAAATAAAAATAATGCAAAGATATTTTTATAAGCAATTACAAAGGAAAGCTGCTACTCTCATGGGGCTTACATTCTAGTGCTATCTGAACAGCAAACAACAGGATACTTTGTGCTGGACTTCCTACAGGCTTGTGAGAAAAATATGTTATAATATGCTAATTGATTGTTTACAGTTCTCTCACATTCACATGGCCGACTGTAATATCAATTCTATAAGGATCCTTTCCTCAGGCCTTTTGATGTTCTGTTCCTTCTGCTCTAAATGCTACTCTACATTTGTATCCCCATCCTGGCCCTTTGTACACTTTAGTCCTTCTCATCCTTACCTCAGAGTTTGGATGTCACCTTTTCAGAGAATTCTCCTCATTGTGCTAAGTGCCCACAGCTTCTACTGCATCCACGGCCATGTCTCTTAAGCCCTCTTTCTTTCATAGCAATTATTCCAACTTGAAATGAGAAATAAAACTATTCAAAAAAACTTTTCTTTGTGGCCAGCAGGTGGCATAGTGATGAAGGTGCTAGACTCCCACATGGCTGATTGCACTTGAAGTCCCAGGCCTGGCAGCTTGAAACACACTGGGTGCGTGTACATGCGTGCATACCCAAAATCCTGAGAGGAGAATGGAGGAGAAGGGATTGCGGCATTACCCTCCCACCTGGAGAGTGGTTTCTCACTTTCTCTCTCTTTCTCTCTCAGCAAACACACATGGCCTATAGCAAAAATCTCTCTCTCTCTCTCTCAAAAATAAAAAGTTTACCCTTGATTAAAATTGAAGTTGGGATCACCAGCTACAAGAATATTGACTGATGGGACCAGCAGTTAGCGTAGTGGTTATGTCACTGGACTCCCATGTAGTCGACTGCAGTTCAAGTCCCGGACCTGGTGGCTTAAACTCACGCCGGGTGCGTGTGTGTGTGTGCCCAAGATCCCGAGAGGAGAATGGAGGAGAAGGGATTGCAGTGTGGCCATCCCCCCTGGGGGGGGTGATTTCTTGCTTTCTGTCTCTCTGTCTCTCTCTGTCTTTCCGGTGAGCGCAGTTGGCCTTGTGGGATTCAGCTGCCTTAACCATCACACTGCTGGTTGGCCAAACTTTGATTAATTTTGAAAATCAGATGGAGTCAAAATTATCAAATTTTTTTGCCTTATAGCAAAAAAAAAAAAAAAAAAAAAAAAAAAAAAAAAAAAAAAAAAAAAAAAAAACCTCTCAAAAAAATAAAGAGTATTGACTGAGAAACCTTGTGAGGAAGGGAAGGGATTGACCTAAATGTTTTGGAAAGTGTGAGTGAGAAGGTTGAAGTATGGTTTCCAGTTTGGAACTGTAAAGGAAGAAAGAATAAAAATCATGAGACCGGTCAGTGAAAGGACTATTTAGATCAGAGGGTTGCATATTATACATGTTGGCATCATAAAATTGATTGGTCAGTCTCTTTGCTAAGAAGAGTGAAAAGTTAGCTAGCAATATTTTGCTTTTAACTATAGAAAGCTTATTATTATCGCCTAGGAAATTTAAGTAGATCTTGAGGCTACTATGATGAACTGAAGAGCTTGAATACATATTTGTTATGGGAAACTATATTCACTTACTATATGTTTGTTTGTTTGTTTGGAGAGGTTTTTGCTATAGGGAACATGTGCTCTCCAGAAAGACAGAGAGAGACAGAGAGACAGAAAGCGAGAAATCACCCCCCAGGGGGGATGGCCAGGCCGCAATCCCTTCTCCTCCATTCTTCTCTTGAGATCTTGGGCACACACGCACATGCGCCCGGTGTGAGTTTAAGCCACCGGGTCAACTACATGGAAGTCCAGCGACATAGCCATTACGCTAACTGCTGGTCCCATGATATGTTTGTTTTAAAAAATTGCATGTTTTAGAATGTTTGTTGTAGCAAATAGGTCCATTCACCTAGTTGTGTTGTACACCACAGCTCTGTGACAAATAGTTTACTAACATTCCTCAGTAACTCTCCTCCTATCAGTGACAGGAATTCTTTCTCTTAATTGCCAAAGGACACGTACACTTGTCAGAGAGAAAGACAGGGAGAAAGCACCCCCACCCACCCACCACAAGGGGGCATGGTCACACTGCAACCCCCTCTCCTCTGTTGATCCATCTTGTCTGGATTTAGGGCACGCATGCATACATGCCTAGCATGTTTTTCAAGCTACCAGGGCTGGGATTCAAGCTGTCTTTGACTATGTGGAATCTGCCTCCCCTAACCATTAGGTTACAGGGCTGGCCCAAGGAACTGCTTTTTAAATTTATTCGTGTAACTTATATCTATTGTCTATATACTAGAGATATGCATTATTCAAAGCACTGAGGACATAGCAGTGTGTTAGTTATCTACTGCTGTATTAGAAATAGCTACCAACTCAAACCAGCAGTTAGTGTAATGGCTATGTTGCTGGACTCCCACGTAGTCGACCACGGTTCGCGTCCCGGACCCGGTGGCTTGGACTCACACCGGGTGCGTGTGCATGCGTGCCCAGGATCCCAAGAGGAGAATGGAGGAGAAGGGATTGCGGTGTGGCCACCCCCCCTGGGGGGTGATTTTAAAAAAAAAAAGAAATAGCTACCAACTTAGTAGTTTAAAACTACTAAGGTTTACTACTAAAAAGGTTTATTATTTTGCGATGTCTGTGGTCAGGAATCTGGTTATAGCTTAGCTAGGTTCTCTCTTTCACAGTCTTTTGTAAGGCTGCAATCAAGACTTCAGCTGATGCAGAAGTTTTATATAAAGAGTGGATAGGGCCCAGCAGGTGGCATAGTGGTTAAGATCCTGGACTCCCACATGGTTGACCATGGTTCAAGTCTTGGACCTGGTAGCTTTAAACTCATACCAGGCATGTGTATGTGTGCACCCCAAATCTCATGAAGATAACGGAGGAGAAGGGATTGCAGGGTGGCTAGTCCCCCTGGGGGATTATTTCTTGTTTTGTGTCTGTTTCTCTGACAAGCTGCATGTGTCCTATAGCAAAATTCTCTTTCAAAAATAAAAAACAAAACAAACAAAAAAAACAAAACAAGTGGATTAGGGAAAAATTCTCTTCTAAGCTCACTCATGTGGTGGTTGACTTAATTCAGTCTATCAGTGTTTGTTTACTAAGGGTCTGGATTCCTTGCTGGTATTTTCTGGAGGCCACTCAGTTCTTTGGCACGTGGACTTGCCCAACATGGCAACTTGCTTCATCCAAGCCAGCAAGAGAGAGAGCCTAATCAAAGTCTCAGTCATAGAGCCTGTGGAAGTGACACCTCACAACTTTTCTTGGATTCTGTTCGTTGGTCACCAAGCCAGTCCACACTTGAGGGGAGGGCATTACACAAAGACGTGAATCCAAGAGGGGTCATTGGGTACCATTCTAGAGTCTGCCATGGGCAGTAATCTCAACAAAGTTGCTGCTTTTATGGAACATGAATTTAGTACAAAAGCATGAGCTTTTGTCTGTGCTGGACTTCCTACAAGCTTATCAGAGAAAAATGTTTTGTGTTTCTAACAGATTCATTGCTAAATACAAGGAGTCTTTTTCAAATTGGTTAGCAGATAAGGTCTTATCCTCAAACCCTCACGTTGCCTGTAGTAAAGTTGCAGAATTGAAGAGTGTACGTAAAAGTCTTGTTTGTGAACATTTCTCAGCAGAGCTGCAGTGATCAGTGGAATGGGAACCCTACCCTAGTGCATCTTCCGCTTCAAGATCCAGCCATGTTCTTTGCATAGTTGGATGGAAAGGGCTCTGTTCATGAACATGGACCTGACTGGGGTAGTTTCTATGTAGTTTTTTTCAGTCAGCTTTCTCTCACGACTTTATGAAGAGGTTCAGCTATCTTTTCTTTTTTTTTTTTGTGGTGAAGACATATATCGAAGGGAAATTTTGCCTTGTATTTAAGTTTAGACACTGAAACACTCTTAATAAGTCACTCACCGTGGAGACAAACTTAGTTGTTGCAAATATTAGAAATTGTAGTGAAGTTTTACAGAGCAGAATGAAGACATTAATACAAAGCAGGAAAGGAGAAAGAAGGAGAGAAGCAGGATAACAGGAAGGAAGGGGAGGGAGAGGGGGAGGAGGAAACAGGAAGGAAGAGAGGGAGGGAGGAGGAAAGGAGCTGGAACTCTCACGAGATGCGTTGTCTTAGGGACATACTAGTGCATCCTGTGGGCGTTGCTGTTTTCCATATTGCTTTACTGGAAACATACTTTGTGAACTTTGAAATTTATGTAGTCGGGGTTTAAAATTTATATTCTAAAAGACTTGAAGATAAACTCCATTTGGACTTGAAAGAACCGTATCTTGGCGTTTGAATGTCAGAAATTAAAATATTAATAAAAATCCACAAATTAGAATGGGTAAGAGGAAAGTCAACCTATTAATAAGTAGAATACATTGCTCTTAGCCTCACTAAGTCTCGCTAATGACAATGCAGATCCCAAGGTATTTGTAAATACTGCAAATTAATGTGAAATACTCTGCTATGCTTGGAGAAAGACAGAGGCACAGATCAGGAACCAGCCTTAGACACGAGGACGAAGGAGAGCGGAGATGCAGAGCCTGTTGGAGTCCAGGGTCTGAGTTCTCATAGCAGTTCTCTGTGTTTGGGAAAGCAGAGTTTGTGTAATTACTTCATGGGTTTCTTGTGGCTACAGATGATTTTTTTCCCCTTTCAAAGATGCTTACTTCTAGTTTTATGCTTTTTTTTTTCTTTCTCAGAGAAGAAAGTTCTACTGCCCTGTTTCCACAGATGACAAATCCTTCAGGACAGGTCTGTTCCCTTGGATTTTAGAAATATCAGACCAGAAGAACAAAGAACATGTCAACTACAGGCACTGAGTATGAATTGCCTAAGCTGTAGACTAATAATAGTACAGGAAATTGAAGTTAAGAAAGATAGAATGGGGTGGGCAGACGGTGACACAGTAGGAAGTGCCATGCTCTATGAGGCTGACACACGTGAGAAAGTTCCAGGTTCATGTCCAAAGACCTCCCTGAACAAGCTGAGCACACACATGCCCGTGATCTAAGGTTGGCTGGAACAGGACATGGATCATGGCATCAAGACCCTGTTGCCCTGTTGGGGTGGCCTCCCTCTCTTTCTGTCTCTCTTGTTCATGGACAGGTAAACCTTAAAAAAAAAAAAAAAAAAAAGAAAAAAAAAAAAAAAAAAAAAAAAAAAAGAAAAAAAGAGGGAAGTGGAGCAAACTTACAGATGCACTCAGCTAGTATACCAAGAGCTAGAGCTGGCGCTCAGTCCTCCCAATGCCCAGTTCTATTCCTTCTCTGCCAGTCTCCTTAGAGAATATTTAGAATTCATCTGCTTAGCCAGCTTATATGATTCCTATCTCTCGTACTCATGAGTCATTGGGATTTTTCATTTCATGTACTAAAGAACTGCTTCCCTGAGGCTTGAGGCTTACTCTATGTATGTATATGTATGTGTGTGTCCAGAATCTGGAGAAGAGGATGGAGAAGGGATTGTGACATAGCCATCCCCCCATACCCGGGGAGTGGTGTCTTTCTTTTTGTCTCTCTGTCTCTCTCTCTCTCCAGTGAGTACATGTGCCCAATGGCAAAAATCTCTCTTCAAAAAAACGATGTGACCCTTTGATGTCCCAGTTAGAGTGGTAATGCGTTTTCTGGTGTTGAAGCATTTCTGTAGTGCCACCTGCTTTCTTTGCATATCTCCACATTCTGACTGTTCTTCTCTACTTCTTTAAGTCGAGGATTATGTCTTAATTATTTCTGTATGTGTAGGAAGATATACAATAAGGTCTGGTTCCAGTGAGTATAGTAATGCAGCTTCCAGGGCAGAGAGTCTGTCTTTCCCTTGGAACAAATAATCCTGGAATTTCTGTCAGATTTACTCAGTCATTATTACAGTGAGTGGATTTGTTTGTAACCTTTCTTTTTTTTTTTTTGGAGAGGTTTTCGCTATAGGGCGTGTGCGCTAGCCAGACAGACAGAGAGAGACAGAGAGACAGAAAGCAAGAAATCACTCCCCAGGGGGGATGGTCACACCGCATTCCCTTCTCCTTTATTCTCCTCTTGGGATCCTGGGCACGCACGCACACGTGCCTGGTGTGAGTTTTAAGCCACCGGGTCTGGGACGCGAACTGCGGTTGGCTACGTGGGAGTCCAGCGACATAGCCATTACGCTAACTGCTGGTTCCCATCTGTAACCTTTCTTATAAATTAGTTTTTCTTTGCTTTTTATTAGTTAATTTTGTTCTTTTTGGAGCAAACTTTTTCTCATCAGACCTGTGTGGCTGAAATTCAATAATATGATAAATGAAGGGAAGCCATCGAGCTAATTTGCAATGTCTACTTTAGCAAAGCATCATTTAGTGTTTTTTTTTTAAATTAAATTTATTTATTTACATTTATTCACTATACATCATTACAGCATACAAAGTGAGATTTTCCATCCATAGTACACTGCATATTGGCTCAATCAAGCACATGAACATACATGTTATCATCAACAAATAATTTTCCATTTCTTGTTTCCTGTATGTTTTGCTTTTTTTTCCCCATCCTTGATTCCCTATCTCTTACCCTCGACCATCTCCCACTCTCCTCCCACACTGTCTCTGGTATCTGTGTTTGCTCTCTATACTTTTTTCCCCCACACATTTTTTTTTTTTTTTTTTTTTGGAGAGGTTTTCGCTATAGGGCGTGTGCGCTTGCCAGACAGACAGAGAGAGACATAGAGACAGAAAGCGAGAAATCACCCCCAGGGGGGATGGTCACGCTGCAATCCCTTCTCCTCCATTCTCCTCTTGGGATCTTGGGCACGCATGCACACGCGCCCAGTGTGAGTTTTAAGCCACCGGGTCCGGGATGAACCGCGGTCGACTACGTGGGAGTCCAGCGACATAGCCATTACGCTAACTGCTGGTTCCCTCCCCCACACATTTTATTGAGTCACTAAAGATCTTAATTAATCTATATATTTTCATGGCAAACACAGCTGATATATACATTTCCATGAACACAAGTCAAACTTTAGGCAAAAGCCTCAGTGAGTAGAATGAACATCCTATAAAGTAGCACCTAGCTGGGGCTATATATCTTACTGCAGGCATCGAATAGGTAGTATTTTAGGAATAATCTCCAGGTTTCTTCCATTCCTTCCCTCTCATTCTTTCCTAAATGTGTTGCTATGTATGCTTGTCGTTAGCTCATTTCACATGAGTCGAAACATATTTGTAGGTAACTGCCATCTCTCAAAAAAGTCCTGTTTTATTTTTTTTTAATTTCAAAAACTTTATGTATTATTATTAGTAATATCTTAATTTGCTATAGGGCATGTGTGCTGATCAAAGACAGAGAGAAAGTGAGGAAGCAAGTCACCATTTCCAGGATGCAGACCACAGTCAGCCATCTGAGAGTCCAGTGCCTGAACCCCCACACCACCTGCTGGCCCCAGTTCTGCAACTTTTAACAATTAACTAAGTTCCTTCAAAAGCCAGAGAAGACACTCTTCTCCATGGAGCTTAGATCTCAAGCAACTAGGTACTTCGGAATTTTTGATGCTTAACACTAACCTTTAAGTAAACCCTTTTCAGTATAGTATTTGTCATTGGCAAGTAGGAAGATGATGAAATTTATAAGTCATTTAAATTATTTCTACCAATTATTTCCAACTATTTTTATATTTTGTTTATTTTTTTTATATATTCAATCATTATGTATCATTACAGTTTGCAAAATGAATTTTCTGAGCATGAATACACTGTACATTAGTCCAGTTAAAAACACTATTACATACTTTATTATCAACAGGTAATTTTCCATTTTTGTATTCTTTAAATGTTTTGCTTCTTGGAACCAGCAAATGGCGTAATGGTTAGATCGCTGGGCTCCCACGTGGTCGACCAGAGTTTGAGTCTCCACTGGTAGCTTGAAACTCACGCTGGGCAAGTGTGCACGGATGTCCAAAATTCCGAGAGGAGAGTGGAAGAGAAGAGAATGCAATGTGGCCACCTCTCTTGTGGAATGATTTCTCACTTTCTGTCTCTGTCTATCTGGCGAGTGCATATGCCCTATAGCAAAATCTATCTTTAAAAAAAAAAAAAAGATTTCTAAAGAGTAATCTCTTCTATCACGATAGTTAAATATGGTTGATTTACTAAATGGCTTCCCTCCCCCTCCCCCAGATACAGCCATAGGATAAGGTTATTTGTCCTTTGCTGATTGTAGAATTGCAAATATGCTCTCTTGTTTTTAACTCCCTTTATTTAGCTTGTGGCTTTCAAAGAGTACCTGTTTTAAACTGCTCTCCTTAAGCATGAACTTCCCCAGGCTGTGTCTGAATACAATGTGTGCAATGTTAAGTTCCTCCAGGTTGTCAGTTTCCTGACTTACCAGATCATCATTTTTTCTTCAGCATTTTCACTCTTATGATAAACTTCCTCTTCAGGAGGATGGTTTGAGATCAGTATCAGTCCTGCTGCTAGGCTTTCCTGCTCTGCTCTATGCAATTTTTCAGAGGTTGCTGTGGCACTTCACAAGGGCTTGTGGCAGGAAAGCAAGAGATAACTCATTGGGATTTGGTGTTTATTTTTGTAGTTACAGGTTAAAGCTTGAACATTATTTGTCTTGTTGCTATGCTGAAAGACTTTTAGTTCTTTTTATTATTTATGTTTGGGGGAGGGAATGTTGGTAGAATAAGAGTTATACTCTCGCCATTACTTCATCTATCCATCAAACTAAAATGTTTATAGATTTTGCCACCGCATAAAACATTTATAATGGCTGTCATCTGAGAGCTCTAGTTTTTCACCTGTATTATAATACATAGCCCAAAATATGCTTACTCATTTTCTAGTAAATTGTTGTATACTGATATGCTTGAAATGGCATGGAGAGGCTGAGTATCCTAGGATCACAGAAGACTTCAGTGTATTTGACTCTTTCCAAGAAGATGCCCACTGCACCAGCAACCCACCCCCAGCTTCCCAGTAGTTAACTAGCTGAAGGTGAAAGTGTGAGACAAAAAGAAAAAGTGGAATGTTGAAGAATAGTTACATGGTACCTAAATGTCCAAAAAGGGACTTCAGCTGAGCAGAAAACATGGTGTTTGATAATTACTCTGAGAAGGTTATTATAAAGAGATGGAGATGGGTTTATATTTTGTTAGATTACTTCCACTACTCTCCCTGTCATGCCTCAGTTCCTCTGTGCTATATGCCTTTTGTTTCATTGTGTTCATATTGGGTAATGGGCATCTTCGATAGAAATTTTATTTTATGAATTTAAGAGATGGCATATAGAGATAAAATAACTGGATATTTTTGATTACTGGCAAAGTGGTATGATGGTGCATGCAGAAGGGTGCTAGTGAACAGCATTATGGGAAAATGAAACCAAATGAAATATTCTTAAGCAAGCATTTTGGGATGTGAAAAAAACCACTTTAAAGTAGAAATTTTAAACTAGAAACATAAATGGACACAAGACAAGAACAAAAGTAAGAGTTGATTAAATTCAGGAAAACAAAATAAATCTAAATCATATAAGAAATGAAGACTAATTTTAAAAGTCCCTAAGAAATAAGCATTTAAAATGAAAACTTAATAAAAGCCTCAACAGCCTTGGAAGACAATTGAGATAATAATAATTTAAAAAATTAGATTAAAAAAGAAAAAGATTATGAGAGAAAGTGTTTGAAATAATATGTAGGCAAGGTTGATCTAATTAGGTATAATTGGAGTCTCTGAAAAAAGATATATGAAACAATGGAACTGATTAATATTTGAGACTATAATTAAAAATGACTTAGCATCAGTAAGATCAGAATCTACATACTGAAAGAGCTCAGAGAATATTGAGCCATAACAAAATCCTATCTGAGTAAAACTATTAATCTTTATAGACATCCAAAAGTTCTCACAACTATAAAGCAAAAGACAAAGTATCTTACAAAGAAGATTATTAGGCTGATTTTAGGCATTCAGGAACTACATAATGCTTATTGTTCAAAAACCAGAAACAAATTGCACCAACCGTAGAGCAGCATGGTTGTGTTTTATAAATATGTAAAAGCCCTTCTTGACAATGGACTAGAATCCCACTAAGGCATGAGTCGATGATTTTCAGTAAGAGGACTGATGATGAGAACTTGATGTGCTTAATTATGTAACACCAAATCAAATGGGGATGACAAGAGAAGAAGAATATGTTTTGTGGTATATATTAAAGAAAATGCACTGATCGATAAAAATGCAAGAATGAAAATGGACAAATTAAATTTCCAACTCAAAATGGCATAAAAATGTCAAAAAATAAACCAAAAGAAAGGAAAAGGTGGAAAATAATAAACAGAAATAGATATAATTAATGAACCAAAACTCAGTCAAAAATGAACAAAATATACAAACCTCTAACTACTCTAATGAAAAATAAAAGGGAGAAAGCACAAATATTTAAAATAATAATTGGCAAGGAGGACATAATCATTGAAGCAGAAGAATATTAAAAAAATTATTAGAGGGACCAGCAGTTAGTGTAATGGCTATGTCGCTGGACTCCCACGTAGTCGACTGTGGTTCGAGTCCCAGACCCGGTGGCTTAAAACTCATGCCCGGCGAGTGTGCTTGCGTGCCTAAGATCCCAAGAGGAGAATGGAGGAGAAGGGATTGCGGCATGGCCATCCCCCCTGGGGGGTGATTTCTCGCGTACTGTCTCTCTGTCTCTCTTTGTCTGTCTGGTGAGCGCACGCGCCCTATAGCAAAAACCTCTCAAAAAAATATTAGAGATTCCTTTGCCAACATGTGTGCCAATAAATTTGAAAATATCCCTATATGACATGGACAATGTATGGACGAAATTGAGTCTGGTGGAGAATTTACTAGTATATAGCCAAAGGAGAGGAAATCAGTATGTCGCAAAGATATTTATGCCCCAATATTTGTTGTATCAATAGCAGTCTTCACCAATAGTCAAGATATGGAAGCACTCTAAATGGGTATCAAGAAGATAAAGGAAATGTGATATATATACACAAAGGAATACTGCCGTTAAAAGGACAAACTTCCATCGTTTGAGGTAAAAAGGGTAAGACTGGAGGACATTATGTTAAGTGAAATAAGCAGGAAGAGAGAGAGAATACCAGATGTTCTCCTTTGCATGTGGAAATGGAAAACAATGACCTCATAGAAGAAAAGAGATGAATGCCTATTCAACTCTGAAAAGGAGGGCGAGAAGAGAGGCATGTTGAGTAATGGCAACCAAATTACAGGTAGATGAGAGGAATGATATCTAGTGTTACATAATTTAGTAGGGAGAATAGAGTACACAATTTATTGTATATCTCAGAGTACTTAAAAAGAGGATTATGTATATTCCCCAGACAAAATAATGGCAGATGGTTGAGATGATAGGTACGCTAGTTATCCTAATTTAATCATTACATACTGTGTTTTTATACTGAAAATTTACATCGTACCCCACAAAAATGTACAATTATATCTTAATATTCTTTTTGAAAAGCAAGTGCACTAATAACAAAGTAACTAGAAAATTATTGTCAATATTACTTATGAATATTGATACAAAGTACTTAAAATTGTCAGACAGTAGGCCAGAAGGTGGTGTGAAGGTTAAGGCACCAGGATCCCACATGGTTGACTATGTGGCTGTGTGATGGAGTCTCAGGCCAGCAACTTGAGAGTTATGCCAGGCACATGTGCATGTGCACCCAAAATCCCTGGAGGAGAATAGACTAGACGGAATTGTGTTGTGGCTATCCCTGCAGGGCTGCATAGGGAGTGGTGATTTCTCTCTCTTTTTCTCCCCTCCCTCCCAGTCCCTGGCAAATGCACATGCCCTATAGCAAAAACATAAAATTAAAAAAGGAAAGGAAAGGAAGGAAGGAAAAGAAAAAGAATGAATTACCAGACAAAATCCAACACTATAATAAAAAAACAGATAAACCATGATTAAGTGAGATATATTCCAGGAATGCAAGCTCAGTTCACTTTTAGGAAATCCAGTAAAATAATACATTATGTTCCCAGACCAAAGAAGGAAAAAAAAATTGTGTTTGTCTCCAAAGGAGCTCCAAAATTCACGGTCAACTTAATAATATATATGTAACTAATTTTAAAGCCAGCATCTAACTTAGGAAAACAAGGGCACTTCCACTGAGATTAGGAACAAGAATAGAAGGCCTAATGTCTTCCCTACTCTGCAACCTGGTCTTAGTAGAAAAGTCAAAGCAATTAGAGGGTAAGAGTGGAAAGGAAGAAATAAATTATTTTCAGATGATCAAATCATGGACCTGGAAACTCCTATAGAAACAGTGGCAAACTTTCTCAAATAAGAATTTAGTAAAGCATTGGAATATAAAATGATCATAAGGAAATTACTTGTTTTCAGATATAAAAACAATAATTTGACAGCAAAATGATACAGAAACCCTATTTAAGTAGCAGCAAAGTTTATTGTTTTAATTGCTGGAGGGTGCACACATTTTCCAGAGAGTGATAAAGAGACAGAGAGAGGAGGAGGAAATACTTCCCAGTGGAGCCTGGTCATGCCTCAACTCCTTCTCCCCCAATTCTTTATTCTGTTGGGATTTGGGACATGTGGGAAGCTGCTGGGGTTGGGATTTGAACTGTGGTTGGCTGTGTGGAATCCAGCTCGCTTAACCAATAGGCTATAAGGCCAGCCTGCACAAAAAGTTAAATATTTAAAATTAATTAAACACTAAATTTTAAAAAAGCAAAATAAGGTAGTATTAGAAATACTCCTGAAAGACACAAAAGTATGTGAATAAATTAAAAGACACTGTCCCTTGTCTTGGAATGGGTAACTCATGTCATAAATATGTCAGTTCTTTCTAAGTCAATTTATAAATATAATGCAATATAGAATACCAACAAGCTGTTTTTTTAAAAGAATATAGAATCAGATAAGTTGATACTAGAATTATTATGGAACGATAAATAGCAGGAAAACACTCAAAAGAATAGCTATGCAAGAAAAGTAGCCCTGTTATACAATAAAGCACACCACAAAGCCTTTATAATTAAAACATGAAGTGACAGACTGATCAATGAAATAGAATAAAAGGTCCAGAAATAGATTACAAAATACCTGGAAATATCATATATTATAAAGATGTCATTTCAAATCAGCAGAGCAAAAAATGGACTTTTAAATAAATGGTTCTAGGACAATTGGGGATTAGCCATTTGGAAAAGATAAAATTAGATTCATAACTCACATCACACACAAGAATAATCTCCAGGTGGATCAGACATCTAAATATAACAAATAAAATAATGTAAGTACCAGAAAAAATGCATGTGTCTTCTTTTATGTGTGTGAAGGAACAGGCTTTCTAACTGGCATTCAAAATACTAATGCAATAAAATCATTAATAAACTTTACCACATATGTTTGTAATTCAAAGCATAATTGACAGACTAGGAAAAATTATATATATATATATATATATATATATATATATATATATACACACACACACACACACACACACACACACATATATATATGAAAACACTTAAAAATGCAAGAAAAAGCTAAATTCCTGTAGGAAAATGTGCAAAAGTTATGAACAGGCAATTCATAGGAAAAGATATGCAATGGCCTTTCAACACATGAGAACCTCACTTTCATGTAAAAAATAAAAAATAAAAGTATACCAAGATGTCATTTCTTTTCTAGTCAACTCGCAAAAACTAAAGTATAGGGGCCGGCAGGTGGCATGGTGGTTAAGGGCGCTGGACTCCCACATGGCCGACTGCAGTTCGAGTCCTGGACCTGGTGGCTTGCTTTCTCAAAAACTTTCTCTTTCTCTCTTTCTCTCTCTCTCTTTCTCTCTCTCTCTCTCTCTCTCTCTCTCTCTCTCTCTCTCTCTCTCTGTCCCTCTCTGGTCGAATTAAAATAAACAAATAAAATAAAGTTTAATAAAATAATTGTTAAAAATAAACTAAAGTATAATAACACGTTGTGGCTTTGAGGCTATGATGAACAGGCACTCTTACACATTGGTGGTGAAAATGAAAACTGGTACCATCCTTATGAATAAGAACTCCTCTCCAAGCCGAGGCGCCTCTATTCCAGTTGTCCTAAACCAGGTGGGCAGTTTCAGGGGTTTTCTCTTGCCTGAACTCCAACTAAGAAAATTCTGGGACCAGAAAAAAAAAATGAGGGTAACAATAAGCTACCTGTGTGTTTACCTTCTGATTCAGAAACTCCACTTTTAAAAATTTACCTGGGGACCAGCAGATGGCAAAGCAGTTACGTCGCTGGACTCCCACATAGTCGACCTGCTTGGAGTTCTGGACCTCGTGGCTTAAAAATTACGCTGGACACATGTGCATGAGTGCCCAAGATCCCAGGAGGAGAATGGAGGAGAAGGGATTGCTGAGTGGCCATCCCCCCTGGGGGGTGATTTCTCACTTTCCCTCTCACTGTGTCTATCTGTCTCTGTCCAGAGAGCACACATGCCCTAAGGCAAAAACCTTTAAAAAAAAATGACCTGGAAGGTACCTTTTTAACAGTATAAAAATACACTTATATTTTTTTAATGCAGTATAATTTATAGTTGCACAGTATTGTAAATGATCTAAAGGCTGAAACATCGAGATGGATTAAATAAACTATGTTTCATATAAACATGGAGAATTAGGTAGGTATAAAATAAACAAATGAGGAATATCTCTATATTGTGGAGCAATTTTCAAGGTGAGTGAAAAGGCAAAATGGAAAGGTGTCTAACCTACTAACTTTTGTATAAGAAAAATGGAGAAATAAGGACATCTATTTATCTGAAGATTTATACCAAAAAGGAAGAAAGAAATGAAAGATAAATGAGAGATTAGTGACATTGGTTACCTAAAGGGGGTGAGTAGGAATGGGGGAGAAAGGATAGAAATAATCGGGGGAGGAAGGGGTTTGGTAATACTTAAAATATATGTTTTCATATAGTTCTAACTTTGGAACGGTGCTCAATGTAAATAAAATCAACACATAGGGCAAAAAGCTTAAATTGGAATACAAGCAGAAATAAACTGAACTGTATTTCAAAGGACTAACATAATCACACTAAAGTTCTCTGAGAGGGACAAATGGAGGAAATAAGAATTCTATGAAATTTAAGACTGTAAGCTTGAAAAATACGTGATGTACCCTGACTCCTGGTTACCTTTTTGCCTGGACCTTTTTATCTTTAGGGAAAATGGAGAGACACAGAAATACTGAATTCTTAGAAATAAGTGACCATCTCTGTTCAGTCAATTTGGTCTTACTATTTAGCAGATTCATGTGAAGTCATTAAAAGGACTGGGAGAGTTTGGAGTGGTGCTTCTCAGAAGGCGATGCGTAGTACTCCTGTGATCTGTTGAGAACCGCGAGCAAGTCTGTGAAGAGTCTGTGTGGTCAGTAGCACAGCATTTTGTGATAAAGGTGACATCCACACTGGTTTCACTAGAAAAAAAAGTCTTTAGTGACCACATGGTAGGTGAAGACTGAAGTGGCACTCTAAAATTAGTACAGGGCCAGGGGAATTTGGCTGAGCCAAACACTCCGATGTGATGGAGTGGCTTATCGATTCGGTGTCTTAGGTTATCATTCTTTATTATTAATGCTCTACTTCGGGTTTCAATATAGCAGTAAATCACTAAAGTAGTAACAGTTGTAACAACACTGGGTAAACAGAATGGCATTTAAGAGTTTCTAACTTATGTTTTAAGCTGTGCCTTAAAGAAATAGCAGTCTTTATATATCATTTCGTTCAAGTAGATCAGGATATTTGCAATAAAAATTGATTCAGAATGTGTGAAAGTCATCTAAATAAAATATGCTTTGTTTCGTCTGAGAACAGGATGGTATTTGTAAGTTAAAAAATGTTATCAGTGAAATCTGGAAAAATACTAAAATCTTTTTTTATTGGACCTGATGATGACTTAGTAGTAAATAGTATATTCCAGAGGAGCAATGATCAAGCAGGCATGTGTTCTGTTCATAATCTTATACAGTTTATAGTATGCATTTTGTAGTATTATTCCATAATAAGAAGGGATCCTTAAGGCTTTATCAGACTGCCAAAGGGGTGTACAGCATAAACTCATTTAAGACCCCTGTAGTAATTCCTCCAAATGAGTCTCTCTCAGGGTGAATGTCCCAGTTGCCTAGAGGATGGTAAGAATTCTGAACTGAACTTGGTTATCTTTAGGGAAAGTGGAGAGTCACAGAAATACTAAATTATTAGAAATAAGTGAACATCCCAATTTGGTCTAGATCAGTCAATTTGTTCTTAATATTTAGCAAATTCATGAGACGTCATTAAAAGGACAGACTGGGAGGGTTTGGAGTGGTGCTTCTCCGAAGACTGCACAGCACTCCCGTGATTTCTTCAGAACCGAACCGCGAGCAAGTCTGGGGACAGTCTGTGTGGTCGGTAGCACAACTTCACACTCCGACCCCATATTACACTCTGAAGTCGGCCAAGAAGCTATCAGAACTTCCTATCGCTGTGTTAGTTTGAATGTGTCCCTCTCAAATCTATGTGTTCATATATGGTTGTGATGAGATTAAGAAGGTGAACACTTAGTCTGACTATGGTGTTGAAAAGTGGAGCCTTTGGGAGATTAGGATGCAGGTCATTAGGAGGGACACTTAGTCTGACTATGGTGTTGAAAGGTGGAGCCTTTGGGAGATTAGGATGCAGGTCATTAGGAGGGGCTCTGAGATAGAGGAGCGGCAGTGAGACCAGGGAAGAGACACAGGCCCTGCTTCGTGCTTACTCCAGCTTACCCTCTTCCATGTTACCCACCAGCAACACCACCCTCACCAGAGGCAGTTCTCCAAACCTTGAGGTGATAAAACCTCTATTCATAAAAACCACCCAGTTTAAGCTATTGTCTGTTATTAGCCACAGAAGGAGCTAGAACTCCTTACTTTCAGCAACCACCACCATGAAGCCACTGATCCTCTTTCTTAAGTACTCTCAGGTTTCCTGTCCAGTTATATCCTCTCATTACCCTGGGTGATTTCATAGTTTTTGGGCAATGCTGTGAACTCAGCCTTTAATTCCATTATGGTCATGCACTATCTTGGCCACCTTAGAATATGCTATCCACCACAGCTGTTCCAGCTGTACTCCCTGTGTTCAATATCTTACTGCCTAATCCCAACAACTTGACCTTTCTTTTAAACTCTAGTGTTTAAAAATTATAATTGGGGATTAGCAGACAGTGTAATGGTTGCATCACTGGACTCCCACATAGTTGACCAGGGCTCGAGTCCCAGACTTAAAATTCATGCCAGGTATGTGTGTGCATATACCCAAGATCTCAAGAGGAGAATGGAGGAGAAGGGATTGTGGCATGGCCATCCCCCGAGGGAGGTGATTTCTTGCCTTCTGTCTCTATGTCTCTCTGTTTCTCTGGTAAGCGCACGTGCCGTATAGCAAAAAATCTCTCTAAAAAAATAAATAAATGAAAATTATAATTGAATTAATAGCCAGCATTTTAAAATTGAGACTTCTCAGCTTTTATTTTTAAATTTTTTATTTTTTTTTAGAGATTTTTGCTATGGGGTGCGTGTGCTCACTATAGAAACGGAAAGAAAGGGGCCAGCAGTTAGCGTAATGGCTATGACACTGGACTTCCATGTAGTCGACTGCCGTTTGTGTCCCGGAACCGTTGGCTTAAAATTCAGGCTGGGCGCTGTGTGCGTGCCCAAGATCCCGAAAGGAGAATGGAGGAGAAGGGGTTGCAGCATAGTCATCCCCGCTGGGGGTGTTTTCTGTCTCTCTGGCGAGTGCACGTGCCCTGTAGCAAAAACCTCTCCAAAAAAAAAAAAAAAAAAAAGAAAGAAACAAAAAGAAAGAAATCACCCCCAGGTGATTTGGCCCCACAAATCTCTTCTCCAGTCTCTTCTGGGAATCTTGGGTGCACATGCACACACACCCAACGTGAATTTCAAGTCCAGGATTTGAATTACAGTGGGCCATGCCACTTGCTGGCTCCTCAGCTTCTTTTTTAAAGACTGGAACATTGGAACCAGCAGTTAGCGTAATGGCTATGTCGCTGGACTCCCACGTAGTCGACCGCGGTTCGCATCCCGGACCCGGTGGCTTAAAACTCACGCCGGGCGCGTGTGCGTGCGTGCCCAAGATCCCGAGAGGAGAATGGAGGAGAAGGGATTGCGGCGTGGCCATCCCCCCTGCAGGGTGATTTCTCACTTTCTGTCTCACTTTCTGTCTCTCTCTGTCTGTCTGGCGAGCGCATGTGCCCTATAGCAAAAACCTCTCCACAAAAAAAAAAAAAAAAAAAAAAAAGACTGGAACATTAAAATATTTTGAAAATAATAAAAATGAAAATACGGCAGATCATAGTCTGTGGATTACAGCTAGAAAAGGAGTTAAAGGAAATTTATGACAGGAAATGATCATACCATTAAAAATCAAACAATAAAAATAAATAAATATTCAACTTAAAAGCTAGAAAAGTAACAAACCAAAAGAAAATAGAAGAAATTTAAGTTAAAATTAGCAATTAATGAGTTAGAAATGTGAAAAACAATACATTTCTCTTTTTTTTTGAGAAAAATCTACAAAAGAGAGAAAGCATTAAGCTAGAAAGAAATGCAGAAACTGCAAAATCAAAACTAGACAAGAAGTAATAAATATTAAAAGAAATACATTTTAAAAAATTTCCAGAGGGCATATGCGATTGCTGGAGAGAGAAGGAGAGGAAGAGGAGAGGGAAAGTGAGAAAGAACTCCCCACGGGGGATGGTCACACTGCAGTATCTTCTCTAATTCTCCCTCTTTTTGGGCATGCATGCACATTGCACCCAGTGTTTTACAAGTCTCCGGGTTCAGGTCTAATTGGCCATGTGGGACCCAGCCACCTTAGCCACAATACTTCCAGCAGACTCAAATTTGTTTTTTTTAAATGGGACGACTTTGCTCTATTTTATGAAAATAAAACTGAAAGCATAAATAACAATTTTTAAAATACAGAATGTAAAATTCAACAACTAAAAATAATAATAGAATTTGGTTAGGTAGCAGGTTGCAAAATTGATAATCAAAATCAGTGGCCAATATGGATGCAAACAAAAAATAAATTTGAAGGTAAATAGAAGACTGCTTATTACAGTAAAAAAAGAAAGATGAAAAAAGCTATATGTAATACAGCTAGTAATGCTCAAATCCTCTATGTAGAATACAATACTTTTCTAAAAGACTACAAAAATAGTCTTGAATAAAAAGGAAAGATTTCTCATGTTCTTGTTAGAAGGTCTTAACATCAAAAGGCTCTCAGGTCTTTCTAATATGATGTATACATTTAACGTATATTCTCCAAAATACATTTTAGCGTTTTCTGGAAATAGACAAATTTTGTATAAAGATCACTCAGAAAGATGAATAATCAATATTAGCCAGGAAAATTTTGAAGAAAAAGAGAGCTGGGTGAGTGGTGAGTCAGTCCTGCATACTACAAAGCTTTAATAATCAAAGGAGGTTTGTATTTGCAAACAGGTCAATGGGAAAGAATAGAAAAATCCATGCTGGGCCTAATTACATATTTAAAATTAGAAACAGAAAAGATGACAATTCCAATAATTGGGAATAGGTAAATAGTGTTGAGATACTTGAATAGACATATAGAAAATGGTGAAAAAGAGATTCATTCCCTACATGTAAAACAAATTAAATTCAGAGATTAATTGTAAAAATGGAAACTATAGGAGACAAATGGGTTAATATTTCTATACCAAGGAAATACAGAAAACTTTCCAAAGACTCAAAATTCAGGGGACCAGCAGTTAGCGTAATGGCTGTGTTGCTGAACTCCCATGTAGTTGACCATGGTACGAGTTCCAGACCTGGTGGCTTAAACTCACGCCGGGCACATGTGTGTGCGTGCCCAAGATCCCGAGAGGAGAATAGAGGAGAAGGGATTGCAGCATGACCACCCCCGTGGTGAATTCTTGCTTTTTGTCTCTCTGTCTCTTTCTGTCTTTCTGGTGAGCCCACGCGCCCTATAGCAAAAACCTCTCCAAAAAAAAGAAAAGGAAAAAAAGACTCAAAATTCAGATTCAATAGGAATAAGATGGGGTATACTTGATTACGCGATTTTTTTTTTTTTTTTTTTTTTTTTTTTTTTTTTTTTTGCGTGTCAAAACAAACATTAGGCTGTCCCAGTGGCCTGGTTGTTAAGGGAACCAAATCTTATGTGGTCAACTGTATGGTTCAAATCCTGGCCCAGGCTACTTGAAAAACATGCTGGTGCATGTGTGAGTATGCCTAAAATCCCAGTGGGAAGGAGAAATGGAGAAAAAGGAATTGTGGCAAAAATCATTTTCCACTGGGGGCTGGGGATGCTTGCTCACTGTCCCACATTCTGTCTCTTTTTCTTACCAGAAAAAAGCACATGTGCCTTAGGGGAAAAAAAAAAGGCAACAATATTGGGGTAGAATCCTTGTACCTTAGAGTAAAAATATTTTTCTTTTCTAACATGTAAAGGTGCTGGAAGAAAAAATAGACTAACTCAGGAAAAAATAGATCTGAGATAAGAGTACACCAAAACAGGTGCAAATGGCTCCTATCCATGTGAAAAGAGGCCCAGCTTTAATAAAAAAAATAAAAGAAATGCAAATTAAAACTAAACTGAGTTACAATTTCTCACCATTTATATTTGGAATAAATTCAGAATTTAACAGTGTACTTTGTTGGCAAGGCTCTCAAGAAACGGCCCTTCTATATATTGCTGGAGGTGGAGGGCAAGAATGTAAGATGGTATTCCAGAGGCATTAACGTACATCTAGTAGGGCCAGCAGGTGGTATGGTGGCTAAAGCACTGGACTCCCACATGGCCAACTGAAGTTCAAGTACTGAACCTGGTGGCTTGCTTTTTCACTTTTCCTTTCTCTGTCTCTCTCTGGTCAAATTAACAACAACAACAATAATAATAGGAAATAAAATTAAAGAAATAATTCAAAGAAAAAAGTCCTACGTCTAGAAATCTGTCCCACAGATTTGTGGCTTGAGAAATCTGCAACTCTTGATTCTCTCATGCCGAGATTCACCACTGCCCACATCCATCCTTAATGTCTCTGTCTCCAGACCTCATTTCCCTTTCCTGAATCTTCTACCTGGTCTCATTTCATTTTGTGACCACTGTGTTAGGTTTTTCCTAGAACCACATAGGTTGGATTGGAAGCTAAATATTCCCAGCTAAATAGAACAGAATCTCATTTACCACAGTGTTAAGCAAAAATGGACACACAATTTTTATTTCATCTGAAATATTCACTTATCAGAAGACTTGGTACACAGCAGGTATTCAATAAATATTTTACTTGATGAATGAATTACATATAATAGAGCTGAGAGTTACACTTTTTCTTTCAAATTTCTCATAGCTACTAAGATGAAGTGAATCTTCATTCTCATTTTCTAACTACTTTGTTAAAGAAAGGGAAATGGCTAGAATTGATCAGAAAGCGGGAGATGAGAACATGTAAGGTATCAACACCTACGGTGGAGAACGTAGAATTATCTATGATAAACACCTGACATTTGTTTTTTTTATTATTCAAATACTGCTCTTAGTAGAACCACTAACTGGCTAAATTATAAATTTAAAGAATTTTTCTCCACCAAAAAATGTGTAAATGCCTAAATAATTATTTTCTGGAGAACAATTTAAGCGAGATAGTTATAAAACAAATGCTGACAAATTGCAGGAGGCTTAAAGGAAGGTTGAACTTGGAGTGAGTCGAACACATGTTTGAACCTGGCTCCTTCCCAGTCTAACTGGGCATGCTATTTCAGCTCTTGGAGGCTCAGCCTTTTGCTCATAACACTGGAAAAATTTAGACAAGAAGTTTAATTTATGAGGGAAAAAGTATCCAGTTAATGTGTGGTGACTGATGGCTTAGACCAGGTTCAACAAACATATTCTATAAATTGTCAGGCAGTAAATATTTTAGGCTTTGTGGACCACATCCAGCTCCATTCTACATATGCATGTGTGTGTTACTGCCGTTCCTAATTGTAGAGATCATTTTAAGTCATAGGCTATGAGCAGATTTGGCCCATGATGACCTTTTCCAAACTCTGGTTCATACCATGTACATATTTTCCATGGGAATCCTGAAGGCTGAATCCTCGTTTTCTAGGTATATGCCCTTGGATCTCAGTGGCTGTTTACTGGGTATGGCAGATACTGTTAGTTTTCGGTTAAGCATGTAGCAGGCAACGCCAAAGCCAAGTTCTCACTGATTTGAAATACAAAAAACATTTCTAATTTCATTCAGTTTGTCATTTACATAGATGATGAAAGAAAGAGTACCCAGGGGCCAGTAGATGGCATAATGGTTATGTTGCTGGACTCCCACATGGTCAACAGTGGTTTGAGTCCCATACCTGGTGGTTTAAAACTCAAGCCGGTCACATGTGTGTGCATGCCTAAAATTCCAAAAGGAGAGTGACAGAGAAGTGACTGTGGTTTGGCAATTCTCCCCAGGAGGTGATATCTTGCTTTCTGTCTCTCTGGCAAGTGCATGAGCCAAAGATCTTTCTTAAAATAAGATAAATAAAAAGGAAAGAAAAAAGACTCTCATGATAGCCTCCCGAGGAAGGGAGCATCTCATAAACTTTGTACTTTGGGATGATCACAAGGCATTCTACCAACATGTGGATTGTTCTAGTATAAGCCTTTGTCTACATGGCCAATGGGATATGTGCTTGACTGCTAGGTTGAATCCTTCCCTACAATTCTGCAACAGCTAACCCTTTTTTTTTCTTTGTTGATATAATTCCAATTTTGATTATACAACAGGAACACAGCCTTAAGAAGTAACTGGTCAGTGATATAAGTCATTCATAGTGATCCCATTCTCCCTTGCCAGTGGCCAACCAATTTAGAGTTAGGCATGTAAGCTACTTTTGGCCAAAGAGGAGCTGAGGGATTCTGGTAAAGAAATTTCTTTTCTGTTGGTGAAAGGCCTGTTTGAAGAATCTGTTTCTTGCCTTTTTGCTTCTTGTTTTGAACATTATCTGTGTGATTTATTAGGAATAGAATTGTAGTAGCCAGTTTGGGAGAATAAAGGATAAGCCTGAAGGTGGCAATCAGTATATAAGTATGGCAGACCAGAAGGATGAAAAGAACTTCAGTCTCTTGATGATAACCATGAATCACTGAATGAACCCTGGGGCTTTTGAACATATGGAATGCAGTTATAATAATATTTTAATTCCCATGTCTTCAAATGCTAACATTTGCATCAGTATTGCATTGGTTTTGAATCATTTTTATTCTCATACTGGGTCATAGTTTCCTACTTCTTTTCATTATTGGTAATTTTTTTTATTGAATTCTAGATGGCAAATTCCCTTGAATTTTACCTACGTAGTTGCAGTATACTTTGATGTTCCTATGAATATTCTTAGCTTTGCTCTGGGCTGAAGTTATTTGGGAAAAGATTTTTCCTTTTAGGATCTTCCTTTTAAGACTGACTAAATTCCCAGCATGGGAACACTGCAGCCTTGGGACCAGCAGATGGCGTAATGGCTGTGTCGCTGGACTCCCATATAGTCACCTGCGGTTTGAGTCCTGGACTCGGTGGCTTAAACTCATGCTGGGTGTGCATGTGTGCATGCCCAAGATCCCGAGAGGAGAATGGAGGAGAAGGGATTGTGGTGTGGCCATCCCCCCTGGGGGATGATTTCTTGCTTTCTGTCTCTCTGTCTTTCTAGCGAGCACACACGCCCTATAGCAAAAACCTCTCAAAAAAAAAAAAAAAAAAAAAAAGAAGATTGATTAGGTACAGAGCAGTATTTAATGTAGAAATATTATTATTATTATTATATTATTATTATATTAGACTGTTGTAAAAGTCATGATGCATTTTTGCATAGAAAAACAGAAAAATATATCATGACTTTTCTGATGATCCAATATTATAATACCCACTATTGAGGAGAAACTTCTTTGAGTACTTTTCTCAATGCCTCATGGATTGTGCGCTTTTCCCACCTAGCCAGTGAGAACAAGCACTCTTTTCAGCCATGTGTGATCTCTGATCAATTTCCTCTAATATTTTAGGTTGGTTCTTTTCCTGATGTAATGCTGTTACATCATATATAGCAATGACTTTTCTGCAGTTCTCTCTTTCTACTAGGTGATAATTTATACTATGAATTCTAGTTACCTTGGTCTCCCAGGACTAGGCACTCTGCCTCCTCAACTAGGGAATTTGCAAAGCTCTGCCTGTATTTCCCCACCCTGCACTACAGCTTGAAAAATCTCAAGGCAGTAAGCTGGGGCAATCACAGGGTTCATCTCATTTGTTTCCCGTTTCTTATGTCTGTTCTTTGATGACTGATGCCCAATTTTTTGAGAATTATTGTTTAATTTTTTGTTTTTCATTGTTGGAGCATAATCTCTAATCTATGGAAACTCACCTTGGCTAGAAGTACAGGTTAACAGTTAATTCCTTTTTTTTTTTTTTTGATATTGGATCACTCATGCTATTAATGGGATGGGTTATACACAGGTTTATGATTGAACTACGTTTAGTTGAAATTGGCAGCCAGCAACAAATTACTCCTTTATTGTGGTCTGTCTTCATCTGGCTTTTATTTGTTTATTTTTAAATTTTTTTGACTTTTACCATAAGGCATTTGCATTTGCCAGAGAGAGATATAGAGACAGAGAGAGGAAAGGTGAGAAATCACTCCCTCGCCACAGGAGGGATGGCCATGCTGCAATCCCTTCTCTTCCATTCTCCTCCTGAGATTTTAGGCGCATATGTGCCTGGTATGATTTTTAAACCACAGGGTTCAGAACTTGAACTGTGGTTGGCCATATGGGAATTCAATACCCTAACCATTATAGTACCTGCTGGTCCCCATCTGACTTTTTCTTTTAAAAAAAATTTTTTTGAGAGGTTTTTGCTACTGGGCATGTGCACTCACCAGGAAGAGAGACAGAGAGCTAGAAATCAAGAAAGCACCACTCAGGGAGGATGGCCATGCTGCAATCCCTTTTCCATTCTCCTCTTGGGATCTTGGGCACACATGCACACCAGCCCGGCATGAGTTTAAGCCTCCAGGTCTGGGACTCAAACCGCGGTCAGGCTACATGGGAGTTCAGTGACATAGCCATCACACTAACTGCTGGTCTCCCCCATCTGGCTTTTTCTAATGTGTAGGCCGATTTTTGCCTTTTCTAGCCATGGAGACCTTTATCTTTTAAAAGATATTCTAAGCATTTTATATATTTGCCCTACATTTTAAAGACATTTCCAGGGCTCCTCATGCTTAATTTCAATTCAAATTTCCATCCAGTATTTTCTTTCTGTTTGAAGAATTTTCTTTAATATTTTCTTTGATAGTACAGGTATGCTGAAAATAAATTGTGTCAGCATTTGTCTGAAGAAGACTTAAGGTATTTTTAAATTTTAAATTTTAAAATTTTTCCAGACAGAACATGTGTTTACCAAAAAGAGAGAAAGAGAGAGAGGGAAAGTGAGAGAATACTCCCATCTCCCATGGGGGAATGGTCATGCTACAATACTTTTTCCTTCATCTCTCCCTCCTTCTGCGATTTTGGGCATGCATGCACATCTTTCACAGTGTGTTTTTCATGCCACTGAGTCTGGAGGTCAAATTTCATAGTCATTCATGTGGGACCTGACTATCTTAATTACCATGCCACCAGCTGGTGCTGATATATATATATATATATATATATATATATATATATATATATATATATTTTTTTTTTTTTTTTTTTTGAGAGGTTTTCGCTATAGGGTGCGTGCGCTCGCCAGACAGAGAGAGAGAGACATAGAGACAGAAAGCGAGAAATCACCCCCCAGGGGGGATGGTCACGCCGCAATCCCTTCTCCTCCATTCTCCTCTCAGGATCTTAGGCACTCACGCACATGCACCCGGCGTGAGTTCTAAGCCACCGGGTCTGGGACGTGAACCGCGGTCGACTACGTGGGAGTCCAGTGACATAGCCATTACGCTAACTGCTGGTTCCTGATATTTTTGTTTTTAAAAGTTACTTTCACTGGTTATATATTTGTATTATGATAGGGTTCTAACATATTTCATTTAGTACTTTAAAGAGGTCTCTCCAGTGTCTTCTGGACTGGATAGCTTCTAATGAGATATGTGCTGTTTTATTTTCTTTGTTTCACTCTATGTAATGCTTCTTTTTAAAAATTTTTCTCTTTGCCTAATTTAAAAAATTTTCACTTTTAACATTTACAAAAATCTTTGAAATTTTTAAAATAGTTTGATTATTATGTGTGTAAGTGTGTTTTATTTACATTCATTCTGTTATGCTTTGAATGTGTTCCTTAAAAATTCATGTATTCAAAGTTGGTTGCTATCGTGATAATGAGAGAGTGGAAATGTATTCTGCCTATGGTATTAACGGGTGGAACTCTGGGGAGTTAATTAAGATTAGGTAAGGTCATCAGGGTGGTGACTCCATAATTGAATACTGGTAGCTCTATAAGAAAAGAGAGAGAGACCAGAGCTGACACACACTCAGCCCCTTGACTTGGACCTCAAGAATCTGTGAGCAGAACAAGTTTATATTCTTTAGAAATAACCCAGTTCATTGTATTACGTTGTAACAAGAAAAAAACTGACAAAAACACTTTTTTTTTTCCGCACGTGCGCTTGCCAGAAAGACAGAGAGAGACAGAGAGACAGAAAGTGAGAAATCACCCTTGGGGGTATGGCCATGCCACAATCCCTTCTCCTTCAGTCTCCTCTCAAGATCTTGGGCACACATGCACATGTGCCCAGCATGAGTTTAAGCCACCAGGTCTGGGACTCGAACTGTGGTTGACTACATGGGAGTCCAGCGACATAGCCATTATGCTAACTGCTGATCCCCCAAAACACATTCTTTATGGGCTTTTCTTGAACTTTTTAGATCTGTGGAAAATTCTTATCCATTGTCTCTTCAAATATGTCTCCTAGACACTTTTTCTCATTTTGAACTCCAATTATGCATATATTACGCCATCTGCTATTATCTCTTGTTTTCTTGGATGCTCGGTTTTCCCTTCCATTTTTTCCTCTTTGTATTTCAGCTTGGATAATTTCTATTGCTCTTCTTCTCATTCAATAATTCTTTTCTGTGCTGTGTCTGATCTGCTATTATCCTCTCAAAGGTATTTTTTTTTTTTTTTTTTGAGAGGTTTTCGCTGTAGGGCGTGTGCGCTCGCCAGAAAGACAGAGAGAGACAGAGAGCCAGAAAGCGAGAAATCACCCCCCAGGGGGGATGGCCACGCCGCAATCCCTTCTCCTCCATTCTCCTCTTGGGATCTTGGGCACGCACGCACACGCACCCGGCGTGAGTTTTAAGCCACCGGGTCCAGGACGCGAACCACGGTCGACTACGTGGGAGTCCAGCGACATAGCCATTACGCTAACTGCTGGTTCCTCAAAGGTATTTTTTAAAAGAGACTTTTGCATTAGTGCTCATGTGCTTGCCTAAGAGAGACAGAGACATAGACAGAGACAGTGTGAGGGAAAGTGAGAAATCACCCCTCAGAGGGTATGGCCGTGCTGCAATCCCTTCTCTTCCATTCTCTTACCAGGAACTTGGGCATGCATGCACAGGTGCCTCGTGTGATTTTGAAGCCACCAGGTCCAGGACTTGAACTGTAGTTGACCATGTGGAAGTCCAGTGATGTAATTGCTACTCCATCTACTGACCTCTCAAAGTTATTCTTTGTATCAATTTTTTCATTTCTAGTATTTCCATTTGATCCTTTTTGACAGTTTCCATCTCTCCTGAAATTCTCCAACTGTTTGTGCATGTTTATTCACTTTTTTTTCCAACAGAATCGTTAATGTTTTAATTGCAGTTATTTAAAAATAGTTTTGGGGACAGTTCTGACATCTGGGCCATCTCTAGGCCTGGTTTTACTCATGCTTGTATGTGTTGAAATGGGCCATATTTTTGTCTGTCTGTTTACTGAGCATTAACTTCGCATGTCTGTGTCTCCCTTTGCATTGCATGATTATTGCTTATTATTCATTGCAGGGCTTATATTCATTGTGGGAGGAGGGGTAATTTCTTACTATTCCTGCTTTAGTCTCAGCCCTAGGCAACCTTGGTAGTCTGACTTTCAGGGCAGGACTTTATGCGCATCCCTTCTTTTCCTCAGAGACAGGTAGTTTCTCCTTTCTACTCAGGCTGTGTTTCTCTCAGAGGCAATTTCCCAGTCTCCACTCTTACACATCCTAACTCGGCCTTGCACTGATGGGTGGCCTTCTGTATAAGTGAGTTTTCCTCAGCGTCAGCAGGCTTTTGCTTCATATCATGACAGGATTTTAGTGTGAACAGGCTGCTTGCTCCTCTTCTAGTGGGAAACAGGTTTTATCTAGTGTCAGTGTGGTGACCGTGTAAAAAAAGAAAATCCTATCCTTCTCCTAGTGACAGGTAACTTTAGCCTGGGAAATTTCTTATCCTTCCCCCAGGGACAAAAGTTCATTACTACCAAACAGGGGTTGATTCTAAGTATAACTAAGTATCTCACTCCCTTCCCAGGGATAGATCATTTTTTTCTCCATATCACAGTAAAATTTGGAGGGTAGATGAGGTTGTGCTTGTCTCTCAGAGGCAGTCAGTCACAAGTCTGTATTCATGCAAGGCCCCAAGCACACATGGGTTGCTCTAGATGAACCTGTTCTTCTCAGACCTTGTGAGACTCTGCCCTGGGCCTTCTGGGGTGAGATACACTCTCAGGTTTCCTGTCCTGGGTTCAGTCTTCCTCACAAGCATTATACAGGGCCACGGAAAAGATTCGGAATGCAGTGAGGACTCCACTGGTGTCTGGGGCTTCCAAGGTTTCAGAAGTGTCATACAAGCCTACCTTTAGTCTTTAAAAGCTCATACATCTTTCCACTGCTTTTTAAATTCCTGCTATTAAGGTTAACACCTCTTTCTCCATAGTCTGCTGAAAGTGAAACAATTTTTGTGTCCCATTTCACCTCTGAGGGGTTTGTCACCTTTTGAATTCAGTGCACCTGGTTATCTTATAACCAACTCCTCAACCCTATATATAATAGGGCTAGAGTGATATTATTTTTGTGACTTTCGATATCCTAAACTCAGAAATTGTCATTTACACATCAATCTACACTATAATTAAGCATATATACCTCCCTTTTTAACGATCTCATTATTAGTATAAACTAGACATATTAAATTACTTTACTATGGGAAGATCTTTTTTTTTTCCTTTTATACAAAGAATCTCAACATTTACTCTTGGTTACTCCCTAGTGGTAGCATTTTTAAAACAACTGATGGCATTTATTAGTAAATTATCTGACAGTATTTCAGGAATGAAAAACTTGAAATAATAGAGGAGTTGTAACTGATGAGCCAGTATATAGAACAGAAACAAATCCTTTTAGAGGCAAATAAACATTGCCATAATAAGCAAAGATGAAGAAATAATCACCAAGCCTTTTCTGAACAGGTTGTATTTCTGGAAAAAATTGTCAATCTCAGATTTTCTACCAGAACTTTAATTATGTTTCTAAAAGTTATGTATTGATTTAATTTTGTTTATTATTATTATTATTTTTAAAAGTTTGCTCTAGGGCATGTGTGCTCGCCAGAGAGACAGACAAAACAAGAAAATAAGCCACGGGGCCCAGGACTCAAACCATGGTCAGCCATGTGAGAGTCCAGCATCTTTACAACTGTACCACCTCTGGTCCCACCTACCAATTCTTTTAAAGACCATTAGGACTTTTATGTTGTCAGAATTCTTGCCTCCACTGAGTGTTGAGTTTAGAGAGAAGGGAAACAAATAAGAAACCAAACAGATGTCAAATTAAGTTAGCTTAGTGGCGAGAATGACAGGTCCAGACTTCAGAGCTACTCACAGGCAGCAGATTGTGGAAATGAATCGGGCATTGCCTTCACTCCTCATCTTTCTGGCTTCCTTTCTATAATTTATTTCTCTTGGTTTCTGGGTTTTTGCCATTTGTTTAGTTATCTCTGTTCCTACTTTTGGAAATTTTTGAATCTGACTTGGGCTCTCGTCAGCCATTGTTTTCATGCCTGAGACTGGCCCCCAGCCTTGCCGATTCCCCTCAGTTCTTGTTTCTTTGAGCAGATCTGATGGCCATGTGCTTCTTGAGGTCAACACCTCTCATATAGTCTAGCCCTGTTCCCCAGCCAGAGTACCAAGATGGAGTAGGACACCTGCATTTCTACCCTTTCCTCTGACATTTCCACATCTTTCTAGTTTTTTCTAATGTTCATTAACATCTTATAGGGATTGGTTGTTTTTAATCCCTATCAGTTCACACCTCATGTTCCTCATGCACTCGAACTAATTTGTGTATTAATGTTTCTAAATTACGTGTTTCTATTTCCGTACTTTCCTTATGCCAGTAGAATCCATGTATGTCTCTAGTGAGTCATTAATGGAATACTTGTGGTATCTCACTGTATATTCTGTTTCCTCAGTAAATTGTAAATTCAGCATTGGCAAGACTGAAATTTAGGCCATCTCTAAACTTGAGAATAAAGCTTGCTTTCGTGCTTCTTGGAAGATGCAGTAAGCCATTTGCGATTCTGATGCCTTCACTGTGAGCTGTAATTAATGTGTACACTTTAGTATTTGTTGAGAAATTCCTGAGTCTGGATGTGCTAGGGATGACAATGGGATATGTGAAAAAACTCACAACTTTTTTGGAAGACAGCGCATGTAGCAAGCATACCATAGCAACTATTCTTATTCCTATCACCCTCTGTAATTTCTGTTGGGACTTACAGAAACATGTTCATGATCATTTAATCACTAAGGACACATTGATCCTTGCATCTGCCAGTGACAATACAGATAACTAGATCTAAAAAAATATTTAACTAGTACAAATTACATGTTGACAGTTGACAGGCTTCTATGTGACCTCATCCCCCTCTGAACTCTGTAAATTCAAACAGACTATCTTCTGGGTTGATAAAACCTAATTGGAACGTGTACACTGCTTCGGCTTTGTTTCTTCCTCTTTTTCTTTTCCAGATTTGTTTTTGCATAATTTTCTCCTGTCCTCAAATTTCATGAATAATGAGTTCTTTTGCTTTGCAAATGGCAGATGTTGGAGTTTGTCTTAACTAGATATTTGAGTGTGAAGTCTCTGGCTCTATATAACAACTAAACTTCATATATTTTGGAAGAAAAATTGACTTAAAAATCAGTTTTGGTCAGTCAACACTAGATCTATTTGGGTTGCGTAATCAGATTTTTAATATCCTGGTGTTTTGTTTCTCTCAATCATGTCATATCAATTTATACTTTAAAAAGTTTGCCGTGTGAATTAAGAACAGTGTTATTTAGCAAAGGCAATTATTTGATTACCTCCCCTGTGCTAGTCACAGCCTGGCATTTAATCTGGCTGAGGCCCACAGACCATAATTTGAACAATCAGGGTAGTTTTCTGTAATTGCAATAAATCATATCATTAACCATGACAGACTTTGCCTCCCACAGATTTTTTTTCAATAGCAGTTAACTCCTGAACTCCTTATGAAGGCCAGATTTCACTGTAGTCAAGTGAATTTCATAGTCAGCTGGCAGAAAATAAAGACAGAGTCTGTGTTGGAAAAACACGGATGTCCCAAGAGCGGAGCCTAAAGAGGTCATTCTAACTTTAAGAGATGTAAAGCTCGAATGAATATGCCACACACAGAGGCCATCTGAAAGAATAATTTGTGAAAGGATTATCTGCTGCAGCACTGTTTAATTTTCTAACAGGGAAACAGATGGAGATCAAGATGTGAGGCATACTTATATTGTTACATTTTGGTCATTTATATAAAATACACCTGCTACTGTATTGAGGCTTCTTGGGAAGAAAAATATGAAAAAAGAAAATATTTTAAAAGGAAGATTTATTACCACCTTATGTAAGCTCTTTTTACAATATGTCCATTTGAAATAGGAATTTAAAAAGTGAACTATGGTCTGGGCTTTACCCCTGTAAAAGTTTCACATTTATTTGGCTCAGTATAGATATGTAGACACCTGTAATAGCTATTGATTTCAAATGAAACATTTTTGTTTCTTATCCAGTTTGTGTTCCATGTGTATTTTCTTATTATCGAAAATGAAAAACTAGAGCATTTTCACTTCAATTGTCTTTCATTTGCTGGTTTTGTTAAGCACATACTTTGTTCACATTATTAATGTTTTGACTATTTATGCCTTATTCTAGATCTCGGATTCTCCTTTGCTTTGTTGCTAAGTTCCATAAAATAGCATAACATTAGAATGGTATAAACTGTACTAAAATCAGGTACTGATTAGGATTAATAGAGAAAGAGATGTAATTCAGCTCTCTAAACCTTGCTGACCAAGTGATAATGTTGCAATGTCAAGGATTTATTGCTTCTCTTATTTTCTTTTGAGTTTTCTTGCCACTCACCCGTCCCCAACACCGGAGAGTGCGTGAATCCAACAGAGACAGAGAAGGGAAGTAAGAAAGCACCCTCCAGGGAGGGTGGTTATGCTGCAATCCCTTCTCCTCCATCTCTCCATCCTTTAGGATTTTGGGCATACAGGCATGTGTATCAGCCATGTTTCTCAAGCCACCAGATTAGGGACTCAGACCACTCAGTCAGCCATATGGGATCCAAACACCTTAACCACCATACTATGGGCTAGCCCTTCTGTCTCTTTTCCCAAAATTCTTGCTTCCATTCTGCATTGAGTACATGGGAGGTAAATTCTCTGAGTCTTACGTGGCTGGAACTGTTTTTCTTTTGCTGTCATATTAATTTCTACCTGTACTGGCTGTAGAATTCTAGCTTTCAAGCAATTTTTCCCTCAGACATCTGACTGCATTTCTCTCTAGTCTTCTAGTATTCATTGTTGTGTTGAAAAGTTCATTTGCAGTTTGATGTAGTTCTTTTTTGGGGGGAAGGTAATCTCCCTCCCCCCTCAGTAGTTTTATTTTTTTCGCTATCCTTGGTGCCTTGGAACGTCACAATTATGAGTCTGAGTTTATATTTTTAGCATTCGGTGGCCTTTCACCCTTTTGGTTTTTAGATCTGTTCATTGGAATACTCACCCCATTCAGTTTCAGAATACTTTCTTGTTTTCAAGTTCAGAATTATAGTAGCTTGTCTTTGTCTTTGTTCTCTAAATGCCAGCATCTTTTTGCCTTTTAGCATTTTAAAAAATAGCCTTTAAGTTTTTAAAGGAATTTTTTTTTTTTTTTTGGAGAGGTTTTTGCTATAGCGCGCGTGTGCTCACCAAACAGACAGAGAGAGACAGAAAGTGAGAAATCACCCCCCAGGGGGGATGTTCATGCCGCAATCCCTTCTTCTCCATTCTCCTCTCGGGATCTTGGGCACGCACGCACACGCGCCGGTGTGAGTTTTAAGCCACTGGGTCCGGGACGCCAACCGCGGTCGACTACATGGAGTCCAGCGACATAGCCATTACGCTAACTGCTGGTCCCAAGTTTTTAAAGGAATTTTAGGCTCACAGCAAAACTGAAAAGATACCGGAATTTTCTACCTGCCTTTTACCCGGCACTAACATTCCCCTGGTAAACATCCCCTATCAGAATGGTAGTTCATTATGTTGATGAGCATGCATTCCTATATCACTATCACCCAAAGCTCATTGTTTATATTAGGGTTCAAATGTTTTAAGGATTTTTTAAAAAAATATTTATTTAATTTTATTTATTATTCTTATTTTTTATGCTATAGGGCACATGTGCTCACCAGAGAGACATTGAGGGAGGGAGGGAGGGAGAGTCAGTGAGAGAGAGAGAGAGAGAGAGAGAGAGAGAGCAAGCGACACTGAGAAAGCAAGCCACTAGGTCCAGGACTTGAACTGCAGTTGGCCATGTGGAAGTCCAGCACCCTAACCACCATGTCCCCTGCCGGTCCCATTTTATGAGTTTTGATCACTGTGTAATGACATGTATCCACCACTGTAGTATCATACAGAGTAGTTTCACTGCCCCCCAAATCCCATGTTTCATGTATTCATCCTTCCCTCCCAGCCACCAATGCCCACGAACCCAAGCTGTTATCTTTTTACTGTTCCCATAGTTTTTCCTTTTCCAGAATGGCATATAGCTGGAATCAGACAGTAAGTAGCCCTCTCAGACTGGCTTCTATCACTTAGTGAGATGCATTTCATTTTCCTCCATGTCTTCTCATGATTTTGATAGCTCACTTCTTGTAGTACTGAATAATATTCCGTTCTCTGGTGTTCGACAGTTTATTTATTGGTTTACCTACTGAACAACATCCTGGTTGCTTCCAAGTTTTGGCAGTTATGAATAAAGCTGCTATAAACATCCATGTGCCAGTTTTCCTGTGGATTTAAGTTTTCAACTCCTGATGGTCTCTAATTAGACATTTTTTGCAAGCGTTTTTTTTCCCAGTCTGTGGCTTTTTTTTTTTTTTTTCTTCATTTCTTGCCAGTGCCTTCCACAGAACAGAAATGTGTGCTATTAATGAAGTCTGGTTTAGCAATTCTTTCATGGATTGTACTTTCAGTGTTGTATCTAAAAGTCATCACCAAACACCAGGTCATCTGGATTTTTTTCTGTGTTATCTTGGAGAAACTTTTCGGTTTTCTGTCTTGCACTTAAGTTTGTAGTTTATTTTTAATCAATTTTCATGAAGGGTGTAAAGTCTATTTCTATATTTAGCTTTTTTTTGTATATGGATATCATTTTCTAACACCATTTGTTGTAAAGATTACTTTCTGGGACCAGCAGTTGGCATGATGGCTATATTGCTGAACTCCCATGTAGTCAACCGCTGTTTAAGTCCCGGTCTCGGTGGCTTAAACTCATGCCGGGTGCATGTGCGTGCTTGCCCAGGATCCTAAGAGGAGAATGGAGGAGAAAGCATGGCCATATTCTCTGGGGGGTGATTTCTCGCTTTCTGTCTCTCTGTCTCTCTCTTTCTGGCGAGCCCACACGTCCTATAGCAAAAACCTCTCCAGAACAAAGAAAAGATTACTTTCTTACATTATATTGCCTTTGCTCCTTTTCAGAGGCCAGCTGACTGTATTTACATGGCTCTTTTTTTTTAACTAAGAGAAATGTTGAAAGGAGGGTACAACGAATACTCTATGTTACCAAAAAGATTTAGCAATTGGTAACCTTTGATGTGGTATCTCTGTGGATATTGAACTTCTAAAATACTCTTACCTGTTTATGAAATTATTTCTATTTTTTCTGTTGTCAGTTGTCTCATTACTTCATGACACTTGTTTTCCTTATAGCGATGACCCTTAGTTGCTAATAAGATTTATTTATTTATTTTTTGGTATAGAATAGATTGGTTAATATATAGGTTTGATAAAAGTTTCCTAGGCCATTGTGTATTGATCATTTTGTAAATTGGAATGAGTTTCTTTTCACATTTGATTGATTCACAAAAGTTCTTAAATAATTTAAATACTTCCCATAACAAGTGCAGCAGATATAAACATATCTATGAACACATGTCTGACTTTAGCATAAAACTCAGTGAGTAAAATGAACATACTGTAAAGTAGCTGAAACTATATAGCTTATTGCGGTCATTGAGTAGGTTTTTTTTTTTAATGTATTTCTTTTAATTTCAAGAAAAACAATTTTATCTTTAATAAATGAAAATCAAAAAATGTTAGGAAAAATATGCCTAAGATTTAAAGCCAGGAAAAAGGTTAGGATTCTGTTCAAACAGTAGGTAGATACTAAAAACTAAAAAAAGATATATAGACAGAGCTAAAAGCTAGTAACAAGTGTACTGTAATGTTCTTCAGAAACATTTTTTTTCTCTCTCCATTCCCCCTTTTACCAAAGAGAGGCATAAAATAACTTATTTGCATAAGTTTAGTCTCAATTTAGTCTGTTATTTGCACAAAACCCCGTAAGAATACTAATTGATGTAGTTGGCTTTGCTGGAACCTTTTATAAGGAACTTCAGATCAGAGTCTTTAAAAAGTCTCTGAAGGGTACTGAGCAAAGTCAGGAACTCACTATCTATCTGACTGTGCCTTGAAGTACCTGTACTTCAAGTTTTGGTGCCTGTCAACAAGTGACGTTCTTTACTTACCTGCCACGCAGAACTGTTTCTGGTACCAGGTGATCTTTCCAAGCGCTTCTGTTGGCTTTCTTGAGCTCTCCCTTAGTTCTTTAGCTTTCTGGTCCTATCTGCAGATGTGGCATTCCAGGCAAATCCCTGGCAATAACCAGTATTTCCAGTTTTTGATGCAAGGCAACAGATATCATTGAACTTATGCAAATTATTATGCCACAAAATAAGAATACTCAATTTTTCAATTCTAGAGTGGACAAGAAGGGAGAAAAGATATTTTTCAATTCTAGAGGGGACAGGAAGGGAGAAAAGTTTATACTTCAATTTAAAAAATTTAACAGATTGCTGAACTAATCAATAGCTCAAAAGAAGGCAAAAATCTTTAAATCTGGAAAACAAAGCTTAAAAAAAACAGTGATCTTTTACTCAAAAGTCATAAAATTCTATTTCACCAGTTAATTCTCATGTAATTAATCTCTTTTCTGTTGAATTTTCAATGTTGCTATGGTCTGATCTTTCCATTTAAATTCTGGAAGTTAACATTCAATGTTGTTATTGATATTTCCGAACTTGTCTGTACCATTAAGTTGGCCATTTTGGTTGATTTTTGTTCTCTTATTTCTGTGGGTTTCTGCTGGCATTGCATCTGTGAGTGTCTAGTTTCCTAATGCATTGTATTAGGAACCTGACCATAGGCTCTTTGTAAGAGTGCAGTGTGTATTGGTTGTCTGGCTTGACTTGGATCTGAACATAAAGCAAGAAATAAGCATGGAACCTCTACTCCAGTTTCCAAAAACAGAGACAACTTCAGTATATTTGCTTCTAAGCAGAGTGATCTTTCCTCTGCCTTGTCCCCATATTGGCGTTGTGGGGTTCCAGAGTTATCATTAACTTTGTTTGCTTTTCTCTTTGAGTTTTAGACATAGGATTGTTGTTGAGTTAAAAAAAGTACCTTTCTGGTCCCAGCAGGTGGTGTGGTGGTTAAGGTACTGGGCTCTCACATGGCTGACCACGGTTCAAGTCCTGGGCCGATTGGCTTGCTTTCTCACTTTCTCTTTCTGTCTCTCTCTGGTCAAGTTAAACATGATAATAAAGATAATAAATAAAATTAAATGATTCTTTTTTTAAGAATACCTTTCTCTGTATAGATTCAAAAGGTTCAGTTAACAAGAGAATGGCTTGAAATTTAGACTTGTTAAATTTTACAGGGAACCTATATGTGGTATACAACCTACAACTGATAAGAGGTGGCCTTACCCACCCGTAAGACCTACAGGGTCTGAGACTCGAACTGTTGTCTGCCATGTGGGAATCCAGCATTGTAACTGCTATGCCATCTGCTGATCCCTATTGTTTACTTTTGAAGAGCCTTGTAAGGATAAGGGGAGATAGATGGAAGGTCGCAACAGCCTTTTCTGTGCCCACTCCAATTCTTGCCTTCATACAATGTCTGCATTTTACCAGGAAAAGTCTTCTAGTATTCATAGTCATGGCTTTTTAATTAGTGCAACAAGAAAGGAATATGTGAGCTCAAGACCTCATTCTGAATAAAAGTGTGGGAGTAGATACAGGAAAGTTATGTGGGGGGGTTGCTGGGGTGTGGGATAAGAGAAGTCTAGATAATGTTAAAATAACCAGATGAAAGTAAGAAGTGTGGGATAAAGCTCAGGAAAAAGCATAGAGTTAGAACTAGTCATGAAAGTCAAAGAAACCCTGAGGGGCCCAATGCAGAGAGAACAGAGAGCCTTGCCTTATACCACAAAGGTGGTGAAGGCATGAAGACTTTGTGACATTAAGAGCAGAAACATTGCAGGCCTGGGAGAACAATCCTGGGAGAACAATCTGCGTTATTTGATATTATGTGTGTCCCACGTTTACAATTGTTCAGTTTCCTGATGGGTCATAAGAAAAGGCCATAACTGCAATATTGTGCCTGGCACGTAATTTCCTCTAGACATTGGCATTGCTTGTCTGCCTTTTCTTCCACCAATCCCCAGCTTTTACACCCGCTCTTGCATCTCTAAACTCATTGCATTCCCTTGAACACTGATTTCTTTCATGTGTCTGTAACTTTGAACCTAAGATTTTATCTTTCTCTACCAGGCTGAAAAATGCGTTTGCCTCCTCCCAAATTTAGCTAGAGATCTCTTTGTCACCTAAGGCATTCCTAACCACAGCCCCTGTTGAGTTCATTTTTTCCTCCACCTCTCTCCCTTTGCATGTTAAATTGTATTGCACTTGATTGGCTACTTGTAAAGGAGCTATTCCTCCACAGCCGTCCTCACCATCCCATTTATGTTCCTATTTAACAAGAGGTGCTTAGTGATTATTGGCTCAGTGACAAATGAGGCCTTTCTTTGACCTCCAACCCTTTCATTCTCTGACACATTCCTTTGGCATTCCTTTCAGACATTCACCAATTTTGTCTTTCGAATTCAGAAAAACCTAAATGAAGAGCTTCTCTTCTCAGAGGCTCTCATAGAGGTTTATTTATTCCTTTACATGTCCATGCAATACATACTATGTTCTGGGCATGGACAGACACAGTGGGGATGAACAGAAGCAGACCCAATTCCTGACGTCGTGATTATTTAGTAGCTGAATATTTAGTAGGGGAAACTAACATTAATCCCACGATTATACAAACAGGCATAATCTTGTTCTCTGACGCAGGTGTGCATGGTCCTGATAGAAACTCCCCATCAGGGCAGTAGGTAGTCAGGGAGGTCTGAGAAGGCTGCTTTGGGGAAAGTGATATGAGAGCCAGCACTGAATGGGAGGAGAGGGAAGAGTGATGCAGTAAGCATGAATGGTCTGTGCAAAGATCCTGTGGTCAGCCTAGAGAACAGGGTGAACTGAAAGAAGACAGTGTGACCAGAGATGAGGAGTAAAGGCGAGTGCGTGGAAGGAGAGCTCGGGCAGCAGCACATGCAGTATCTGCCGGGCTGTGTGAATCAGCTCTTGTCTTCAGCGCATAGACCCTAGAGGCAGACCATCTAGGTTTGTCTCCTGATTCTAGCAATTCCTGTGTGACTTGGGAAAATCTCTGTGCCTCAGTTTCTCATCTGTAAAATGAGGATCATATTAATACTTTCCTGATGAGAATTAAACAAATTAGTATAAAAAGCATTTTCATACTAGCACATAACACTTAGGATCATTGATAACCATCAATATTATCCTAGGAAAAGCATGCATATATAGAGAGATACAGATCTGATTTCCATGACTTAGTGTAAATACTTCCTTGTACCTAATCTTGCCCATATTTACTTTGGTATTGTTCCTAGGAAAGACATTCTATATGGGAAAGGAGAGAGAAGAGGGAAATTAAGAGATTGTTCCTTTAATTTTCTCTTTGAAGCTGTAATTTTGACACTTCAGGCTTTGATGCAATTTAAAAATCTCTGCGTGTAAAGGATTATTTTCTCCCTTCCATTTCTTATCCCTGCATAAGAGCACAAGGACCTGGCAGGTAGCATTTTCCCGCAGGCTGAGACACAGTGTGCTTCAAGCCCCTACATACATTCATCCAACACCTCTTGACCCCTCGAGTTGAGGCAGACGTGCAATAGCAAAAATCTCTCTGATAAAACGCTTTTCTGAAATCACTAACTGCTGTTAAGACTTACTTGCATAAAGGGTATAAAGGGATTTCATTTCAAGCATCATTGAGTTATGAAGGTAAAAATTATGCACAATTTGTTTTATTGAAACTTTTACTTAAGAGATGATATTGATTTCATTGCTGACCACATACAACTTCTAGCATTTCCTTCAATGATCATTTTGATTGCAATGGTGTTAAGATAGCATCCAAAGTGCATGGGGGAAATACAATTTCATATAGAGCTGCTTATGTTTTGAATGTCTGCTTCATGCTATTTGGTGAAAGTGGAGCCTAGTGTGTGCATGTGTGTGTGTGCATGTGTGTGCATGTGTGTGTGTGTGTGTGTGCGTGTTTTCCACAAATATCGCCAAGCATAGTGGCTCCTAGAGGATATTACCTTCTAAATACATTTGGCCTATGAAACAATATTCCCTTTATCTCCCTTTGTCATTGTTAATTAGAAAAATTGCCAGATTCCCCAGTGGTAGCATGTCTAATTTAATAACTTGAGAGTCTGATGCTTGAAAATATAATGAAATGTACTAAATACCATGGCAATTTCATAATTACTGATACAAAACATATTGTAACTAATCTTTACTGATTAGAAAAGACTTTTATAAAGCACAAAATACAGCCGGATGAGAATTACAGCTCTATTTGCATAATTTAATGTAATTATCAATCATGAATTTTTTTCTCAAGTATTGGCTGATGGGCCAGAATTTGTTTGAAGATGAAGAATATCAGTCAACAAACCCTCCTTCTAGATTGTTTTCTCAGTTCTATAAAAAGCACAGAAATAAATTTTGTGGACGTTTCCTCTTTTTCTTTGGAGAAGTTTCTATCCTTTGATTTTGATTGGCAGCTAATGGATTATCCTAATAGAATTGGTGATGTTACTTGATGTTTTGGTGTCTTGTAAATATTACATGAGCCAGTATTTGTACACATTTTAGAAAGCCCAGCCTATTTCAATATTTTCCTTATTTTAAAAAGTTACATAGATGGTGAATGGACTATCGGGCTTAGTTTTATAGAATCTTAATTTAAATTTTCCCTAGGTATGTGACCTCAGGGAAAGGTAAAATTTGACAGATGGCTTCATCTTGGAATCTCAGTTTCGTTATATAAAAAGCATAGGTATGTTTATTATGAGGATTGTGTAAGATTTCATGGAAAACACATAACCTTTGCATTGTGGGTATCCAAAGATGTTTTCCACCTGTGTTTTTTCCTCTTGAGACAGCAGCCATGGTGTGGAAGCAGTAACACATGAAGACTGTGCGGTATGCATTGTTGATGCACAGATGCGATATACCGGTTTGTGTTTAAGTGCCTTTAATTTGGTGGGAAGAGTATCTTGCGTGGGTCATGGGTGAGCGCAGAGGTTCAGAACTTGGATGTGTGTTAGACCTGAGCTTGAATCCTGGCTGTTACTCATGAGGTTTGTGACTGAGGTTGTTTAATCTCTAAATGGGGCAGTGCTGGAGAAGTGCAAAGGTGCTCTGGGAATATGCGAAGGCAAAAGCAGGAAAGAACAGGAGAGGTGATGAACAGACACGGGTCCTGTCAGAGATGACTCTGTACTCCCAGCAGGGGCTTAGAACTTATAGGGCCATTGTTGGTTGCCGCAAAGACTGGGGAATGGCATTACTGGTGTTTAATGAGAAGGCCAATAATGCTAATGTAAAATGGAGACAGGAATAGTATCATTTCCTAAGGGATTGGACATTTCCTCTTTTTCTTTGGAGAAGTTTCTATCCTTTGATTTTGATTGGCAGCTAATGGATTATCCTAATAGAATTGGTGATGTTACTTGATGTTTTGAGCAGTTAGTATGATACAAATATTCAGGTGTTATCCCTGATGTCAAGATATTCATGGGCATAGAAGAGAGCAGTGGAGACAATGTCGGAATAGATGATGCTAATACGCTACTGAGGACAGGGCCAGAGAAATGCCCAGGTGTTCTGGGAACATGGAAAGAGGCACCTGGTCTAGCTAGGAGAAAAGCAGAAAGGGAAAATGGGAGAGGTAAGGAATAGGAATTGGTCCCCAAACAGAAATATTCTATATTCCTAGCAGGTGTTCAGAACTATGAAGGCCTTTTTGGTTGTCACAATGACTGCAGGTTGGAGTTACTGGCCTGTAGTGAGTGGAGCCCGGAAATGCACAGGCTAATTCCGTACAGAAAACATGGTCCTTTCCAAGGCCATTGAGATACAGTGAGAGGAGAGGGGGAAATAAGGGATTCTAAGGAGTGTAGTGTAGGAAACAAAGATTTCCTTTGAGCTTGTAATATTTGTCAAAATAAAGGTAGTTAGAAAGCATGATTTTTCTTTTTCTGTCTGTCTATGTTTTCAGCTAGAATGCCTTGGACTGTGGTTTCAATCCCCTGGCTTTCCCTGAGCCTGATGGACTGACGATGCTTGCTTTGAATATGCCCCCGACATCTCAAGCTCCCAGAGATCTCTATCAGAATTGCAAAACCCCAGGAAAGAGCATTTCCCATTTTTCTCCCTTTCTTACAGACTGCCAAGTTAAGAAGGGGCCAACTATAAAACAGGATTGACATTTTGAACCAGAAAATCTGTTTTTCTTTGCTTTGATATATTTTAAAATAAAATAGATTTGCTCAGACATCCAGTACAGTTAGTAGAGTTGTCCATTTCAATGGCTTAAAAGCAAAGGAGACACCAGGAGAAATAACTAAGTTGTGTACATGCAAGAGCAGGAGGAAAGGAAGAGGAATGGGGGTACGGGTCCCATCTAGGAGGCTCTGGCCCTGGGGTGTGCCCGGTGAGCACAGAGGATACGTCTGGGTGCTGAAGGAGAGTCCCAGCATTTCAGCGGAAATAGAAGAACCACGGTGATAGGCGCAAAGAGCTTCAGACTCCGCTCCTTTGCATCTCAGGGTTTTGTAGAGGCATTATCCAAGCTGGAGCTGGAGATGAGATGGGGGAGGTAAAACGAGTAGGAAGAAAGGCAAGGCGAGGCTGGGCCAGCTAGTCCCCATCACTGCCTACTTGCTTGCTTTATTTATTGATTTGTTCATTTATTTATTTATTTGAGTTTTTGCCATAGGGCATGTGCACTCACTACTAAAGAGAGACAGAGAGAAGGAAAGTGAGAAATTAGTCACCACGGGGGATGGCCACACTGCAATCCCTTCTCCTCTGTTCTCCTCTTGGAATTTTGGGAAGGTTTGCATGACTTTCAAGCCACCAGGTGTTGAACTTGAACTGCGAAGTTGGTCATGTGGGAATCCAACACCTTAGCCACTGTGCCACTTGTCCCCCCACCCCCCTTTCTGGCTTTTGCAGTCATCTCTGACTGATACATATGTTGGAGTTCTATGTAGGATTTAATTAAAAAATAATGCGTATTTCTGCTTTCAAAGCCATTTAAACACTAGTATTAAAAAAAGACATCAGGGCTAGCAGATGGACTCCCATGTAGTTGACTGTGGTTTGAGTCCCAGACTCAGCAGCTTAAACCTCACACTGAGCACATGGGCATGCATGCCCAAAATCCCAAGAGGAGAATGGAGGAGAAGGAATTGTGGCGTGATCATCCCCCCCCCCCCGGGGGGGGGTGACTTCTCCCTTTCTGTCTCTCTGACAGTGCATATGCCCTGTAGCAAAAATCTCTCTGGGGAAAAAAAAAAACATCAAAGTGCTCATTTCTAGCATCAATTAATGATTAAAGATTAATCTGCTCTGCAACTCTGATTAAGTACGTTAACCTTTCTGTACCACTTTCTTTGTCATCATATGGGTAATGAGCGGTAAAGACTAAAATTTCTGAAGATATTTTCAGCTCTAATCTGTGAAATTGCTAGTATGTTAATCAATTTACTGTCTTATTGTGAAAGGACATTATTTGGACATCTACATATGTACTGACATACTATACCTTCATAGGTACAGACAGATGAACCACACAGAAGACCTCGGAGAGTCCAAGTTTTTGATCTGAAAGTTCTAAGAGGTGTGAAATTAAAATGAGGCTATTTATGGACGTTCGCAGTTTCCAGCACTCACAGTTGCTAGTGGTTTCATCAAAGCAGAGCATCTTGAACAAAGAACAGAAGGCCTAATCATCTAATGCAGGTCTTTAACTGGGACAACTGATGGGCCAGACTTCCACTGAGTAGACATGTTGGTTCTTCTGAAGTGAAGCAGAATCTTTACATGGGATGGTCAGAAATGAGTCATTTTAACTCCTGGCAACTAATGTTTCTAATTAGTTGGACAGAGCTCATAGGGAATGAGTCTACTTTCCTTAGTCAGTTGAATAAGCAATCACCTTAATACAGCTGTGCTTCCTATGCAAAGATTTGGAAATATAATGCAGTCTGTTTTGACAGTTTCATATCATACCTTTGTTTTCCATTTTCCTATTAGCTTTTTAAAAATTGTGCTCTTGGGACCAGCAGTTGGCATAATGGCTATGTTGCTGGACTCCCATGTAGTCGACCGCGGTTCGAGTCCGGGACCCGGTGGCTTAAACCCAGTGTGCGTGCATGCCCAAGATCCCAAGAGGATAATGGAGGAGAAGGGATTGTGGCATGGCCAGCCCCTCTGGGTGGTGATTTCTTGCTTTCTTTCTCTCTTTCTGGTGAATGCATGAGCCCTATAGCAAAAAGCTCTAAAAAAAAAAAAATTATACTATTCATTTGACTTTCATTCATTTCATGCTTATTATCCCACCTGAACATTCAAGTAGCTGGTTAGGGAGCAGCACCTCTGGGTTCTGCTATCATCTCCTCCATTTGCCTGCTTATAATCCTTTGGCCATTGGCTAGTCATTTAAAAGGTTTTGCAGGATTGCTGAATTTAAGCCAGTTCTCTGATGATTTAGAACTACACTGGCTGGTATTGTCTATGGAGTTGTTGGAAAAGTCATGACATATTGTTTCTCTGCAAAAATGTGTCATGACTTTTCTTATTACCCAATAGTTTGTTTAGAATGTTCTTCACACTAAAGAGAGAACTGAGGTGCCCCAGCTGAAGGGAACAGCCTAGCATATCTGATGCCCACATCTTTAAGCAGCGATTACAAACCCACAGTTGATAATGACCGACTGTGCTACTCTGAGTCATTTTATTTTGTTTAAGTCTCACAATGACCCTGTGAAGATGGTATCATTGTTATCCTATGATCATTTATTTATTATTATTTTCCCATTTTTGACCAGAAAGAGACAGAGAGAGAAATACACACACACAGAGGGAGAGAGAGAGCAAGCTGCCAGGTCTGGGACTCAAACCACAGTTGGCCATGTGGGAGTCCAGCGCCTTTAACGACCACACCACCTGCTGGTTCCAGTTATCCTATGATTATAGTTGAGGAAATTGGTATTTAGAAAGTCTCATGTGCTAATCTCTACTGCTTAGTAAACTCCCTTACCTTGCTTCTACTTGGTGGTGGTTTGCAGAAATGATAAAGGTAGATGGCAATATATTCTTCAGTCGCAATACTCCACTGTAATCTAATACCCCAGATTCTTGTACTAATTTCAGTTATGAGAGTACATGGCTTTCATTGGATTAACTCACACTCAGGTCCCGTTAAATGTCATAGCCGCCAGGTGAAGTTGGATGATGATTTTATAGTTTTTAGTGTGGGGCTGGCATATTCATGGTTTACTGTTAGTGTATCCATGCATGTAGAGTGACGAAGGGAAGTGAGGTCTGGCCTGGAGCCCCTTAACTACTGAATGCATGGCCACTGCTGTCTTGTCAATTACACTTTATGATTCTGCAGTAGAGAATATCCCACTTCTTTCCTTTGTTATACCTGAAAGCAGCTCCGTAGCCTGAAGTCTTTATTTCTTTCAGTGAGCACTTGCCAACCAACAGTCAGAGAAAAGGATTCATTAGACATTGTTTTTCCGCCTTTCTAACAAGGAAGTAAAGTTGAATAGGTGGGTTCAAGTGATGTCAAGTATCAATGCAGGTTTGTTTTTATGGCCCAGCACAATCTCTGCTTTCAGAATACTGTTAGTATTTAACGTTGCCTTGACTCAAAACTTCCTGCCTTTGAAAGAGTGACAAGTATTCACAGGAAGAGAGTAAAATAGCACATTGTTAAAGCATTGTAGACATATGTCAAGTTCACCTGTTTTCTCCAAGGAGGTTCCCTAGAAGTTTTCCCTCTTTTGACCCTATCAAGTCTTCTAAATAGCCTTCAATCTTTATCAGAAGGAGGTAAGGGTGGAAATCATATAAAAATTCCTGCTAACTCTGTACTCTGCCCTGTACCTTCCTCCTGCTGCAAATCCATACCTCAGTGTATACTAATTTCTTGTACCTTTCTAACAACATGTCTCTTGGTCTTTATTTTCAAGTAATTGATGTATGTGTGAACTGCCTCTTAAAGGTTTTGAGAGCACTGGATTATTGGGTTGTTGGAAAAGTCATGACACATTTTTGCCTAGAAAAATACAGAACAAATACGTCATGACTTTTCCAATAACCCAATATATTCGTTTTTCAGCATAAAGATGCTTTTTTTTTTTTCTTGATCTCGAAGTGCTACAAACTCTCTATGTAAATGAAAAAGGGAACTATAAAAAGGTGGAAGGCAGACAAAACCAAAGCCAGCCCACAAGACAGTCATCACTAATGCCTTGTGTTTCTGTTTCTTTCTTTTAAACATTTTTAAAACATACTTGCTTTTAGAATGTGTGTAAAACTGATGCTCTGGTTTTCCATTTGTCATAACATAACAGTTTTCTATAATAAAAAATAACGCCTCTCTAAATATCGTTCTATGTATCTATATGGTATTTTATTAAGAAGTATCTGGGACCAGCAGATGGTGTATTGGTTACGTGGCTCGACTCCCACGTGGGGGACCACAGTTTGAGTCCTGGACCTGGTGGCTTCAAAATCATGTTGGGCATGTGTGCGTGTGTGCCTAGGATCCTGGAAGAAGAATGGAGAAGGGATTGTGGCACGGCCATTTCCCCTGGGGGATGGTGATTTCTCTCTCTCTCTCTCTCTCTCTGTCTCTGTCTCCCTGGTGAGCACTTGTGCCCTACAGCAAAAGTCTCTCTCTCAAAAAAAGTATCTAACCTACGTTTTCTGTTATTAGACTAATGAAGATAATACATTTAAGGCTACATATCTCCATCCTATAACCTGTATCCGAATGCTGGAATAAGAGATGCTCTAACGACTGGTAAGCATGGAGCAGGCACTACCAGCCAGGATGGCTGGGACTCTGGGACATGGAACAGAGTCCTTTGACATCCCTGCCATGAGAAGTGTTCATGGTTTTGGGTGGGGACCTGGGGATTTCCTGGGGCTGTCAGGACAGCAGCTCTTCATTATGCTGCAAGACCATACCAGTAGATTAGCTGAAAATTTGTCTTCGCTTTTCTTTTATAGTCAGGACCAGGACAAGGACACCTGCTACAGCAATGATTATTCTGGAAAATCTAACCAATTTAATGGTTAGATATAATAAGAAAAGGAAGAAATAGAATCTATAGGTTATATAGTTGTCTAACTAGACATACTAAAGAGAGTCAACTGGAAAGTTAGCATTATAGAGAGTTTAGCTAGGTGGTCAGATTCAAAACTAATATATAGAAATAAATGACAGTACCACAGATGAGTGAAAACACAGTAGAGCTTGTAATGGAATAAATTGTTTAAATTGTTGATGTAAAGATATAATCCCTAGAAATAGCCTTAAAATGTCTAAGGATCTCCATAAAGAAACTAAAAATCTAGGGACCAGCAGTTGGCTCAATGGCTATGTCGCTGGACTCTGTGTTGTCAACTGTGGTTTGAGTCCTGGACCCAGTGGCTTAAACTCACACCGGGCGCATGTGTGTGCGTGCCCAAGATCCTGAGAGGAGAATGGAGGAGAAGGGATTGTGGCGTGGCCATCCCCCCCCGGGGGGGGGGCGGTGATTTCTTGCTTTCTGTCTCTCTGTCTCTCTCTGTCTTTCTGGCAAGCACATGTGCCCTATAACAGAAACCTCTCAAAAGAAAAAAGAAAAAAAGAAACTAAAAATCTAAGAACCATGAAAAACTTGAATAAATGAAAAATCACATTGTTTACCATGTTGGAAAATGTATTGTTATTAGTGCTGATATTAAAATTTGCTCCAAACTATAATGAATAGATTGATCAATGAGAGAATTAATATTCCAGAAGCAGACTTAAGTATCCAATTAATGGATGTTATTGTAGGGTGTTGTCGGGCATTATAGTGGAAGGAATTATATAAGAAAGTTAAGATAATATATTGTGGACTGAAATCCCAAATCTACTAAGTTTTGTGGTCTATTATTGTTTTTCATCCCAGTGATAATGTGGATTTGTTCCCATCTCAAGAAGCAGATCTGGCGATTAAATGGTATATGGTATGTAGTCAATAAAAGGTGGAGCTAGTCCATTAATATTTGATCTTCAAATGTTGGAAAATTAGGCATTCTGATTTTTTCTAATAGATTTAATATTTTATGTATTCTTAAATCTACATCTATATGATTATTAAAGATAAAATATAATAACACTTTGGGCCAGCAGGCGGCATGGTGGTTAAGGCACTGGATTCTTACATGGCCAACTGTGCTTAGAGTCCTCGACTTGGTGGCTTAAAAATCATGCTTGGGGGACCAGCAGTTGGCGTGATGGCTATGTTGCTGGACTCCCACGTAGTCAACCACATTTCAAGTCCCGGACCTGGTGGCTTAAACTCATGCCAGGTGCAAGTGCGTGTATGCCCAAGATTCCAAGAGGAGAATAGAGGAGAAGGGATTGCAACATGGCCATCCCCCCTGGGGAGGTTATTTCTGGCTTTCCATCTCTCTGTCTCTTTCTTTCTGATGAGTGCACATAACCTGTAGAAAAAAACCTCTCCAAAAACAAAAACCAAAATCAACTCATGCTTGGGATGTGTGCATGTGTGCCCAAGATCCTGAGAGGAGAATGAGAGAGAAGGGATTGCAGTGTGCTCATCCCCCTGGGGGATGATTTCTCACTTTCTGTCTCTCTGTCTCTGTCTCTTCAGCAAGTGCATGTGCCTTATAGCAAAAATCCGCCCCCCACCCTGCCAAATATGTATAGTAACATTTGACTCCCAGGGACTATAAAGATAGTAATATTTTTCCTGTCTCCCACAATACATTCTGTCATTAATTATCATAAACACTGTAATTTTCACCTGGATTCTGGAAGCATCTTAGAAGTAAATAGAGTATTTCTGATTCAGTTATATGCAATGTGAGTCTACAATTTACTGTACTGTTAAACGTAAGTGATCCTTGGTTACAATAGTAATAATTGTTGCATAAAATATACAAAATACAGAAGTTATAAGGAAGAAATTTAAAATGACCTATAATTCCAGCAGTTGATGACAGTCATCATTAATATTTTATGTCTTTCCATCTGGACTCTTTTCCCCTTAGGTGTTTATTTGAGTTTCAGCATTAATAAGTTTAATGCAATTTCAATAAAAATCTCAACCAAATTTGTTGACGGTTTGATTTAATTTAATAAAATTATTGTAAAATTTAAATGGAAGAATGAACAATGAAGATAGATTTAAAAATGTCTGGAAGGGGCCAGCGGATGGCTTGGTGCTTGAGGCACTGGACTCCCATGTGGCTGATTGTGGTTCAAGTTCTGAACTCAGCCGCCTGAAAATCACAAGTGCATGTGTATGCATGCCCCAAATCTCAAGAGGAGAATGGAAGAGAAGGGATTACAGCATGGCCATCACCCCCAGAAGCTGATTTCTCACTTCCCTTCTCTCTCTTTGGCAAGCAAATGCACCCTCTGGCAAAAATAAAAAACAAAACCAAAAATCTTAGAAAGTAATTAAAAAAGAGAGACCCCTATTAAATTGTAAACTGTTTTGTATAACTCCTAAATTATAATTGTGTTGTACTGATGTAAAATTGTATAGTAGATTTCTAATATTATAGATAACTGTTAAGCATACTTTAATGTTTAGAGGAATCTAGTATACAATAAAAAATGCTATTATTTCCAGTGGGAGAAAATAGCAAGTTTTTCCAGCAAAAAAATTAAATCCTTACTTCCTATCATATTACAAAGTAAATTTCAAAGTAATCTAAATTGAAACCATTACAGTATTTCTGAGAGAGATAGACAGAGGTAGGTATTTTTGACATGGTCTCATGTCATAATCCTTTTAGTTTAGACCTCAGATTAGCTTGGATCCACAGATGTGTACAGCCATACCTGGAGTATTCAGTTTGGCCCAGGAACTGAACCTGGGTCTACCCTGTAGCTTCCAGCCTCCCAAGTAGTAGTGCTTGCTACCTGTGTGCCACCAAGGCTGGCCCTTGCTAAGTTTCCAAGTCAGTTATAAAGTTTGTAGTTTTCACACAGGCTTTATCTGAGCCTGTATTCTTCTTGTAATGGTCTACCTTACTAGTCTGCTTTTATCTTATTGAAAACTTGAAGTATGTATTTAAAATTTTATCTTTCAGTAAATGTTTTTAAGAAGGTGAACTTCTCTTAGAGCATCAATATTACTTGACGTGATTTTAACATGAATTATGTTGTAGAGTACTTTCATAGGCCCAGGACAATTTTTTCTCTCTTTACTTATCCTTATATCCTTAGAGAGAATGTGATAATTATTTTGTAGGAGAGTAACATTTTTACACTTTATAGAGGGCTTCTGTAAATTTTTCATAAAGTAGTCATTAAATACTCATTCTGACTTGTGTCTCATTTGTTTTGTTTCATATCTTTGTGGCTTCACTTATTGTAGATGTACACTGAGTTCCTCTTTCTTCACGACTAGATTTAATGTGGAGAGAATTCCACTAATTTGCCTTTCTGTGGCTCCCCATAATAAAATTTTGATTGTTACAACTCACGTGACTGTTTGGTCGAATAGCAACCAGAAATGAATGCAAAGTTGCTGACACACCTGGTATTTTAGTTGTTAGAGGTAAAGGGATTGTCTCAAGATCACTTAAGAATTCTGTGACTTGGGGCTGACAGGTGGCTGCGTAGTTAAAGGCGCCAGACTCCCACATGGCCATCCATGGTTGAAGTCTCAGACCTAGTGGCTTCCTTTCTCACTTTCCCTCTTTCTCTCTTTCTCTCAATGTCTCTCTCTGGTCAAATTAGAAAATAATAATAAAGTTAAAATAATTCTTAAAAGAACTCTATGACTGAATAATTGCTACTTTGAAATTCTCTATTCATTTGTATTCATTGCACCATGTAATGTGTCCGTGATACAGTAAATCCATCATGAACCTCAACATTTGACTGAGCATCTAACAATTGTCATTCTGGGTTTATGATATGCTGAATATATTTGGTAATTTCAGCAGTGTTAGTGAATTCTAGAAACAATTCTCTAGGTAAAATATGACTTTTCTGTATAAGAATGTTAGATGGCATCTAAGAGAATGATGAAGATGGTTGATGTAATTAGTTTTAAATAATAATAGATCAATGATCAGATAATAATAGTTGGTAGTGAAGTCTAATACACAGAAATCTCAAGCTTGTACTCCTGTGTAAAAATGGAGTTTATCCTTTTTTTTTCTTTGCTTCTTTCTTTTTTTAAAGATAAAGCTTGCAATAAAATCATTGTTTACTTTTCCATTTTTTACAGTTTCTGAGAGAGCTCAGTTATTAGTAATGCCTTTGTTTATTTTTAAGTTCTGTGAGAGTGTGCTTTGGAAAGACGAGTATTTTTTTTCTTCTTCAAATGCTCTTGCAATAATCCTTACTGATCTGCTAATCTTCTGTTTGTCTGCATTTCTAACATGTTACGAGGCTGATCATATCGAGAACATTGTACCCTAGGCTATTAAGAGTTATATCACTTACGATTGTTTAAATTAGTTATTTATTGAGAAAACATGATCATTGTTTTTTTTTCCTTGAAGGATGATTTATTCCTTTATTTTTTATTCTACAATTTTTCAGAATAAGGATATGATGAACAGACATTACAAGGAATGTTTGTTTAGCCTAAAAATGAGAAGCCAGCAGGTGGCATGGTTAGGGCACTGGTAATTGTATTTGACTTGAATGCCTAGATGGTTGGACAATACTAGGTTCTGGATGAAGACTTTAATGGAATACAACTCAGTTACTGCATGGCGTCATTAATGTGCACAACTCACAGTCTTTTAAGACAGTAATTTTAATCTCTTAACTAACAAACACCTGATCTCAAAAATCCATAACACTGAAGATTTATTTAGATTATAAAACTTATAGCAATCCAGTTGTATATTCTAAGATGAAAAATAGGTCCAAGAACTTTTTTTTTTTTGGTATATCTAGTAAAGAAGAATTAATTAAGGTGACCATTTGTTAATCTATAAGAGTATGTAAATTTTGGGCCCGCTCTGCAGTACAGCAGTTAAGTGTTGTTTGTGGGGAGTGGTTCCCACATGGTCAACCATAGTTCAGATCCTTGGAAAACTTGCTGGGGGCATGGGCATACCCAAAATTCTGATGGGAAGAAGAAATGGCGGCGAATTGTTATATGACCATACTCCATTGGTTAGTACTTTCTTGCTCTTATTCTCTCTCTCTCTCATGAATGCAAGCTCCCTCTGGCAATTAAAGAAAATATAGTCTGTGAATTTTCATGTTTCATTTTTCTAACCACTTAGGGATGGATATAGTTAGAGTAATTTTGATAAATATTCTCATGAACATGAGAACAAATTTTCAACATGACTTTCTCACGTCAAGCTTGTTGTGACTACTCAATATCTGAGATGATCTATAAATTTATATATATATTTTTTGAGAGGTTTTTGCTATAGGGTGCATGTGCTTGCCAGAAAGACAGAGAAAGACAGAGGGATAGAAAGTGAGAAATCACCCCCCAGGGGGGATGGCCACACCGCATTCCCTTCTCCTCCATTCTCCTCTCGGGATCTTGGGCAAGCATGCACACACAACTGGTGTGAGTTTAAGCCACCAGGTCCTGGACTTGAACCACGGTCAGCTACATGGGAGTTCAGTGACAGAGCCATTACGCTAACTGCTGGTCCCTATAAATTTATATTTGAAAGACTGCCACAAGGAAAAGTTTTTTGAAGTCTTTGATTTTCATGAAACAATATTGCCTGAATATCTGTATGGTTTCCTTCTGTACATTGCTTTGAAGGTTTGTGAAAATCCCATAGAAGGAGAAATCTGGTTTTCCAGTGAGAAAAGTAGTTTCATAGAGAATTGTTTTGCTTAGAATGACTCACCAAGAGGCACAGCAAACAGTAGAATCTGTTCATATAACTAAATGATAGTAGTCATACTTTGTTTCTTCGTATCACTGATTTTCATCTTAAGCAGTCAGCTCTACAGTCATTATTACATGAATGCAAGGCTAAAAATCAAGCCTAGCCATTTCAGTGTTCTGAGCTCTTTTTTTTTTAAATTTAAATCATTTATTTACATTAATTCATTCACTGTACATCATTACAGCATACAAAATGCTGTACAGAGTACACTATATATTGGCTCAATCAAGCACATCAAGATACATGTTATTGTCAACAAATAATTTTCCATTTCTTGTTTCCTGTATGTTTTGCTTTTTTTCCCTCATCCTTGATTACCTGTCTCTTATCCTCTGCTATCTCCCACTCTCTTCCCACACTGTCTCTGGTATCTATGTTTGCTTTCTATACTGTTTTTCCCCCACATTTTATTGACACACTAAAGATCTTAATTAACATAAATATTTTCATAGCAAGCACAGTGACCTACAGACATGATCTTAGAAACATCATCTGATACAAGTGTCACAAATCTTGTCAAATGTTATGATCCCCAGGCTGGTCATAGCTGATGATTCATCCTTCGTATAAAGTCACCAATAATAAAAATATTCCATATTTAACTTCAGAAATTTTAAAATCACAGATTTTCCATGAAAAGCAAACTAGAGGTAGCCAAAGAGAATGAGTTCTGTAGTCAGAGCAGTGTGAGGTACCAGCTAGTGTCAGTCAGCTAGAGAATCTGGGAGTGACAGAGCAAGTTCAGTGGTTATGCCTACCTCCTTCATGGGGCCCTTTTCAAAAAAAAAAAAAAATCTTTCTTCCTCTCTTTGCATGTCTTTATCAAATGTTTTAATATATATCCAGGACTGGTTTCTCTCCATCTTGGGATGCAAATAAACATTACTGATCATCTAAAATGAGCAATTGGGAGCTTAGCATCTGTGATGCAGGTGATGATGTGCCACACTGTAGTGCTGGAAGCCACGTGTCTGTCTGCAGTTTGAATCTCCTGGTTGACTGCCTGGTTATCTTGAAACATGCTGAGACTGTGTTTATACATGCCCAAGATTCTGAGAAGCTCAAGGTCTGGAGAAAGGGATTGTGACATGACTAGACCCTGTTGAGAAGTACTTCTCTCTCTCTTTTTTATGCATACTCACTGTCCCACATGCACAAAAAGAAAAGTTAAGATGCATAGTTAGAAATGTTACTCGTTTAAATACTGTGGTACCTGTGGTGGTTAATTCTATCTGCCACACAAAAAGTAACACAAAAGGAAAATAAAAAGTAATTGAAGCATATTAGTCCAAAAAAGATAATCAAAATACAAAGGAAGACAGCAAGAAAGGAAAAGATAGATGAAAGACTATTTGACTAGCAAAAAGCAGTTAAAATGGCAATAGTAAAATTTTCTGAATCAATAATTACTTTAAATGTGACTAGATTAAACTACCCAAGAAAAAGACATAGTGTGGCTAATGTATAAAAAAAATAAGTTCCAACTATATACTGTTCACAAGAAACTTTACTTTTTAGACACAATCAAAATGGGATGGCACTAGCTGAAATACAGACGTAAAGATCGATGGAATAGAATACAGAGCTCAGAAATAAGTTCATTGGTCAACTGAACTTCAAGAAGGGTTCCAAAAATACATAATGGAAAAGGATAGTGTTAAGAAAACCAGGGACCAGCAGTTAGCATAATGGCTATGTCACTGGACTCCCACGTAGTCGACTGTGGTTCGAGTCTCATACCCGGTGGCTTAAACTCACGCCGGGCATGTGTGCATGTGTGCCCAAGATCCCAAGAGGAGAATGGAGGAGAAGGGATTGTAGTGTGGCCATCCCCCCTGGGGGGTGATTTCTCTCTTTCTGTCTCTCTGTCTCTCTCTGTCTGTCTGGTGAGCGTATGCGCCCTATAGCAAAAACCTCTCCAAAAAAAAAAGAAAAAAAAAAATAAAGAAAACCATATATCCACATGCAAAAGAATAAAATTAGACCTGTATTTTATACCATACACAAAAATATACTCCAACAGATGAAAGATATGAGACCTGAAACTGTTAAAAAAAAAAGGGGGGGGTAATTTCATGGCATTGGTCTTGGCTTTGATTTCATAGATATGGCCCCAAAATCACAAACAACAAAAGGAAAGATAAATGAGTTGTATAACATCAACCTAAAAATCTGCATTGCAAAGGAAATAGAAGAAAAAGGCCACCTATGCAATGGAAGTAATTATTTGTAAACCATATATCTAATAAGAGGTTGATATTCAAAATATACAAGGGGTTCCTACAAATTATTATTATTTTTTGGAGAGGGTTTTTTTTTTTTTTTTTTTTTTGCTATAGGGCATGTGCACTCGCCAGAAAGACAGAGTCAGAGAGACAGAAAGCGAGAAATCACCCCCCGGGGGGATGGCCATGCCGCAATCCCTTCTCCTCCATTCTCCTCTGGGGATCTTGGACACGCACACACACGTGCCCGGCATGAGTTTAAGCCACTGGGTCTGGGACTCGAACCGCGGAAATCCCTTCTCCTCCTTTCTCCTCTGGGGATCTTGGGCACGCACACACACGTGCCCAGCATGAGTTTAAGCCATCGGGTCCGGGACTTAAACCGCAGTAGACTACATGGGAGTCCAGAGACATGGCCATTACACTAACTGCTGGACCCCCTACAACTTTTTTTAAAAAAATAATAATTCAATTTAAAAATGAGCTAAATACTTGACTAGATAGTTATCCAAAGAAGACATGACCAATAAGAATATGAAAGAAATAATCAGTATCACTAAAAATCTAAAATAAAAGCAAATCAAAAGACTGAGAAAGCACCTTAGAATAGCTATTATTAAAGAAACCAAAAGACAGGCCAGCTAGTGGTGTAGTGGTTAGGGTTCTGGATCCCACATGACTGACTGTGCAGTTCAAGTCCCAGAACTGGCATCTTGAAAAACACACTGCCCATGCATGCATGCCTACTCAAAATCCCAAGAAGAGAATGGAGGGCAGGTTTTGTGGTGTGTCCATTCCCTCTGGGAGGGTGATTTCTTACTCTCCCTTCTCTATGTCTCTCTCTAGTGAGCACATGGCCCTTATGGCAAAAATCTAAAGATAACAACAAAACCAAAGACAAGCATTTATAAAGATGTAGGGGAAAGGGAGCCTCACCTACTGTGGGAAGGCAAAATGGTGCAGCTCTGTAAAAATAGTATGGAAATTCTCTCCAAAAATGAAAATAGAGCTGTGATATGATCCAGCGATCCCGCTTCTGGATATTTACCCAAAATGACTGAAATCAGGAACTGAGGAAAATAGTATTCCTGTTTTTGTTGCAGTTGTATTAACAAGAACTAAGATGTAGAAACAACCTACATGTCCATCACCTGATCAATGGACAGGAAAATATGGCATGAATATATATTAGAATATTATTCAAACTTAAAAAGAAGGGAATTCTGACAAATGTTGTAACATAGATGAACTTTGGAGTCATGCTAAGTCAAATAAGCCTGTCACAGACAAATACTGCCTGATTCCACTTTAGTCAAGCAAGATGAAGAAGCTCTTGAGATATTCTGAACAACATTGTATTGATAGGCAACAATAATGTATTGTAACTTTAAAAAATTGTTTACAGGATACATCTTATGTCTTGGATTATTGGAAAAGTCATGACATATTTTTTCTATGTAAAAATGCATCATGACTTTTCCGACAAGCCAGTATTTATCCTAATGACATAAAATTTAAAATTAAATAAATAAAGTAAACAAAAAGCAAAGCAAGTGGGCTTTAGGTAAAGCTAGCACACAATAGTTTACTAATATTCTCTGTAGCCTTATGGAGTAATCTGTTAAGAACTATATAATATTTTCCAGTTTTTATTGCTCTTTTCCTTCTTTTTTGGCCCTCTGTATATCAACTAGCTAACCTGTTTAACCTTAATAAAAACTTTGTCTACAGATGTTTACATAGAGCTTCAAATTTAATACTAAGAGAGTCAGAATGGGCAGTAAAGGCTCTTCTGACACAGAAAATATTAATTTCTTGTGTTATAAAGCTGGGAGAAGTTAGGCCAATTGTTATCTTATCCTTAACTTCATATTAAAAATGTCAAACAATTTTTGGATCATATCCCTTTAAATATAAAATATAAAGGATATGATTTTATTACCACAAATTAGGATTGAACTCAGCTGACAGCTGGTCCTGTTAGATATCTAATTATCGTCAGAACCTGCTATAGTCCACAATCAACTAGTTCTCAACCAAAGTAATTATTTTTAACAGATGTTCTATGGTGTTTAATTGGTTTGTATCTAATAATTATATAAGGGGTCAACTAAAGAATTTGCCTAGGGGTTAATTTTGTAACTAATTCATCTTAGAGGGTTCACTAGGAAGTTAGATTTCTCACAACTGACAATGCCTATTTTGAAAATCTTCCAAAGGGGAGGAAAATCATGACCATGTTCTCTTTGAAAAAAAAAAACATAGGGCCACCATCCTTTTCTCTCTTTGGGTGAGAACAAATCCAGAGCTGTTTCCTTAAGAAATGTTGGCTCTATCCATTGGTCCTCCATTAACTCCTTTGGGCTACCCTCCATGAAGGTATGATGGCATTTTCTTGGAGCAAAGATTCTATATAGGTTCCCACTTTTCAGTATCAAAACTTGAAGCTCTTCTGGTTTTTTTGTTTTGTTTTGAAACAGAGAACATGGACATTCTTTTTGTTTGCTTGTTTGAGAGAGAGATTTTTGCTATAGTGTGTGTGCACTTGCTGGAGAGAAAAACAGAGAGACAGAAAGCAAGAAATAACCCTCTATCCCCCGCAAGGGGAATGACCATGTCACAATCTCTTCTCCTCCATTCTCCACTCAGGATTTTGGGTACACACACACATATGCCCAGTGTGAGTTTAAAGCTGGGATTTGAACTGTGGTCAACTATGTGGGAGTCCAGCGATGTAACCACTATGCCATCTGCTGGTCCGACATTCTAATATCTTTAGAAAGAATATAATACATCAGTGTGCTGCCCAGAGTTTATAAACTCAATGATGTAAAATAATACTGTAAGGTGGACATAGGTATTTAAAGCAATTAAATGCTTCCCTTTCTCTGGATAGACCAAACTTTATCTTGAACAAAATTTATAACTGGAGAATATTATTTTGAGCTTTAATAAAATAATTTCTCATTTAATTACAACTTGTCCTAATCTCCTCAACTTCAGCTGAAGAAAGTTAAGAAGCAGCTGTATGAAACTTACTCTGTTGTGTGGAGAATTTTGTTCACCCTACTACTCTATGTTCGCCTAATGAAAATTGAGGAAAAACGTCTTTATGTATCCCTGATTTCCATGAGTAACTTATAAAATACGTACTTATTTTCTGGACATTATGGCCAGTATCTGATTCTGTGTGTCTTTTGTAGACAGTCTATCAATAAGATAAAAAGATCTAAGATAAACTAATAGCGTATTTCCAGCAAATGTGTAATATTGGTATATATATCTGTGCATTTGTTACCCCTTTAAGCAGAGAGGTAGAATAGCATATTGATTAAGAGGGAGAGTAATTTTATAAAGCTGAAAATCTTGGGTTCAACTTCCAGTGTCCCTACTTACTAACTTTGTGTTGTTGAGTAACTTAATTTCTCAATTTTTTTTCTTTTTTTGGAGAGATTTCTGCTATAGGGTGCATGTACTCGCCAGAAAGACAGAGAGACATAGAGACAAAGTGAGAAATCACCCCCAGGGGGGATGGCCAGATTGCAATCCCTTCTCCTCCATTCTCCTCTCGGGATCTTGGGCATGCACACATACATGCCCGGCATGAGTTTTAAGCCACCGCATCCGGGACTCGAACAGCGGTCGACTACATGGGAGTCCAGCAACATAGCCATTACGCTAACTGCTGGTCCCATAATTTCTCAATATTTTTGTGTCTCAGTTTCCTTATCTGCAGAAGGGAGAAAATAGCATAACCTTTCTCATGTTTTGTTATGAAAATTGAATAGTTATCATATAGAACAGTCTATTAGATGTGTAATTCTCCATACAGGTTAGATATTATTTGCCCACTATTTATCAATTCTCTTTTATTTTATCAAGTAATGTATTTTTATTAAAATCAATATGTAGTTCTCAGTACTCTTGTAGGTATCAGAAACATGTATTGCAGTAAGTAAGAAAAGATTGCTGTAACAAAATTCCAAGAATGCACTTGCTTCAGGTATAGTAGGATATGGGAGTTTTTGAAAATATCATTGTTTCTCATATTTGATTAGCCTTTATTGTAAATGAAGTAAAAAATTTCACCTCCTGTCCTTTTATCTCAGTTACTCTATCCTATGGATTTATATAGAAGCAAATTGAATTAAAATACCTTGGTTCCATTATTTTAACCAGAGATTCTTTATTGAAAACTACACATAAGAAAATGAACAAACAGGGACCAGCAGTTGGTATAATGGCTATGTCGTTGGACTCCCATGTTGTCAACCGCGATTCGAGTCCTGGACTGGGTGGCTTAAGCTCATGCTGGGCGCATGTGCGTGCGTGCCCAAGATCCCAAAAGGAGAATTGAGGAGAAGGGATTGTGGTGTGGCCATCCCCCCAGGGGTGATTTCTTGCTTTCTGTCTCTCTGTCTCTATCTCCATTTCTAGTGAGCACATGTGCCCTATAGCAAAAACCTCTTCAAAAAAAAATGAACAAACATATAAAAACAATTGTACTATATAGACTTCTGGACATTTGAAATATTTTTGGAATGAAATGGAATATAAATTACTCAATAAAATATACCGTTGTCTTAAAATTTTGACTTTATAAGTATTACTTTTGAAGCTGTACACATCTGCTAAAAGTATAAACATTTCAAAATTATTTACTAGGGCCAGCAGATGAGATGGTAGTTGCAGACTACATTTGCAGACTCCCATGTAGTCAACCATGGTTTGAATCCCGGACCTGGTGTCTTGAAACTCATGCCAGGCATGTGTGCATGCATGCCAGAGTACCAAGAGGAGAATGGAGGAGAAGGGATAGTGGTGTGGCCATCCCCCCAAGGGGTTGATTTCTCCCTTTCTGCCTCTGTCTTTCTGGCAAGTCCACATGCCCTAGAGCAAAAATCTCTCAAAAAATTATTTATTTACCTCTCCCATGAGAGAGAGAGATGGAAAATGGGAGGAGACAGAGAAACAGCATTCCTAACAGCAAGCCAGTGCTGTGATCTACCCCTACCTTCAGCCAGCCTTGTTCATGGGCACACTCTTGCCTGGAGCACTCAGTGAGGTCTTGGGATGTGAACTGGGATATTTCCTCCATGAGCCTCCCTGGCAGTGTGTCACCCTTTACCGCTGCACCACACTCCAGGCACAGTATAAGCAATATTTTGCTTCTATCATCAAAGAACTTTCCAGTCTCAGAATTTGAAATTCCTTAACAACTCAGCCTGTTCCCAAAGGGAGTATCCCACAGTCAACAAAATTCACTTGTGTTACTATCGAGTCATGTTTGTAGTCAACAGTAACGTGACTACTATATCTATGACCTCCAGACTTACAGGCAAGGCCCAAATCACTCAGTGTCTTCTTCTATGTCAACTCTGACCAGTTAGTAATGCCTGTTGGGTACTGTGTTGAGAATGATTCTGACACTGCATCTGGCTAGGTAGGAAGGAGTGTCTTGATGGGTTCATATGGTCTGCATTAAATAACTGAGTGGCCTTATATCTGTCATCCTTGGTTGATGCTGTCAGTTCTAAAGAGCTACTGATTATAAATGAGAAAGCCACCTACAGTTATTATAAAATGATTTCAAGATGTTCAGAATCTGTGCCATATGTAAAACTGTAAGAGGTAGAAATTTTGCATTCCTTCTTGGTAGAATTATTAGTAACTGGAATTGCTGCCTTGAAATTCTACCTTTACATGACTATTTAAACTTATTTTCTTTACTTCCCTATGTAGAAAAATGTTGAATAAAGAGGATTTTCTATTCAAAACAATTCAAAATAGAAAGCTATTAAATTTCCCAGATGACTAGAACTTGATACTTGCTAATATAAAACAAATCCGAGTAGAGGTAAATAATTATCAATTTGGAAGACAATTACTGAAAACCAATTTATCACTGGCATTAAAAATACCCCTTTCTGGGACCAGCAGTTGGTGTAATGGCTATGCTGCTGGACTCCCATGTAGTTGATCGTGGTTCGAGTCCTGGTCCTGGTGGCTTAAACTTACACCGGGTGTGTGCGCATACCCAAGGTCCCGGGAGGAGAATGGAGGAGAAGGGATTGAAGTGTGGCCGACCCCCCGGGGGGGGGTGATTTCTCGCTTTCTGTCTCTCTGTCTTTCTGGAGAGCACACGCGCCCTATAGCAAAAAAATTAAAAAAAAAAAAAAGAGAAAGAAAGAAAAGAAACTCTCCGGGACCAGAAGTTAGCATAATGGCTATGTTGCTGGACTCCCACATGGTCGACCATGGTTCATGTCCCGGACCCGGTGGCTTATAACACATGCCGGGCGTGTGCGCGTGCGTGCCCAAGATCCTGAGAGGAGAATGGAGGAGAAGGGATTGCGGCATGGCCATTCCCCCTGGGGTGTGATTTCTTGCTTTCTATCTCTCTGTCTCTCTCTGTCTGGCGAGTGCACGCGCCCTATACCAAAAACCTCTCAAAAAAAAAAAACAAAAAAACAAAAAAAAAACTCTCTAAAAAAAGAATACTCCTTTCAGAATTCTTTCTGTAAAGTCAGACAGGATATGCTGATGCAATTTTAATAAAATATCAGATAATATAAAGTTATTTCAAAATATATATCTTAGATTTTATTTTAGATTTATATGCTGTGGCTTTATAAAACTGTGTGTTTGATGGTCCAAAATCTTCACTTTTAAAAGATAATACCACTTTCAAATATTTTCACCCAGATTTCCATAAATATAATCAATCAGTCTTCCTTTTTCCCCAAACATTTTAATGACAGATTTATAGTGTCAGTGAACATTCGTGTACCCAATGCCTAGATTTGATGCTTAACATTTTCTTAGATTTACTTTTATCACTTACCTATTTATAAATCCATTCCTCTATCCATTTATAAATTCATCATTTTTTGGTGAATTTCAAAGTAAGTTATAGAGCACAACAATATTGAGGTTGCTCAAAAAATTTTAAGAACTATGGTATGATCCAGCAATCCTACTGAAGGATATATATATATATATATATATATATATATATATATCCTTACACACACACACACATATATATAAAATATATAATTACATATTATATATATAATATTATAATGTATATAATATTATTAATATATATTAATCAGTGTGATGAAAATATATCTGCCCTCTCTTCCCCAGGGCCTGGGAGCTGGAAAAGGATTGGAAAGATGTTGGTCAAAGGATACAAAATTTTAGTTAGGTAGGAGAACTAAATTTACGAGATCTATTATAAAACATGGAGACCATAGTTAACTATGTATGTATACTTGAAAACTGCTAAAATAATAAATTTTAAATTTCTTGCTACAAAACTGAGAAGGACTATATTACTTAGTTTTATTTGGTCATTTTACAAGGCATATCTATTTCAAAACATATGTTATATACATCATGAATATATACAATTTTTTGTAAACTAGAGAAAAATGTAGAATACTTAAATCAGTGGACTTTGAGTAAAGCAGCTTACCTTTCATAATGCAAGTGAGCTTTATCCAATCCATTGAAAGTTTAGTAAGACAAAAACTAACTTCTTCTGAGCTGGAGAATATTCTGTCAAGAGAATGCATTTGGACTCAGACTGCTCTCAGGATGCTGGAGGCCATATCGATCAAGACTTAGTTCTTGGTGTGACCGTGCATGCCAAGTATGTGTGCACGTGCCTTGATCCTCGCTGGTTGGGATGGATGTGGGGGAAAATCATGGCATAAGACCCTGAGGGTGCTTGTCTTTCTCTTATTAAAGACATGCATAAGTAAATTTAAGAAAGTGTCAGTCTCATAGAAACAGAGAGTAGAGAGTACAGAATGATTACTAAAGGTTGGGAAGGGGAAGTCAGAGAGAAAGGAGTTGGTTCATGTGTACAAAGGTAGGGTTAAATGGAAGGATTGAGTTCTAGTGTTATTTAGCAAAGTAGAGTGACTATCATTAACAATAATTATTGACTATTTAAAAATAGTTAGAAGAAAAGATTTTGGTTTGTTTGTTTAGTTCTTTGTTGTTGTGGTTGCCATAGGGTGTGTGCACTCACCAGAGATAGAGACAGAGAGAATGAGAAATCACTTCCCGGGGATAGCCACACTGCAATCCCTTCTCCTCCATTCTCTCGGAATTTTAGGCATGCAAGCACATGTACCCAACGTGATTTTCAGGCCCCTGGGTCTGGGACTTGAATTACAGTCAGCCACATGGGAGTGCAGTGCCTTAACCATCATGCCCCTCTGGGCCCAGAAGAGAAAATATTAAATGTTCCTAACACAAAGAAATGGTAAATATTTCAGGTCATGAATATACTACTTACCTCGATTTGATCATTATGCATTGTATACATGTATTTTATCACACTACAATCTTTAAATATGTATATTGTGGATCATTTAAAAAAAAATCCTTATCTGCTAATTTCTTATCTCAAACATCTTAGCATTTTCTGCTGGTCTTTTGTCCTTGAGAGTGAGTTATATTTTTCTGTTTACTTAAAAGTAAAAAAATTTGTATTATATCTTGAACATTGTGGATTTTATACTGTGGAGATTAAGTTTGATAATATTTTTACAAATATGATTTTTTAAAAAGCAGGAATGTACTTTTGTGGGACTTTAAGTGTAAATTCTGTTTCATGCTCAGAAACCTTAATCTCAGTTTAATTCATTTTGCTTCAATTAAACTACTTAATTCTTGTCCCAAGAATGTGTCTCATAGTTTAGTTGTCAACAGGTGTTTACAGAGTTTATCCACAAAACTGGTTTCCATTCTTTGTTCTTTTATTTTGGGGGTTATTCCCTCACTATCTGGCAGCTGTGGTCACCCTAAATTGTGTCTTCTTGTTCTTTGAGCAAGAAAGACTGTGCATTTGCTTTAAAAAATTGCCCACCCTGCATGGCACCAATTGATGGCCACTCTCAAGCTAGAAGCTCTGAGAATGACACAGTGCCACTCCTTTCTTCCAAGGGTCAACCTTGCTCTGGTTTTGCTTACTTTTGTTCACTTTCCAGGATCTTTTGTTATATATTTTAAATATGTTCTATAGGAGGGACAATTCTATAGGGGCTTAGTCTGCCATTGTTAGGAGTGCAACCCTAACCTTTAAAAATAGTACACACACACACACTCACACACACACACACACAAACACACACACATAATTAAAATATATAACAATGTAATAGAAAATATTATAAAATGATATACAATATATTGGGTTGTCAGAAAAGTCATGATGCAATTTTGCTTAGAAAAACATGTCATGACTTTTTCAATGATCCAATAATATAAAGAAAATAGAAAAAAACAATCTTTTTCTGCTAGAAAGTACATGTGCTTGCCAGAGAGAGAGAGAAGAAGAGGAAAAATCACTTCCCACCATGGGTAATGGTCACACTGCAATCCCTTCTCCTTCATTTCTCCACGGTGTCAGGATTTGGGGCACCTAAGTGCACTTCCTGGTGTATTTCTCAAGCTTTGGGTCTGGAACTCCAACTGTGCAGTTGGCTTTGTGGGATCCAACTGCCTTAACCACCAGGCCATGGATCAGGCCCTAGATTATATTCTTGATGGGATGATATCATCACTATATGTAGGTGCTATCTCTATCCATTTAATTATTTTGACCAATCTTCAAAAATTCAAATTATTCCATTAAACTCTTCTCTAAATGTGGAAGCCTCAAAGGGAGTAATTTAGTAATGGTAGAAAAAAATAATCCTTACCTCCTTGACCTTCATTGTCATGCTTCTCATTATTTCTAATTTCTATGTCTAGATAGTTCTTGTTCCTAGAACTTTTCTTGCCATACAGAACATTTTAAATATATAGTTTACTCTTAATTGCACAGGGCTTTTCATGAACAGTTATATGTGCTTATATAGACATTAGAGAGAATTAAAACCTATGTCAGTGAAAAAGAATGTGAATCTATAAGCTTACTGATGATTCAAAACATGACTTTTTTACATCATGTTATAGTTAACAATATTTAAAAAGAAAATTTGTGAATTGGTAACTGTGCATCCTAATTCACAATTCTATCTTTTGTAGATCATTTCTTTATTTTTGGCTTTCATTGAATTCAATATCCTTTGTCTTTGGCTATCTATTCCATAAAAAATGAAATCTAAAATTCTCGCAGGTCCTTCATGATGAAATCATCTTGCTTTATCTTCAAACACTGTTAACGATGGATTCTGATGAACGCAGTGGCAATGTCCAGCTGGTGGTCATTGGCACAACTTCGTGGGCATCAAGAAACATATCAGAACTTTTGATTTTATGCTCAGACGTTATGTGCCTACTGAGTCTTTAGATGACAAGTAGTTGCCTGTTAAAGGAGTGGGCTGCGAGAGAAAACAGCCTTCTCGCTGGCTGGTTGTTGCACGCACATGTACACTGAATAACTGATAATCTGTTTGTAGTCTGTTGATGGAATTGTACAGAAGGGAGAATAAAAGCCCTTGCTCGGTAAGCTCTCTGCCATCTGTAGCTGTGTTTGTTTGGCACACACACTTCAACCATCCATTCCAAATAGGCCAAACTACATTTCTGCTGGCAAGTGTTGGCTTTCTGCTCTGTGAAAGTGCTGGCTGGTCGTGAATAGACAATGAGCACAGAGTGCCAACGTGGAAGGCTCTTTGGGGAAGAAAAAAAATAAGACGTTTTGATAACACCCAAGAAATGAAGCAAATTTAGCTAGAAAACTGGTGACTGGACTTTCTATTAAAATGTTCACTGCAGTTAAAGTGTGTGCAAATGTGTATTAAAAACTTTTATTTACTAAAAGACCTCCAGTAGGAGATTGAAAAGGCAGGATTTTGGTTTCTCTATGTGCAGACGCTGAGATAAAGATTAGATGAAAGTGATTTATTTGAGAATTCATCTTAGGTAAGCAAATATCACACGAGGAAACAAAAAAATATGAGGAAGTGGGGAAATGAGAGAGAAATACAGTAAATTCAGTAAAGTTCATGAGATAACTGTGGCTCATTTCTGAGAATCCTCTGAGGTACTGCCTCAAAATTGTCCTCACTGAGGACTAAGAATTGATCCACCATTTTCTGCCCCACATTTGTGAAGAGTTGTTCCTGAGGGGATTGACTCACTAGCAATTTTTTGTTTTGTTTTATTTTGAAGGTTTTTGACATGTAGGCTTGCCAGAGAGAGACAGTGGGAGGGAAAGTAAGAAATCATCCCCCAGTGGGGATGGCCATGCTGTAATCTCTTCTCCTCCATTTTCCTCCTGGGATTTTGGGCATGCATGCGTATATGCCTGGTGTGATTTTCAAGCCACTGGGTCCAGGACTTGAACCATGATCAGCCATGTGGGAGTCCAGCACTGTAACCACTACACCATCTGCTGGCCCCACTCACTGGTCCTTCTAACCTGCCCTGAGCATGGGCAGGGCATGTTTCTGGGCTAGAAACTTCCATGTACAGACACAGAAGCTTGTTGTAAAATCTCATTGTCACAAATTGGAATCATCCACCAGCTGCCAGTCATGGCTGGGCATATTAACTGGGGACTCTTATCATGTGGTGCAGAGGTGTTTGCAATGTACCCAGTAAAGTTCTTTTACCTGGAATATGTAAAGAACTCTTACGAATCTATTAGAAAAAGACACTTTAATAAGTTGTCCAAAAGGAGAATATTCACATGCCTAATACGTATGAGAAAAGGCCTCAATCTCAGTAGTTATTAGGGGAAGAGAAAATAAGACCACAATAATTTATCATCATACACACACCAGAATGGATAAAATTTAAAAATGGAATGGTGAGAATTTGAAGGAACTGGACCTCTTATACTTTCCAAAAGGGAGTATAAATCGACATAACCATTTTAGAAAACTGGCAGTTTAAACATATACATACTCAATGGGCAAATGCACAATTTATAAAAATCCATTGAGTTATATAACTATGATTTGTTCATGTTTCTTTTTTCTTTAGTTTATTTCTTTTTAGTTTGCCAGAGAACTCATGCACTTGCTGGAGAGAAAAAAAGAGAGTGGGAAAGCAAGAAACCAGCCTCCATAAGGATAGTTAATCTGGAATCCCTTTTCCTCTATCTCTCTCTCCTGTTGGGATTTTGGGCATGCACACACATGTACCCTGCATGTTTTTCAAGCCACCAGGTCTGGGACTCAAACTGTGCAGTCTACCATATAGGATTCAGCTGCTTTAACTGCCAGACCACAGGTTGGTTCCATGTTTCTTTTCTTTATTATATTTTGAATTTACTTAAAATACACATAAGATAAAGAGGTGCATTTTCCAAAAAACCTCTTTTTTGATAGTGAAATAGTGAGTTTTTACATTTGACTATGGAAAGGTATTTAATTGTTCTCCAGAAAACTTGCATGTCACAATCCAGAAAAGAAAAATAAAAAAAATCAACGAGTGCATAATGAAATTCTGATTAAATTAATTGAATATAGAGATAATCAATAAACTTTTAAATGATTGAACTTCCTTTAGATTTTTTTTTTTGGTGAGATTTTTGCTATAGGGGACATGTGCTTGCTAGAGAGACAGACAGACAGAAAGCAAAAAATCACTCCATGGGTGTATGGCCATGCTGCAATCCTTTCTCCTTCATTCTCCTCTTGGGATCTTGGGCACACATATACACATATCTGGTGTGAGTTTTAAGTTGCTGGATCTGGGACTTGAACTGTGGTCAACTACATGGGAGTCCAATGATATAACCATTACGGCACCTGCTAGTCCCTTTATTTGGATTTTTAATAACTGTTTTCTTTAAAATCTAGTAATTCAGGGTGACACTTAATTTGATCCAGTCAGCAAAATGAACAGGACCTTGCAATCTATTCTTTCTCATTTTTCTTTTTCTCTCTTTCTTTTTTTCTCTTTCTGTCTATCTGTCTGTATTTCAAGTATGTAATTTCAGGGGATTCGTGACTTTTTAATTGAGTAGGTAAGGTTTTATTTTATTGACAGATATTTTTTTTGGAGTGGTTTTTGCTATAGAGTGCTTGTGCTCACCAGAAAGACAGACAGACAGACAGAGAGAGAGAGAGAGAGAGAGAGAACATGAGAAATTCCCCCCCTCCCCCAGGGGGATAGCCATGCTACAATCCCTTCTCCTCCATTCTCCTCTTGGGATCTTGGGCACGCATTCATATGCGCCTGGCATGAATAAGCCACTGGGTCTGGGACTCGAACTGCAGTTGACTACATGGGAGTCTAGCGACACAGCCATTATGCCATCTGCTGGTCCTATTGACAGATTTTTTTTTAAACAGACCTGTTTACAACATTTTAATAAAATATATAAGTTAGGATATGATTCTAAAGAGGTCATGATCATTCTTGAAGGGAACAATGATCTTAGTGAGTCCTGGCCATAGGTAACATTTATAGCCTCCGGTAGCTCCTTTGAGGATGCTGAGCACTGGCTATGGAGACATGAGGGGCAAGGGTATGTCTACCTCAGTATACATCCAAGGCACCACATCACATGTAGTACAATAATGATATAAATATTTGGTGAAAAGTTCATTTTATATAGTTAACCATAAAATTTCCCAATAGAAACATTTCCTAACCTTTTCAAGCATGCAGTTTTGAGTAGTTTTCAAGGCACTGACATTATTAATATATGCATAGCTCAAAAAGTGTGTATAAGCTATAAAGATGCAAATTCAATTTACTCAGAAGCAGACACTTAGCCAATGTGGGCACTTCACTTATAACTACATTGCCCGTGGAATGAAATGTGTATTGCTGTCCATTGATTTAATAAATCTCAGTGTGTTTTTGTAGCGCTTGCTAAAACACAATCTGCTTTGTGATCACCCAAATTATTGATCTTTAATCCTCTTTATTACTTCTTTTCTTGAAATTCTTTCTTTTGTTTATGTCATTTCTTCTTAATAGGATACCATCATTCACTTATTGAGCTGCTCAGTCATTTATTCATAGTTTATGCAATATTTATTGATAGCTCATTCTGTTCCTGTCACAGTGCAAGCTACTGGGTATATAATCATAACTAGGTCATATTCTTGGGCCTCTGAGAACTTTCAGTCCAATGAGAGAGTTTGATAAGTAAATGCATGCTTGAAATGAGGGGACTTGAAGGGAGCTAAGTATTGTAACTTAGGACTCCACAAAATAAAGTGGGAAGAGAAAGGCTTGGTCAGTTAAACTCCCCTGGCCAAAGAGGTTGGTTGGATGAAGAGATTAGGAAGAATTAATTACTTTATTTTATTTTTATTTACTTATGTATTTTTAATTTTCCAGAGGGTACATGTGCTTGAGGGAGAGAGACACAGAGACAAAGAGAGGGGAAGTGAGAAAGCACACCTATTGGGCATGGTCACATGTAACCATTTCTCCTCCATCTCTTCCTCCCCTTTCAACTTCGGGTGCATGCACACACACCCAGCATGTTTTTCAAGCCACTGGGTCCCGGACTTGAACCATACAGTTGGCCATGTAGGATCTGGCTACCTCAACCATCAGGCCACAGGCTGGCCTAGTTTTTATTTTTTTATTGTAGAGGTTAGATACTTGGGTTGGGTCTGTCAAAAGAGGAATTCACCTGTAAGAGGTAGGCAAAGCTGGGGGTGTAATGCATGGGGTGTCATATCAGTTATTTAATGTAGACAGAACTACAAGTAATTTCAAGTAATTTGTTTTTAAGAGATCACAATTAATGTGCATGGGATTAAAGACTAGTAACAATAGCTAACATGACCTTAGGAACTATTCTTTTTTTTTTTTTTTTTTTTGGCACTATTCTTAATTTTTTTTTTTAGATTTTTTTCTATAGAGTGCAAGCACTAGCCAGAGACACAGAGACAGACAGAGAGACAGAAAGCAAGAACTCACCCCTCAGGAGGGATGACCATGTCGCAGTCCTTCTCCTCCATTTTCCTCTTGGGATTTTGGGCATGCACATATATGCTGCCTGTGTGAGTTTTAAGCCACTGAGTACTGAACTCGAACCACAGTCAGTCACATGGGAGTCCAGTGCCTTAACCACTATAGAACTTGCTGGCCATTAATATATATATTTTAAATTTTTGTCCTAGGGTATGGTCATTCACCAGAAATAGAGAGAGAGACAGAGCAAGACAGAAAAAGAAGGAGAGGGAGAGAGTACCCTTCAGTAGGGCACAGTTGTGCCATCCCTTCCTCTCTATTTCTTCATCCTGTCAGGATTTTGAGTATGCACACATATACACCTGGCATGTTCTCCAAGTTTCTGGGACCAGGGTTCTACCTGTTTGACCAGCTATGTGGGATCTGGTTCCCTTAACCACCAGGCCAAGAGACTGGCCCCTTAATGTTTTATATGTAACAAGTCTTTCTATTTTTCTATACAACTTACGTAATAGTTATCTTTATTGCTATTCCGAAGGAGTTAAGTAATTTGCTCAGTAACTAGTATATGGTAATGGGTAAAGCTAAGATTTGAACTCTCAGCTCCTATGCCACACTGCCTAAATAAGAAAAAATAGTTGTGGGAAGAGTTATTAGAAGCCCTATTCCAATGAATATGGAATCAGTATCACATGTGATGGAGACTGGAGAGCCCTTAAAGAGTTTTAAGGAGGACTGTGACATGATTAAAAAAAGAGTGCGTGTTTGAAAATTCACTCATCATCTATAGGGAGATATTTTCAGAAGCAAGAAGAACTGCTATTTATTCATCTTGTCCATTTCTTATTCCAAGATTAATTTAAGGACACTTACAAAGGTTTTTAAAGCACACAGTAAGAAGTAAGTAAGAAAACAGATAAATAGAGAAAGGGAAGACTATGAAATGGCACAGTATTAAGACAAGGGCAGCAAACATACTGTGCTATGCTGCATATTGGCCAAAAGTGTGCTACAGCTTTAGCTCTGAGGGTTTTTTAGCCACCAACATAAAGATAGAAAAAAATTGATTCATGGTTTTCGTAAAATATAGGGAGGGAACAGTGAGTGGAAGGAGAGAGGGATATAGGAGGAAGGACGGACGTTTGATATACATCTTTCTGATGATGTGGCTTAATACAGAGGTAGATGTGCAAATATCAAGGCTGGGAGCAAATATTTCATAAATAGTAATATTCTTAGTCCAGGTTTTGATAGCTATTGGGCAGCAGAGAGTTCTAAATTTTGTTTCTGGATAAGTTTATTTTGTATAGCCATTGATATAGCTAGTAGCGTAAGTAGTCATGTGGTTTAACTGTAAATTGGGCATGCAGTTGCTACTTTTTTTTTTTATTTATATGTTTTTTATTATGAAAATGTCATGAAGGAGAAAGTTATATGCCTGAACTGAACTGGTCTACGGTTTACATCTTCCGTGAGTTCATGCACACATACTGTGCTCACAAGTGAACTGTGGGGCAGCGGGGCAGAAGTTGGGTCCAAAGACCCAAAGTAGGATCAATATTTTCATAAGAAAAAAAATTTTATCTATGCTGAGGTAGAATCAATATGGCCAAGACCAAGAGTTCTACTTCATATAGCATGATCAAGTAAACTTTAGTCTGGAAAAATTAATAGAATAGGTGCAACCAAGTATCTACCACAGCCAGAATTCATTATTGAAGCACCCAGAGGCTGGATTGGAGCAGGGAAAACTCATAGTATGGTGTCCTCAAAGATGAATTATCTGTGAAATTTAAACCAAAAAGACTGAATTAGGTAATGTGCTGTGTAAGATTATTTGATATAAAGCCCAGTCATAGTTCCTCTGAAGCTGTTTGAGGTGGCAGTATGGAGACAGTAGGCCAGTTTCTTCTTAAAGTTTGCCTTGCTCATAATTAAAAAAAAAAAAAAAAAAGTCCACATTCTTCAGAAGTGGCATGATTTAAACATTTAAAAATAAACCATTTAAAAGAATTTTTTTTTTGATGGCCTAGAAGTAGAGAGAGAAATACTAGATACCAGAAGCTACACGAGGAAGTGAGGAGTTGTGGGAAAAATAAATTCAAACCCAAGAGCATATGTAAGCAAGGGGATAGGTTAAAGAGTGTAGGGACCAGCATAATGGCTATGTTGCTGGACTCCCATGTAGTCAACCGCGGTTCACGTCCCGGACCCTGTGGCTTAAAGCTCATGCCCAGCGCGTGTGCATGTATGCCCAAGATCCTGAGAGGAGAATGGTGGAGAAGGGATTGCGGTGTGGCCATCGCCCCTGGGGGGTGATTTCTCGCTTTCTGTCTCTGTCTGGCAAGCGCACACACCCAATAGCAAAAACCTCTCCAAAAAAAAAAAAAAAAAAGAGAGAGTGTATATCACAACAAAGTAGAAAACATGCTTTACAATTCAATTTCTACTTAGCAAAAAAATTTAGCAGAACTATTTTAGAATGCCTACAAGCTAATGTAATGTTCTATGTTGAAAAAAGATCAATATGGCTATGTCCGTGATTTCATGATTCTGGGCCTTTGTACCTGTTGTTATTAAATGGCCCATTTGATTCTCACTTCGCTAGTCATTTTTAAGGCTCTATTTATAATTAGCTTTTGAAAGTCTCTCAGAATACCTACCCTTCTCTAGGGGTCGGGACACGTACTCCTCCTCTCTGCACCCTTTCACCATAACACCATTCATATTGCAATATGACTTAAAAGTTGAAGGCCTGAGTGCCTTGAGGGCAGGGTTACTTCCTACTCTTCTTCGTTACCCTTTTACTTACTGGAGCCTGGCATATTATAGTGTCCCAATAATGCTCGCTTTTCAGAATTGAACTTATGCCTATCGACATTCTTACAAATTTCTGTGTAACATTATGTGAGGATTAAACATCAGCTGGAGAATGTAAATTAAGTTACCAGAATATATATTAGAGGAAAGTTAATAAATTAGGACTCTATTAGAAGATCCATCTTGGAGAATAATTCTTTCTTCATTTAAGTTACCTCTCCAGGGTGATTTAAGGGCTCATTACAATGAAAAGATATTTTCCACAGAACCGTGAACATAGTGAAATTAGGGCATACATCCATCTACTTACACAAATGTAGTGTCTAATATATTAAGGAAATCTAAGCTGAAAGAGCTGTGTGCTTTGGACTGGCTAGGTGGTGTAGCAGTAAGGTGCTGCTCAAGTGAGGCTGGATTCATGTGGAAGACAATGAGCTGAACTCTCCAGTCACCCTGTGTATGCTGGGCACACATGCCTCTGTGATCCTAACTGGCTGGGAGGGCAAAGAGGTGAGAAGATTGTAGATAAGATCTTCTTGATGGTGTTTGTATCTCTAACTCTCTCTCTCGCTCTCAAGAAATAAATAAACTGGTGTAGTGGCTAAGGCATTGGACTCCCACATGGCCATCCGCAGTTTGAGTCCCAGACCTAGCAGCTTGAGAATCACACTGGTCATATATGCATGGCTGTCCAAAATCCCAGGAGGAGAATGGGGGAGAAGTTATTGCAGTGTGGCCATCCCCACTGGGGGGTGATTTCTCACTTTCTTTCTCACCATCTCTCTCTGTCTTTCATTGGCAAGCATACATGCCCCATGGGGAAAACTTTTTTAAAAAAAAGAAACTAAATAAAATTATTTGATAATTGACTAGTAAACATATCCAAAAATTACTATAAATTATTTTTTCAAATACTACTTTAGACATATATATATATATATATGTATGTATACACACACACAGACACACACACTCACCCCAAATATAGTTGTATTAATATAAATGCATAATACATGTATACATATATTTTAGGGCAGAGTATTTCAAGTCAAGTGTTGAAGACTTACAGTTCCAGAAGCTTAGTCCTCATAAGGTCACAATGAGAGAAACTAAGTTAGAAATATGACAGAAGAGAGAAAATAGAGCAGAGAATTTGTAGCTTACATTATTTCAGACAGTGGCTTTTGTCTGTGCATGACCGGACATTCAGGGTCTTATAACTGTGCACAGGTATTAAGTTCCAGATTTATCACAAAAAAATTAACACATAAAGATTGAGTTAAAAATTAAGTTATAGGGGGCCAGCCCCATAGCTTTGTGATTAGGTGAGTTGGATCCCACCGACTGACTGTAGTTCAAATCCTGGCCATGGAAGCTTGTAAAACATTGTGTGTGTGTGTGTGTGTGTGTGTGTGTGTGCACGCGCGAGCGTGCGCGCATGTGCACGTGCCCCAAATCCTAATGGGATAGAGTAATGGAGAAGAAGGGCTTGGAGTGTGACCACTCCTCATTGGAGGGTACTTTTTCCCTCTCCCTCTCCCTTTCTCTCTCTCTCTCTCTTTTTGGCAAGTGCACACACCTTCCGGTAATTAAAATAAATAATCCATAGAGGAAAAAATGGTAGTGATCAGAGGCTGAGGACTGGGAAAATTGAGGCGATGTTGGTTAATTTCAGTGAGGAAGAAAAAGTTGAAGAGATCTTTTAAATATCATGATGTCTATAGTTAATAACAGTACATGTAGTACGTCCTTGAAAATTGCTAAGAGATATTTTAAGGGCTCTTACAAAAACCAGAAAAGATAAGTATGTGAGATAACACATATGTTAAATTGTTTGACTTAGCTATTTAACAATGATTACATTTATCAAAACATCAAGCTGTACATCATAAATGTGACCAATCTTCCCTTGTGATTAAAAAATATATCATATCGGGTCAGCAGATGGCGTGGAGGTTAAGGAGGCTGGATCCCACATGGCCGGCTGCTGGCTCAAGTCCCAGACACAGCAGCTTGAAACATCAGGCTGGGCCAGTGTGTGTGTGAATGCCCAGAATCCTGAAAAGGAATGGAGGAGAAGGGATTGTGGTGTGGCCATCCCCCTGGGGATGATTTCTTGCTTTCCCTTTCTCTCTCTGCCTGTCTCCCTCTGGCAAGCACATGTACCCTTGAGCAAAAATTAAAATAATAATATCTTGTTGGTAAAAGTCTATCAAAACTAGTTAATATATTATTTTGCATTAAGGTCAATGAATATATGTACCAAGGGCGGTTTTCACAACAAGAGTGAGATGTATATTTCAATGGTATAATAAATTCATTGTCAACTATTCTAAAAAAAAAAATAAGAAAAAGAAAAGTAAAAAAAGGCAGGTGGTCAGAAAAGCTCACAACTTAAAATACACCATGACATTTTAAAAATAATAGTGAGTTTTGAAGATATGCATATATACATACTATTTGTGAACATGTACTCATTTCTTTGGAAATCTATGTGAATTTTTAGGGAAATGTGTGAAGACAAGTACACTCAGCTTGGATGCTGTATTTATGATGCACTTCCTGAATTTAATGTCAAATGCATTCTATTGATAATTCCCTAGAGTGGAGAATCACTGTGGTGTCATGCATACATGTAATTCATTGTCTTTGGCTTTCATTTCAAGATAGTACTGAGTTATACCACTTCAAGGCATATGAGATATATGCTATGCTTCTCTCTTTCTTTTGAAAAAATAATTTTTATTCTCTCTTTTTTTTCTTTTCTTTTTTGTAAAGTTTATTTCAAGAGAGATAGGCACCCTCAGGGATCAGCAGTTGGCGTAATGGCTATGTCGCTGGACTCCCATGTAGTCAACCACAGTTCGAGTCCCAGACCTGGTGGCTTAAACTCATGCCAGGCGCGTGTGCGTGAGTGCCCAAGATCCCCAGAGGAGAATGGAGGAGAAGGGATTGCGGTGTGGCCAACCCCCCCGGGGGTGATTTTTTGCTTTCTGTCTCTCTGTCTCTCTCTGTGTTTCTGGAGAGCGCACATGTCCTATATCAAAAACCTCTCCAAAAAAAAAGAAAAAGAAAAGAAAAAAGAGAGATAGGCACCCTTAGCAGGGTCTTTACATCCATATCTCCCCAGCCTTGCAATCAGCCAGGATCATGGATATGTTGGTGGACAGACCTGGTATGTTTCAGCAGACCCCCGATTTGAACCCAGAGCCTTTCCACATGGTCTTCAGCATCATGCAGCAGTGCCTCCTACTGCCTGCTCCACTGTGACTGGGACAATTTCTCTCTCTCTCTCTTTTTAATAGAAGCAATGCATATTAACTACTGGAAAATAAAAAAATGGAGAGAAGCAAGAAAGTGATCACCTGTAGTGGAACTGGGCAGTGGTACACTGGTAAAATGCACTGCTTTGTGAGGCAGATCCACGTGGGAAGGCTGGCAGTTCACATCCAGATGCCTCCCTGACTATGCCAGGCACAAGTCTACCCATGAGCCAAGCTGGCTGAAGCTGGAGGTCAGATCGTGGCGTGGAGACTGTCGGAAGCGCTGGCTCTCTCTCTCTCGTGAAATAAGTAGATAAACTTTAAAAAATGAAGCAAAATGATAACCGATAATTCCACACACCAGGAAAAAAAAAAAAAAACAAAAACAAATTCTTTAAGCTTTAGTGCCCATGGTTCCAGACACTTTTCTAAGTGTGTGTATTACTTTTTCCTTATAAAATTAGGGTTATACAAAATATTCGATTCTTTTAAAATACATGAGAACAACCAGCCATGTTAACATTTTTAGCAATTTCATGATGTTTCTTTAGGTGGATAAGCTATAATCTAATTAATCCCCTATTGCTTGACATTTAAAATTTTCCAGTTTTTCAAAAGTGCAAGCAGCACTGTAATGAATGGAATTGCAATTAAATCTTTCCAAACAACCTTTATTATAGTCTAAGGATAAATTCGCCAAACAAATTACTGGGTCAGAGGTCATGATTATTTTAAAAGTTCAAAACATATATTATAAAATTGGCCTTCCAAAATATTCTATCATTTACACTCTTATTGTGAGAGTGCTATTTTTCTGCATATCCACCTACACTGACTAACAACATTGGAAAATATCTTCAGAAATTTGATAGACAAAATTTGTTACTTAACTTCTTGTGGATCTTTAGAGCTATTGCTCTTTATTTATGTATTTCAGCATATTTTCCAGTTTGTACTTTGACTTCAGTTAGTGTATTTTTTAAAAGAAGTATTATTTTAAAATTTAATTTTATTTATCTTTATTATTATTATCATCATCATTATTATTATTTGTCTTTTCTTTATTCACGTCAAACATCCTAACACACAAGCGAGCATAGCAGGACCAAGGACAGGGAGACGTGAGCCTACTGAAGGCCAGAACCTGCACCACACCACAGAAGGCGGTCACTGGGAATGGAGCAGTCAGCGGGGATCCTCCATCAAAGTCACCTCAGCAATGCGGTGGCACTGCAGCTCCAGGCCAAGTGTCTCTCAAGTTGTGGCAGAGAGGGCCAGTCCAATTCACTCTTGTCAGGGTCTCTTTGCCTCCTTTATTATTAATTTTTAAAATTTGACCAGAGAGAGTGGGGGTAGCAGAGAGAAAAAGTGAGAAAGCAACCCACCAGGTCCAGGACTCAAACTGCAGTTAGCCACGTGGGAGTCCGGCACCTTAACTACCACACCACTGGCTGGCCCCCTAGTTGTGTGTTTTTAAAATCTGTGTTGTCAAATGTATTTAGCTTGATTTTAATGGCTGCTGCCTTTGGTATTGGGCCTGGAAAACATGTACAAATATAATTTACTTATCTTTTTTTCTAATACATTTGTGGCTTAATTTCTGTTATGCAAATAAATTCTTTTTTAAGAATTATTTCATTTTATTATTTTTAAAATTTGCCATAGGGGAGGACCAGCAGTTAGCATAATGGCTATTTCACTGGACTCCCATGTAGTTGGCCGCTGTTCGAGTCCCGGACCTGGTGGCTTAAACTCATGCCGGGCGCATGTGCGTGCGTGCCCAAGATCCCAAGAGGAGAATGGAGGAGAAGGGATTGTGGCATGACCATCCCCCTTGGGGGGTGATTTCTCGCTTTCTGTCTCTCTGTCTCTCTCTGTCTTTCTGGTGAGCGCACGTGCCCTATAGCTAAAAAAAAAAACTCTCTAAAAAGAAAAAAAAATTGCCATAGGGCATGTATGAGAGAGAGAGAGAGAGAGAGAGAGAGAGAGAGAGAGAGAGAGAAGAGAGAGAAAAAGTGAGAAAGTAAGTCACCAGGTCTAGGACTTGAACTGTAGTCACCCATGTGGAAGTCCAGAGCCTTAAATACCATGCCACCTGCTGGCTCCTACAAATGAATCCTTAATCTATTGATAATTATTTGGGGGAAAGTAAAAGGTCGATATATAGTTATTTTTATTCCTGAAATGTTTATCATCCAGATATCTCAATACAATAATTGAATAAATGATCTTCTCCTCACTTATTTGTGCTTTCTAAAGTTAAAATAATTCAAATTATTTGAAAACTTGTATTGTTTTCTGTAAAAATGTATTGATCTAAACATTTAAGCATCTTTCTGTGACTACAGTAAAAATGCCTGCCGAATCAATCAAGTTTCTTAATGTCTTTTATGAAAGGACTCTTGATTACTTCATAAAGTGAAAGTATGGGACAAAATTATTATTTGACTGCCAGTGGGGCCTCTCTTAAATAGTCAATCTGCCATCCTTCCTTCAAACCTTTTTTAAAGCAAGATCTGTTGCAGTGAAAGAACATTAGAAAAACATTTTTTGAGTTGCTCCCTAATTGTGATAGAATATTGAAAATTTGGGACCAGCGGATAGTATAACAGTTATGTCTCTGAACTCCCACATGGCTGACCATGGTTTGAGTCCCAGACCTGGTGGTTTGAAAATAACACTGGGTGCATTTGCATGCATGCCAAAGATCCTGGGAAGAGAATGGGATTATGGTGTGGCCATCCCCCTAGGGGGAGATTTCTCACTTTCCCTCTCACTGTGTCTGTCTCTCTCTGGTGCTTACACGCACCCTCAGGCAAAGACCTCTTTAAAAATAAATAAGAATATTGAAAATGGTATATATTTTTAAATTCTAATGTTTTATTTATCTATTTAGTAACCACTTTAAAAAACAGAACATTAGTTAATTCATACTTAAAAAGTTTAATACCTTTTAGGAAACCTGGAAATGCCTCCTGAGTCATTGATTATTACGATAGCTGGTGGAACATAGAGCAGAATTCACTCAATAAATGATTAGATCATTCCTTGTTTTGCCTTTATGAATTCAGAAGAACAGAAACATTAAATTATCTGTTTCTCAAGGGTAATTGAAGCAGTTATTGAATTATGCCCAATTTAATAGTGTTAGGAATTCCCCCTGAATTGGAGAATTTAGTTGAATGTCTAGTGGTTCTAATAGAATTTCAAGGTCTATTGTTCATGTCTAGAAAGTCTATTTATCAAGGTGCTGAGAATATAGGCACATGGGTTATAAAAGAATGAATTAACATAAAGAAAAAAGAATATATATGGTAAAACATAAAAAACATAGGTTGAACAACCTTCACTTTGGGATGGTTAGGACAATACTTCTCAGACTTTTTATTCATATAAGTTACTCTGGAATTTTGTGTTTTCTTTCTTTTTTTTTTTCTTTTTCCATAGTGTGCATGCACTCAGCAGAGAGAGATAGAGAGAAGTAAGTGACAAATTACCCCCAGAGAGGATGGCCACACTGCATTTTCCATTCTCCTCTCAGCATTTTAGGTATGCATGCATCCATGCCTTGAGTGATTTTCAAGCTGCTGGGTCTGGGACTTGAACTATGGTTTTTCATGTGGGAGTCCAAATCTTAACCATCTCACTACCTGCTGGCCTCCACTTTAGTATTTTTTCACATATTCTGATTTCATATATGAGGTGGACCTGAAAAATCTACATTTCTAGCAAGCTTCACAGTGATGCTGACTAATGGTCCATGGAGAACACTGAGCAACAGTAAAAGATTTTGAGCAACAAAGAACTTAAATGCTTTTCAGCTCTATAATTTGAGACTTAATAATGAGAGATTTTCCCATTTACTTGGCAAAGAGGTATCTTGGGCTTAATTTTTCCAACTATATTTCTGTCTCAGTGGGCTAATAACTCATGTTAACATCCATAATCTTGACCCTCAAATAAATTACTTACTGCCTGAAAATAGAATGATGATAGCATGTTTTCAAATTTCTCCAGGCAAAATTGGTAAAACTACAGTGTAGCCAACAGAACTTTAGTAGTGTTGAGCAATGAAAATGCTATTTTAGCATGTGCAGGAGAGACTTGTGCTATCTATTAGACTGGATAAAAAAGACAAGTCATCAAGGATCAGCAGTTAGCGTAATGGCTATGTCGCTGAACTCCCATGTAGCCGACCGCTGTTTCAGTCCCAGACCTGTGGCTTAAACCCAAGCCTGGTGCGTGTGCATGCATGCCCAGGATCCCGAGAGGAGAATGGAGGAGAAGGAATTGCGGTGTGGCCATCCCCCCTGGGGGGTGATTTCTCCCTTTCTATCTGTCTTGCTGGCGAGCGTGTGCCCTATAGCAAAAAAAAAAAACAAAAAAAAAAAACCTTTCAAAAGAAAAGACAAGTCATCATGGAGTTTTCTGCAGTAAGCTGTCCAAACTACACAAAAGTTGCTTCTGATTGGCTAAGAGTTTTAAAAGGTCTGGCCATCTTTTGATCTGTTCTCTGTAATTATTATTGGTTTGTGAAGGTGAATCTGTTTGTGACACATTGGCAAATAACTTAAGGCTGTTTGAATAAAAATTTTTAAAGGCATTTATTTAATTTTATTTATTATTATTTTTTAATTTGATGAGGGAGAGAGAAAGAGTGAGAGAGAGTAAGTGTGAAAGCAAGTCGTCAGGTCCATGACTTGGACTGCAGTAGGCCATGTGGGAGTCCAGTACCTCAACCACTACAGCACCTGCCAGACCTCATTAATAAGTGCTTTAAGGCAAATGTAATTAACCTAAGAAAATTCCAACTTTGCAGATTTCTGCTCACAAGGAGTAGAGTATGTTAAAGTTCTATTCCTAGATTTGCTATTAACCAACTATATAGTCTTCGACAAATTACATTATTATCTAGGTTTCAGGTCCTCATTGATTAAATGAACAAGTAGAGTGAGATGACTTCCAGTGTCTTACACAGCTTTAAAGCCAATAATTTCATTAGAAGATCTTAGTATAAAACTTAAAGTTTGGCTTCAAGCCTTTTTTTTCCTGTTAAATGGTTTCTTTCTTTCTTTCTATTTATTTATTTAATACTTTCAATCACTATATATCACAACAGCTTTTAAAATGAATTCTCTCAGCATAAATATACTGCATGCCAGTCCAGTTAAAGATATTATCATACACATTATCATCAACAGACAGTCCTCCATTTCTGTGTCCCTTAGATGTCTTGCTTCTCTATTTTTCTCCTTGTTTCCCTTCTGCTCTCCTTCTTCCACCTTCCACTCTCCTCGCACACTATCTCCAGTATCCACAGCTATTTTCCATGCTTCTATATCTTTCAGTCTTTCCGTTTCCACCATAGAGTTGCGGACATTTGATATATATTAAATGGGGACATACAATGTCTCTCTTTCACTCAGTAGTAAATCTTCCATATTTGGTCACTTTCTATCAAATGGCATGGTCTAGTTTTTTTATGTCTGATTCATGTTCCATCATGTGTATGTGCCAGACTTTTTCAATCCATTCATCTATTAGTGAACATTTGGATTGGTTCTATATCTTAGGAATTGCACGTAATGTGACAATAAATATGGATGTACAAGCACCTTTCCAACTGAATTTTTTCCTGTCCTTTGGGTAGTTACCCAAGAGTGAAATTGCTGGATTATATGGTAGTTCTATTTGTAGGTCTTTGAGGAACCTCCATATTGTTCTTCACAATGGCTGTACTAATTTACGTTCACACCAACAGTGTAGGAGATTAGTTCCCTTTTCACCACAGACTTGCTAGCACTTAGCGTTTTTTATTTTTTAATTGTAGCCATTCTGACTGGGATTAGGTGGTATCTCATTGTGGTTTTGATTTACATCTCCCTTATGCAACATCCCTTATGAGAAAAGATGTTGAGCATTTTTTCATATGCTTTTTGGTTGTTAGTAAGTCTTCGTTAGAGAGTTGTGGGTTTAGCTCATTTGCTCATTTTATTTTTCCATAGAGGTTTTAGCCTTAGGATGTGTGCACTTGCTGGAGAGAAAGAGAAACAGAGACAGAGAGAGGGAAAAGTGAAAAATCACCCCCTAGGGACGGATAGCCATACTTCAATCCCTTCTCCTCCATTCTCCTCCCAGGATCTTTGGCACACATGCACACGTGTCCGGCATGATTTTCAAGCCATCGAGTCCAGGACTTGAACCATCGTCAGCCATATGGGAGTCCAGTGACGTAACTGCTATGCCACGTGCTGATCCAATTTGCCCATCTTTTAATTGGGCTGGCTTTTTTTTTTTTTTTTTTTTTTTTTTGTAAGCTGCTTGAGTTTCTTTTATAGTCTGATTATCAGTCCCCTGTCTGTGGCATAGTTTATATTCTCCCATCCTGAGGATTGCTGGTTCACTCTAACTATTATTTCTTTTGCTGAGCAGAAGGTTTGTAACCTGATATAATCCCATTTATCTATTTTGGGGATTATTACCTGTGTTTTAGGTGTCTTATTCATGAATCCCTTGTTTCCTCTGTTGTCTCTCTAAGAGTTTCCCCTGCATTATCCACCAGTAGTTTTATAGTTTGAGGTCTTAAGTTAGATCGTTGACCCATTATGAGTTGATTTTTGTTAATGGTGTAAGATAGGGGTCTAGTTTCATCTTTCTGCAGGTGGATATCCAGTTTTTCAAGCACCATTTGCTAAAGAGATTTTCTCTTCCTCACTGGTGTCCTTTGTAAAAAAAATTAGTTGGCTTTATATTTTGGGGTTTATTTCTGGGTTCTCTTCTGGTCCATTGGTCCATGTGCCTTTTTTTATTATTATCATGCTGTTTTGATTATCACAGCTTTGTAATATATTTCAGGGTCAGGGAATGAGATGCCTCCTATTCTGATCTTCTTGCTCAGTGTTGCTTTGGCAATATGGGGTCTTTTATAAATCCATACAAATTCTGTGATTTTTTTTCTAAATTTATGAAGAATATCCCTGACATTTTTTTTTTTTTTCGCTATAGGGCGCGTGCGCTCGCCAGACAGACAGAGAGAGACATAGAGACAGAAAGCGAGAAATCACCCCCCAGGGGGGATGGTCACGCCGCAATCCCTTCTCCTCCATTCTCCTCTCGGGATCTTGGGCACGCACGCACACGCGCCCGGCGTGAGTTGTAAGCCACCGGGTCCGAGACGCGAACCGCGGTCGACTACGTGGGAGTCCAGTGACATAGCCATTACGCTAACTGCTGGTTCCCTCCCTGACATTTTGATTGGGTTTGCATTAAGTTTGTAGATTAACTTGGGTAGAATTGACATTTTGATTATATTAATTCTTCTAATCCAGAAACATGGGATATCTTTCCACTTTTTGTGTCATTTTCAATGTCTTTTTGTAGTTTTTCATAATTTTCCTTGTAGAGGTCATTAACTTTGGTTAGGTTTATTCCTAGATATTTTATTTCTTTTGTGGCTATGGAATTGCTTTCTTCAATTCTTCCTCAGTCTGTTCACTGTTAGTGTATGAAAATTATATAGATTTTTGTATGGTGTTTTTTTATCCTGCCACTTTACTGTATTCATGTATTACTTCTAGGATTTTTTTTTTTTGAGGATTCTTTTGGGTTTTCTATGTATATAATCATGTCATCTGAAAGCATAGATAATTTCACTTCTTCTTTCAAGAAGAAGTGAATGCCTTTTATTTTAGTCTCATATCTAATTGCATTGGCTAGGACTTCCAGAACTATATTGAAAAAGAATGGGCATCATTTTCTTGTTCCTCTTTCTCATTAAATACAATGTTAGCTAAGGGCTGTACATAGATGGCTTTTATTGTGTTGAGAAATGTTGCTTCTATGCCAAATTTCCTGAAATATTAATCATTAAGGCATGTTGTATTTTATCAAACACTTTTTTCTGCATCAGTTCATATGATCATAGGGTTTTTATCTTTCTGCTAATTATGGTGGCATATATCATGTTGGGTAAAATCTCTACAAACTAAATGATGTACAACTATCGAATGTATAAATAATAATAATTAAAATGGTGCATTGCATTTATGGTTTTGTATATGTTGAACCATCCTTGCATCCCTAGAATAAAGTTTACCTGGTCATAGAGTATAATCTTTTTAATGTGTGATTGGATATGATTAGCTAGTATCTCATTGGGAATTTTTGCATCTACATTCATCAGAGATATTGGTCTGTAGTTTTTGTTTTTGTTGTTGTTAAGTCCTTGTTTGTTTTGGGGGTGAAAGTGATGGAGGCTTCATTAAATGAATTTGGAAGTGTTCCTTCCTTTTGGATCTTTAGAAATAGTTTGAGTAGGATAGGGGTTAGCTCTTCTTTAAAAGTTTTTCTTTGTTTTTAAAAAAATGTTATACAACCATATATGGAATACAGTGAATATTAAACACAATGGTTATTTATTAATATAGCCCAACATGTATTTGTACGTCCATGGTATGTCTCTAGGGTAGTCAACTGATTCCACTGGGAAGAGAAATTAGGGACTGAGAGGGAGACTTACTTGAACTATATATTCTTTCTACTTTTAAAATTTGTAAAGTATTTATGTATTACTCCACTTGAATGAATATATAAATAACAAGCAAATTGCCTAATTTCCTTTTTCCCACAACCCAAGTTCTTCTCTTCTCCTTGTGTTTTCCCTTTTTACAAAATAAAGGCATGCTAGAATTTGGTATTTAAAGAAACACTTCCTAAGAGCAAGGGGTCATTGTGCTGAGAGAAGAGGAAGATTTCTATTTAGCATTGCTTCTTTTTTGAATTTTGTTTACAGATAAGTTAGGATATAAGTTAGGATATACAGTCAACCATATTGCTATGTCTTTATTTCTAGTAAGTGGTTCAATTTTTCTTGCCCCATGGCTTCCAAGTACCTTTGTCAAATAGATGGCTATCTGTATATATTCAGAGGTACATTACAAATCTTACTAAAGAAGTCCTTTCTGTAGTGGTCAGTGGGTCTTTGTTAAATCCTACACCATGTAAAGCTGGACCAGGGCTTGAAGTGAGTAGAACTACGAACTCTTGCCCCAAAGTAGATCCCTTGCCTAGTCAATTCCTCTCTGAGGAATTCTAGTTAATCTTTTCTTTGAATTAATGCACAGGGGTTAAGACATATTAACTCAGACTCTTTGCGAGAGCGCTTATAATAAGCAAATTGGTTGTATATGAATTTGTTTTTCTTAGGACTGTTAGTTTCTCAGCTCAGAGTAGGACCATGCAGTTGAACCTCATATGTATGGTGATTAATAAGGATGCCTGAGCAGTCATGTGTAGTGACCTTGTCTTATCTACTAGATTGTGCGTCCCTTGAGGGCCAGGACCAAATCGTATTCATCTTAATATCTTTGTTACTTAGTACAGTCGTCACAATAACTATTCAGTAAGTGTCAAAAATTAATGAATTATTGATGAATTATAGTACTGGACATTTCATACAGATGGAAGACAATGTTACAAGCTGAAAAGAGTATGAGATCTGTAGTCTATCAGATTTGGTGATGAATCGAAATCCCATCATTTACCAGTTATAACCTTGGGTTGCTTTACCACTTTTAGCCCTAAGTTTCTAACCTATAAAGTAATAGCAGTCTTGTATGAAAATTGTTAAACTGGTGTGTAAAAGTGGCTTACCATATACTAGGCACACAACCAAGACTTTATTGCTATTGTCATTGTAATAGCATTGGTATGATGCTATGATCATTATTATTTATTAATAAAGTTGTAAATGTCAGAATAGCATAAAGCATTTTTACACTGGATACTAGGTGACAGAGAAATTTTAAATGTAGTTTTTCATTTAGACTGGACTCATCTATGGACATATCATGGTGATTATTATGAAATCTTTTTCCTTTATATTCTGAGACTATGTTTTACATAATGGCCTTCTAAGCTTCCTGAACCTACTCAACTTTAGGCCAGGCTGCAGCTATTGCTTTAAAAATGAGAAGATACCATAAACAGAGAACTTGCTACAGTGTGGGTGAGGTTGTGCAGGCACAAGGAGAAAGCATAGTATTTGGGGTAACATGAAATGCCTGACCTCTAATTTTAGCTTCTCTGCTTTGGGAAAAGTACTTGAATCTCCTGAAGCTTATTCTTCTCATTAAATGCCAACAGTGTTCCATGAATGCCAATTTTTTTATAGGTTTTATTTATTCCCTGATGCCTTTTAGTATGGATTGAAGATGATTGCAAAGATGCATAAAGAGCAATAAGATTTTTAAAAATAAGTGAAGAGACTTATTATAGGCTGAATGTATCCTCCTCTAAATTCATATATTGAAACCTAACTCCCAATGTGATGGTATTAGAAGGTGGATCTTTGGGATGTAATTAGGTCATGAATACAGAGCATCTGGATGGGATTAGGGTTCTATGAAAGAACTCCAGAGATCTACTTTGTCCCTTTCACAAGATAAAGACACAGTGAGAAGTTGCCATCTGTGAACTAGGGAGCAGGTCCTCAACAGGTATCAAATTTAGTAGTGCCTTTTCTTAGACTTCCTAGTCTCCAGAACTTCAGAAATAAATTTCTGGAGTTTATAGTCCACCCACTTTGTTATAACAGCCTGAACTAAGATGAGGTTAGAAATATTATTAGTGATATTTCTTTCGTGTCATCCTTTTGTTTCTGAAATCTGTACTGAAAGTGAGGTACTAAAATTGAACCTGAGGTATATAAATACAAAACAGTGAGCAGAGCAGACTGTAAATACTTGTCCAGTATTTCAGTCTAACCAAAATATTGGCTATAATGTAAAAGCAGTTTATTCTGATTTGAAATAAAGTCACTCTTATAGCATGTGAACAGAAAGTTTAATAACTAGAACTTCATGAGATAGAGAAGGCATGAATGAGAGTGGAGAGAGTAAGAATAAAAGGAATTTCATCAGGAGGACATGAATGTGGGAAGTACTAATTTGTTCTGGAACTGATAAGAAGTTGGATATTGATGGATAAGATGTGTGATGGATGATGGGAAATCAGTTTGAGAAGATAGACTGCAGCCAGTTCATGGAGGATCTTGTATACTCTGTCTATGTTTATAGGTTAACATTTCCCCAAGTGTCTTTTATATAATTTTATCCCTGAGGAATGCTCTTTGATAAAAGGGTTTTGTGGCTAATAAATTGCATGTGTGTGTTGTAGAAAGACAGAGTAATGTTTCACCTTAGACTATCAAGCTTCTGAGGATTCCTAAAAGAAAGAATAAGGCTGTTTAAAATTATTGGATCTCGGGACCAGCAGGTGGCGTGGTGGTTAAGGCACTGGACACTCCCACATGGCTGACCAGGGTTCAAGTCCTGAATCTGGTGGCTTGCTTTCTCACTTCCTCTCTCACTCACTCTCACCATCTGTCTCTCTCTGGACAAACTAAAAAATAAATGAATGAATGAATAAAATAAAATAAATAATTATTTAAAAAAAATAAAAATAAAATGATTGGATCTGGCATTTTCAAATCCACTGCTCAAGAAAATTTCCCCCCTACAAACACTTTTATTAGCTTCATACAGAAGTGCTATTCTAAGGAACTCAATATGGAAAACATTTCTATAAACAAAGAGCCATAAAAGACATCGACCACTAGCTTTTGCAGCCACTGTGCTAGTTCCTTCCATTTCATTCTCAACAATCCTCTCAGCATTCATAAAAGATTATCCAATCTATTTAACTTTGGGGAAAACTGAAACTCATAATGGTTGTATACCTTACCAACTCCACATCAGCTGGTAAGTGGTAAATTTGAGCCCAGTGTTTGAGCTTAGGACTCTTCATATTTAAATCTTACACTTACTTCACTCAGTATCTCTGGGGGCAACGTGAAGATGAATGGGGTGGTAGAGAACTCGAACAGTGAGAAAAGTTTGAGAATGCTTCAGTATGCAGCTAAGGAGTAATGAGGGCTTGAATTAGGGCAATGGCTGTTGGTGTGGAGAGATGGTGATGGAAGAATGATCTTAAGCTTCTGTGCTGTGCATCCTCTCATTTCTCTGATAATAGTCTCTTGAGAGTACCAAAGCATGGTCATGGAATTGCTGTCATTCCATCTTTGAGATTTCACTCATTAAGGCCTGAGATGGCCCCTGCCTTAAGCCTCAGGCTTCCCTGGCTTGACTAGTCAGTGGCTTTAACTTAAACTACAAGATCCAGCTGCATTGAGCATCTCCTGCATCCCTTACAATTGAGGTTCTGTGTATTTCCTCTACCTTTTGTCTCCTTGAGCGTAGCTTCATTACCACTCACAATAATAGCTTGAAGGATGCTCTTTGGATCTGACCTTGAACACACTACAGTGAAGTGATATTTTTGGAGCTAAAACTGCCTTGGAAAGGTTCTCCTTACAAATAATCTTCATCAGCGTGAACTGATCAGTATGACTTATTTATGTCAATCAGATTTAATTTCCTCTCTCTTCAGACATCTGAGTGTCATGGATTTAGGAATATCAGTCGAACACCTCCAGGTTTACACATCAAAAGAGGTTCCATCCTTGGGACCAGCAGTTAGTGTAATGGCTATGTCGCTGGACTCCCATGTAGTTGACCATGGTTCGCGTCCCAGACCTGGTGGCTTAAAACTCACGCCGGGCACGTGTGTGTGCATGCCCAAGATCCCGAGAGGAGAATGAAGGAAAAAGGATTATGGAGTGGCCATCCCCCCTGTGGGGGCCATTTTTCACTTTCTGTCTCTGTCTGGTGAGTGCACACACCCTATAGCAAAAACCTCTAAAAATAAATGTTCCATCCTTAATGTGACTTAGATAGTTTATTGCTTGAGTAGATATCCAGCTTTTGGAATAACTTGATGATTTTCAATCTTAGCTATTCCATCACTTTATACTCTTTGCATTGAGATTGCATCCAAAAAATCCTTTAGGGGACAGATGAAAACTCATTTTTGTTTAAGTTTTATTGAGGAATAGTTGATATGCAAAATGCATATATTTAATGTATACATTTTGACGAGTTTTGATATATGTATCCACCCAGGATATCATTACCACGATCAAGGTACTAAACATATCCAATCATGTCCTTATTATGTTTTTGTATGTGTATGTGCTTTGGTAAGAACACAACATGAGATCCTTCCTTTTAATATATTTTAAAGGCACACTCCCATGTAGGTATCGTGTTATATGACAGATCTCTAGGACTCAATCGTCTTGTATAGCCGAAACTTGGTTTGGTAAGAACACAACATGAGAGCCATTTTTTTAACATATTTTAAAGTGCACACTAGGTGCTGTGTTGTATGACAGGTCTCTAGGACTCACTCATCTTGGATAACCAAAACTTTAGCCACATTTCCTTATATGCCCCTCCACTCAGCTCCTGGCAACCATCATTCTTTCTATTCTCCATTCTCTGCTTCTATGAGTGTGACTGTTTTAGCTATGTCACATATGTAAATCATGCAGCATTTGTCCTCCTGTGAGTGGTTTATTTCACTTAGCATAGTATCGCGTAGGTTCATTCATGATGTTACAAATGCTAGGATTTTCTTCTTAAGTCTAAATAATGTTCTGTTACCTGTATATACCACATTTTCTTTATCCATTCATCTGTAGATAGACATTTGGGGATTTATCGATTCCTCTGCTGATAGACATTTGGAAACTCAACTCTAAAGATTTTTACACTATTCTGGTTTTCAGTGGGTAGAACTTCTAAGTTGAGAACTATGATCTGTCTTTATTCAATACAGAAGTTTAAACTGATACAGATATTTGTTTTTTAAACTTTAATTCTTTCTTTCTTCATGAAAGAGAGAAGCAGACACCCTCAGTAAGGTCTCATACCACAGTCCCTACTCCCAAACCTCCTCCTGTGCCTTTCCTACCAACCAGGATCACAGGTCACATGCATACTCAGTGTATACACATTGACCTGAGAACAAAACTCTGATCTTCCAAATGGCTTCCAGCATTGTAGAGCATCACAGTACCACTGTGACGTCACAGCTGGGCCTGGATCTTACATTATAAAGGACAGACTTAGTGATAAATGTTGGGAGATCCAGTTCAAAATTTATGATTGACAAAGAGTCTTGATTCAGACTATTAGCGTTCTTTTTCTGTTGCTAGTCTGTGTTTCCCAATTACAAATTTAACAAAAATAAATTATAATAATATAAAATGTTCAAGATATAGGAAAAAGTGATAGAATTTAATCTTTATTTTGTAAATATCTTTGTGAAATTTTATTAATCTACTATACTGACTTTATAAACCATTTTGGGTGTGTTTCATCCTTTCCTCAACTCTTGAGCAATTTAAATAACATAAAAACTACTTTTTTCTCAAGTGTTTGATATATTACTTGTAAAATCATCTGGGCCCCAAAATTCTCTTGGAGAAGATTCTACAATTTCTAAAAATGTATCTCAAAGCCTGGTCAGAGTCTCCTCTTATACTCTGGGAACCAATATTTAGTGAATATGTAGTGTGTGTAAAGCATTGAGGTGGGGACTGTTTTCAATAAACAACATGGATAAGGTATCTGAAGAGCTTATCAATTAAGAGGGTGAGAAAACTGGTTCAAAAAGAGCAGATCAACCCTGTGTGGCAAGGAATGAGAGTGATGAAATAAGGCCATGACTGACTAGTTTCTGGCAAGTTGACCCTCCTAGTCTAATGTGATTGCATACCTTTCAAGGTGAGACTTAAAGTGGGCTTCTCTTTCTCTCTTTTGAAATAACCCCCCAAACATAAAATGTTTTTTTTAGAGTAGTTAAGATTAAATAGAGAAGCAGACATTAATACCTGATTATAAGCGAAACATCACTTTGAAAACAGGATCTTAAAACTCATGTATTGAATTTCAAAATCCTTTTATCTGTCCTTTTCACTTTTCTTTTTACTTATCACAGGAATCTACATGATGTAGAGCAATAGAATAGATTTTGAAGCAATCCAGACTGGGGTGAGCTTATGCAAATCCTCCAAAAACTCTGAGCCTCTGGTTTGCCGTTTACAGAGTGTTCCTAAAGAAACCTGCTCGTGACAGCTGTGTGGAGCAAATGAAGCGAAGGATTTGAAAGTATTTGACACAGGTAGCTAGTCGTTTAGTTTCCTCATTTTTATTTGTTACTAGGAGCAAATGTTGTAAAAGTGGGAACATTAATTCTGGCATAGCAAAACCTTTAAAAATCCCTGTTCCAGTCTCCTTATGCAGACTGATGTCTTAACACTCATAATTCTACCTGCAAAACACATGGAACTACTCACTCCCAGATCTGTTGTGTTCATTCAAGAGTTGTTCATTCACTAGCCTTTTGTATAGTTGGTTTCCCCTGTCTGGAATGACCTTTTCCCCTTCTTTCCTTCCTACTTGGCAAGCTCTTACTTTTCGTTCAAGGCTCAGGTCCAATGTACAGTCTCTTTATAAGAGCTCTCCCAGACAAAATTAGTTGCTTGTTTTTCTGCAATACCATAGCACTGTGAATAGACCTCTTCTCCTTGCACTGCAAGCTCTCTCAAGGCTGTAGCTGCAGTTTATTTATTTTTACATCTTCCCTTAGTGCCAATCAACAGTGACTGGCTCACAGCAGATGCTCATAAATGTTGGTTGCATGTGAATGTATGAATAAATCCCCAAGCTGAGACTTGCAGATGCCTGGGCCTGCCACATCTGCTGCAGGGCAGAAACAAAAATGAATCTCTACAACAGCTCTTGACAGCAAAGTTGTTATTTTATACTCTTTCTTTAGCATCGCTCACTCTTTTGTTGTTATTGCTGGTGAATCCACATCAGAGCAATTCTCTTTGACTGGATGATTGCGAGAGGATGGTATAAAGTCTCTAGAAACTACAAGGAAAAATCTGGTGATCAGGTGATCTGAAAAACCTCTATTCAGTTAGGATGTAGGCTCTTCAAAACTTTGTTGCTATAAAGAGACATTCAAAATGAAATTAAATTTGAGAGAAACACCCATCTTCAGGAAAATAATTTTTTTCTTTATTGCCAGAAGGTACATGCACTGGCCATAGAAAGACAGACACACAGAGAAAGGAAGAAAGCACCTCTCCCCACCCAACAGGTCATGGTCACATGGAAATGCCTTTTTCTTCATTTCCCTATCCTATTAGGATTTGAGGCATGCATGTCACTAAAACCAGGAATTGAATCATGGTTATCCATGTGAGATCAGGCTCCCTCTACCACCAGGCCTTGGAGCCAAGCTCCTATGGAAAGAATTTTACATTGTTATGGAACATGAGTAAGCGGAGTTTTTCATGACCTTATGTCAAAACTGGGAAAATAATTTTTATTAACCAAAAGATCCAGATCTCTTGCAAGAGTTGAAAACATATTGACACATAGGAGACACCATTAATGAAGAATGAGTCCTCACCCTACAACAAATCTGCTGATGCCTTAATCTTGGACTTTCCCAGCTTCCAAAGTTGTGTGCAATAAATTACTATTGTTTGTAAAAAAACAAAACAAAAAAAAACAAAAGCAAAAACAAAAACCCAAAAAACAAAACAACAAAAACAAACAAACAAAAAACATGTTGGCTAAAAATATCAGGGTTTGGAGAGCGTCAGATAGCATAATGCTTATGTTGCTAAACTCTCACATGGCCTACTATGGTTGGAGTCTTGGACCTGGAAGCTTGAAACTTGTGCTGGGCGTGTGTGCCCACAATCTTGAGAGGAGAAGGGATTGCATCATGGCCATCCCCTCTGGGGGGATGATTTCTTGCTTTCTGTCTTTCTGTGTCTGTCTCTCTGGCAAGCGCATGCAACCTATAACAAATATCTCTTAAAAACAAAAACCAAAAACCAAAAGCCAGGGTTTAGATCAGCACTTCATGGTCTGTAATGCTCTGAAATTTCATTATCTTATTTTTCAGTGCAGTTTAGGAAGTTAACCAAAGGCTTCTTTGACCTTGTAGATTTAATTGTTTAATTCAGTAAACATTTATTAATCATATTTTATGTGCTGGAAACAATAGACATATATTTGATAGGAAAGAGTTGGCATCAGAAAAAAAAATCTACTCATTTTCCTGGAATTCCTAGCAACTGTGAGCTCTCTGGCACCCAGTTGCTTTTATACCTTGAGAAATTGCAGGGGGAGTTAAAGAATAGCTAAGGTGAGAATTGTAAGTAAATCTGAGGGAGCAATAGGGTTCTAGAGAAGCTGTTAAAGAAGTGGAATTCGATTTTATTAAAGGCAGAATGAAAAGTTACTTCCTTTTGATTTGAAAATATTGGTCACAGAGGTGTTTAAAATTTCAGTATGGTGTTAGTTTCAGTGTTTATTTGTTTTTCTTCTTCCTGCTGTGGTTATATGTGCAGGGAAGCTAGAGAGAAAAAGAGAATGGAAACAGAAGTCCGAAAGCTGATCTGGAGGCTGGAAAGAGGAGCTCAGTTTGCCCTTGTACTTTGTTATGACAGTGGATCTGACGAAGGGACGTGTGTGTCTGAACTGGGGGGAGGCTGATGGTGGTTCCAGTCAGCTGAACAGTTCTTGATTCTTGCTATGTACCAAGTCCTTGGGGGAGTCAAAGACAAGGAGGACACAACTTGCCCTTAGAAAGATTGACATTTTAGAAAATGGCTAAGACGGAGGCGCACATGGAGAATAAGCCAAGTGCTGTAAGAGAGGTGCACAATGTGGGCAGATTAGTGACGTGAGAGAGGTAACACATGCCAGTTGGAGGCAATCAGAAAAGACTCTGTAGAGTGGTGGCATCTGACGTGGTCTTTGATAAAGATGGGAATATTTTCAGTAGTAGAAAGGGAGCTGTATGTATCACTTTAGAAGTTCTGTTCTTCAGTTCACATCCCTACCACCACCATACTTACAAACCCTTTCCGGAGAGCAGCTAGTCTTAACTGTTAGTTTGGCTGGAGTATGGCATACAGTCAGGGTATGAGAGGTTGTTCAGGCAGAGGCAGGAAAGTGGCCAAAGGGTTTCCAATTCCAGGCAGGGGAGACTGCACTTCAGTATTCAGCTGGGGATCTTTGAAGGGTTGAATAGAGTATTTCAGTGATGGCACCCATGCTTCCTTAATTGTAACCTAGCAGCTGAGAGTGTGTGAACTTGTTTGCAATGGCAGGAGCAGATAGTCACACGGGAGGAGGAGCTGTTACAGTTGTCTAGTTGAGAGGTAATAAGACACAGAATGGTAAGGTCAAGATACTAGGTGAAGTATGCTTATGCTGACACCAAAAGCATAAGAGGAAAATTGGTAAATTGGACCTCATTAAAATTAAAAACATTTGCTGTCTGAAGGACTCTGTTCAGAGAATGAAATGACAAGCTACAGGGTGGAAGAAAGTTCTTGCAAACCACACATTTGGCAAAGGACCACTATCTAGAATATGGGCGAACTCTCAAAATTCAATAGTAAGGAACAAACAGTCCAGTTCAAAAACAGGAAAAAGACGTGAAGAGACATTCTCCAAAGAGGATACATTGTACATAGAGCAAACAAGCCATCGGGGAAATGCAAACTCAAACCACCCACAGTGAGAGATTACTGTGTAACTGTCAGAATGTCTGAAATCAGAAATACTACCACCACCGAATGCTGACAAAGACGTGGAGAAATGGAATCCTTCATTTGCTGCTGATGGGAATGTTAAATAGCACAGTCACTCTGGAAACCAACTGGGCAGTTTCTTATAAAACTATATGTGCTATAACCACACAACCCAGCAATTGTACCGTTGGACGTGTATCCCATAAAAATGAAAACATGTTTATAGAAACTCATACATGAATGTTCATGGCAACTTTATTAGTAATAGCTGAAAGCTGGAAATGGGCCAGATAAACGGTCCAACATTTGAATTTTACAACAAATGTAGTTTATTTGCTGTAGTTGTACTACTCAGCAATAAAAAGGAGCCAACTATTAATACAAACAGCAGCTCAGGTGAATCTCCAAAGAGTTGTGATCAGTGAAAAAAAGCCAATTCTAAAAGGTTTTGAAGTGACAAACTTTTAGAATGGAGAACAGATCAGTGGCAGCCAAGGGTTAGGGAGGGAGAGTGGTGTGGGAAGAAGGTAGTGTAGTTAATTACAAATGGGCAACATGACAGATATTTGTGATGATATAGCTGTGCAGTGTCTTGACAACTGTGAGTACACAAAGCTAGCTACATGTGATAAAACACACACACAGACACACAGTCATACACCTCTTGAGTACAAGTTAAGATGAGAAATCTGAGTATTAGCAGGCTATATCAATGTCCATATCCTGGTTGTGATAGTGTACTATAGTTTTGCAAAATGTTGACATTGGGGGAAACTACACGAGAACTCTTCATATTATTTTCTGCAACTGCATGTGAATCTACAATATTATCAATGAACTTTTAGATTAAAAATAAAAGCCAGTGGACTGACATTTAGATATGGTTTTTGTCCTCCAAATGGTAGAGGTTTCTGTACAACACCTGGATTGTATTTTTTTCATAGTCTAGATCTATTTAATGGAAAAGAACATTGTTCTGCATGATTAATGAATTGAGATGACTATAAAATGGAGAAAGACTCATGCTGGCTGACTTTCATTTTAGTCTTTCTTGTATACATCAGCCGTGATCCAAGAGAAGTGACTTCACATCTTTTAGACCCAGCTTTCCCATCTGTAAAGCTGGTCTGGGTGATTATCAGGGGTTTTGTACAGCGTCAGCCTCTCAGGACGGTAGGCAGGTCTGGAGCCTCTTTTTGCTGCACAGTCTCTCCAGCCAGCACCTGTACATACTGACTTTGCTTTTCCCCTTCTAGCCTCTGACCACCACCCTCCCTTTGTTCTCAAGCACCTATTTTTCTTTCAGCAATTTACTACTCACTTTTCTGCCTTTTACATTAAGTGCTCTTCCTCTGCTAAAAAGTAAATTTTTACTAGTAGAGTTTCAAGCATCCAATTGAGTAATTGACAGGGAAATCTTCCTAGCTGCACTCTTTGGTGATCTTAGACAAGTCATACAAGCCTGTGTGAGCCTCAGTTTCCTTATCTGTAACACAGAAATGTGATAACCTATCTCACACAAACTCTTCATGGAGTGTTCCTGTAGAGTATTCATGACATGGAGGTGCTCAAAACTGTGTGGTTTTAGTTTCTTTTTTGCTTCTCTCTCAACTGACTCACAAATAATAGTAGTGAATAGGATGAGCTTCCCTAACTTGATGTTCAAGTATGGTCACATCACTTTCATCTGTGGCTCTTTCTGAGCACATTAGCAGGAATTTTTCTTTTGACATCTCTCCCAGTCTTCACATGATTTAAGAACTTCAAAGCCTTATTTAATATGAAGGGCTAACTGCTTTCAATCATAAGAGAACCCAAAGGCCTGATCCATTCACTAGTCTGTCGCCATTGTTTTTTTTTTTTTTTAAACTGAGGATCCTGCCAGTGTTATTGAAAATGGATATTCCCAGTCTCTGCTGCCTTAATCCAATTTTATGGTCACCTGCAGAGTCAGCTGGACTCCTCACCCCAAATTTGGCTCATATATCAAAACTTACAACACCACACACATCAAGAGGCTATGAAAAAGTTTATCACTTATCTAGCTTAGATCTCTGGGGAGAGCAGGGAAGGCTTCTCCAACAGTTCCAAGTGTCTTGAAAGAGACTGGACTAAGAATGCCTGTGCTCAGGCAGGGGAGTGTCTGCATCAGGAGACAGCATCAGGTTTCTCATCAGCTTACCCATATGCGGGGCTCAAGAGGCAGAGCGAGGAGGTAAGACTTAGAAGACTAACAAACATCAACTAGCTGGAGTCAGACTTTGCATTTCACCAGGGCTGGGCAGGGACTCTCTGTGGCTGTGTACTCAAGGTTATAGCTCATTGGCTCCCACTCACCTGTTCAGCAATACACCAGGGTAACAGGGTAGGGGGGAACTTCTAGACATAGCCAAACTGTGCTGGGACAAGGACCAAATCCACAGTCTGCTATTGAACTGATGACCCTTGTCTCAACTTCCCCCTTTCTCATGGTTAGATTATTCCTTTATTTTATTTATTTATTTTTAAAATTTGCTAGTGAGTGCATTTATTTACTAGAAATAGAAAATAGACAGAGACAGAAAGAGAAGAGAGAGGAGGAACACTCCCCACATGGGATGATCCCACTGTAACCCATTGGCCTCCATTTCTCCTTTTGGAGTTTTAGGCATGCACGCTCATGTACCTGGTATGTTTTTCAAGCCCCCAGGTCAAGAACTTGTACCATGAAACCAGCTATGTGGGACCCAGCTACCTTATCTGACTGACTTACCGTGGCACTGGCTGGCCCTCTAATTGGGGGTATTCTTTGGCTTTTCCTGTTAAAGCAGTTTGCTCACCTTAATTCAGAAGAAATGTTCTAGCAATATTACATTTCAAAAGGGATAGGGTCTATAGTTTCAGTGCTTTCACTCTCAGAATGTTTCTCTATGCAAATGTATCCACTTAGAGAACCTTCTCTCCCTATACTTGTTAAGAACAGGGCCGCTGGAGTGAGGTTTCCTGGGTTTAAATCCTGGTTCTACTAGAAGCTGTATAGTTTTGGGCTGGGTACCTAGTTTCTGGTTGCCTGTGATCCTCCATCTATGAAAAGGGAATAATGTTTCCCATTTCACAGGCTTTTCAGGATTGTATGAAATTATGTACATGTGTTTTTTTTTGTGTGCAGTAGTTAGCATAAAGTAAGCACTAAATATATATGATTATTTTCTTTTAACTATAATTATGGTTAATATATATTCAGTGTACATCTTCGTAGCACATTGATTTTTGGAAATATACATAGAGTACATAATCAAAGTCAAGATAAACACATATTCATCTTCCTCAACATTGAACATTGCGTTATGTCATACATATTTGATTATAGTTCTACTAGAACTTTTTGAAATATTTATTAAATTGTTCATATTTTGGCACCAGCAGTTAGCATAATGGCTATTTCGCTGGACTCCCATGTAGTCAACTGCAGTTCAAGTCCTGGACCCGGTGTCTTAAACTCGTGCCGGGCGCGTGTGCGTGCTTGCCCAAGATCCTGAGAGGAGAAAGAAGGAGAAGGGATTGTGGCGTGGCCATCTCCCCAGGGGGTGATTTCTCGCTTTCTGTCTGTCTGTCTCTCTCTGTCTTTCTGGTGAGTGCACGCACCCTGTAGCAAAACCTCTCAAAAAATTGTTCATATTTTTACTCTGCTATGATACATCACCCATAAACTCTTTTTATTTACTTGCATCGTTGTTTCCATTAAAATTTTTCTCAAGAGAGTCAGGTGGTATGGTGGTTGGGGCACTGGACTCCCACATGGCAGACCACGGTTCACGTCCCAGACTGGCAGCTTTAAAATCACACTGGGCATGTGTGCATGCCCAAAAATTCAAAGAGAAGAATGGAAGAGAATAAATTGTGGCATACCCATCCTGCTTGGGGAGGTGATTTCTCACTTTCCCTCTCACTGTCTCTCTCCAGCAAGCACACATTCCCTATAGGGGAAAAAAACTTAATTTTTTTTTTCCTCAAGAACATCCTCTTTCATATTCCCTGGAGTTTCTGGTATCTACTAATATACTCTCTATTTCTATGCTTTTGAGTCCTTTATTTTTGCCTTAGAATGTGAACATTTGGTATATGTCAATCAGGGACATGTAATATTTGTGTTTCATAGTCTGCCTTAATTTTATTATCTTTAGTTTAATTTTTTTTGTTTTCAAAATAACATATATATATAATTAAAAATAGGATGGCAAAGCCAATAACTCATTTTAAAAAATGTATTATTATTACTTTTTAATTTGAACAGAGAGAAAGAGAGAAAGTGAGAAAGCAAACTGCCAAGTCTGGGACTCAAACCATGGTCAGTCCTGTGGGAATCTAACACATTAACTACTACTTACCTGCCAAACCCTAGCCCCTGCTTTAAAACAAAAACAAAAATATAAACAAAAACAAAGACTAGTTGTTTTATTCTCTAGTGTGAGCACTTTCATGTCTTTTGAGGGAAGTGGGACAACTGAATGTTTTCCAACATTTCTTACATTGAGTTTCTGTACAAATTCTTTTTTAGAATTTAGGACACATGCATTCACTGGAAAAAAAGAGAGGTTACTCCCTGGAGGATGGCCAGGCTGAAATCTCCTCCATTTTTGGCATTCTGGGCATGCAAGCACACAGGCTCAATGTGATTTTCAAGCTACCAGGTCCAGGACTTGAACTGCACAGTCAGCCATTTGGGATCCAGCCAGCTTAACCTCCTTGCCTCCCTGCTGGCCCTAAGTTCTTTATGTTTTTATAAGTGATTTTAATGACTTAAGTTCTACAAATTCAAAATAAGGGAAAGCCTAATCTCCAGTGTGATTCCATTTATGTTGAATGTCACTGATAAAACAGAATTCTTTCCTACAACTTTTACAATCCTCAATTTCTCTGTAGTATATGATCTTTTATGCACTTGCAAGTAACTGAAAAGATACTTTATTGAATTTCTTGACATTCCTAAGGTCTTGATCCACTGTGAGGGCTTTCTTGTGTTTGAAAGGAATGGGAGAATTAAATGCTTGTTCTCTTCCTTACATTCACAGCATTTCTTTCTTTCCTTTTTTTTTTTTTTTTTTTTCTTTTTGAGAGATTTTTGCTATAGGGTGTGTATGCTTGCCGGAGTGATAGAAGCAGAGAAACAGAAAGCAAGAAATCACCCCTTCCCCCAAAGGGGATGACCATGCTGCAATCCCTTCTCCATTCTTCTCTTGGGATTTTGGGCACACACACACACACGCCCAGCATGAGTTTCAAGCAGCTGGATCCAGGACTCGAACTGTAATCAGCCACATGGGAGTCCATTGCCTTAACCACTATGCCACCTGCAGGCCCCACCTTCACAGCATTTAAAGACATTTTTATTTATTTTACATTTATTCATTGAATAGCATCACACATACAAAATGCGATTTTCCATCTAGAATACATTGTATAGTTTCTTAAACATACATGTTATTGTCAACAAATCATTTTCCATTTCTTGTTTCGTGTGTGTGTGTGTGTGTGTGTGTGTTTCCTATTTCTCATCCTATAGATTTTCCACCCTTCTCCCACATTGTCTCTGGTATCTACAGTTGTTTTCCATTTCTTTTTTCCCCCTACATTTTGTTTATTCCCCAAATATCTTATTCTAAATACTTTCCATTGAAAGTTCAGCTGATATATACACACCTGTGAACACATGTCTGATTTTAGGCATGAAACTCTGTGAGTAGAATGAACATACTATGAAGTAGCACCTAGCTGAGGCTATCTAGCTTACTGTGGTCCTTAAATATGTATTATTATTTTAATATAAATATTTTAAAATTTCAGGTAAAGCAGTGATAACTTTAATAATCCAAAGTCAACAAATCTTAAGAGTAATTTTCTTAAGACTTAAAACCAGGAAACAGGTTAGGATTCTGTTCAAATAGTAGGTACATGAACCTACTGACATCTTAAGAGAAGACATAAATCCTTAAATCTGAAAAAAAAAAAAACCAACAAAACCCAGCATAGAAGAAAATCTTAATGTTTTAGTCACAAGTCATAAAATTCTATTTCACCAGTTCATTCTCATGTAATTAATTTCTCTTTTGTTGTGGTCTGATCTTTCCATTTAAATTCTGGAAGATAACATTAATCTCCAGACTTATCCCTACCATTAAGTTTGGCCATTTTCTTAGTTGTTTTTGAACTCTTATTTCTGTTTGTCTGTATTTAGTTTTCCTGGTATAGTACTCAATTCAGAACTTCTTGGAGTGCTGGCCTGGTAGCAGTAAATTCTTTCAGGTTTGGTTTATCTGAGAATGTTTTTGTCTTTTCTTCCCATATGAAGGATAATCTTGCTGTGTATAGTATTCTTAGTTGAAAATTTCACTTAACACTTTTAATATATTTTCCCATTCTTTTCTTGCTCACTTTGTTTCTGATGCGAGGTCTGCTGTTAGCCTGATGGGATATCCTTCGTAGGTAACTTGATGCATTTCTCTTGCCAATTTTAGTATCTTGTCTTTGTCTGTGGTTTTGGTCAGTCTGGCTATAATGTGTCTTGGGGAAGATCTTCTTGGGTTTATTCTATTTGGGGTCCTTTGAATTTATTGGGTCTGGATCTATGAATGTCTCTCTAGGTTTGGAAAGTTTTCTTCCACGATTTCATGGAATATATTGTCAATGCCCTTAGTAGTCCCTTCATCTTCTGGGATACCAATTATCTGGATGTTTAATTGTATCTAGTATTTCTCATGTATTAGTCTCATTTTTTGGGGGGGAGGGGTTGTGGTTTTATTTAGAAACAAATAAAACATGCACATGAGCTGTCTACTCGTTTTCTTCACTGCACATCCTGGCATTGGGATTGGTGACTCTGATGGCCAGCTGGGCTGCTTGTCCCACGATGGCCTTGCAGTTTTTGGAGGAGATGTTGTGGGCGATCTCAGCACAGTAAGACTTATTGCACATCAGCAGCACTTCCGGCTCCTTGACGTTGTGGACTAGGAATTTCTGGAAGCCACTGAGCAGCGAGTGCATTGTTTTCTTGTTGCTCCCGTAACCGATGTTGGGCATCAAGATCTGGCCCTTGAATCTCCTCCGCACCCTGTTGTCAATACCTTTAGGTTTCCTCCAGTTGCGCTTAATTTTGGCATATCGGTCTGACTAGTGCGGGATGAACTTCTTGGTCCTCTTTTTGATGATCTTGGGTTTCACAAGGGACCTGAAGGCAGCCATGATGCTGGATAGGAGATGGCGGCCACCTCCACAGGCAGCACCAAGGAAGAGAGCTCTTTTTTATTATTATTATTTCTTTTGACTATTTTCTCAGTCTTCGTGGTGGATTTTTCTAGGCTGTTTTTCTAGGATTCTGTCTTCTACATCTGAGATTCGATCTTCTGTATGATCTAGTTTGCTTTTAATATTTTCAAGAGAGGTTTTGATTTCCTGGATTACAGCCTTCACTTCTAACAGTTCCGTTTGATTCTTTTTTATGATGAGTATTTCCTCTTTCAGTTCGTGCAAGTACTTCCTTACCTCCTGGAACTTGTTGGCTCTTTTCTCCTGCCTCTTTTGGAATTCATTGTCTTCTTTTGCATCTCTGTTAGCTTTGTCACTATGAATATTCTAAATTCTTTTTCAGACATTTCCGCCAGTTCCATTGTACTGTCTGTAGATGAAGAGACGTTATTCTTTTCCCTTATAGGAGAGATATTTTCTTGGTCTCTCACATTTCTTGAGTCCCTGTGGTGATTTCTGGTCATCTGATGGGTTGTACATTTCTTTCTAATTTCTTGAAGTTCAATCTGAGCATTCTGAGACATGCAGGAGGAAGTGATCTGCAATCTCTCTGTCAATCTGTTTCTCTCCCTTTGTGCATCTGATTCAGTGGATATTGAGGAATATTTTGACCCTAATAGGATTCAGATGTTTGACTATCATTCGCTTAAACCTGTCTAGACATTCAGTGTGTGGAGGCTGAGCAGCAAAGTGATGAAGGTAAAAGAAAAATGAAAAGAAAACAAAGAAAGTGAAAAAGAAAAGAGAATTTAAAAAATTGTTCTTTTTAAAAAAGCAAAAAGCAAAAAATTAAAACTGTACGGAGTGCAAAAGTAATTTTTCACATCTCAAGTTCAGTAAGCATCTCAGAAGATCTGAGTTTCTACTTCTCCTAAGTGGAAGAAAGGAAAGGCAAGAATTAGCAACATAAAGTAGGGGCTGAGAGCTAAGAAAATACTTTACCTTAAAAACTAAAAATAAAAATGAGAAAAAATTAAATGAAAATTAGAGAAAGATAGAGAGAGACAGAGAGAAGGATACAGAGACCCTGCCATTTTCTAGATTGGGATCTGCAGGATGAGTCTCAGCAGAAAAGCTTCAGTAGTCAGTCTTATTTCTGAAAGTAATTTTTCATAGCTCAAGTTCAGTAAACATCTCAGAAGATCTGAGTTTCTGAGCCTCCTAAGTGGGAATGGGGAAAGCCAAGAATTAGCAACGTAAAGGAGGGGATCAGAGCTAAGAAAATACTTTACTTTAAAAAATAATAAAAATAATAAATTAGATAGAGAGGAAGCGAGAAGGATACAGAGGCCCTAACACTTTCTAGATTGGGATCTGGAGGGTGAAGTCTTAGCAGAAAATCTTCAGTAGTCAATCTTATTCCTGAAAGTAATTTTTCAAAGCTCAAGTTCAGTAAGCATCTCCCTTCACAACATTTCTGTAATGAATATCATTTCTTGACTTTGTAAGCTACTTGTAAGACTATAGGCTTTCCCACGTTTCTTATATAATTAGGGTTTCTTGCCAGTGTGATTTCACTTGTGCAGATGGAAGGAACTACCACAACTCTAGGCTTTCCCACACTGCTTACACTTATAGGGTTTCCCTATCCAGTGAGTTCATTCATGCAACTGAAGATAGCTGCTATGATTGAAGGCTTTCCCACTTTTTTTTTACAGTCATTGGGTTTCTCTCCAGTGTAAGTCCAATCATGCAATCTAAGGGAACTATAGTCCCTGAAGGCTTTCCCACATTTCAGACAGTCATAGGGTTTTTTTTCTCACAAATGAATTCATTTGTGAACTCAGAGGGAACTGGATTGCCTGAAGGCTTTGCCATATTTCTCACACTCTCTCCTGCGTGAATTTCTACCTGTAATCAAAGGGAATGGGAATAGATGTAGGTCTTCCCACATTCCTTACATTTATAAGGTTTCTCTCCAGTATGAGTTCTCTCATGTACATTAAAGGATTTGGAATGACTGAAGGCTTTCCCGTATTTCTTACATTCATAGGTTTTCTCACCAGAGTGAGTCTTTTCATGGACTTGCAATGAAATAGGATACTGAAAGGCTTTCCCGCACACCTTACACATATAAGGTCCATCTCCAGTATGCCTAATCATGTGTATTTGAAGGATTTGGGGAGAAATGAAGCCTTTTTCACATTGATTACACTTGTAAAGGCTCTCTCCAGTATAAGTCCATTTATGATTTTGAAAAGAATTGGGATACACAAATGCTTTGTTACACTGTTTACATTCATTGTTTCTTTCTAGTGTGAGTTCTCTCATGTATGTGCAAGGAACTAGACTGTCTGAAGGACTTCCCACGTATTTTATACTCATAGGGTTTCTTACCAGAATGAGTGCTGTTATGGACTTGTAATAAACTAGGATATTCAAAGGCCTTCTCATCTACCTTACACCTATCTATGTCCTGAGTGCCTTGTCATGTGTCTTTGGACATTTGTGAGAGAAGTTAACAGTTCCTCATATTTCTCACATTCATAAGGTTTTTCTCCATATAGCTGATACTCATGTGGTTTCTGTCCAGTGAGAACACTTCATGTTTCTTAAGGGCTAAAGGACCAATGAAGGCTTTATAAACACTGTTGTAATGTGGTTTAATACCAGGGGAAGTCTTCTCCTTTTGAATATCATCTGGAATTTGGTTAAACAGTTCTTCACATTGAATATCTTCTTCACATTCATACAAGCTTTCTAATGTATGCTGTCTTGGATTTCCCTTGGGATTTTTATTTTTATCTTCAGTTTTATGGTATTCCCATTTTCTATAAATGCCAGTTTGCAGGCAGTTTCCAGCGTCACATCTTTGTAGAGTTTCTTCTGGGAAAGATCCAGCAAAGTCCACTCCTCTCTAGTGAAGTTCACAACCATGTCCTCAAAGGCCACAGAATTCATTTTCCAGCTTCCAAGATTTTGGGATCACTTAGGCTTGGTCTCTGAAGTCCATACAGGTCCAAGTGCCTCTCTCTGCTGCCCTGACTGATAGACCCAGTCATAATTCCATTTTTAAAAGAATATGCTTATGTTTTATTTGTTGATTTATCAGTTTTGGACATTCTGTAATGACTGCTGCGGTAGATGAGAACTGAACATTCTCACAGTATCCTTGAAGCCACACCTTGTCTTCTCTTCCAGTGTGGTTATATTGCAATTTTCTTGTGCTTCTGTAGACACAAGTATTGTCCAGTGCAGCTATATTATTTTCTTTCTTAAAATAGTTTTATTAGTTTTGCTTTATTTTGAATAAATAATTCCTTCCTTTTATTATTTGTTTTACTTTTTTAAAAATAAAGATTTTTCATCAGGGCATGGTGGTTAAGGGTGCTGGACTTCCATGTGGCCAACTGTGGTTTGAGTCCCAGAACTGGGAGCTTGCTTTTTCACTTTCTCTCTTTCTGTCCCTCTCTGGTCAAATAAAAATAAATAAATAAAGTTAAAATTAAAAAAATAATAATTATTTTAAAAAAGATTTTTATCATAAGGTGCATGCGTTTGCCAGAGAGAGACAAAGAGAGGGAAAGTGAGAAATCACCCCTTAGGGGAAATGGTCATGCCACAACCCTTCTTGGGCATCCATGCACACATGCCCAGTGTGATTTTTCAAGCTGCCAGGTCAGAGACTGTAACCATTGTCAGTCATGTGGGAATCCAGTACCATAACCACCATGCCCCCTGCTGGCCCCATATTTCTAATTTTATTTGTAACTATTATTATTATTTTCCAGGCTTATTCAATCTTCTATCTGTCCATTTTATTTTCTAAATTATATACATACTACATCGATATCTTCCTGGAAAATCTTCCACTTGTTGCATGGCTATCATAATGCTATTCTTCTTTTACTTATTTCTTATGCTGTATCTCCTGTTTTCTCCTTTTTTCTTTATTGGTTATTGATTGTTACTTGAATTGTTTTCTAATAAAAGGTACATAGGAGGTAAATTTTTTTAGTTATTTTATTTCCAAAACAATATTATCCCTCCCTCACATGATTGATTGCCAGATTGAGTATAGAATTCTAATTCAAAATTCTAATTTTATCCTTTAATTTTTGAAGAAATTCTTCAGTTTGCCTTGTGCTTTCAGGGTCACAATAGAATTATGCTTTCCACTTCATACCCCTTCTTTTCTGTTTTTCTGAGTACTTGTAGGATTTTAATTTTATCATTGATGTTTGAATTTCACAGGAATATGCCTTCATGTATGTAATTTTCCATTCATTGTTCTAGACTTTTAGAAAGTCTTTATAATCTGGAGACTCATGCTTTTGGATCCCAGGAAATTTATGGTTTCCTGGCTCAATTCCTCTTCTGTTTTCTTGGTTTCTCTCTTTCTGGAACTCCTATTATTTCAATGGTAGGACATCAAAAGTAATTATTTAAGATAATTCTTTTTTCTCTCCTCTTCTTTTTTTGTGAATATTCCTCATTCTGCCTTTTTAGGAGATTTCCTTGACTTTATCAACTAACTCCTCTATTGAATTTTTAAACTTCAGCTACATTTTAAAATTTTGTTTATCTTATCCTTTTATTTCTTTTTTCTGTTGTAGTTTATTATTACAATATTTTCCCTTATTTCTTAGCTTCTGAAATGTTACCTGACACTTAGCAGGATCTTAAGAGATAATAGTGTGGGGCCAGTGGGCAGTGTGATGGTTAAGGCACTAGACTCCCACATAGCCAAACATGGTTTGAGTCCCAGACCTGGTGGCTTACTTTCTCACATTCCCTTATCTCTGTGTCTCTCTGTTGCTCTCTGGTGAGCATATGTGCCCTATATAAAATTTAAAAAATAATAGGGACCAACAGATGGCATAATGGTTATGTTGTTGGGTTCTCACATGGCTGACTGTGGTTCAAGTCCTGAATCTGGCAACTTGAGACTCACGCCAGGCATGTGTGCGTGCATGCCCAAGATTTTGGGAGGAGAATGGAGGAGAAGGGATTGTAGCACGGTCATCCTCCCTGGGGAATGATTTCTCACTTTCTGGTCTCTCTGTCTCTCCAGTGAGCTCATGCACTATAATAGCTCATCCTATTTTTGCCTATAGCAAAAATTTCTTTAAAAAAAGAAAGCAGTCATCATCACCATTATCATCATCATAATAAATAAAATTAAATAAAAAGCAGAGAAAAGATCATTATTGAATGGAAGAACCCTCTATATTAATTATATTTTTAAAACATTTTCTATTGTTTTCTCTTGGATCTCTGTCTTTTTGAAAGTCTGCTTTTGTTTTCTATTTTATTTTTCAGGCTTTCCTCAAATGTCTAGTATCTTTTGTGACCAGATAGTGGCACAGACACAATAGTCTTTGATGCTGACCCTTATGGAAAAGTTCCAGTTTCACATATGGAGGTCTCTAAGTATGCTGGGCATGTGCTTGCCTATGATCCAGAGCAGGCTAGAGCTGGGATGGATCACAGTGTTCAGGGTGCTATTTCTTTGTCTCTCTTGCTCATGGAGGAACTGAATAAACTTTTAAAAAATAGTATTCATTAATTTTAACATGACCCTAAAAAGCACTTTGGAAGTTTGGGTCATCGGTAGGATTTGTAGGTTTCTCTGTTGAATAATCTGGTGACTAGCTGCCTATAGTAGTTTTCTATTACTGCTGAAGAAATGATCACAATCTTAGTAGCTTTAAACAACAAGAAATGTTTAGCTCATAGTTTCTATAGGTCAGAAGCCTAGCACATTGTGGTTGAGTCCTCTGCTTAGGCTGAAATCAAGATGTTGGCTGGATTAAGTTCTCATTTGGAGGTTCTGAGGAAAAAAAAATATGCCTCCAAGAACATTGTTTTTTTTTTTTTTTCTTTTGGAGAGGTTTTTTGCTATAGGGCGTGTGTGCTCCCCAGAAAGACAGAGAGAGACAGAGAGACAAAAAGCGAGAAATCACCTCCCGGGGGGGATGGGACACCACAATCCCTTCTCCATTCTCCTCTTGGGATCTTGGGCACCCACACACACGCGCCCAGCGTGAGTTTAAGCCACCGGGTCCAGGACTTGAACCGTGGTTGACTACATGGGAGTTCAGCGACATAGCCATTACACTAACTGCTAGTCCCCCTCCAAGCTCATTCTTGTTGTTGGTAGAATTCAGTTTCATGTGGTTGTAAGACTCAAGTTCCATTTTCTTGCTGACTGTTAGCTGGGGGGGGTGGGGGGGGGGTTCTTCAGCATCCACAGGATATGGGCATACCTTATCATATCCTTTGCTCTCTCCATTTTCAAGCCAGCGATGACATGTTGAGTTCTTCTCATCCTTTGAATCTCTGACTCTCTCTCTCTCTTAGTTACATACCCACATTTAAAGGGCTCATGTGATTAAATGACCAGACCCATTTGGATAATCTCCCTTTGTTAAGGTCAACTGATTTGGTACCTTAGTTAAAAATCTGCAGAATCCCTTTGCATCAGTGCCTACATTTGTGTTGTATTGATTAACTGGAAAAAAGCTTATGTATATCAGGACTGGAAATCTTGGGGGCTGTTAACAACAGTCATTCCTTTTTTTTGCATACTTTGCCAACTATGACATGCTTTCACAAACATTATAATCACTGTGTATTTGGACAGTTGTTCATATCACCACACAAACAATGCAAGGAATTACTTAATTTTCTTTAATTCTCCATGCAATTTGCTATCATTATACATTTGCTCATTCTATATCTTTTAATGAGATTATCATTTTTCCTTGTTTGCATACTGAACATTTATTCTTTTAGGCTCTGCTTAAGTGCCACTTAATACTGTCAACATTTTTCTAGAGATTCTCTTTATAATACAAGGAATGGCTCCCTTTGCTTAAGGAAGCAAGCTGATATAATTCATCTCTTCATTCTTAGCATGGCTTCTGGAACAAATTAGGTACTCACTGACTAGAGAACTACTGAATAAAAATTGGTCTTAAACATATGGTTTTATTTTACATTAAAAACTATATCTTGAATGCATATGTACTCATGCAAGGGTTGGTATCAAACATGGGAGAAGTCAAAGGGTTTGTGATTTTAGGTCTATTGGAGAAAAAGTAACAAGAGTTTTGATACCTAAATCTTTGGCAAATTATTCCCAAAAGTTGTTCTTGAAATTGGAATATATTATGTTCTGTATTGTAAAGAAAAAGGTTTTTCCGGGGACCAGCAGTTAGCGTAATGGCTATGTCACTGAACTCCCATGTAGTCGACTGCAGTTTAAGTCCCGGACCTGGCGGCTTAAACTCACACCAGGCACGTGTGCATGCGTGCCCAAGATTCCGAGGGGAGAATGGAGGAGAAGGGATTGTGGCGTGGCCATCCTCCTTGGGGGGTGATTTCTCACTTTCTGCCTCTCTGTCTCTCGGTCTTTCTGGTGAGCGCACACACCCTATAGCAAAAACCTCTCCAAAAGAAAAAGAAAAAGAAAAGAAAAAGTTTTTTCCAAACCTTACTTTGTAGGCAAAAGTTCTGCCTAGCCTCCAGTAGCAATCTTTGGGGTTAATGAATTATATTTTTCCTTTACTCCAAGAAGTGTTTAATTCTTAAACAACTTCCAATTAGGGTTCGTTGACGTTTACAAATACTGAATATTATGGGATATTTTTCCTAAATGGAAAAGCAATTTAATTTTATTCTAGGAACATTTAGGGAAAAAACAGAAAAGTACTTTGGAGAAAGATAAAGTTATCTACAACACCCAGAGATAACCATTGTTTTATATATTTCTTTTCTGTCTTTCATATATGTGTACATGTTATCTACTTATTCATCTGTCACCTGCTATTTATCCAGTTAAAATATTATGGTATTAACATCTTGAGAAGAGAAAGCATAGTAAAGTTATAGGACAATGAGACCGGGAAAATCCCAAAAGAATCAATAGCTCTTCACTGGAAAGTGAGACAGTCAGTTTAAGAAAAGCAACTAAAACTTGGAATGGTTTTGTTCATTCACATCATAGGTGAGTACATAGGGCTTATGGTAAGCCTTAAACGGGGTGGAATAGTGTAGCCCCTATGAACTCTAGAAATAGAATTTAAATATAGAGAAACAAATCTTTTATATATGTAGATAAAATGACAATATGAGAAAGATGGGGCCTGGTACCAAAGAAAAACTAGTGAAGGAGGAATGAAAATTGAGCAGTATAGAAATACCAGAGGAATTAAACTAAAAAAGAATAATGGAAGTAAATTAGGAAATATTTATAAATATTAGTAATCAAGCTGCCCTAGTTTTTAGCCCCATACAAAAACAACAGAATAGAAAATTTAGTGAAATTAGAATAGCTCTCTGAAAGAAGTCTTTTTTCTTCATGTTTTTCTAAAGATTCAAGAAAACATGATTCACTAAAAATGAGCAACAGGAAAGTATTGAGATCAAATCCCATCTAAAGATACTATATTTTAAAAAAAGCAAAGTGAGCCAGCAGGTGATGTAGTGATTGAGGTACTGAGCTCCCACGTGGCCCACTGAGGTTTCAGTCCTGCACCTCGTAGCTTGAAACTCATACGGGGTGTGTGTGTATATGTGTGTGTGTATGTGTGTGTGTGGGCACACATGCGTGTGCGCGTGCACATGCGTGTGCCCAAAATCCCGAAAGGAGAACGGAGAAGGGATTGCAGCATGGCCATCCCTCCAGGAGGTGATTTCTTGCTTTCTGTCTCTCTGTCCCTCTCTGTCTCTTTGGTGAGTGCACATGTACCATAGCAAAAACCTTTAAAAAATAAGCAATACTGGGCAGGACTTCATCTCTGTCAACTACAAAACTGTGCTAGATTGACATGCTCCAAAAACATATCAGTGAGATTAAGTTACAAGTCAAAATAGAGACATTTGAAATATAGGACATGAAAAAATAGCACAGATAAGAATGAGAATACTTCAAAAATTAAGTGACAGTTCAAGAAATCATTAGAAATAAAGAAATTTAAACAGAAAAAAATTATAAATGAAGACTTAACTAGAAATAAGAGAAAAATATATCCAACAGAGAAGAAAAAAATGGAAATACTTAAAAATATGAAAATAAATACGTATTTTTAAAAAAGGATTCAAAAGAAAGTTACAAACATGGAAGATAAAGAAGATCCCTTTTGCTTTCTCTCTGGAAGTCACACATATGGAGGTTGGGGGGTACAGAGAGGAGAGAAAGAAGGATCTATGAACCAACACCTTTATTGAGTCCAGAGTAATCCAAACAAGATCCCCTAGTAGAGTTTTAATTAGTGGGTTTAAAGTATGCAGACAGGAGTTCTGGGAGGAACTGTCCAGAGGTAGCTACTATGACATGCCTCACAGGCTATGTGGGGTTGGTGGGTGCAGTCAATGCGTATCTAGCTGTCCCATAGGGAGGTGGTCACCTGGAAGAAGTTATGTTAGGCTGATATCTGGATCAACTACTTTGAGGAAGTAGGTGGTGATAGAAAATTAAAAACCATATCAAGGAGTGAGATTGCTGGATCATATGGTAGTTTTTCTTTTTTTCTTTTTTTTTTTTTTTGAGAGGTTTTTGCTATAGGGTGCTGCTTCCGGCAGGGCGTGTGCGCTCACTGAAAAGACAGAGAGATAGAAAGCGAGAAATCACCCCCCAAGGGGGGTGACCATGCTGCAATCCCTTCTTCTCCATTCTCCTCTTGGGATCTTGGGCAGGCACGAACAAGCGCCCGGCGTGAGTTTAAGCCACCAGGTCCAGGACTCAAACTGCAGTCAACTACATGGGAGTTCAGCGACATAGCCATTACACTAACTGCTTGTCCCTCATATGGTCATTCTATTTGTAGATTTTTGAGGAATCTCCAAATTGTTTTCCACAGTGGCTGGACAAATTTACGTTTCCACCAGCAGTAAAAGAGAGTCCCCCTTTCACCATATCCCTGCCAGCACTTATCATTTTTTATTTTATTATTCTTAGTCATTCTGAGTGGGGTTAAGTGGTGGGTTACTATCCGTTGAAGATAACTTTATAGTATTGTCAACTGGAATGATGAGAAATGTACACACGTTGGAAGCTAAATCCTGTGATTGAATGTATAAAAGAAATTAAAATAAAATAAAAAATAAATTATAAAAAACATATCAAGGGTGACAGAGCTCTGTTTTCAGTATGCAAAAATTGAACTTCTATTTAAAATTGATGCTGAGACAACATTGTTAAAAGACTTCCCTACAGCCTAATATCTAATATTGTTTGCCAACTAGTAACATAGCTTTCTTCTGGAGATTAGACTTCTGCATATGCACAGGCTCAAAAGAAAGGAGATATGTATGTAGACATGTAAAGAAATGTTGGTTAAAAGGGGCAAAGACAGGGGCCAGCAGGAGGCAGTGTGATTAAGGCATTGGACTTCCACATGGCCGATAGCATTTCAAGTCCAGAACCCGGCAACACACTGAAAATCACATTGAAAATCACACTGGGCACATGTGCATGTGGCCCAAAATTTGAGGAGGTGAAGGGATTGCAGTGTGGTCATCCCTCCTCAGGGGTGATTTTTCACTTTCACTTTCCCTTTCCTTCTCTCTGTCTTTCTCCAGCAAACTCACATGCCCAATGGCAAATACCTTAAAAATAAATAAATAAAAGAGAGGCAAATACAATTCTTCTGACCTTACTTTGTAGCATTCATGGTTACTTGCCTGCGCCTCTGAAATGAGTAATCCTTGTTTTCTTGGTGGGCCTTTGGAAGGTTTGTCACATGGAGTTTAGGAAGAAGATAGAGGAATGACATTTGGATTCAGCAGCATCATGATTTTCTTTGAGAGACCTCTGGGTAAACAAGTGGTTTTTCATCAAGGAGGAATGACAAGGCTCTGGGCTTTCCTAAAGCTGACTAAATTGTGTATTTTTGAACTTTTACTGCTTGTTACTTTGCTGCTACTAGCAGCTCAGGCCTTGCCCTTTGAAGAAGTAGCAAAGAGAGTCACTGATGAGAACAAAGTTCTAAAGCAGCATGATAGTAAATATGCAGAAGCAGCCAGCTTAGTTGGGTTGCTGGAAAGACGCAATGAGATTGAAATGAAATGTTTGTAAGAGGAAGTCAGCGTGCTTTGCAAATGTAGTTATTACTATTCATAGTAGCAATGATATAACTTGATAGAAAGATGGATACCCTGGACCTTAGCACAATGGACACTGGAAAGAATCTCCATCACCCCGTTCCCACCAGTGTTGTGCTATTTTCTGGTCTTGAATTTGTGTATATTCTACAACAATTTTTTATTATGGTTCTTCACTTTCCTAATGTAAGTTCTTTAAATTTAAAAAGATATATCTTTCAGTTGATAATGCATTTTATGTTAAAACAGCTGTACTTTCATCTTGATCCTATTAGGTAACAGGAATAATTTAGAACGTTTGTTTCATTTACTTTCATTGTCAAAGGAAATTAATATAAGAAGTTATGAGATTGGAGCTGGCAGGTGGTGTGGTGGTTAAGGTGCTAGACTTCCACATAGCTAACCATGGTTTGAGTCCTGGACCTGGTGGCTTGCTTTCTCATTTTCCCTCTCTCTCTCTCTCTCTCTTTCTCTCTCTCTGGTCAAATTAAAATATAATAATAATAATAACAATTAAATAAAATAATTCTTTTACAAAATTATAAGATAAACACAAAAAAGCAAGTGAAAATAAGAGATGTTCATTTCTATGAATAATTAAAAAAATAGGAATTGAAATAACAATTATATTGGCTGCAGTAATTTCTCAATAAATTTTTTAATGAAGTTACAATAAACATGTAATCAATGGAAAAATTGAAAGACAGATAATATCCACTAAGAATGAGAATGTAGCAAAATGTGTTAATGATGATATTATGTCTTTTCTTTGATGGCTTTTGACCAATTAAAAATATATTTCTCATTTTTTCTGACTATAAAAATAAGTAGTCACATGGGAAATTCAAACAAAGCAGAATTCTATAAAGGAAAATATGAAAATGACCCCAAATTTCTCTACCCAGAGGAAACTATTGATGACATTCTGGTAAATATCTTCTTAAACAGTTTTCTGTGAAGATAAGCACAACATTAAATTGCTGTTATGATTCATGCTGTCTGCAACTTGAACATGGAGGTTCCATGTTTGATTTAAGTGCTGAACTGTTAACAACTCTAAGATGAATGTCATTGAATATACATTCATCCACATTTGGTACAGTATATACTGGAAGAAATTATTGTAAGTATAATTGAATGTCTAACATAGGGTACATTAATGTTAAATTTTGATCCCTATGGGCATAATACATTCTAGAAATGTAGAAAGTTGCAGTCCCAACAATGATCATTTAGCTGTTTTCTCACATCTATCCAACATTAGATATTGTCAACATATATTTAAAAATTTTTAACAATGAGAGAGGAAAAGACCTCCATGTTTTATGATACATATGTCTTTGATTACTACTGAAGTTCATTGCTTTTTCACACTGTTTTGCTATCGACATTTTTCTAGTTGCCAATCACCTACTTATCCCTCTTAAAATGTATTTAATAAGGATGTTTGTTTCTTCTTACTATTTTTTTTCTTTTTTTTTTTTTTGGAGAGGTTTTTGCTATAGGGCGTGTGCGCTTGCCAGACAGACAGAGAGAGACAGAGAGACAGAAAACGAGAAATCACCCCCCAGAGGGGATGGCCACGCCGCAATCCCTTCTCCTCCATTCTCCTCTCAGGATCTTGGGCACGCACGCACACGCGCCCGGCGTGAGTTTAAGCCACCGGGTCCGGGACTCGAACCACAGTTGACTACTTGGGAGTCCAGCGACATAGCCATTACGCTAACTGCTGGTCCCTGTTCTTACTTTTTTAATTCTTATTACATATTACGTATTTATTGTGTATGTTACAATTATTTTCCCAGCATATTACTTCTTTTCAATGTTGCTTAAAGTATTTAAATATTTTTGCTTATGTAGATTTGAAAATTTTGAGTTATTATCAGTACTTTATAGATTGTATGACATGCTTAAAAAGACCTCCATTTTCTAAAAAAATTAAACATAGAATGACCATATGACTCAGCAATCCCTTTTCTAGGTATATGCCTAAAAAATTGAAATTACCGGGGGACCAGCAGTTAGCGTAATGGCTATGTTGCTGGACTCCCACGTAGTCAACCGCGGTTCGAGTCCCGGACCCGGCGGCTTAAACTCACGCCAGGCGCGTGTGCGTGCATGCCCAAGATCCCGAGAGGAGAATGGAGGAGAAGGGATTGCGGCATGGCCATCCCCCCTGGGGGGTGATTTCTCGCTTTCTATCTCTCTGTCTCTCTCTGTCTGTCTGGCGAGTGCACGCGCCCTATAGCAAAAACCTCTCCAAAAAAAAAAAGAAAAAAAAATTGAAATTACCATCTCATAAAGATATCTGTACTCCCATGTTCATTGCAGTTATTCTACATAATGGCAAGTTATGGAAACAACCTGTGTTCATCAGTAAACTAATGGGTAAACTTGGGGTATACAAAGGGTATTTTAAAAGTTCAGAGGAAAAAAACTGTTAGAAATTTTTTAAAGGTTTTTGCCATAGGGCACATGCAGAAAAAAACCCCTCAATCTACACCCTGTCAAATCACAACAAAACAAGGAAACAAAAGAACAAAACAAAAACCTCCAAGCCCATCTGGTTAAAGAGAATTGAACCAACCCGATAATCTTGAAGTTTTTTATTTATTATTATTTTTTTTAGAGAGATTTTTGCTATAAGGTATATATGCTTGGCAGAGAGACAGAGAGACAGAAAGCAAGAAATCATCCCCCAGGGGGGATGGCCATGCCACAATCCCTTCTCCTCCATTCTCCTCTTGGGATTTTGGACACACACGTACACACGCGTGTGCACACACACACACACACACACGCCTGGCGTGAATTTTAAGCCATCAAGTCCGAGACTCAAATCGCGGTCAACTAGGTGAGAGTCCAGCGATGTAACCATTACACCATCTGCTGGTCCCGCTTTTTATTTATTCTGAGATGACAATTTAGCAGTACATGTAGAAATACTTTCATTCATTTAACAAGTATTTATTAGTACCAGGCACTATACCAGGTTTTGATTCAGAGAAAAAAAAGACACTGATTTCAAAAATACAGTAAAATTGTCCCTGCTTGCAAAGAGTTAGTAGACTTCAATAGTCCTGTATGTACTAGGGCTTATAGAAGCCTACACTCCTCCTTTTAAAATTTCTTTTGTCTTATCCTATTTCTAAACCCTAAGAGGAAAAATTGGTAAAATGCTAAATATTCTAACATATTGAAAAGATATTTCTTTTGATTTCTAAGAACATGTTCTCCTGTGTCTACATTCATGGTTAATATTCTGTAAAGAGTCACTCTGCCTCTGAGACGCTGATGGGGTTATAATAACTAAACCTGAAATCATGTTTAATGCTGGGAAAATGTTTTCAAAACATCTGCATTATTTAGCCAGCCAAGGCATTTTGTTTAAAATATTTGTGAATGCTTCCATCAGAAGGTATTCATTTGAAGTAATGGATGGCAATATTTGAAAATACCTGGTCACCTTAACTCTACATCTACGAATTCTAAATGTGTATATATGAATGTGTAACAGAGAACATCATATGGAATTATATTTTAAGTAAATATACTTTTTGTATTTGATTTTATACGGGTTAATGAAGTATTTTAAAGATAGGAACTCAGATCTACTTCAAAATGGTAGACATATAGTCATCTTTTATTGTTTTGGGAGAAGTTTGAAATTTTTTACCTTTATTATTCAGTCTTCATCAAACCTCATCAGGGTCAGTCTTATAGCTTGGTGGCTAAGCCCTGGGCATGGAGAACTGGATCTCACATGACCAACCACACTTTAAGTTCTAGCCACAGGGACCAGTAGATGAAGTAATGGCTATGTTGCTAGACTCCCATGTAGTCAACCACAGTTCGAGTCCCAGACCTGGTGGCTTAAACTCGTGCCGGTCGCGTGTTGCATGCGTTCCCAAGATCCCAAGAGGAGAGTGGAAGAGAAGGGATTAGGTCATGGCCTTCCCCGCTAGGGGGTGATTTCTTGCTTTCTGTCTCTCTATCTCTCTCTGTTTTTCTGGCGAGTGTGCGCACCCTATAGCAAAAATCTCTCAAAACAAACAAACATAAAAACAAAAAGCAAACAACTGAATCCTAGCCACAGAGGCTTAAAAACCACAGGGGGTGTGTCTGTGTGCATGCCCTAAATCCCGATGGGATGGAGAAATGGAGAAAAAGGGATTGCAACATGACTGTGCCCTGTTCTAGGGATACTTTCTCCCTGCACACTCCCGTCTCTCTGGAGAACACATATGCCCTCTGGCAATTAAAAAAATCCATGAAATAAACATCAATATTTTCATTCCACATAATAAAAAGCTGTGACTCAGTGTGATTAGGTAGTTGGAGGTTCCCAGTTTGCCTTCAAAGATAAAAAGCAAATCTCTCAGTTCATTGCTCTTTTTGCTAAATGACAGCTGCCCCAATGCGAGAAGCTTTTATAACCTGTAAAAAGAGGAACAGTGAGTTAGTTCCCAAATTATCTCTATTTCTTTTTTATCATATTCTCTCAGCACATTGTGGCAGGAGGAATATGAACTTTGGAGTCAAATACCTGTGTTTGTATTTAAGTTCTGTGGCTTTTTAGTTATGCTTATTTTGTCCTGAACTCTATGTTACTGGCTTCACCTAGGAATTATGGCAGAGGTAATATTCACAATAGAGATTTGGCATCATATTTCTGGCACATAATAGGGGCTCATTAATTAACCAAAAAGGCATTACTTAGACTCTCCTTGGATGATGTCAAGAGATGCAAAATTGACTGGGGCAATATAAGGGTTGTCTGAGAGAATAGGGCCTGGACATACAGTCAAGAGGCAAGTTTTGAGCCCTGTGTTAATGCCCATGCAATGAATTTATATTGGGTCAGGGTTAAATTATTTCTGAAGTTTACTTATTTGTTTCTTTCATGAGTGAGAGAGTCAAAGAAAGAGAGGCAACATCCTCATCAGGGTCTTGACTCCATGATCTACCCCCCGTTTCTGCCAGCCCAGGCTCATGGGCACGCCAGCACCTTGCATACTCAGGTAGGGTACTGGACATGAACCTGGAAACTTCTTATGTGGATCAGCCTCACAGAGCTTTGGATTTTCTGCTGTGCCACCAACTGCCCCAGATTAATCTCTCTTATCTCTGATCCTCATATTCACATGTGTCCCAGGAAGTATTTATAGCAAGAAAATGGAAGTGGGAAGCCTTGAAAACATGATAGAAATTTAACAATGGTATTTATGACCATTGTTTTAGAAGGGTCTAAATGGATTTGCCTAATCTTCACCCCCCCCCCCCATCTGATATAGCTGATGGTGTCTGTGTCTTTAAATGCTTACTCAACAAAGACACTGAATATTGCCGTGTGGGCAAGGAGTCCATGTTGATTACTCTGGGGTACAACAGTGCTTTGCTGAAGTTCGAGTCTCATGATGGTAAGTTTTGGGGTTTTCCTGGACTGTCTTTTCTGAAGATAAATCTGATTGGGTGACTTTTGCTCATTACTGGTAAGTTGGCTTTCAGAAGCATGTTTTCTGATGTAAATTATCACTGGTTGATGAAATGACTTAAAATTGGTTCTGGTGCTCACCTGATATCATGGTTAGAGAACAGGCTTTTCCTAGGCTAGAAGAACTTTTTTATTCTTAGCCTTCCCTTTGGTCCTCCTTCATCCAAAGCAGCAGAATAAAACATCATAGATTTTCCAGATCTCCACCACCACTCTTGTTGAGTCTCCTGTACAGTGAGGTTGTTTGCCGAAAATCAATCTTCAGTTTGGACTTACCAGAATGATTTCATCTTGTTTTTGTCTTTGAATAATTTGTTGAACATTTTGAGAATCTGGACAAGAAGTCAAACAATAGAGAAATAAACTCAAGTATCACTAGAAGTATTTCAAGATGGTACAATTCAAAAATTATTCTTTGGAAGATTTCCTGTATGATAAAAATTAGACCTGACAATGCCTTGGGTCTATCTTAGATGACTGACTGTCATTTCTTTAACTTAGATATAAATTGTTCCATCTCACTTATGATTATAGTCCAGATACAGTTCAAAGTACTAGCAATGGTACATATTTCCCTTTGCTTAGCCAAATGTTCAAAGCTCTTTCATTATCTATAACTACCTTGAGGTAAAGAAGTTAAACAGGTTTTTTGTTTCTAAACTGAATTTAGAGTCAGCCAAAGTGAAGAATTATCTGTCCATCCCTTCATTTATCCATACATCAATCCATCTTTCTGCATTTCAAAGTAAATTTTAAGAAATAAATTTCATTTAAATCAAATAAAAATTATATCTATGTATTACATATATATACATATATATGTGTATCATGAGCCCTGTGATATTTTAAAATATGTTCACATTATGGAATTAATAAAGTGAGCTACTTAACATACATATTACTTAGGTTTTGTGATGTGAACACTTAAAATCTACTCTCTCAGAAATTTTCAGGATTCCAATATCTTGTTATTAACCATAGCTACCATGTTGTATATTAGATTTCTTTTTTTTTTTTTTTTTCGGAGAGGTTTTCGCTATAGGGCACGTGCGCTCGCCAGACAGAGAGAGACATAGAGACAGAAAGCGAGAAATCACCCCCCAGGGGGGATGGTCACGCCGCAATCCCTTCTCCTTCATTCTCCTCTCGGGATCTTGGGCACGCACGCACACGCGCCTGGCGTGAGTTTTAAGCCACCGGGTCGGGATGCGAACCGCGGTCGACCACGTGGGAGTCCAGCGACATAGTCATTATGCTAACTGCTGGTTCCCTATATTAGATTTCTTAAACCTTTTACTTCCTTAATCTGCCAGCATCTCCTCAACATACCCATATACCCTAGCACCTGGTAACCATGATTCTACTAAGAGTTCTAAGATTCTAAGAGTTCAGCTTTTAAGATTCTGCATATAAGTCTTTCTGTGCTTGGCTTATTTTACTTAATGTATGTCCTCCAGGATTATCCAGTTGCCTCATATGGCACGAGTTCCTTCTGTTTGAAAACTGACTAGTATTTCAATATGTATATAGGAGGGGACTTTGAAAAGTTTGTGTAAATATGGAATTATAAATTTATTTTAGTGCAAAAAATTTAAAAATCCATGCCTGATTTTTTCATAAGCATTTTGCATGAGCTCTTTCCCTTGATGTCACATTTTCTTTATCTGTTTGTGTGTTGATAGACATTTAGGCTGACTCCATAGCTAGGTTATTGTGAATAGTACTGCCTTAAACATGGGAGTGTAGATATCTCTTCAACATACTGACTGCATTTCCTTTGGATACATACCTAGTAATGATTCCCATTACTGGGAATCATTTGGTAGTTCTTTTTAAAATCCTTCTGAGGAACTTTCATATTGTTTTCCATACTATTAATGTGCATTCGCACCAAGAGTGTACAAGGGTCTTTTCTCCACATCGTCTCCAACATTTCTATCTTTTTGAAAATAACTATTCTATTTTTTTAATTGCCAGAAGTTGTATGCACTCACCAGAGAGAAAGTGAGACAGAGTGAGAGAGAGAACACCTTCCAATGGGCATGATCATGTCACAATCACTTTTCCTGCATTTTCTGCCCCATTAGAATTCTGGCATGAACGTACGCATACCTGACACATTTTTCAGGCTAGCAGGACTGAGATTCAAACTACAGTCTCAGCCAGTTTTCAATACATAGTGCTTAACCACTATGTTACAGGGCCAGCCTTATTATAGCTCTGCTAAGCTATATGGTTTCAATTTGCATTAATCTCATATTTGGTGATGTTGAGCATTTTTTCAAATACTTGTTGGCTATTTTTTTCTCTTTTAAAAATTTATTTATTAATCTATTTATTTATTTATAGTCATTCACTATACATCAATACAGTATACAAAATGAGATTTTTCCATGCAGTATACATTATATATTGGCTCAATCAAGGATATTACCATATATGTTATCATCAACAAATACTTTTCTATTTCTTGTTTCTTATATATTTTGCTTTATTTTCCCCCATTGACTACCTACCTCTCAACCTCTGCCAACTCCTCCCCTTCTCCCACACTGTCTCTAGTGTGTACAGTTGTTTTTCATGCCTTTTTTTTTTACATTTTATTGATTCATTAAAGATCTTAATTAATTTAAAGACTTTTGGTAGCAAGCACAGCTGATATATACATATTTATGAATGCATGTCTAACTTCAGGCGTAAACCTCAGTGAGTAAAGTGAGCCTTGTTGGGGCTATATAGCTTACTGCAGTCATTAAATAGGTATTAAAAGGTATTTTTAATGTATTTTTCAATTTCAAAAAAAAGTTTTAGTTTTAATAGATCAAAATCAAAAAAGAGAAATTTGCTTAAGACTTAAAGCCAGGAAAAAGGTTAGTATTTAGTTCAAATAGTAGGTAGATGAACCTATCAACAGTTCAAGAGAAGACAAAAATCCTTAAATATGGAAATCTAAGCATCAAAGAAAATCAGTAATGTTTTAGTCTAAAGTAAAAAAAAAATATTTCACTAGTTCAGACTTACGTAATTAATCTTCTGTTGAATTTACAGTGTTACTGTGGTCTTATCTTTCCACTTAAACTCTGGAAATTAACATTTAACTCTTGACTTGTCCCTACCATTAGGCTGGCCATTCTCTTGGTTGTTTCTTGTACTCATTTCTGTGTGACCGACTTTAGTTTTCCTGGTATAGCACTCCCTTCTTGGAGGGAGCACTTCTTAGAGGCTGGTCTGGTGTTGGTAAATTCTTTCAGTTTTTGAATATCTGAGAATGTTTTTGTCTTTTTTTTTTCCTATATGAAAATAATCTTGCAGGGTACAGTATTCTTGGTTGAAATTGTTTTTTTGTTTTATTTTTTTGGTTTTTTTTTTTTTTTTTTTTTGAGAGGTTTTTTTGCTATAGGGCACGTGCGCTTGCCAGACAGACAGAGAGAGACATAGAGACAGAAAGCAAGAAATCACCCCCCAGAGGGGATGGTCATGCCACAATCCCTTCTCCTCCATTCTCCTCTCGGTATCTTGGGCACACACGCACACGCGCCCGGCATGAGTTTTAAGCCACCGGGTCCGGGACGCGAACTGCGGTCGACTACATGGGAGTCCAGCGACATAGCCGTTACGCTAACTACTGGTTCCCCTGATTGAAATTGTTTTTCACTTGACACTTTGAATATATTTTCCCATCCTTTCCTTGCTTGCGTTGTTTCTGATGAGAAGTCTGACATTAGCCTTATGGGATATCCTTTGAAAATAACTTGACGTTTCTTTTATGCCAATTTTAGTATCTTGTCTCTGTGGTTTTGGTCAATCTGGCTATTATGTGCCTCAGGGAAGATCTTCTTGGGCTGATTCTATGTGGGGTCCTCTGTATTTCTTGGTTCTAGATCTTTGAATGTCTCCCTAGATTTGGAAATTTTTCTTCCAAGATTTCATGGAATAGATTATCAATGGCCTTATTAGTTTCTTCACTGTCTGGGATACCAATGATCTAGATGTTTGGACATCTAATGGTATCTAGTATTACTTGTATGTTATTCACATTTTTGGGGGGTTATCTTCTCAGTCTTTATGATGATTTTTTCTAGGTCAGAGGTTCTATCTTCTACTCTGAGATTCGATTTTCTGCATGATCTAATCTGCTTTTGATATTTTCAAGGGAAGTTTTGATTTCCTGTATTACAGTCTTCCTATCTAACAATTGTGTTTGATTCTTTTTTTATGATATGTATCTTCTCTTTCAGATAGTACAAGAACTTCCTCACCTCCTGGAACTTGGTGTCTCTTTTCTCCTGCATCTTCTGGAGTTTGTTGTCTCTACTCTCTTGCATCTCTGTTAGCTTTGTCATTGTGAATATTTTAAATTCTTTATCTGGCATTTCCATTAGAACCCTTGTATTCTTTGTGGAGGAAGAAGAATTATTCTTTTCCAGTAGAGGAGAGATATTTTCTTTGTTTCTCATATTTCTTGTACCTCTGCAGTGGCTTCTGGTCATCTTATGAATTAGACATTTTCTCCTATTTTTTTTTGCCGTTAAATCTGATCAATCAGAGGAATGCAGAAGGAAGTGACCTGCAGTATGTAAACAGTACCCTTTTTCTTCCTTTGCAGAGCTGATTCAATGAAAATTGAGGATTAATCTGGCCCTAAAAGTATTCAGATATATGGCTACTGAGCACCTAAACCTGTCTAGAAAGTCAGTGTATAGAGGCTGAGCAGAAAAGTGAAAAAGGTAAAAAGAAAATGAAAAGGAATAGGAAAAATAAACAAGAAGTGGGGGAAAAAATGACAAAAAGGAGAAAAAGAGAAGAAATTTTTTTTTCTCAAATCCCTGAATGGCGCTGCTCGGAATGCAAACATAGATGGCTGCTGATTGGCTTATCCTGGCTCCTGGCTAGATTGGGGAGCGGGAGGGTGAAGTCTAGGCAGAGGGTCTTCAGTGGTCAAAATCCCTGAAGGAAGCTACTCAGAACTCAAATATAGATGGCTGGTGATTGGCTTATCCTGGCTTCTGGCTAGACTGGGGAGCAGGAAGATGAAGTCTTGGCAGAGAGTCTTCAATGGTCGAAATCCCCTGTTGGCTATTTGTGTCTTTTTCTGAAAAAAGTCTACTCTGGTCCATGGCCCTTTTTTGTAATTAGCGAGATTTTTGCTATAGGGTACATGTGCTCTCCAGAGAGTGACAGACAGACAGAAAGCAAGAAATTACCCCCCTCCCCGGAGTACTGGCTATGCCATAGTCCCTTCTCTATTCTCCTCTTGGGATTTTGGGCACGCACGCACATGCGCCCAGCATGTTTCAAGTTACCAGGTTTGAGACTCGAACCATGGTCCACTACATGAGAATCCAGTAACGTAACCATTATACCATCTATGAATTCTAACATGACCAATTTTTAAAAATTGGGTTATTTACTTTCTTACCATGAAGTGATTTGAGTTCTTTTTTTTATATTAACCCATTATTACATGTAATATTTGCTAGTATTTTATCTTTTGAATTTTCATTGATGTGCATGTGATTTTTAATTGATATAATCACATTTATCTATTTTTGCTTTTGTTGCCTGTACTTCTGGAGTTATATGCAAAGAAATCATTGCCCATATCAACATCATGGAACTTTCTGGCTATGTTTCTTCTAGTAGCTTTTTAGTTTTCAATCTCACATTTAGGTCTTTAATGTATTTTGAGTTGATTTTTTTATATGGTGTGAGATAAGGGTCCAATTTCTTTCTTCTGCATATGTATATCCAGTTTTTTCCAATATCATTTATTGAAGAGACTGTCCGTTTTCCATTGTGTCTTCTTGGCATCTTTGCAAAAAACAGTTGAACTTGAATGCATAAATTTACATCTGAGATCTCTATTTTGTTCAGTTGGTCTATGTGTATTTGTTTTTATGCCAATAACATGTTGTTTTGATTTTATAGCTTCGTAGTATATTTTTAAGTCAGGCAGTGTAACACTTTGCTCTTTTTGCTCAAGATGAGAGTAAAATTTTACAGCATATTTCACCACCAGATAGTTCAATCAGTGTATCATTACCTAGAATCAAAATTTGCCAATGGTTCTTGTTTTGGTTTGTTTTTTATTGCAGTTAACTTTACATACATTGAAATACATAAATCTTGAAAGACCATTTCTCAAAGTTATCTCATACTTTTTGCTTGTCACTCTCCATTCCCATCCTGTCAGAGGCAATTATTGTTCTGATTTTTTCCATCATAGATTAGTTTGTCTTTTCTAGAACTTTCCATAAATTGATTCATTAAGTAAACACTTTGTTTAATAAGACAAATCATAATGTTTTGAGATTCACCCTGTCGTTGCAAGTATTAGTAGCTCGTTCAATTTTACTACTAAGTGTTAGTCAGAATTTGTTTATGCATTCTCATTTTGATAGACATTGGGGTTGTGACCAGGTTTTGACTGTTAGGAATACAGCTGCTATAAATATTCTCATGCCAATATTTTTGAATACATATATATTTTTTCGTTTCTCTTGGGTTAATACCTAGGAATAAAATTCACGGGTCAAAAAATAAGTACATACTTAGTTCAAAAGAAATAACGATACCTTTTTCTGAAGTGGTTATACTATTTGACACTCCCAGCAAAAATGGATGAGTATCTAATTGCTCCATATACTTACCAACATTTGGTCTTTCAGTCTTTTTCATTTTTTTCATTTTGGTGGGTGTCTAGTTATATCTCATTTTGGTTTTAATTTACGTTTTTTTATGCCTCATTATTTAAGCACTTTTTCATGGGCTTATAAATGCAAATTATTTGTTATTAATTGGTTATATGTCTATGCAGTTATTAAAACTATATCCAGGATATATGTAATTTATGGATATTATCTTCCATTTTGTCCCTGGCTTATTCATTTCCATAATGATATCTTATATTGAACAGAAACTTTAAAATCTGATGAGGTCTAATTTACCTTTTTGCTTGCTTATTGCTTTCTGTGTTCTAAGAGTTTTAGCCTACTTTTAAATACTGAATTATTTATCCTAAATTTCCTTTTTGATATTATATATTTATAGCTTTAGATTTGATATTTTTATTAAATATATTCATATTTTAAGTATGTAATCCATCTTAATTAATTTTGGGATGGTATGAGATATAGGGCTAAGAATTATTTTTAGTCCATTTGGATATCCAGTTAACCTGACAATGTTTTTTAGTAAGGAATTTTTCAAGCCGAATGACTGTATAAACATTTCTCTGCTTGGAGGTTTTTATTCTGTTCCATTGATTGTAATATACCAGTATCACATAGTCACATAGTTTACCTTTAAAGTAACACTTGAAGTTTGATAATCTAAGACCTTTGTGTTTGTTTTTTGCCAAGGTTGTTCTGAATCTTCTTAGTCCTTTCTATATCCATCACATAACTAAGTTGTCAGCTCTACAGAAATATGTGATCCAATTATTATTGATCAGTTTGAATTGTACTTTTTGAGAATATTAAGACTTTCAATTGTTAGTGATCTGAATTTCAGGAATTCAGTAGCTTGAAATAGGCTAGAGTGGCAGAATTCACACTTCAGAAATTGGCCAACTTCAAAAACTAGGTCCTTTTTATTTTGTGGAGAAGCCAGTTGTTAAATATTTACCAGCCTTCCCATGGCAGGAATATATAATATTGATAGTATGACTCTCCTTTTATTTAGGTCTTCTTTAATTTTTTTCCAGAAGTGTTTTGTAATTTTCAGTGTGTAGCTCACACATAACTTTTGACAAATTTATCCCTAAATGTTTTATGCTTTTGAATTTATTATAAACAAAATTTATATTTTATTTTACTGATAGTATATAATAAATTACATATATTTTCTATTAACCTTGTAAACTAAAATTTTAAAAATTTACTTATTCTAGTAATTATATTTTAGATTCCTTAGAATTCTCTACATTTAAAAATCTTTCTTATTTGAAAATAGAGACAACTTTATATTTTTTGATGTATATGCCCTTTATTTATTTTTTTTTACAATGTTTTTGTGATCCTTATGACCTCTAGTACAAAGTTGAATAGACTTGGGAGAGCAGTTGTCCTTGACATTTTCCTGATTATAGGGGAAAGCCAAGTATTTCACCATTAAGTGTAGTGCTCATTATTATTTTTGTGACTCCCTTTCATCAGATTGAGGAAATTCCCTTCTATACTTAGTTGGATTGAGATTTTTTCATTATTGGGGTAGTGATTGTTGTTGAATACTTTTTAGATCTGTTGACATTTCTATATTTCATGCATTACTTTGAAATGGTTTGTGTAGAATTTATGTTATTTCTTTTTTAAAAAATTATTTTATATGTTCAATCACCATAACATCACTTAGATTGTGAAGTGAATTTACCCAAGATGAATACACTTCCCACCAGTCCAGTTGAGGATACTATACATGTTATCATCAACAGATAATCATCCATTTCTGTGTCCCATAAATGTCTTGCCTCTATTTTTCTCCTTAATTTCTTTCCTCACACTCTCCCCCCTTCCAACACCCTCTTCCTACACTGTCTCCAGTATCTGTAACCATTTTTCATGCTTCTGTAGCCTCTAATCTTTCCGTTTTTTTGCCATAGGATGTGGACAGTAAGTATGTATTAAGTGGACATCTACAATATTTATTTTTCATAGCCTGATTTGCTTCACTCAGCAGTAAATCTTCCATATTCATCCACTTTCTAATACCAGGGTCTTGGTTTTTTTTTTTTTTTTTTTTTTTTTTTTTTTTTTTTTTTTATGACTAAGTAGAATTCCATAGAGTATATGTGCCACACTTTTTCAGTCTATTTATCTGTTAATGGATATTTGGGTTGGTTCCATGTCTTAGCAATTGTGAATAATGCCACAATAAACATAGATGTGTAAGCTGTTTTCCAACTGAGCATTCTCCTATCCTTTGGGTAGATACCCAAGACTGGAATTGCTGGATCATGTGGTAATTCTATTTGTAGATCTTTGAGGAACCTCCATATTGTTCTCCAAAGTGACCGGAGCAATTTACATTTCCACCAACAGTGTAGGACAGTTCTCCTTTCACCACAGCCCCACCAACACTTACTATTTTTTTTTTTTAATTTTTGCCATTCTGACAGGGGTTAGGTGGTATCTTGTTGTAGTTTTGATCTACATCTCCTTATGATGAGGGATATTGAGCATGTTCTCGTATACTTTTCAACTGCTCATTTTCCTTAGAGAGTTGTTTATTCAGCTCATTTTCCCATCTTTTAATTGGGCTGATCATTTTTTTGGGGGTAAGCTGCTTGAATTCCCTATGTATTCTGGTTATCAGTATCTTATCTGAGGTATAGTTTACAAAAATATTCTTTCATTCTGAGGGTTGTGGATTCACATTAATTACTGTGTATATTATTTCTTTATTAAATATTTGACAGTAGACATTGGACTCTTTTCAGATTTTCTTCTGTGTCAACTTTGGTATTTTATATCCTTTCATGGAATTTTTACACTTCATCTAAGATATCTAATTTACTGGCAAAACTGTTCTTAATTTCCATGTTATATTTTTAATTTTGGAAGATCTGTGGTAATTTCTCCTATTTTTCTCTGGTCATTACTATTTCTTTCTTTTATTTCTTGATCAACCTAGCTACAGGCTTATCAATTTTATTCATCTCTTACATAAAGCAGATTTGGGGTGGGGTGCATTATTTTCTCCATCGTTTGTCTGTTTTCTATTTCACTCATTTCTTTTCTTATAATTTTCTTTCTTCTGCATTCCTTAGACTTACTTTCCACTTTTGTTTTAGCTGTACAGTGGACTGTTAGGAAATTAATTTTATTATTTTATTCTTTTAAAGTAAAATTTCTTAAAGTCATTAATTTTCCACTAAGTATGGATTTACTTGCATAACCAAAATTTGATATGTTGCATCTTCATTATCATCTAGTTGAAATATAGTCTACTTTCTCTTTTGATACTTCTTTGATCCCTGGAATATTGAGGATTATTTTCATTTCCGTGGACTTGGAAATTTTCCAGACATCTTTCTGTTACTGAAGATGGACATTCTAAATGTTCTGCTGTATAGTGTCTTAATTTTGCTGACTTCCTTTAATGAGTATGGAGTGTGCTCACACAGGCAATTTAACTAATTGTAGCCTAGCTTGATTCTTCTGAGGTTTGTTTTTAGCTTTGCTGTGACTAAGAAGTCTTTACTTTTAGTTTAGTTTAGACATACTACTTAGATTTGGACAGGCTACTAATCATTCTGTGATTTCTACTGTATATCTCTGATGTTTAACAAAGTCTTTCCACTCTGGCTTGGCACTGTTAACTCTCTCTGCCTGCGCCGCCCACCCCCCATGTTATCCCTAAAATTTGTTCAGCTTAGAACTCCCTACTATGAGGGATTTCCAGAAGGTTCATGGGAAATGCATATTATGAAAAAACTATGGATGAATTTCAATCTTTTTTGCACCAAAATAAACTCATACCTTTATTCCATTTTCTGTATAAACTCTTCGAATTCCCCTTGTAGTTATTTTTTTCCACAGAGGTGTTTATCCATCTTGTGGAAAACTACTTACACATGAGCTGCTTGGGATTTATTCATCTAGAAGTTCAAAGGGGGCCCTATACAGAAATGTTTAAAGTTTCTTTTATGAAAGTGAGAGATACCCCCAATACACACACACACACACACACACATTCATACACACACACATTTACACATACACACACACACAGTCTTGTGCCCTGACTGTTCACCTACCCTAGCTTTCCCATGGGTGCTCACACCAGGCTTTCTTTCTTTTCTTCCTTTCTTTTTTTTAAAGGTTTTTGCCATAGGGCACGTAAGCTCACTGGAGAGGGGCAGAAAGTGGTAAGGAAAGAGGGGAAGTGAGAAATCACACCCTGGGAGGGATGGTCATGCTGCAATTCCTCCTTCTCTATTCTCTTCTCAGGATTTTGGGCACACACACACACACACACACACACACACACACTAGCCTGGCATAATTTTTAAGCCACCAGTTAAGGACTCAAATAGCAGTCAGTCATGTGGGAATCCAGTACCTTAACCACCATGCCACCTGTTGACCCCTTGTGCCTGGCACAGTGGTCAACTGGAGAACTGAACCCATGGTCTTCCATAAGATCTAGCCACTTGAGATGCACAGTACAGCTGTGCCACTAAGCTAGTCCTTCGTCCATAATGCAATTTTTTTTTTTCCCCTTGAGAGCTTTCTTTCTATAGCTCCTTTCTCTCTAGGAATCTCCATTTGAAATTCCAGCAGTAGCTTCAGATTTCTGTATCTTTAACTCAGTAAGATGATTCTGCTCCTTTTTGCTTCTCTGACCTAGACAGCAGTCTAAGTAGTGCTTTAGGTTAGAGAACTAGGGTAATCCTAGCACTGCACTCATTGGCTTTTCTAATTAAGAGATAACAGTTTTGCATGGCCTATTCTTCATTGTCTAAAAATATTGTTTTATATATTTTGTTCATCTTTTTTGTGTCAGTGAAAGGGAAAACATGGTAGCATTTAGTCTGTCATGATTATGAGCAGCAATCTTCCATATTTTGTTCAAGACAAATCGAAATTCATGCACTCAGAATACTTTACATTTTTTAGGTGATAGTAAATGGGTGGTCATGAAAGCCAGATACAGTTAACATTCTCATTCCTCTTCATTCTTATTTTTATGCATAGTCTAGCTCATTCGTATACTTGTATAATCCAGAAGCCAGAACTTTCTGCTCTCCAAGCCAGGAAAAACAGATTCTAGTTCATAACGTATTTGTAAATACTCTTTCTCATCTTTCTTTTTGACTGATATTCTTGTAATGCATGCAAATAATCTATTTCTATTATCTTTAAGAATCTTCCTACCATCTTAGAGTGTGTTGCCTAAAATACCAACTACAGACACAACTATAATTAGACATTCAACAGCCAATTGGTTTTGTTCAGAACTTGGAAGAATGAAAAAATTTTTTCTATTTGTGAGGTAAGAAGTTACATTGTCACTGTTTCATGGACAAGACTCCTGGGTCAGAGATAAAAGACTTTGTTACTCATAGAAAGAGCAATAATCAGAGTGTCAGCCTATGTTAGTTCTCTCAGCCTCAGTACCCAAGGCAGACGTGAAGGGTCAGATGGGTATCTACACATGTAGTCAGTCACATCACAGGAGAGGAACACTTGACCTTAGAGCACCTGCCATTTTTATAGCAAGCAGTAAACAATTCTGCTCTTTGTTTCAGAGGATATTACTTCATTTCTCAAAGTTGTTTGCTATATACACAACCCTACGAAATAACCCAAGTCTTAAAAATAGTCAAGGTCTTAAATTATTGTTTTATTTTTTTAAAATTTCTTTCTTCTGAGAGAGAGAGAGGACAGAGAAACAGATACTCTAGACAGGTTTTTCATATTTCAGACTACCCCCAGCTTCTGTGAGCCCTGAACTGTGGGCCTGCAAAACCCAACATGTTCAGAGAGGTCTCTGTACATGAACCTAGAACCTTCCCGTATGGGTTAGCCTTCCAGGGTGTTGCATTACCACTGTGCCACTATCTGGCCCCAAGGCCTTATATTTTTGATAGACCTACTAAGACATATATAAGCACTATCAAGAGACCCATGGAAGAATGTCTCCCAATACTTTTGCTCTTGTGGATGAGAAGATTTTTGCCATTTATAGGCACAAAAATATCCAGAGAATAGTATTATAGGAAACTTCTTTCATCGGTCACCAAATCAGACATCAACATATAGGTGAACAGTCTTTGGAGGAAAAATAGATATGAACAATGCAATTCAGAATTTTATCTATAGCTAAGAGAAAATGATAGCAGTGCAAAATACTCCACAGTGCAAATTTCTTAACAATTCATCTGGGACAGACCTCAAGTCTTAGTACTAACTGTAGCCTCTCTGACCTGGTTGTAGAAAAGCCAGTGCTTTGTCACTCAAAATATTGTGGGCTGGCTCTGTAGTGCAGTGGATAAGCACTGTGCACTGGGAACTGAATCCCACATGTCTGACTGCAGTTCAAATCCTGGTCCTAGTGGCTTGAAAAACACACCAGGCGTGTGTACATGCGTGCCCAAAAATCTTGATGGAATGAAGAAATGGAGGAAGCAGGATTGCAGTATGTTCACTCCTATTAGGTGGTGCTCTCTCTCTTTCTCTCTCATAAGGCATGTAGCTTCTGGCAATTAATTTTTTTTAAATCCTTAAAACTATAGACAGACAACACTGAATGAGGGTCAATATCAACATCTTAGTACTCTGTATTTATTGGAGGGGTCCAAAGGCCCATTCAAGAAAAATAATTTAAATAGGCTCACGGCAGAAGTAAAACCAGACATGCAGATAGAAATAAGCCAAAGTAATTTAGAAGCAGATGCAGTGAGTAGAAAGTCACTTTCTTGGCACAGTCACACTCACTCTAGGAGTCAAGGATGGCAGGCCAGAGCACAGGTTTTATAAGAGGCACTTCTGAGGCAGTGCAGCTTGGTCAGCTCTCGTGGACAAGTCCATGTAGGCATCTTGGTGGAATCTCTGTGTTGAAAGTCAAAGAAAAAGCTTAATAAACACTTTTGTATACCAGGTGAAGTTTAATCTACAACAATAAAACACATGTGAGGGAGTCTTTCTCACACAACAACTGCTCCCAGATAAAGAGAGAAGGCCATATTTGTAGGTCAAATCAGACATTTTGCAATAGATTGGATTACATTTGAGTCAGTTTTAATGAAAACAAGAAATTCCTATCTCAGTAATGAAAATCAAGATGAGGCTTATCTTAGGATGTGACTTGGAAAGTCCCGATGGCCCAGATCCCAGGTTGCAATGAGGTCCTAATTGTCATTTGTCACCCTCGGTGTTGACAGAAGGCTGTCTCCTGGTGTCACTGCCTTTTAGGCAGGATTGCTGACTTTTCAAGATGCGTTCTGCTTTCCTGGAATAAGAAGATGTGGAGTTTAAAATGTAAGGCTCATATTTTATATTTAGATGTGAGTCACCACAAAAATAACCATATGAGGTAATGAATATGTTAATTAGCTAGATTTAACCATTCCACAATGTACTGCAATGTTGGAAAAGTCATGATGTATTTTTCTATGCAAAAAAATACATCATTACTTTTATAATGACCCAATCTACACACTTCAAAACATTATGTTATACATGATAGGTATATATGATCTTATCCATCAATTTAAAAAATAAATACATTTGAGCATTTCAAAAAATAAAAGTGAGTGAACATCTGTCAAATATCTATAATTTGGGTAAGAAAAGAAATTCATCTTTATTGGGAAGATGACCCGTAATGATAGATGGCGCCAATAGGAAAGAAACTAATTTTTTTTGAGACATTTGCTATAGGGCATGTGCTATCACCAGAGACACAGAGAGACAGGGAGACAGAAAGCAAGAAATCATCCCCCAGAGAACATGGCCATCACCTCCATTATTCTCTCAGGATTTTGGGCATGCATGCGTGCATGCATACACACCCAGCATGAATTTTAAGCCACAAGGTCCAAGACTTGAACTGCACTCAACTATGTGGGAGTCCAGTGACGTAACCATTACACCACATGGTGGCCCAGAAAGAAACTATTAAATATCAATATATCTGAACTATTTATTTTACCTCCCTTCATTCTTCAGAATTGTGAGACTCCGTGATTTTTTTTTGCTATTTTTTTATTTAAATTATTTACATTCATTCACTGTACATCATTACAGCATACAAAATGAGATTTTCAATCCAGGGTATACTCTATATTGTCTCAATCAAGCACATCAACAAACATGTTATTGTCAACAAATAATTTTCCATTTCTTGTTTCCTGTATGTTTTGCCTTTTTCCCCCCATCCTTGATTCCCTATCTCTTACCCTCTGCCATCTCCCACTCCGCTCCCACACTGTCTCTGGTATCTATGTTTACTTTCTATACTGTTTTCCCCTCACATTTTTTTGAATTACTAAAGACCTTAATTAATCTAAATATTTTCATAGCAAACACAACTGATATATACATTTCCATGAACACAAGTCTAACTTTAGGCTTCCTATAAAGTAGCACCTAGCTGGGACTATATATCTTACTGCAGTCATTGAATAGATATTTTTATTCTGAAACTTTTTTTTTGTAACTTAATTTACATTCTTTCCCTAAGCATCATCACAGCATAAAATAGGTGATTTTTCATCCAGAATATACTGCATAGTGACTTAATCATGCATATTATTATCAAAATTTTTCCATTTCTAGTTCCTATAATTTTTTTTACCCCTCTTTCTGACCCTCTGTCCTTTCCCACCTTCTTCTCAGACTTTCTCTGGTGTCTACAATTGTCTTCCATTCCTTTCCCCCCTACATTGTAAACAAAACCTGAAAGAATTTACCAGCACCAGGCCAGATCTCTAAGAAGTTCTCAAGGGTGTGCTATATCAGGAAAATTAAATACAGACACACGGAAATAAGAGTTCAAAAACTAAGAAAGTGGCCAACTTAATCGTAGGGGCAAGTGTGGAGTTGAATACTATATCCCAGAATTTAATCGGGAAAATTGAACCAGAACAGAAGATAAAGTACATGAGACTGATAGGTTCATACACCTACCATTTGAACAGAATCCTAACCTGTTTCCTGGCTTTAAGCAAAGTTCCTTGGCAATTCTTTGATTTAAGTTAAAACTGGTTTTCTTAATAGTACCAAGTGAACTTACCATTGAGACTCCATGATTTTTAAACCTGATTATTGGTCACATATCCAATAAACTCAAAGAGCACTGTGAAGTCATAAAACTAAAATACATCTTAATTCATTATGTTTTAGAAGCAGTGGGGTTAACTGATGATATTGGATATAAAATAGTTCTTTAAAAGCTTTTTTAAAAAAGAAACACTTATTTAAAGGACTGATGGTAATATCTGTGAGGCACTGACTGTATGTCCCAGATACAGATACTATCCATCCATTCATTTATGCACCAAATATTTACTGAGATTCTTATTAATCACTCACTCATGTGCTGAATATATAGTACTGAACAAATGGAAACTCTTATAATTATATAACTGATGTTTTATAAGAGACACACCCATAATGAATGAACAGATAGTGAATTGTGTGTGTGTAAGTGCAGGAAAGAAAAATACTAAGAAGCAGCGAATGACTGGGAATAAAATGTGTGTACTGTTTATAGGTAACTGGGGTGGGGGAGTGTAAAAATTATATTGGGAATGGAGAATCCATATGTGATTGAGCTAAGGATGGTCCAGGAAGAAAGAATGGACCTACAAAGATCCTAAGGCACTATGTATTTAAAGATCGGAGAAGTGTGGCTAGAGATGAGATCAGAGAGCTAGAAGGTGAGTCAGGTAAGACACTGGAGACTATACTGAGGACTTTGGTTTTATTTTACTGGAGATGGGAAGCTTTGAGAACATGTAGCAAAAGTTTGACATGGTCTGAGAATTATGTCATTTTTATGTGCTCCTTTAAGATATGCATGTCTACCTTCTCTCACTGAATTCTCACAGTAGTTCTTTGAGGTCTATTTTTTATTGTTTATTTGCATTTTTAAGCAAAGACACTATGGTTCACAGATACTAAAGAAATTGACCAAGTGACAAAAATAAAATGCAAAGTCATGCTCTTTCTCCAGTTTCCAAATAGCTCTTATAATTCTTCTTTGGACTGACTTGTTGACATGTAATGTAGGAAACTCAGGTCATTAATTGGAATGATATCATGAACTTAAGAAAGCCAACTTTGGGACCAGCAGTTAGCGTAATGGCTATGTCTCTGGACTCCCATGTAGTTTACTGCGGTTCGCGTCCCGGACCCAGTGGCTTAAAACTCACGCCGGGCACGTACGCATGCGTGCCCAAGATCCCGAGAGGAGAAGGATTGCAGTGTGGCCATCCCCCCTGGGGGGTGATTTCTCGCTTTTTGTCTCTCTGTCTCTCTCTGTCTATCTGGCGAGCGCACGCACCCTATAGCAAAAACGTTTCCAAAAAAAAAAAAAAAAAAAGCCAACTTTTATCAGCATTTTACTAATGAATAAAGGAAAATAAAAATAAATACACTGGTAGACTTTACTCTGGGGGATTATGAGTCATTGGAAAGACTTTTCATCTTTTCAAAATTTGTATCTTGAAAAAATTTTAAGTTTATACAACAGTGATATAAACATAACAGAAATACTGAATACTCTTTGAATAGATTCATTACTTTGTAATATTTTGTTGCATTTGATTTATGTCTTTGTGTGTATGCATATATAGTGGATCATCAGGAAAGTCATGATGCATAACAAAAAAACATAATAAAAGGCAGCATGTCTTTCCCAATGACCTAATAGAACCACATGATTTTTTTTGAGAGATTTTTGCTATAGGGTACATGCACTCACCAGACAGAGAAACAGAAGGACAGAAAGTAAGAAATCACCCCCAGGGAGGATGGCCACACCACAGTCTCTTCTCCATTCTCCTCTCGGGATTTTGGGCACGCGTTCACATGCACCCAGAATGAGTTTTAAGCTGTTGGATCTGCGACTTGAACTGCAGTCGACTATGTTGGGAGTCCAGTGTCATAACCATTATGCCATCTGCTGGTTCCAGGAGTATATAATTTTATTTGTGAACCATTTGAGAGTAACTTTCATGTGTCACACTCCTTTACGCCTTTTTACTTCACTGGGTATCATCTGTGAACAAAAATATTTTCTTATATAACCACAGTAGAGTAATCAATTCAGGAATTTAACATCTATGCAATATTTATATTTGATATGTAGTTATAAATTGTCCTAGTGATCTTCTTTTTCCTCTCTCCAAAACTGGCTTTAGTCTAGTCTAGTATCATATGTTACATTTCATTATAATGTTAGTCTCCTTCAATTTAGAACAGTTCTTCAGCCTTTTTTTGCTTTCATGACATTGAGATATTTGAATATGGACCAGTTATTTTATAAAACATTTTCCAGCTAGGGATTTTCTGATGTTTCTTCATGAAAATATTCAGATTGTGCATTTCCAAGGAGAAAACTGTCTAAATGCTGTTGTGTTCAGCAAGCACCAACATTTCTCTCCCTCTCATTGGTAATGTTAATTCTAATCACTTGAGTCAATGTGTTTTCTTGTTTCTTCATTAGAAAGTTACTGTTTTTTCATTATATATAACTAGTAAGCAATCTGTATTAAGGCACTTTGAGGTTATGTAAATATCCTTTACTCATAAAACAGCCTCCTCAAATTTAATATCCATTTATTTATCACTTATTTTTTTAAATACTTTTATATTTAATCACTGTATATTGTTGCGGTATGCCAAATTCATTTTCCTGGCATGAATACACTACACTGTATATTAGTCCAATAAAAGATATTACCATACTCATTATTATCAACGGATGATTTTCCATTTTTGTGTCTCTTAAATGTTTGGCTTTTTTTTTTAAATCCCTTGATTCCCTCTCTCACCCTCCCCTGTTTCCCACCCTCCTTTCATTGCAATGATATCATGAACTTATCTCACACTGTCTCTAGTATCCACAGTTACTCTCCATGCTTTTATATCTTCTAATCTTTCTGTTTCTGCCATAGAGTGCAGACATTTGGTATATGTTGAATGAGGACATGCAATGCCTGTCTTTCACAGTCTGGTTTGCTTTGCTTAGCAATAAATCTTCCAAATTCATCCACTTTCTATCAAATGCCAGAGTCTCATTGATTTTTATAGCTGAGTAGTAGTCCATAGTGTATATGTGCCACACCTTTTCAATCCGTTCATCTATTTATGGACATTTGGGTTGGTTCCACGGTGAATAATGCCACTAACACAGCCGATATTTTTGTACATTAGCTTCGTATCCTACAACCTTGCTAAGTCACTTAGTTCTTGTGTGTTATTTTTGTATATTCCTAGAATTTTCTACATAAATGGTTTTGCCATCTGTGATTAGAGACAATTTTACTTCCTTTTCTGTCTGTATGACTTTTCTTTTTTTCTTGCCTTATTGTCTTTTTGCACTAGCTAGGTAGGATGTTTTATAGAAAAATTGAGAATGAACATCCTCATTCATTATCTCAGGAAAAGTACTCAGTTTTTACCATGTTCATTATAGGTTTTTTGTAGATGCCATTGAACAGGTTGAAGAAGTTCCATTCTGTTCTTTTTTTTTTTTGAGAGGTTTCTGCAATAGGGTGTGTGCTCTCGCCAGAAAAACAGAGACAGAAAGTAAGAAATCACCACCTGGGAGAGATGGCCATGCCTGCAATCCCTTCTCCTCCATTATCCTCTCAGGATCTTGGGCACGCATGCACACACACCCAGTGTGAGTTTAAGCCACCGGCTCCAGGACTCAAACCGTGGTCAACTACATGGAAGTCCAGCGACATAGCCATTACGCCAACTGCTGGTCCTATGGAAGTTCCATTCTATTATTAATTTGCTGTGAATTTCTGTCTTGAATGTATGTTTGTGAAATGCTTTTTCTCAATCTGTAATGATTACAGATGATTACAAATGATTATATCATTTTCATTTTTAAGTCTATTAATGTGGTAAATTAAATGTAATAATTTTCAAATGTTAAGCTTGAATTTCTGAGTTATGTTCCATTGTCATGATGTATGATCCTTTTTATACATTGCTGAATTAGATTTGCCTGAATTTTATGAATAGTTTATGTATGTTCATTTGGTACCACTGAATTTGCAGTTTTCTTAATGTCTTTGGTGAGGGTATTGAGTAGTACTGGCCTTATAAAAAGAGTTAAAATACGTCCCCTAATCTTTTATTTTGAGGAACTGTTTATATGAATTTGGTGCCATTTCCTCAATGTTTAGTAGAATCAATGACTGATACTAAATGGACACTGAGTTTTCTTTGTGATATTTTTAACCGCAAAGTCAATTTCTTTAATAACATAGGCCTATCTAATGTGTATACTGATAATTCAGAGAGTTTAACTGTGGTCTTTCATAGAATTTTGTCCATTTATTTAGGTTAACTAGTTACCATTTAGTTATTCATAATAGTCTATTATGGAGGTACAATTGTAATGTCTTTCATTTGTTATATTGGCAATAGGTTTTGTCTTTCTTTTTTCATGAGAGTTCTAGCTAGAGATTTATCAAGGTTGTTTTTTTTTTTTTTTTTTTTTTTTGTTAGTTTGCTATAGGGCGTGTGTGCTCGTCAGAATGAAACAGAGAGGGAGAAGGGGAGTAAGAAAACATCCCCCACTGGGGATGGCCATGCCTGAATCCCCTCTCCTCCATTTTCCTCTTGGGATTTTGGGCATGCATGTACACAGGCACAGCATATTTCTCAAGCTGCCAGGTCTGGGGCTCAAACTGTACCTTTGGCCATGGGGAGCTAGCCACCTTAACTACATTACCTGCTGGACTTCAAGTTAATTGATTTTTTTTTTTTCAAATAGATTTGGTTTCATTCATTTTTCTCTACTTAGTCCATTTCAGTCTTACCGGTTCTTGTTCTTGTCTTTATTATTTCCTTCCTTATGATTATTGGTTTCTCTGTCCACTCTGCTCTTCCTAATTTCGTAAAATAGATGCTTCGATCATTAACTTGAGGCCTCTTTTTTTCTAATTTTCACATTTAATGCTATACTTTTTTTCTACACACTTCCCTAGCAACATCCCATACATTTTAGTATATTATGTTTTCCTTACTATACATTTCAAAATATTTTTGAATTTTTACTGTCGTTTGTTCTGTGACCTAAGGATCTCTTTTTGATTCATGGATTACTTAGGAATGTATTGTTTAATTTCTAGACATTTGTAGATTTTTCCAGATATCTTTCTGTTATGATTTCTAGTTGAATTATTTTGTGATCTTAGTATGTGGTTTGCATGATATTGGTGGTTTCATATTTGTTAGAGTCTGATTTATGGCATACCATATGATTCATCCTCATGAGTATTCCATGTACTTGAAAAAAAATGTGCTTTAAATATCAATTAGGTCAAGTTGGTTAATTCTTCATGATTCTTGTTCTCTATTTATTCTATCAATTACTGAAAGAAGAAAGTTGAAATTACCCACTCTCATTGATTTTTCTATATTATATGCCCCTTTGCTACTTGAAAGTTGATGCTCCATTGAGTATATGTGAGGTTATATTTCAGATAATGACTCAAGAAAGCAAAAAGTGAAGACTCCAAGATTCTAGGAGCTATTTTTGCATTTTATTTTTCTCTTGCAGGAAAACTTATAGTTCGTTTAAGCCCAGTCAGAGCATGGCTGCTCCATGCCTCCCAGCTCTCAGTATTTATTATAGAAACCATTATTCTCTGGCCCCTGTTTCTTGCTGAACATGTGCATGAAATATCTGCATTTTTCTGAAATATTTATGGATGAAATGACACGATGTCTGGAATTATCTTCCCTTTGGTTAAGAGAAAGCACCTGCTCTTTCTAATAGCCAGCCCTTCCAACTCACATTCTATTCTGAGCCAGTCTTGTGGGTGGGAGAGGCAAACCCAGGGAGGATTGTTGAGGGGAAGAAGAAAACAGAAGAGAAGGGGATTCTTCAGTGGTGAAATTAGTGATTATTGTTGCCAAGTCAGAGTTCTTAAAAGAGGGGACCCTTCAATTTTCGTGTTTTCATTATAACATTCATTTACTCTTTTTCCTCTTTCTTTTCTTTCTTTATCTTTTTTTAATTTATTTATCAATAAGTGAAATATTGACAAATTGATGTTTTTTTTTTGAGAGGTTTTTGTTATAGGGTGTGTGCACTCACCAGAAAGATAGAAAGAAACAGAGAAACAGGAAGCGAGAAATCACCCCCTAGGGGGGATGGCCATGCCACAATCCCTTCTCCTCCATTCTCCTCTCAGGATCTTGGGCACATATGCACACGCACCCGGCGTGAGTTTAAGCCACAGGGTCTGGAACTCGAACCATCGTCAACTACATGGGAGTCCAGCGACGCATCCATTACACCATCTGCTGGTCCCCTAAAATGAATACTTCTGAGCACCTTCTATGAGAAAGTGCATTTGAAGATCCCTGTTCTCATGAACAGACCATGTTCTAAAAGTGGCTTCTGCCTAAACAGCCAGTTTAGAGAACACCTCTCAATAGCAATAGCAAGAGGCTGGGATGACTGAGTTACAAACCTTGAGGATATTCATGATTCAGGTTTTACCTCATTCAACTAATAGCTCCTGGACAAAGCAGAATGTAATTATTTGTCATAGTACAAACTGTTCATGTTTGTAAGACTACCCCTATTATAATTCTCTAAAGTGCTTTCAAATTCCTTAGCTTTCTTAAAAGTTTCAAAGGAATTTGTATCATATAATAAATTAACAAAAGAAAACGCATTGATAGAAAAAAATCTTATATATTCATAAAATATTGTTATGTAATGTATTGGTGAGGGTGGGAATAAATGGGCCTTGTTACACATCCCTGTGGAATGGAAAATGTTACAGACTCTGTGGATGGCAATTTGGCAATATAATTCAAACTAGAAATGTACATGTCCTTTGATCTAAAAATTTAACCTATGAATATAATCATAAATGGGAAAAATAAAGCTTAAGAAATCTTTGTAATAGCAAAACACTGAAAACAACAAAAATGCTCATCTTTAGGCTATGGATGATTTGGACTATATAGGTGATTAAAACACATTAATCTTCAGGCCAGTGGTGGTTAAGGCACGGGATTCCCATATGGTCAACTGCAGTTCGAGTCCCAGACTTGGAGGCTTGAATATCATTCTGGGTGCATGTGCACGTAGACCCAAAATCCCAAGAGGAGAATGGAGGAGAGGGAAGTGTAGCTTGTCCATCACCCCTCAGGGGTGATTTCCTCACTTTCTCCTCTGTCTCTGGTAAGCATATATGCCCTATGGCAAAAACCTAAAAAGAACAAAAAATTCTCTTATGAGTGGAATTGTGAAGAGAATTTCTAGTTACATTTTTTAAAATGGAGGACAATTTGTACCCTCTCATTCAGTTTAGAAATATTTATTTCAATATTTTTTCTCTTTCTTTTCTTTGTCTTTTTAAATGTATTTATACATTACATAGTTCTGAGCACCTCCTGTGAGCAGGCACTATTGTAGGTCTCTGTTCTCCATGAATAACCATGTTCTAAAAGAAACTTCTGCCCATCAGCCACTTTAGAGACCCCCTCTGAATTGGAGATATGTTTCAGTTTACTCAGATTCCATTTTGTTTTTCATTATTGAACTTGAGACTATAATGTTAATACAATCACTTTAGCATCTTGATTGAATTGATTTTAGTATTTTTGTTTTGTATCTATTTTTTAATAGATGTGGTCATTGTTTATGTGTTATTTTATATACTACTATTTTAATTTTACACTTCATCATAGGCATATTTCTGTTTTTGATTTTGTAATCATCATTGAAAATATGTAGGCAGTATTCCATAAGTGAATTCCTGTAATTTGCTTAAACAGTCCCCTATGGTAGACATTGAAATATTTTCCACTTTTTTCTTTTATAAGTAATATTTTTGCTATTATAGTTAGTGAAAGAGCAATGTTTTTTTATAGTATTGTAGATAAATAAATGTTGTGGGGCCCGCAGCTTTTGTGGTTTCATTCAGAAAAAGCCTCAGAAGTTGAACAAATGTGCCAAAGGATAAAACTTTTGTTTCTTACTCGGCTACATCCTGCCAAATTGCTTTCCAAAACACATGTTCTGTTTTGTGATTCATGATGACTCCAGCAGTGTTTGAGTGTATTGTTGCACTGAAACCTTACAAACATTATGTGTTGTAGATTTAAAAAAAAATGTTCTACTATTTTGTTTCTAAAAACATAATACATCGTTTGAACTTGCATTTTACGGCTTTCTTTGATGTGAAGTTGAAGGGGACTTCATTAGTATATCAGAATTTGATCTTGGAATGCTGGGCTCTCTCATCTCTCTGACATCAAGAGGCCATTGACTCAGGCAGTGGCCGTCATCAAAGCTGTTCAGGTGCCTTCATTCTTCCTCCTCCTTCTAGTCCTGTGATGGGATCATATTCCCCTGCATCCTTGCAGTTAAGTGTGGACACACGGTTTGCTTTGGTCAGCAAGCAAGAGAGATGTGTCTGGCTAGAGGTTTCACAGGCCACCGTGGGAATCCCCACGTTCCTGTTTTCCTTCATCCACGACCCTAGGCACTTTTACTCTAGGTCCTTGGGTAAGGATGACAGGAAGCAAATGCCCTGCATTGACCTGTGAGAGTCACGTAGCATTATATGACTAATGTAATACCATCTAAGCCCCTGAGCTCTTGGGATTGTGTGTTACAAAGAATAACCCTCCCCTTCTGAGGCCAGAGTGGCTGGCCCACCTGCCTGTCTCGCTGTCCATCGCACCAGGATGCAGGGCCACTTTGACACCATAGGACATTGCAACAGATCTCGGAGTCAGGTGCTTTTCCCAACAAGGAAAGAGTTTGGCGGTATTTATGTATAACCCATTCAATTCAAGCAACAAAGTGGGTGACAACACTATGCCATCTGCCAGCTCAAATTATTTTTGTCATCTCAGATTAGAAATTCTGTTTTAATAGTCAGCAGGGAAATGACTTAATGCTGGTTGGCTTCGGGCAACTTTTTAAAAATTGCTTTTCTTTCACAACAGGCCCATAAAAACTAATAAAAAGAAAAGCTAATGTTTATTGATCATTCATTATTCTTCGGGGACTGTGCCAAGCATCTTACCAATAGTCTCCTTTATTTCTCCTGGAACATGACAAGGTCAGTGCTGTAATCATTCGTGGTTTATTGATGAAGAAATCGAGGCTCAGGATCAATGTCACTTGCCAAAGTAATTTTCTGGTCAAGAAGAGCACTAGGATTTGACCCAAAGTCCAAGGAATGCCAGGGGTCGTGCAACTGCCACTACATATCGGGGATAGCCCAACTCTTCAACTTTTTCAAGGCCCCATTTGATGACATCTACCGACCTTCATCCTTTACCAACATCACCTTTCCCTCTCACCTGCCTCTCCCATATTGTCATCAGGCTTTCATCTCATGTATGATTATTCACTTACCAAAGACATACCATGAAGAATCTAGAAACACAAAAATCAGTGAGACCCCGTGTCTGCCCTCCTGGAGCCTGCACTAGAGCAGCGCTGACCAATACAGTTAGCCTGTGAGCCTCCGATGCCAGCATGTGCGTACATGGTTTTAAAAAAGCAATGCTATACAGGTGAAAATAATTTTTAAAATACATCTCATTTAGCCCAATAAATCCAAAATGTTATCATTTAAATATGAAACCAATATAGGAAATAATTAATGAGATTTTTACATTTTTTCTTTTGTATTATATTTTTGAAATCTAGAACATTTTACCCTTACAGGACCTGTGAATCTGGACTAACCACATTTCAAGGGCACCTTCGCCCCAGGTGGCTAGTGGCTATTGAATTGCTCCAGGCAGGTCTCTAAGGGAAAGATAAAGGCATAGTCTGGTTATGTCAAGGACATGGAGAGACTACTGGGATAGAATGTCCACAGGGCACTGTGGGAGCACAGCAAAGGGTCGCTAAACTCTGTGTGGGTCTCCACAGAGGCTTCCTGGGAAAGATACCTGGGTTGGGCAAAGGCAAAACAGGCTGACCCACAAAGGGCCTTGTCTGGAAAGCCAGGGAGTACGAATCTTACTTGCATGAAGCCTCTACAGTTAGCCATGTCCTTCTGTATGCATTAGGTCATTTGAAAACAGCATCGGCCCTACAGTACACATCTGTGGCCAAAACTGCTAGTTGCTTCCCTGCTCTAGTCACTTCTTCCTCCTTAGTAATGGAATTCCTACATATATATAAATACACACACACACACACACACACACACATATATATATATATATATATATATAGATATAGATATATTTGGAGAGGTTTTTGCTATAGGGTGCGTGCACTTGCCAGAAAGACAGAGAGAGACAGAGAGACAGAAAGCGAGAAATCATCCCCCAGGGGGATGGCCATGCCGCAATCCCTTCTCCTCCCTTTCTCCTCTTGGGATCCTGGGCACGCACACCCACGTGCATGGCATGAGTTTAAGCCACCGGATCTGGGTCTTGAGCCGTGGTTGACTACCTGGGAGTCCAGCAACATAGCTATTACCAACTGCTGGCTCCAGAAGGCCTATATTTTTGGGTTGGCTATGAGTATAGCAAAAATCCACACCTCCCAGCCAGTCTTGCAAATGAAGATGGTAGCTGAAGTTTTTAGATACAGTTTCTGAGAAATGCTATGGGGAGTCACAGGGACAGGCATATGCCATTTAGCCATGATCTCTTCCCTCTTCTTGCTGCTGGGAATATAGACATTACTAGAGCTATAGCAGTTCCTTCGTGACTGTAAGATACCCTGTGGTTGGAAAGAATGCTCTAAGCACCTCAAAGGAGGATCCATGGTACCTGTGTCTGCCTGACAGTAAGACTCCTATACCAGCCCTGATCTGCCTAATTTTGGATTTCACTTATATGAAAAAAAAGTAATTTTCTAATTGAAACCGTTATCATTATTATTATTTTTATATGTAGACAAACCTAATACTGACTCACACAGAATATGTAACTCATTAGTTAAAGCCATTAGTTCATTTTACAGAGTTTACAAAGGATCTGAAAAAATTAAATGATCAGATAATGATCATGCAGGGAGTACTAGTATTAGAAGTGAAACTAGAGTCTGAAGATTCTAGCCCCAAAGGCTAGTCTTTATCTATCGTACCATTCTGTTTTCCAAGGATGTGGTTTTCTGCTACCTTTCTCTGCTGTTGCTGCACGTTTTCAGGGTAGCGGTCCTGCAGAACAATGGGTAGAGCTGAGCCCATAATTATTAACAGCCTGTATGGGGCACCTGATGATCACTTTGTCCCAGCCCTTATGAGGGTATGGGTGTCCTTAGTCTTGCCCATTTGACAGGAAGTCCTTAGAACATAGTAATCAATCTTTTCTCCTCTTCTGAGCCCCTGGCCTAAGGCTGGTTTCTTGCCTTCAGGGTTCCCTGTGGCTGCTTACACTGGGCTCTCTTGGCTGGGTGGAGAGGAAATCCCCCAGGCCCTTTTATCCTGAAGGTACCACACTGCGAAGGCACCTGGCTTGCACCTCTCTCTCCCTTCCTGTTGTCTGGCATCTAGCCATGACTCAACCTAACTGATATCCCTAGCAGAGGGTGGTGACTCTTAAATCTGTCAGTCCTGCAACTTGTTGGCTGTTCTGCAGAGCTCAGTGGGAGAGGAGGTTGCTGACTCAATGCTAAATGTGATTTTCCTATCATCCATTGAGCTCAGTCAACCACAAGATCCATATTGTGTGCAAGTTGGCCAAATCAATCGATGCTTATTGAGTGTCTTCATGGACCTTCAGAGCTACCACTAGTTCTCTGTTTGCACCAGCAAATGGCCTGAGCCAAGGTGCTGCCTGCCTTACTGGTTTCAGGTGTGGCCAGATGTAGCCATGGCTTTTAGGATAGAGGTCTTTCTAAGCTGACCTGATACTCACTACTCTAGGATTTATCTGGTCTTCTGTGCCAGTCAACTGCACAACTGGGAGAGAAGCAGATCTGCTTCTTACTATATCCATACTGAGAGCAGAAGTAAGAAAACTTTTTTCTGTAAAGGGCTGAATAACAAATTCCTTGGCCTTTGTGGTCTGTGGGCTTTGTTGCAACTATTGCACTCTGCCATTGCAACATGGGAGCAGCCACGGACAACACGTCAATGAACACATGTGGCCGTGCTCTTATAAAACTTAAATATAAAACACAAATATGTGGACACTGACATTTCAATTTCGTATAAGTATCATTTGTCCAAAATATTATTCGTGCTTTTTTTTTTTTAACTGTTTAAAAATTATTCTTGGCTCACAGGCTGGACAGAAAAGGGCAGAGGGCTGGATTGGCCCAGGGGTTAGTTGTCAACCCTTGATGTGGAATCAGGGCAATATGGTGGTTAAAAATATGGCCAGCAGATGGTGTAATGGTTATGTTGCTGGATTCCCACATGGCCAACTGCGGTTCAAGTCCTGGACCTGGTGACTTGAAACTCAGGCTAGTCATGTGTGCATACGTGCCCAAGATCATGGGAAGAGAATAGAGGAGAAGGGATTGCATCGTGGCCATCTCTTTTTGGGGGTGATTTCTCATTTTCCCTCTCCCCTCTCACTGTTTCTGCCTCTCTTTCCCTCTCTCCAGCGAACGCATGTGCCCTAAGGCAAAAATCTCTCTTACAAGAGACCAGCAGATACTGTAATGGTTGCATCACTGGACTCCCATGTACTTAACTGTGGTTTTGAGTCCCAGACATGGCAGCTTAAAACTCATGCTAGCATGTGTGCATGCATGCCCAAGATCCCAAGAAGAGAAAGGAGGAGAAGGGATGGCAGCATGGCCATCTCCCTGGGAAGAGATTTCTCTCTTTCTGTCTCTCTGACTCTCCAATGAGCACATGTGCCCTATAGCAAAAATCTCTCTCTCTAAAAAAAGAAGGGGGCCTTTTTTGAGTGCAAATTCTGGTTCTGTCACCAATCAGTTGTATGGCATAGCAATGCCCATTTTATCTTCTTCTTTTTTTTTTAATTTACTTATTCATCCTCTGAGAGAAAGAGATAGGAAGAGAGAGGGAAAGAGACACAGACAGGCACTCCCAACAGGGTCCCTCATGCCACAGCCAACCCCTAGTCTCACACAGGCCGAGTCATGAGCACCTGCATGCTCAGCATTTGCAGAGAGGTATGAGGACCTAAACCCAGGACCTTCCTGTGTGGATCTATTGCATTACCAGCCACATCTGGCCCAACTTTTTCTTCATTCTACAGTTTCCTTTTTTTGTAAATTAGGTATTGTTATAGTGCACACCACAGAGGGCCGCTCATTGATTACATGTGATAATGAGTGTGACGTACCAAGCCCAGTGCACTGTGGGAGTCCGCCATGGGTCCAGTGCTGGGCTAGGTACAACGGGAGAGCCAGAAGTGGACCAGACACAGCTGCACTCTCTGGGAGCTTCATGTCACACATGGCACAGTGATCTTGGCTATAAGAAAAGCACCGCAGTGACAGTTTGTCATCTCACTGTTTGCAGTGTTGCTTCTTGGGGTATTGGAATGCTCAGGGTGTTAGCTCAAAGAGCGAGCAGATTCACCTGGGACTGGCACAGCGAGGCCAGTCCTGGCACTTGTGTTAATCCCCTGCAGCCTGCTATGCCGCTGCAGCCTTTGAAGTTAGTGTTGCTGCTGCCTTTGCTAGCACCCCGTGTGCTCTCCTCTGCTCGCCATCTTCTGGCAGCCACAGAGGTAGAGCTTCCACTTACCAGCCTTTGTAATGTGGCCCAGTTGAGCTTATGGCAGATAGCACCGGCCATTCAGTCATTGATTAATATCTATTAAATGGAGGGCATTCTAATAAAATGTGTACAATTTGTTGATAAGTCACTGTAAGTGAGGTGGGAAATTTGATAATGTATGCTTTTACGTGTTTGTCTTATTTTAACTTCCACTTAGAAACAAATCTTCCCCCTACATTTCATTGTATGATGATTTGTTCTGCCCAGTGGGGCACTGGTTAGAATCCTAAATGGGTTTATGATCTGGGGACGATCTAGACTATATTCCTTTCTTTAGTATAGAATTCTTTAAGTTTTATCCTTAAGGACAGAAGATGGTAACGTGACTTGTCGAAAATAACTGGAACCTCCATATTAAAAAACAACGACATTTATTTATTAATTTAATTGTTATGATTTTCAAGTTGTTGATTCCAAGACTCGAACCGTGGTCAGCCATGTAAGAATCCAGCACCTTAATCACCATGCCACCTGTTGGCCCACCGTATGGCTTTAATGGTATACAGGTTTTAAAGGTTTTTGTTTAGATAATGTGCATAAATCACAAGACATACTCCTGAGGCTATGATAATAAAAAGTAACGTTCAGATACTAAGAGCTTATCTCCCCTCCAGAAAGAATTGCTAAGACCCTGAGCCTATTTCCATTTCTTCAGGAAACGAATGGAATCACCATCATCCATGTGTCTTTTTGTGATTCACTTGACTCATTTCCTGTATTGTTCCATGCCAAGTTGATTTCTCATGTTTCTTGAATCAGGTATTTTACAACAGTGGAAGTGCTTTCTCTGTCTCTTCAACTGTAGTTACTTAAGCTCAAGTTTCTAAGGTAGTGATCTTTCCATTCTTCACTTTTGCAAACCTTTTAGGAGGGTCCTTTTCTTCCAATACACTTGAAAAATGCCTGCTGCAACTGCCGGTTACCTTGGGGATTACTTCTCTCATTCTTGCACTGCTGTAGTTTCTTTCTGCTCTGTCCAGTCTTTGATCTGCCTTCTGCTTTGACAGTAGGGAGGGTTTTTGAAGTTATTCTAGAATTTTAAAGTCTGAAAGCAATTTCCAAGTTGGGTATGCCACAAAAATCTTGCCCATGCAGGGCTTCTGTGTAATACAATTTCAAGGAAGACTATTTTCTTCATAGCCTGTGTGAGTGTTGTAAATCAGAATTGTGCAGTATACAACCTACATAATGATCCTCAGTTGCTCTGGCCCAATGGACAGGACTCCATTGAGCCTATGATGTGTACTCTGTATGATACTGCCTTACTGATTAAGGAGGAGGAGGGTCTGGACTCATACCCTGGTAGTTAAGAGCACTGGCTCCCTTGTGGCCAGCCACCATATGAGTCCCTGCCCCAGTGGATGCATGTGCATGCATGCCTAGAATCCTGGCAGGATGGAGAAATGGAGAAGGGATTGTGGTGTGACCATACCCTATTAGGGAGTGCTTTCTTTCTCTCATTATCTCTCTCGTGGACACACATGTCCTCTGGCAATAAAAAAAAGGGGGGGGAGAGAATAAAAAGAATAACAGTACTTTTATGGAGTTTCTTTTGTGCTAGGACCCCTCACAATGTACTATATATATTAACTTTGAATTACTGCAGAGCACATTTTCAGTTATTCATTGCAGGAGTGGCAGGCTTCTACAGTGTCCCAATTGCTGTCCTGGGCAATGATAAACAAGGCAGAAACAGGCTTGCTTCTCTTTGGCAGATGCAAAATAATGAATTTTGATGGAACTGATGAAAAAGTCAACTATGATCTCCATGGCAGGTTCAAACCCAATTCAAAGAAAATTGCTAAAATTGCCATTAGGTGATTTTAAAAACCCACATAAGGCTACTTGTTTCATGAGATGATAAATCCAACCCCACATTTAACATTACAACACCAAGTAGCCTTTCTGTTCAGCTGTAATTTTTTTTCTGTCTCTCCAGATCTTGATCCCTCCACACTGGAAAATAAGATCACATCCTTGCCTGCCCTGCATCTTAAACTTTCCCTGCATCTTAAGCTTGAAGCTTTGCCCTCTTCCTCTCTGCTTGACCGAATGTCTCCTTCTACCTTTGGTTCATGTTCACCTCCTCTATGTAGCCTTCCCCGATGGAATACGTAACATCCTGTCTCCTTAAATACAAGTTATCCTACACCATTTTGTGTGTAATAATAAGTTACTTTACAATAGTTCTTATGTGTGTCAATCTCAGTCTCTCTCTCTCGTCATATATTCCTTGAGGGTGGAAGCCTCATTTCTAATTTTGTTTATATCCCCCTCCATAACTCCTACTCCTGAGCCTAGCACACAGCAGGTGATCAATAAATGCATTTTAATAAGGAGCTGACTCATCGCCAGCTCTCTGGCCCCTTGGATCCGGTTGTTCTGAGGCATGCAGCCTTCCAAGAAAAGCTGGCTTTCTTGGCTTCCTTCCATAGCACGGTGTGCATTTCAATGCTAGACCTTCAAAGAGAAAGAACTCAGAAAGGGCTGTCCTACCCTCGGATAACTGTGAAACAGTTCTCTAGTGGAAAGCAACCTTTGGGATGATTTGGATAAAATACACACCTATGTCCACTCATTTCCTTTTAGCAAAATAAAACAGGATTTCCAAGCTATGCTGACATGTAGAACTTACAACATATGTGTATGTATATACATGTGTGTATAAACATGTATGTGCATATATAAAATATGTACCATAATGTATATAGTTACAAACACACACACACACACACACACACACACAATTCCATAACAACCCTAGAGCACAACTATTGCTATATTTATTTACAAAAGACAAAATGGAGGGACAGTGATCTCTCCAAAGCCACACAATTAGCAAATGGTAGTCAGGTTTGGATGCCAGGCAGATTGGCATGAGTCCAAGCCCTCGGCTTCTGCACTATTTGCTCGTTCACTATTTGTGTCCTTGCTTGTATGTGTGCACGTGTGTGCATGAGGATGGGTTCCTGTGTGTAGGTAACACAGGAAACAGTTTAAAAGTGCAATTATGTGTCGTATAAATTTGATTCTTGTTTTATAAAATTGTGTTGCTTTAGTGTGATAAATCAGACATTGTATAATTAATATAATAAATTCCCGGTTTGTAGAGATAATGAGAGCTCAGCTAGAGTATGTTTTATAAATTTCTGGCTAAACCTTGCTGGCCTAGAATAGTAATTAGCTCGTTTTCAAAGAATCATCTCCAAAGAAGGAATGTCTGCAGTCACACAGAGCCTTTCACTGTCATGATTTTGTAACACCTGAGATCAAAGATATGTCCCTGGGCTGGCCCTATGACCTGGTAGTTGAGGGACTGAATCCCAGATGGCTGACTGTAGTTCGAATCTCAACCTCAGTGACTTGAAAAGCATTATAGGCATGTGTGCCCAAGGTCCTGATAGGATGTAAAATGGAGAAGGGTTTGTGGAGTTACCCCACCCCACTGTGGGGGGCTGCTTTCTCCTCTCCTTCTTCCTGTCTCTTTCTCTCTCTCTTGCTCTATGGCGGGAAAAAAAAAAAAAAAAAAAAAAAGAAATCCCTGTCTAGCCAATCTCTCTGGTTGGAACTGAAGTCATTTCTGTTACGTATGTTACATGGATATGTTGCATCTTAATTTTTTCTCTGCTCCTTTTCTTCTCAGCCATCCTTGTTTGGTACACGGCTTATTCTGAGGTAGAACATGCCCCTCAGGAATATCTGATGTTTTAGAATTTCTCACTCTCTGGAATGCAGACCTTGGAGCTGGAGTGAGTGCAGGCTTGGCTGGGCTGCCTCTGAGCAAACTGTGTCTGCATCGCTCCTCCATCTGCACAGTGGAGACCATAATACCTCTCGGCTGTGGGAGTTGAATTAAGTGACGCCATAAATGTGAAAATACTACTGAATGGAGCACTTTGTACTTGTGTGCTTTCTTCTGACCCCGGCTGAGACTGGCAGCAGGAAGCACCGCTCTTCTCTACTCCCGACTGTTCTTTTGTGTTTCTCTGCCCTCGTGCCCCCTCGCTCAGCCTCCTCCTCTTCACTTTGGTTCCTGGGCAGCTGCTACTGTGAAGACAGTGCAGTTCCCATCTGCTTTCAGCATATGGGACCAAGGCTGTTGCTTCCAAAGTCCTCATGTTTGCTGTTCAGAGCAGGGTGGGTTATTGTGTGAAAATGAGGCAGAAAATTGCAGTGCAATTTCATCGGTCTTTGTTAAATCTTCATATACTACTGATGGAATCAGTTGATTCGTCTTTCTACCCACCTGTCCATCCATCTATTCATCCATCCATGCATCTATCTCCCAGTTTCTGCCATGTAAGGAGAGAATTTGAGTCTCCCCACATATCTATATAGTAAATATAAATACATAAAGATCCATATCAGAAAAATATACAGAAAGCAAAGAAGGAAATTAAATACTAAAGTCAAGAGGAAATTAAAACACAAATGTACAGATTAGATGAGTCATAGATATTATTGCCAACTCGTGGTTTGGGCATTGACTATCCTGGCACCCATGCAAAAGGGGAGAAACACTGTCAATTTAAGAAAGAATGGACACAACTATGATGACTGGACATCATTCGAAAGGTGGCAGTAGCTATTTCCCTCTTGCTGATTGTTGTCACACAGCAGTTCAGACCCAAGTGTGCCATGTCATATAATTTTAGGCAGAAGTTCATATTTCCTGTGAGTTCTTTTTATTTATTTACTTTTTTTATAAGAAAGAGATTTTTACTATATGGTGCATGCACTCACCAGAGAGACAGAGAGTGAGAAATCATTCCCCCACCAGGGAGAATGTCCACGCTGCAATCCCTTCTTCTCCATTCTCTCAGGATCTTGGGCCCACATACACACACACCCAGAGTGAGTTTTATGCTGCTGGGTCTGGGACTTAAAGTGCAGTTGACTATGTGGAAGTCCAGCAATGTAGCCATTATGCCATCAGCTGGTCCCTCCTGTGAGATTTTTAAGACATGTGATGGCCAAATTGAAACGGCCCAATGGCCTGTTTCACACTTTTAGCCAGTTAGCATTCTGCTCTCTGAGAACTGGAAACAAGATTACTTTCTTGAATAGGATTAGGTAGCACAACTATGTAGTATTATTGTTAAATCCATGTTTGAAATGGAAAGAGAGCTAGATCTTAAAAATCATATTGCAAAACTAACAAAACAGTTACTTGCCATTCACACTGATCTTTTTATATAACTTGAAATCTCAAGTCTTCCAGTACAAAGTATTTTCTTTCTTCTGTCTTGTAATAGGTAAAGCATTTCTCAGCTGAGTGTATGGGTATTTTTGTCTCATATATTTATGGATGATACATAAAGAGAAAACCTAGAGAGAGTTTAAGGTCTACCTATTATGCTAAGTTCCCAGATGGCAAGATAAAGTGCCCCAAGCACTATGTAGTGAAGGGACAGGATGCTGTTTCAATTTTAAAAATTTATGTTGGCTTACACTAATGCTTCACCAAAGTTATCTGTTTTGGGGATGTCAAGAGTATGGCATAGGCAGTCATAAAAATGTTGATTTCAGTTGTCAAATGCATTTTAAAAGCTGTGTAAATCCAGTCAAATTGGAAATGTGCCTTCATGCCACCTGTTTGGTGTTCACCTGTGCTACTTTACTTGCTGGGAGGCATGCAGAGGCCTTGAGAATTTAATGGAATAATAGCTCATGCTGCCACATAAATAAATTAGTCCCTTGGTGACTATATGTTAAATGCTCCAGCAGGTGCATTCTGGCCTCACTTAGTGCACTGAGCTGCCATTTGTCTTTCTACAAGTATAGCGACCTTCAAATGTCTTGGTAGTTTATAGCATTCGATCTTGATCCTAATGTGGGGTGGTCGTCGCTGTAAAAGGTTAGAGCATGATGGTAGAAATGAGCATGATTGCAAATAGACTGTTGACCTCTAGGGTAGAGAAAAGCATGGCACAGATTTTAAAAGCACTTGAAATGAATGAAACATAAAAACATATGCAATTGCTAGGAAAAATAAGAACCAAACCAGACTGAAATGTTCTCAGTAAGTGGAAGGAACTAGCAGTGACTCAAAAGGAAAAAAAAATGTGTTTTAAAGTGGGGAACTTTCTGTTTCAGTTCAGGCAACTTTTATAAAGTAGCTCACATCAAAAAGGGAATGTTACTGAATTGAAATGCCTCCTGGAACTGAAGAATATTCAGGCTAAGAAAGACTGTGCTGAAGCCATGGGGAAGCAGGTATTCCTTTCCCAGCTATCACATATGACATGGTCTCCCAGTCTCTTCTAGTTGTCTACTCCTCTTGCATTGGGCCCAGCATGGTTGCCTTCCCCAAGCCCACATGATCTTATAGTCAGGATGACTTGATAGTTTATCCAAACTAGAACTCTTTTGAATGTGTAGGAAGTTTATCTCTGCACTACAGGCATAGGCTGGTATATATCAAGCAAACCAAGACATAGGGTGACCCCACCACTTCATTAGAGCCCCAGAATCTGTCTCCGTGTGATTGCGATGTCTGGGTCTTTTAGCCCAAACTGAATTACCCCTTGGTCAACAGCTCGTTCTTAACTAATCTGTTGATTGGCTACGAAGCCCAATGATACAACATAATACCAGGCCCAGTTACCCACTGTGCTGCAGAGTGTGTACAGGGAAGCAGAGCTGGTAACTATGTCAATCTTTATGCTAACCCAAGATTTCAGAAGTCAAGAAGTGAAATGTCTGTTTTCCATGGCTCACTTTCCTCTAGTTGGCCCCTTGAAGCATACAGAGGTTCTCACTCCTATTTCCTCTGTTTTAGTGTAGTCTATTTTTCTACCTCTTAGTGGTCAACTTTGATTTTTTGCCTACCTTTAACCTTCTTTCTTTTTTTCTGGTAACAGAAATCCAGTTTTCCTGGGACCAGCAGTTAGCATAATGGCTATGTCGCTGGACTCCCACGTAGTCAACCGCGGTTCGCATCCCGGACCTGGTGGCTTAAAACTCACACCAGGCGCGTGTGCGTGCGTTCCCAAGATCCTGAGAGGAGAATGGAGGAGAAGGGATTATGGTGTGGCCACCCCCCCCCCCCCGGGGGGTGATTTCTCGCTTTCTATCTCTCTGTCTCTCTCTGTCTGTCTGGCGAGCTTATGCGCCCTATAGCAAAAAAATAAAAATAAAAATAGAAATCTAGTTTTCCTTTGGGTTTAGATAGTGCTGATTCAAGTCTGATAAATTGCCACTGAGCTCTGGCCTTAGTGATTGATTCAGAGATAGGTCTTTAACTTGGTTAAATGAGACTCAATCTGGGATTCTGGTGAAATATTTTGAAAGGACTGAGGTTGCTGAGTGAATAGCAGTGCAGTTCTCGAGCTGCCACTGGTTATCTTGTTCTATGAGGGGGACGCTTGCCCAGCCACATAGCTAAAACAGAGGTATAAAGAACAGGAGAGTAAGACAGATTAGATAGTTAGATGACAGACAGACAGATGCAGAGAGAAAGAGAGAGAGAGAAACCAAGTCCTATTGATATCTTTGGAACTTTTGGACACAGCTCTTCCTGATAATGGAATTATAATCCTGTCATTTTCTGTTTTATGAGAAATGAAGCTCCTTTTTAAGTTAAACTTAGTTGAGTTTTCTACCACTTTCCAAGAGTTTCCTCTGATATATATATCTTCCTTGGAATTTTATTTCTGCTCTAGTTCAGTTATCCCTCTGTCCATCTGATCCATCTGCTCCTTGGAGACCACACAGATCTTAGATCTTTGGCTTTCCTTGTTGATGGGTAGAGTGTCAGGGCAGATACACTAGGGGTCACAGGAGTCAGGGACCTGGCTCAATAGTGCACAGCAATGAACAAGCATTCTTGCCTTCATAAATAGTGAAGGCCATTATTTTACTAATGTTTAGTCACTACAGGACATCTCAATAAGTGTTTAATTGGTTTTGAGACTGTGCATACAGACTGTCTCTGAAATTTGACAAGATGTGAGCCAATTTTTAAATAAGACTTTTGACTGTTAGAGATGTGACAAGTAAGTGAAATACTCCCCCTTACACCAATCTTTTGACTGAACAAAAATAGTGTTAGGCAAATTATGTATAGAATGAACTTAGGTTTATTGCTAATTGCAAGGCTTTGCGAGAAGAAAAATCCCAAGTATATTCATTTTTTAGTGTTAGTAAGTACCTTTGTTTTAGGAGAAGTTGCTTTGACAGTTACTTTCAAGGAATACTGACAAGTTCTTCAAAGAAGAAATGAAGCACTAAAAGGGAGAAATTTGCTTCAAGTGTGGTGAAGCTAACTATCTTTCTAGATTTCTTATGGGTCAATAGAAACATACTGTGTCTTATAATAATGCTATTATGTTGTATACTCAGAGAATCTACTTTCTATCCAAGTAGTTTCACTATAATACTAAGTAAACCCACGTATATGAGGTGTAAGAAGGGCCATCCCTAGGTCAAATGTCACTCAGCAGCAGAGTCCCCTGCACATATACGTGTTGGGGGTCAGTATTCATTTTTCTATTCCACTTAAACTCTCACTCTCTGGGATTTCTGTGGATGCATCATGAATACATATACACAGTGTATTTTTATGGGAAATTTCTTTAAATTTGCTTTGTGTTTAACTTTGGGAGTTGGGAAGAAAAAGATATGGGAACTGTTCAATGTAAATATTTTGTTCTCCATTAAAAAAAGAGAAACAAAATTATACTGACACAGTTAAGAATTCAGATACTAAATAGATTTTCACTTAAAATGTATGAAAGATCAAAGATAATTTGGTCCCAGCAGTGAGACTTAACCAGAAGAACTTTATGATTAATTAAACATTACTTTTGAAGTAAAGGTGGCTTAGCCCATATAGTTAGATGTGCACCTTCTGATTAAGAAAGAAAGAAGTCAGTGAGACATAAACCCCTCATTCTGAGATAGTCACTTTGGAAGGGCTGGACAGGTCAAGAGATGAGAGTGGAAATTAATTAAAAAGGAAGAGGAGAAGGAAGAAAAAGAAACGGGAGAGAAAGGAGGAGGAAGAGAAGAAGATGAGGAAGAGGGAGTGAGAGAGGTAAGAAGGGGAAGGAAGAAGAGGAAAGGAAAGGGAAAAAGAAAGAATGCTTTCATTCATTTATTCACTTGTATGTGTGCTAATTATTGGATACTTACAATGGGCAAGATACCATATTAATCACTAGCACCTAATGGTGAATAAATCTTGCATTGTCATTTAATTCGTTTTACCTTATATACAATAGGGCATGGCAGGAAAAACATAAGCAACTAGACAAAGTAGTAATAATCGAACCTCATATTATGCAAGGAACTAATAAGGGCTGACTTCACGAAGACCAGTATTGCAGCTGTTGGCATCACATCACTTGCTTGAATGATATCCTGAGATGCAATCCACTTCTCAGCTCTGAACAGGTAGGTGTATGGGGATTAATGCAGTCTGCCCTAAGCCAGATCCATCTCAAGGTGAAAATCACACAAACCATGAAACCAGAGGAAGGAGAACTGAGTAGGACAAGTAGTCAGTATTGTTCTCTGCCTTGTATACTGATAATAGAAAAATAAATATCTTTATTTTCCTTTCTTGGGTGTCCAGTAAAAATAGCTTAATCTGGCAATCTTGAGCTGATGAACCAGAGAGAATTGAAATGGGCTTCTGTAAATTATTCAAGATAGTTGAGAAGCAGTTCCGTAACTAAGTCTACAGCTTCACACACACATACACACACACACACACTATATGCACTTATGTTTTACTTATTATACATATATACTTTTATTTTTTTAGAGAGTTTTTTGCTATAGGGAGCGTGCTCTCACCAGAGAGACAGAGAGAAACAGAAAGCGAGAAATTCCCCCTCATCCACAGAGGGATGACTATGCCACAGTCCCTTCTCCTCCATTCTCCTCTTGGGATTTTGAGCATGCTCATGCTCCTGGTGTGAATTTTAAGCCTCTGGGTCTAGGACTCAAATTGTGGTTGACTATGTTGCAGTCCAGTGACAACCATTATGTCATCTACCGGTCCCTATATATGTATTTTTAATCCACACTATGACTGTCATATTGTCAGTTGTGTATTTTACGGTGTATAATTTAGGGACATGTGGCCAGAACAGCTGAGATCGTCAGACAGGTATTAGCCTTTCCTGGCACAGAAAGATTCTAGTATCTTGGTAAATAAACTTTCAATATGGAAAACACCACAGACAGTATCGCTTGTAAATACTAGCTATTTAAGAGAGGCAAGCAAACAAAAACAGATCCCTTCAATCTGGTCTTTTAGGAGTAACAGAACAAAAAGGAAATAGTGAGTCTGAGTAGTTTGTATTGATTGACAAATATAAGTATGTGCTATAATAGAAAAATAAGGTTTGTCAAAACAACATGTAAATCAAGACTGAGACTCAAAGGAAGGTAATGAGAATCATGGCTGCAATTTGGAGCTGCCCTGTCCTGGCGTAATACCTACATGACAGAGGAAGCTACATCATTGTATCTGTGGCACAAAATGCAATGGTTTACAGCCTGAGAGGTTTGAAAAGCAATTCTAGCTGGTCATTCCCCTGAGGGACAGTGTGAGTAGACATGTCCTTTGAAAAGACTTCCCATTTTTCTCATCGTGAACGCTCTGGTCAGAAGAACTTGGCTTTTGGTAGGAATTGAGGATGGTTTCTCTTCCTATACACTGTCCAGGGCACTCGCCTTCTGAGCAGTAGCTTCGCCGTACACCAGGGACCTCTTCACTTCAGAGCTGCAGTGCTGACCCTTACCCTCCTACCCCTTCTACCCTGAGCAGCTGAAGGAGCCAACATGCAGATGTCAACATTCTTTTGGGCTTGATGGTGTTCTAAACAGCTGGCCTTTCTTTCCTGTCCTCCAGGAATCATCCTGGCTCTACACAGTTAATGGCATCCTTTCAAAAAATGGCGCCTGCAGATCAAAAGGATCCTGGGGGAGGGGGGGGGGGGAATGGACTCCATGCCAAAATGTTCTCCAAGGCAAAATTATCTGCTAGATTTAAAATTCCTTTACTCCTTTTATTCGAAGTCCTGTCCTCCAATTCTGAGAAATAAGAAAGAACAAAGGATATGTCATTACAGCTCGATCTTTTGGACCCAACAAAGTGGCTGTCAGAATCCTTTCTTTTCATGGTGAGGTGTGGGGGCTAAGAAATCAAAAATTATGTTTGTTTTTCTTTCTTTCCTTTTTTTTTTAAAAAAAATAAATTCTGCAATAGGGTGTGTGTGGAGAGAGACAGAGAGAGAGGGAAAGTGAGAAACCATCCAAGCACATGCACCCTAAAAATCTTTCTCAAAAAAAAAAAAAAAAGGTTTCTTTTTTTGTTTGTTTTTCTTTTTTATTTGTCATACCTATGTGGTCCTTGTGCCAGATTTATAGAAAGTCATGATTGTTTTATCTGCTAGAGACTGAAATGTGTTCCCTCCAAATTCATATGCTAATCTGCAATGGATGTTTGCTGTATTTAAAGTAAGGAAGTGGTTAAGGTTAAATGGGGTCATAAGGAGGAACCCTAGTCCTATTAAAATAGTGTCTTTATAAGGACAGGTGCCAGAGAGATTAGTGGTTCTCTCTCTCCGTGTAGGACTCATTAAAAAGCTAGTGACTGCGAGCCAAGAAGAAAGCCCCTAGGAACATAATCATTGAGCAACTTGATCTTGGTCTTTCCAGCCTCCAAAGCTCTTGGAAAATACATTTCTGTTTAAGCGACTCAATCTGTGGTGTGTTGTTATGGTGCCTATGCAGACTAAGACAATGTTAATAATGTAATAAGATTATATATATATATATATATATATATATGTTTCTTTGTCTCAAACACAGTAGAGCTAACACATCTGGATTAAAATTTATTTTGTAGGCTATTTAGATATTTCATAGAAGCAGGTATAACATACATCTTCATTGGACCTTCTCTTTTACATTTGCCTTTGGAGAAAATTGAGGCGCTGCATGAGATCAGCTGTGTAACTTTAAGGTCAAAATCTTCGTTTTTAAATTAAAAATGATACTTTTCAGCTTACCACACATCCGATTCATTAAATTAAGCAGCCATTATTTTTGGCTGTATTAAAGGCTCAAATTTCCCCCTAAGGATAGAGACTTGCAACAGTAGTGAATATTCAAAAGACTATTTGTTGAACAAATTAATTTACCATAGGCTTTGAAAGCCCAAACAACAGAGATGCCCAGGACTCAAAGAACTCACAGATGGGTGACAAAAACCACTGCTGGCAATGTCTAAGACCCAGACAGAATTGGAGAGGTGCCAGGAAAATGGAGCTGGGTAAATAATGCCCAATATCGTTTTAAGTGAGAAAAATGCAAATTTAGGACATGGTAGTTTAACACAGTTGGTAATTTTGACTCCCAGTAGAAAGTGTAAGCAAATAATTAGGTCTAGAATTTGAGGATTGTGAAAAACATTGTTGAAATTTAGGTCTACTTAGTCTCCATTGTTGCCTCTGAGAAGACATTGGAGAAATAAGAGCAAAAGACACTACTGTTAAGGGGCTTTATAGTTTTATGTATAGTTGAGTGATTCTTTTCAAGTTTATTTGCTTATTTTTCTCATGAGAGAAAGGGAGAGAGAGGCACCCCAAAGAGGATCTTCACACTGCAATCTACCTCCTAGTCTCAGTGGGCCTGGATCTCGGGTGTACACAGGCTGCAGTGTGCTCAGGAAGGTCCCAAGATGTGAAGCCGGGACCTTGAGATTCTATGTAAAAAGGGATGACACAGAAAAAGTTAACAATATATTGTCCAGGGAAAAATCAGGTTGTAAAACAAAAGAGTTCAATACTGTCGTAAATAATACAGAGATAGATATAACTGTACAAAGACTCCTGCAAGAGTCTCAAAATATTAGTGGTTATTCTGGGAATTGTTTTTCTCTTTCTGGCTTTCTTTTCTGCATTTCTAGTCTTTACATGACTAAGTCAAAGACAAGCTGCTTTTTTACAAAATTGCAAGATAGTAGTCAAAAGAAAAACGTCACAAGAGAACAGAAATATTGATTAGTGTATTGATTTTTTTGTATAGGAGTATATTTGAAGGAACACTTTTTTTTTTTTTTTTACTATTATGCGGAATTCTTATTAGATGAATGCTGGCATGTTCTATTAACTGCTGTTCTCAAAAAATGCCTTGTCACCAGAATCACCAAGGACACAGAAATACAGCTGGTAGGTTCTACCATCCTGATACAATAGACCTGAGTTGTGGCATAGAATTCCAACCACAGAAATTTGGCTGTATTATGGCACATCCATAAAAGTTTGATCTATTAACTGTGAGGTAAAGGAGACTACCTAATAACCTGGGAAGTTATTTATAGTATCTTAAATGAAAAGAGCATGTTGCAAAATAATATAATGTAATTCAAAATAAGAGAAATTTTTACATGCACACGTACTCCAAAAGAACATGGACCAAAACGTTAATGATAATTTTTTACTTTATAATGGAATGATTATTTTTATTTTCTTCTTTTAAATTTTTTACATTTTCCAAGTTTATTTTACATTTCTTGGGTTGGTTTGTAGTTATTTGTAAGTCATCACTTGCATTCCTTTCTTTATAAGGGTATAATTACAAAAGATAAGGTGACAAATTTGTAATAGAGATAAGTTTTTTCTTTCTTTTTTTTTTTTGAGAGAGCTTTTTGCTATAGGGTGCATGCGCTTGCTGGCAAGACAAAGAAAGACAGAAAGCGAGAAATCACCCACTGGGGGGATGGCCATGCCACAGTCCCTTCTCCTCTATTTTTCTTTTGTGATTTTGGGCACACATGCACAAGTGCCCATTATGAGTTTCAAGCAGCTGGTTCTGGGACTCGAACGATGGTGGGAGTCCAGCATTTTAACCACTATGCTACCTGCTGGTCCCAAGATAAGTTTTTACTGAAAAACCATTCTGTTTCATAAAAGAAAGATCCAGGAACCAAACTCAAAGGGTTTATCAGTTGGGATGAGCCCATTCAAGGTGTTGCCTCTACAAGGTGGTGAAATATGATTATTTGGGATACATTTTAAATCTAATCCTAATTTATATTTCCTGATTTAAATTCTTCCCTTTCTTGTTCTTTAGGTTGGTGTAGGTGGCATTCTTTTGCATAGGAGTGGTTGTGGTTATGTGTGTTTCCACGGTTAGTTTCCAACAAGAACTATTTTCAATTTATCTGTCCCCACATGGACTAGCTCCAGGACTGCCTCACCAATTAAATATAGTTTCACCAAGTTCATTAGTCATTTCTCCAAATTAATTGAATTTACATTCAGATCTGTTTATTGGGTGGTTGCTACATTAGCTCTATATTCTGCAGACTAAAAGTAAATAAGTCTTAAACCCCTTAAAAAAAAACCCTTGATTTAGGTTAAGAACTAGAGTTAAAAAAAATACATTTATTATAGTATGAAATACTGTGGTAAACTAACGACATGAGATATCCTGGTTACACATTAGAATTAATTTTGGAGGATTCTGAAAAAATAGAGCAGCTTTGTCTCTGTCAGCAGAACATCGAATAATCTAGTATAGGGCAAGGGCCTAGTGTCCACAGGTTTAAAATCCCTCCTACGTGATTCTAATCTATAGCCAATTGTTGGTATGCACTGTAATACAGCAACGAATTCTGCCTGTGGTGTTTAAGAAACAGCAATAAAGATATTCTTGTGGGGCAGGGTCTGGGTGGATGAAAAGAAGTTTGATAGAATATAATCAAGGCCAGCAGGTGGCATGGTGGTTAAGGCACTGGATTTCCACATGGCTGATCATGGTGCAAGTCCTAGACCTGGTGGCTTGTTTTCTTACTTTCCCTCTTTCTTTCTCTCCCCTTATCTCTCTCTGGTGAGCACATGTGCCCTGGAGCTACTTAAAAATGATAACAATGATAAACAAAATTAAATAAATAAAAAATTAATTGAAAAATTAAAAAGAAGATAACCTAACAGAAGAATGGGAAGTTCAAAGTCAAGAAGGCTGGCCAAGACCAGGATGATCTAGGAATTTGTAAATGTTCTTCGTAGTGAGAGTATTCAGGGAAAGAGGGCATAGAGGGTACTTTGAGAAGGGACAGAAAGGAACCTGAGAAGTTGGGTCTGGAAAATGAGTGGGCAGAACTTATCATGAGCCCACAGTGTGTGGGTATTTGGGCTTTAGGGAGGGGCCTGGTCACAGTGCCTGTGGAGGAGAGCTAAGAGGCCAAAAGGCAATGGAGGTTACTGGGCAGGATTCAAGCAACATTTCGGAGGCAGAAGGCACAGAATGTGTCAACTTCGGATGTTAGTCTATCAGTGATACCATTTCTGGAATTTTTTGAGCCTTCATTTCTGTTTGTCTTCCTCCAATAATAGGAAACACAGAGAATATTCTCTTGTATTCATGTATCATACCAGTTATTTTATCTTTTCTCTATACAGCTAGAGAATACTTAAGGGGAGATTTAAAAACTGTTTAATATAATGATAGGATGAGGTTGTGTGTGTATATATATATATTCGGTGTGTGTGTGTGTGTGTGTGTGCGTATGCAAGTATATATTCTGTGTGTATGTGTGTGTGTGCATGTGCATGTGTGTCTCCACAGATGTATTTTTTTTCTAATCATCAACAGTCACCTTCTGTGGACCATACACTGAGTGTAAGTCTGTGGGCTTTGTGAGCACAGTTCGGAGAACTCAAGGAGTCCAGACTCAGTCTGTGTTCCATTGTGCTCTCACGCTTGACATTTCAGAGTGCAAATATGTCTGGCAGGTATAAATAAGGGTGTTGCACCTCAGAGTAGGACCCATTTCCACCTTGCCGTTTCTCATCATGCACATATTCAGGGATGAATGTGCTGTTTTGTCTTCTAACATTTTTACAGTTGGAATTTTTTATGGAGCGCAATGGTGAGTTCTGTGGTTTCCAAGGTGAGGAAATGGATCTGCTGTTTATTCTTTTCTTCTTGCAGAATTCAATGCATTTTCAAATACCTTGAAAAGATGCTGGAATCAGAAAAAGGAGTTCTCAGTGTTCAGCCAGAGGACAGAAGAGGCGTCTGCTGCGCAGTACTTCCAGGTCAGGAAAGTTGCCACAAGTGGAATTGTTTGCTATGTTTCAAGGTGGCATGCGCCTGTGAACACACCTGGTTCTACTGCAGTGATGCTCGAAGCATAGTCCCCACATCTCCTGGACTTAAATCCCCACTCTGCCATGTAATAAGTTGTCAGGACTTGAGCAAGTTGCGGTTATCTTCCCAAGACTCAGTTTCTTCAGCTGAGGGACATACTTCATCAGATGGCTGTGATGATTTAATTTGACTAGATGATGCCCAATAAAGCACTTAGCATGGTTCCTGGCATGTGGGAAGTTCTACCAAGTGTAGCAACTACAATGATACTTATTACTGTCAGTGTTCATAGATTTGCCTCATGCTCCACCCTGCTCAACTGGCCCACCTGGTTCCACCAGGATCACCACCCTCACTATTTTCTGCCTTACTCCCACACTTAAACAGGATTTCTGTGCAAGTTCTCTTTCATACTCAAGGCTGATGAGGCAAGCCATCCTGTTTGGCCCTGGCCCCTTGTGTCTCTTAACATTAGTATTCTTTATCTGTGTTCTTTCCTAGCTTCTACTTGAAAAAGGGCCCTTGGAACTTATCCTGTCAGTTTCTAGGCCTGATTTTATTGTATGGAGCTGGCCTCAGAAGCATGCGCATTACTTAGAATTCTATACCCTACAATCAGGGCCAAAGTGGACGGGTCACCATGCCACTCCTGGCCTCAGCTACCCATTGTGTGAAAGGCTATGCCTACCTTGTCTGAGGTGGTTGTGAGAACCAGATGCTCAGAAAGGTACTGCCTTGTGGGTTGTTCACTCCCTCCTCCTCTTTCCCTTACAGTTTTATGGCTGCATTGCCCAGCAGCAGAACATGATGCAAGATTTTGTGAGGACGGCCACTTACCACAGAGCCATCATCCAGAACCACATTGACTTTAGAGAAAAGGTGATGCTGGAAGCAGGTTATTATTCCCATACCATTTTCAAAAGCCTTGTCAGGACCAGAATAAAAATGAAGCTTTGATAGAATTAGCAGATGACCCAGAAATTCCATTTCTAGCTATATGCGGGGATCTCAAATCTTCACATAAAAATAAGATTGAAGAACAAGTTTATTTTGGTGCTAAAAACAATTTTAATCCAGGAATTTTTTTCATAATATATGTTTTCCATTAATTTGTTGAAGACCCCTTGTATAGCCACAAGAACACAGGTATTCAAACAAATATCTGTACACAAATGGTCGTAGCCGGTCCTATTCTCAGTAGCTTTCAAAAAGTGGAAACATTTCAAACGCCCATCAGTTGTTGAATAAAAAAAAACAAAATGTATTCTAGCCACAGAAAAGAACATTATGAATGTTATTCATATGTATGTTATTCCTAAAAAGGCATGAAATGCTGCTCTATGATTCAATGTAGATGAACCTTAAAACCATGCTAAGTGGAAGAAGCCAGTCACAAAAGGCTATATGATTCCATTTACAAGAAGCATCTAGAATAGGCAAATCCATAAAGACAAAAACACACTTGTGGTTGCCAGGAATGGGATGGGGACATAGGGAAGGGGAAGTGATCGCTTCATGGGGACAGAGTTTCCTTTTGGGGTGTGAAAATGTCTTGGAACTAGATAGAGGAAATGATTGTGCAACATGATGAATGTACTAAATGACACTAAATTGTACACTTTAAAATAGTTCATGGTTAATTCGATGTTATGTGAATTTTGCCTCAATAGAAAAATTAAGTTTTGAGTGCCAAGAGCTCAAGAGACTGACTGCACTGTTTCGGTGTATAGAACAGGTTAGGGGCTTTATAGCTACATAATGAAAAGCTCTTCATGAGGCGCTACTTGAATTGTTTTCATAGATTCCACAAGTGCATGCATTTATTTCCTTCACAAAAGGGATCTGAATGGTGAATGATTGCTAACACATTTTACAACTATTGTCCATTTTTTTCCTACCAAAGTGTTCAAGATACTCAGCAGCTCATCTCATAGGCAAGTGTACTGGTCAGGAGAATCAGCAGCGCTAGGATCTGGTTTTATATTCTCTCTGAATTAGCTGCGTGATCTTAGGCAAACACTAAACTTCTCTGAGCCTCACAGTCTATCCTACTGCCATAATAATCGTAGATTCCAAGTCTTGGAGTTTTGCGACGTTAATTCCCCAGGAAGGATGTAGTAGGATTTTGAAACGGTGATCCTGATGACGATACTTCCCTGAATCAATAGTCATGTGACTGCTCCTCTCATCAAGAGGAGTCTAGCTTTTTATACTTTACCTCTGCTGGCTTTGTGACTTGCTTTGATAGAACAGATATGACGCTAGCCTCATGGCCTAGGGGTAGGGGTGCTGAAGCCCACATGTCTGACCACATGGTTTGAAGCCTTGCCCCATTAGCTTGAAAAGCACACTGGGCTCATGTGCATGTATACCCAAAACTCCGACAGGGTTGAAACATGGAAGAGAAGGGATTGCAGCATGACCACATCTTGTGGAGGGTGCTTTCTCCCTCTCCTCCTTTTATGTTTTTCTCTGGCAAGCACACATGTCTCTGGTATATTAAAATATATATATACATCTATATCTATATATCTATATCATCTATATCTATATCTATATGGCAAAGGTGATGTTGCGTGGCTTGTGGCTTTTGCTCACCCTCTGGGAACTCTGACTGCCATATGAAGAAGCCCAGTCTAGTCTACACGAGTCTGATAGAGGAGAACTGAGAAACTCCCGCCAACAGCCAGCACCAACTGCCAGACTTGAGAGTGAGGCCATCTTGGGCCTTCTAGTCCAATCGACCCTTTAGCTGAATTCAGAAACAGGAGCAAATCCAAGCAAGACCAGCAGAGAAACTTCTTGGCCCTTCCTCAGAATTCAGAGAACAAATAAATTGCTCTATTGAGCCGCTACATTTTTATGTAGTTTTTTATACAGCAATATGCAGGTACTTCAAAAACTTTGTGGAAAATAGAATGAAGTATGTTTACTTTAGTGCCAAAAATTTAGACATCCAAGCATAGTTTTTTTTCCCCCTTTATACTGCACATTTCCATGAACTCTTTGAAGTCCTCACAGATTTAATTAAAATACAAAGAAAGCTACACAAAAAAGTAGTGATCCGTAGCTCTCCAGCTAAAAGCTGATTTTTTCCATGACTTTCTTTCCTCTGTCATCTCCATTCTTCTATTGAGCCTATCAATGCATTGTTTATTTCAGTTATAGCATTTTTCAATTCCAATATTTCCATGTGGCTCTTCTTTTATTATCATCTATTTCTTTGCTAAGATTCTCTTTTTCTATTGGTTTCAGCAGTGCTCATTATGGCTGCTTAGAACTTTTTTTTGTAAAAGTTATTTAATCTGTATCATTACAGTGTTAGACTATCTTTTCCCATGGGAATTGAGATTTTCATGTGCCAAGGAATTTTGTCTTGTAGCCTGTACGTTTTGAATATTATACCAGAGAGTTCAGGTTGTATTTAAATCCTATGGAGAATGGTGCTGTTTTATTTTAGGAGGCAATCAGCCTGGCTAGGTTTAGGCTGCTGGTTCCATCTCACAGTTGATTTTCTGAGGCTGTGTTTCCTATGTCAACTCAGTTTTTAAAACTTTGACAGTATTATTTGGCTGTGTCCAGTGCGTGTCTACCAGTGATCAGTCTGACACTGGGGCGGAGTTCTCCAAGTTTTGGTATGCTAATTAGTATCAGATTCATGTGTACTACACAGCCTGGGGGGTAAACCTAGGAAATTTATAAGGAAACTGTATGAGTGGCTTTTTGAAGCTCCTTCCTCTCTGTGTTCATCCTGATACTTTATGGGTCCCTGGGACCGTTTTTAAGTCTCTTGCCAAAAACTTTCTCTCCCATGTGCCTCCAAGGCATTGCCCACCTCTTGGCCAAGCAGAGAGGACATAGAAACGCTGTCCCCAGCTTTTAGGAATGACAGTGCCACTGACTGGAGAGGAAGGCCTCCCTCCCTCATTGTTTTGGCTTCTATAGGCTATATACAATTACGGGGACTGGAGTGTGGATGAAGGGAGGACAGAGAAAGAAAAGAGAATGAAAGGAAAGAGGGGAGAGGGGAAGGAAAGAAAAAGGAGAGGAAAAAGAAGAGTCCCATGTCTGCATTAGGAATCTCTGTTATGCTCCTAGAGCCAGAACAGAGGGCATCTCCAGGAGCTGTCCACACCGTGGTGCCGATTTCTGGTGTGTGGTGTGTGGCATTCAGCCCAGGCCCAGAGACACTTCCTACAAGCTAGATCTCATGCTCTGGTGGATGAGCGTTACAAGTAGGGAAAAATGAAAGACTGGAAATGGCCGTGTTTGGCTAAAAGGTCTCATATGTTGTATGTCTTGGGGTCCCCAGGGAATCTTGCTTTGCCAGTAGGACATGACTGGTTGGCAGTTTTGAAGAAAACCTTCCTAATGAAGAGGATCTGATTATGACAGATGGGCAGGTTGAAGATGGAGTGCAAAAACTTGTTTTTTTATTCTGTCACTTTATCAAATATTCAAGTTAGTAAATAAGCAATCTTGTTGAGCTACAGTAGGTTATTTTTCTGTTTGGAAAAAAAAAATTGGGGGACCAGCAGTTGGCGTAATGGCTATGTCACTGGACTCCCATGTAGTTGACCACAGTTCGAGTCCCGGACCCATTGGCTTAAACTCATGCCAGGCGCATGTGCGTTCATGCCCAAGATCCCGAGAGGAGAATGAAGGAGAAGGGATTGTGGCATGGCCATCCCCCCCGGGGAGGTTATTTCTCTTTTTCTGTCAGTCTCTCTCTGTCTTTCTGGTGAGTGCACATGCCCTATAGCAAAAACCTCTCAAAAAAAAAAAAAAATGGGAGGTCAGCAGGTGGCATGGTTAGAGGCACTGGACGCTCACATGGTCAATTGTGGTTCAAGTCCTGGACCTGGTGGCTTGCTTTCTCACTTTCCCTCTCTCTCTGTCTGATCAAACTGGCAAAAACTACTGCTACTACTACTACTACTACTAAATAAATAAAGTTAAATAAAATAATTCTTTTTTTTTCCTTTTTTTGGGGAGGTTTTTGCTATAGCGTGCGTGCGTTCACCAGACAGACAGAGAGAGACAGAGAGACAGAAAGCGAGAAATCATCCCCCAGGGGGGATGGCCACGCTGCAATCCCTTCTCCATTCTCCTCTTGGGATCTTGGGCACGCATGTACACGCGCCCGGCATGAGTTTAAGCCACCGGGTCCGGGATGCAAACCGCGGTCGACTACGTGGGAGTCCAGCGACATAGCCATTATGCTAACTGCTGGTCCCAAATAAAATAATTCTTAAAAAATGAACCCTAAGTTGTCAATATCTTCTTCATGGTTTGAAGATGTTTTCTGGAGGTAATAGTTTTATCTAGGTGAATTTCTCTCCCTTTAGAGGGACTTAGTTTTAATCTACAATCAATTTTCTATTATCTATTTTATATATTATCCATAATCTCTTTTTAATTATAGTTACAACTTCTAAAGACCAGTCCCTGAATTACTAATTGTGCTAATAATTTCCATTATACGAATCTTTCACAGGTTTATTTACATGGGTTATGTCACTTAGACATTTCATTTATGTGCCTTTTCTTCTATAACAATGAAGATATTAGAGCGTGTCATCTTTATTTACATGAGTTATGTCACTTAGCCATTTCATTCGTGTGTCTTTTCATCTATAATAATGATGATACTAGACCATGTCATTTTTAAGATCTCTCCCAGCTCTAACTTTATTTGATTTTATGAAATACCCTTTTCCTGCCTGCTTGAAATGGGTTTATCTGCCAATAAAATAAAATAGGCATCCATCTGTTAGGGTTTATGAAGGTGATAATTAGTCACATGGTTGATAATTAATTATATCCCTTTCCCCTTTAGAGTTCTGAACCAATTTAGAAATAGACACAAATATCAGGTACAAATCACAATATCAGCTTTGTTATTGGTGTTGCTGTTTGGAAAATGGTGCATAGACCTTTGACTGAATAAAGTGCCTATTCCTTCTTTCTCCAAACAGAACTCACTTGTGTATAGAACAACTAGTTTCCCAGACAAGTCCAGTGACTGCCCCTCAAGCTTCCCATGTAGGGGGTTCAAGAAGTCATGCTTGAATAGGGGTGGCAGGCGGGCACCTTCCAAGACCCTGAGCTACACATGCTCAGTGTCATCAGTCAAATGAGTCATTCCTGCTGTGGGGAGAGAAAAGGAAGGGTAAATAACTACTCTAATACTCCTCCAATACTGCCCTCTCCTGGGAGTTTAGTTTATTCCTTCTCTCTGAAAACCGAAGTAGCAAACTATCCCTGTTCCCATGTTTGAAGAATCTTATCAGTTCTAGACAAACCAACATCAATCGCAAATCCAAAATCTTTTTAGTCCTTTTTTATTTGCTTTCTTCTTACTGAAGCTCTTTCTAGAATAAGCCCTGTGAATCTGTAGAGGATACTACCTTTCCACTAAACCCTTACATTCTTCGAAGTTGGTTATCTAAAAGGGCATGAGTTTAGAATGACCAATACCAGTGGCTATTATCATCACTTGCTGATGAACTACCTACAGGCAAGCAGTAAGCTTTAGGCTTCCCACCCACTATTTCCTTTCATCTTCATTACAACTTTGTGAGATAAATACTAGTATGATTGCTTTTTAGGAGATAACAGAAGTAAGCTAAAAGAGTAGATAAATTTCATGCTTTTATATGACTCGAAAGGAAAAATGCAGGGCCAGCCCTACAGATTAGCAGTTGAGGGAGTAAGATCCAGACGACCAATGGCAGTTCAGATCCTGGTCTCAGAAGCTTGAAAAGCACTCTGAGTGCATGTGCAGTCATGCCCCCAATCCTGACAGGAGGAGAAATAGAAAGGAACTGTGGCTTGACTGTACCCCATTGGGCATACTTTCTCCCTCTCTCTGTCTCTGTCTCTCTCTGGTGAACATAAACACCCTCTGGCAAATGAAGAAAAAGAAAGAAGAAAGAAAAGGGGAAAGGGAAAGGAAGGAAAGGGAAAGATCAGGATTAAACCTACTTAGTCTTACTTTAGAGGCACACATATAACCCCTGAAGAGTATTGCCCATGGGAAGGTGGAAAGGAACTGGGGTGTGACTAGAGCCCACTGGGGATACTTTCTCCCTCTCTCTGTCTCTGTCTTTCTCTGGTGAACACAAACACTCTCTGGTAATTAAAAAGAAAGAAAAGAAAGAAAGGAAAAGACCAAGGTAAGACCCAATTATTTTTACTTTAGAGGCTATACATATAACCCTTGAAAACTATAGCCCATGGGAAGGTTAACTGAAATTGCTAAGTGAGACTTTTGTTGCTCTAGGCCTAAGGTGGGGATGAAAACATCTTGGTTACTTAAACATCTTCATTAATGTATGAGGTAGCATTGCACAATGGTTATGGTCATTCTTTCTAGAGTCAGAGAGCTAAGTTGAAACTCCAGCTTGGCCACTTATCATGCACTTGCCATAGACCTTTATTTCTTTTCTTTTGCAATTTTGGGCGGGTTGTCCTCCATCTCTGGGCTTTGGTTTCCTTATCTGTAAGATGAGGACAACAATAAGAGTAGTAGCTATTTCCTAGAATCTTTGCAAGTTCAGGATGATACCATGCGTATGAAGGACTCAGTACATTTTAGCAAGTATTATTATTACTGGTGGTCTTGAGGAATGGCGCCACAATTTCTGCCTTGACTATATTTTAAATCTTTCAAATCTTGATTTTTCCATTCTGCCTCCTCCATGCAATTTTAATGAAAATCCTTTCTTGGCCAGAGCACTGCTGGCTGAGAACTCCATTTGGAATCCATCCAGGAAACTGACCCCGCTGGAACCCACCCCAACTCCCCTCCTTGGAGTTTCTGCTAATTGCCATCTGGCTATTTTTAGTTTCCTCAAGTGCACGCTGGGCATAAGCAGGGAAAGTCCATCCTGCTGAGGGTGTGGGGCTGTGGGAGCTGTGGGGTTTTAATTTGGAAATGTTTTGACACTTCATTTGTCAGGGCACCAGTTGCTTGTGAGAGTAAGCAGGAGCTGAGAGCTTATTATTTTTTAAAATCAGCGCTTTTGCAGAGGAGAGAATCCCCAGTTGCAACAGCTGCTTAGTGCCTCCAAATGTGAGGTTGGCTTAGGCAGAAGGGATTTAGGGATTTGAAGGCTTAAAAGAAAACATAAATAACAACAAACATGCAAAGCAACCTGTTCAGACTGCTAGTTGATATTCAGATTTGCAGAACCTGAGCTTTGGCTCTGTTCATGTGAGTTTTCTTTGGTGTGAGCTTATCATCAGTTGGTGAAAGGCTTTGAGTCCATTTCTAATCCTGATCTGAAAGTCTCCTTCACCTGGCACGCTAATGAGGTCTGAAGGTAATCATTGACCGGAATAAAGGCTGCTGTATATGTGCATAGTCCAGTCTGTAAGCTTCCTTCCATTTATTCTAATCCTCCACTTTTCACCCTGAGCATCTTTGTTAACCCAGAGGCAGCAGATCCTTGTCCAAAGCTTTGTATGGAAACAGGAAGAGAAAATGACTCATGATTCCTGCTAGGTGCTTTGCATATCCTATCTCATTTAATCCCTATGCATTTGTTAGGGTTTTTAGAAGTCAGCATCAGAAACCAACTCTGTTAATTAAAAAAAAAAAGAAAAAGAAGCATACAGGAACATCACAGAAATAGGCTTGGAAGCTACATAACTAGAATAATTTCTGAAGTATGCTGCAGGATTGATCTCAGGAAGACAGCAGTTCAGCCGGACGCAGGCACAGCAATGTGTACAGACTTCACCCAACATGAATCTTGGGTGTTATCTGTCCTTAGAATCCCACTTTGGAGGCCCTGGATTCTGGAGGTAGCTGTGACTTCACTAGAGTGGATTCTGTGTAGCTCCTGCACCTTCAAACCATAAGTTTTCCATGCTTTAGCTACAAAGATACTGAAAAGAGCATCCGGTACCTTCACTTTCCTAGCAGAGGCTGGTGCTGCTTCATAAGGCAAGGCAGCCCCCAAACTTAAGAACGGAACCCAAATGCTGAGAGACACAAGAAGTGGCAAATGTCCATGACATCATACAACAAACAAATGCAAATATATGTATATATACATATATATATATATATATATATGTATACACACACACACACACATATATTTATTGGAGATGTTTTTGCTATAGGGCACGTGTGCTTGCCAGAGAGACAGAAAGCAAGAAATCACCCCCAGGGGGTGGCCACACCACAGTCCCTTCTCCATTCTCCTGTCTGGATCTTGAGCACGCACGCACATGCGCTAGGTGTAAGTTTAAGTCACCAAGTCTGGGACTCGAACCGCAGTTGACTGCATGAGAGTCCAGCGACATAGCCATTACACCAACTGCTGGTCCTGTAAATCATATTTTTTAAGCTGATAGTATAGATAAAGGGATCAAAGCTATAAAAATTTAACTAGCTTTAGGGTACATCTCTACTAAGTGGTAAAGTTATGTGCAAACAGATCTGTCTTTATCCAAAGCCTATATTACAACATGATTTGGGGAGGGACAAAAAGCCATTTTTAAAATATTGATAAACAGATATTTATCAATGTGAATTTTGGCATGTGTATGGGGAGAAGGATGTGATAGCGAAAAAGTTTCTCGTTTGTGTGTATGTGCGCACATGTATATGTATTTCTTTTTCATGGCTTAAGCTTCAAAGGCTGATTTAGGTTTCTAGGGCTGCCATAACAAATACGATGAACTGAGTAGCTTAGTACAACAGAAATTTATTGCAGTAGAAGTACAAAGTCAAGGTACCATCAGGGCTATGCTCCCCTGAAGGCACTAGGAGAGGACCCTTCCCTTCCCTTCCTAGCTTCTGGAAAGCCTTGGGGTTCTTTTCTTCTAAGTATTGCTCTAGCCTCTGCCCTAGCTGCTACATGGTGTCTCTCAGTGTCTCTATGTAAATTTCTCTCTTCTCTTCATGACATCAGTCAGATTAAATTACAAGGGTACCTTAATCAGTGTGACCTTATCTGGGCTTGATTGCATATAAAATTATCTTATTTGCAAATAAGATCGCATTCATAGGTTCTGGAGAGACATGATGTTTTCAGAGATGGACACTATTCAGTCTAGTATAGAGGACAGGTTCAAGTTAAATTATTTATCCCAGTAAGTCATCGGGTTTTAATTCTTTGTAATAGCGATGAAGAAAAAGGGGTTAAAAAAAATGGGCCTAAGTTTTAATTGGTCTCTTTGGTCATTTAAGCCCAATTTCCCGATGGTGAGTGTGAGTAGATGGTGTATCTGCTTCAGAGACCTGCACTGGAATAGAATCTGTTCCTGAAAGGTTGTTGGTGAAAGATGCTAGTCAGCCAAAGAAAATACTTGCATTTGGTGTGAAAGCAAAATGTAATTATTTCCTCTCCTTCTTCTTCTCCTCCTCCTCCTCCTCCTCCTCCTCTTCTTCTTCTTCTTCTTAAAAGAGATTTTCACTATAGTGTGTGTGTATGCTCGCTGGAGAGACAGAGAAACAGAAAGTGAGAAATCACTCCCTGGGCTGTGCCACAATCCTTTCTCCTCCATTCTCCTCTTGGGATTTTGGGCACACACGCACACATGCCTAGTATGAATTTAAGCCACTAGATCTGGGTTGGCAGGAGCTAACATTGCCAAACATTACCAGTTTCTGTTGTGGAGAGAAGAGAGCATGCCGAATCACACTCCTAGTTCTTAAATCTTCCACCTGAAATTGGCCTGCGTTACTGCTGGCCACAACATGGGCCACTCCTAATATCAAAAAGTCAGGAGAATGTGTTCATAAAGAGAATCAGAAATATTCGGTAAATGACTATCACACCAGACATCACTTTTGCAAACTTATTAAAGTAGGGGGAGATTGTTAAAGAGAATTCTCAGTATACCAGGTGTGCGTGGGAGGTGGTTAGGAAAGAAAGGGGTTTGAAGGATAAATATTCCACTTACATGGTTTTATTGGGATTAACTTCTGCCTGGTGCATACAAGGCATGTTAGAAAATTCCTACCTAGGGGAGACCAGCAGATGGCATAATGGCTATGTCGCTGGACTCCCATGTAGTCGACTGTTGTTTGAGCCCTGGACCCAGTGGCTTAAACTCATGCTCGGCGCATGTGTATGTGTGCCCAAGATCCTGAGAGGAGAATGGAGAAGTGATTGTGGTGTGGTCATCTCCCCGCGGGGGGGGGGGGGGGGGAGATTTCTTGTTTTCTCTCTCTCTGTCTCTCTCTGTCTTTCTGGTGAATACATAGCAAAAACTTCTCAAAAAAAAAAAAAAAAAAAAGAAAAAGAAAAAGAAAAAGAAAAATAAACTTCCTACCCAGGACTGAGTTTCTAAACCTTTATTCTATCTCTGAGAACATGCCATGAAGGGCTATTTTAGGTCTACGAGTGACCTACTGAAGGCCCATACCAAAGACTCTATATGACAGTAACTTGTAAAGTAGATGACTTAAAATATATGTACTTTCTAGGATTAGAATGTAAGTAGATAGAAAGGATAAGGTCAGGAAAAAGCAGTTAAATTAGATAAAACAATCAATTAATAAGCTCTTCAAAGTATTGTGCTAGGGACCAGCAGTTAGTATAATGGCTATGTTGCGGGACTCCTACGTAGTCGATTGCGGTTCATGTCCCGGACCCAGTGGCTTAAACTCATGTCGGGCACATGTGCGTGCGTGCCCAAGATCCCGAGAGGAGAATGGAGGAGAAAGGATTGCAGCGTGGCCATCACCCCTCAGGGGTGATTTTTCGCTTTCTGTCTCTCTGTCTTTCTGGCGAGCACACGCGCCCTATAGCAAAAACCTCTCAAAAAAAAAAAAAAAAAAAAAAAAAAAAAAAAAAAAAAGCATTGTGCTAGCACTGACCCAGAACTGAGCACTGGTACTTTGGAGGTTTTACCTAAATCCTCTTTACATTTAATTACTAAGTTTGATATACTGGCACACTTGTTCAGTTTCAGAGTGTAGCTTAGGTTTAGCATTGAGAAGTTGCAGAAACCCAGAAAGGACAGACTCACAGACAAATGTCAATGAACATGTTGTTTTTCCTATAACTACCGCCGATGTCTTAACCTAGATTACCTAAATCACAGACGTTGGGACAAAGACTTCTGTGCTGGCACTTTGTGAGGGAATGAAACCTCAGGAAAGCAGAGGTAGAAGTCAGCAGAGGCAGGGATGAATGGAGAGCAAGTACGAGGAATACATCCCTGATCTGGCCACAGCGTACGGAAAACTCACTGCTTGCTTAGCCCCATGGCCTGGTGGTTAAGGGATCCAGGTCCCATGGGACTGACTATGGTTCGAATTCCAGCTCTGGTGGCTTGAAAAACATGCTGAGCATGTGTGTGCATGCCCAGAGTCACAACAGGATGGAGAAATGGAGAAGGGATGATGGTGTGACCACACCCTATCGGGAGGGCCTTTCTCCTTTCCTTTTTCTCTCTGTCTCTCTCCAGTGAGTGCACATATCCTTTGGCAGTTAAAAAAGAAATGACTGCTTGGTTTCAGAGGACATCTTCAAAGGGATTGTATGAAGCAACCCCATCCTCAGTTCATCCAAGGGGAGAAAGGAGAACAATTTATTCCCATCTCCCATTGGTCAGGGGATGCCCCCATAGGTATCAACTCTTTTGCTCTTCGAGAGTGCATGTACATGAGTGTCATGCAGGTTCTATCGTGCTTCCACTTCTCTTGGTCCCACAGTGAATTCTTAGTTCTTATTCTTACTGTATTTTCCTGAAGTATTACAATAGTTTTCCGACTAAACTACTTTTCATGCTTGTACTAATTAAGCTATATTTGACTTTAAGTAGGATAAAATCTCTACTCATACTGGCTAAAACAGTCAAAGGTAGTGTGACACCATGGTGTTTTATCCAATTATTCTAAGTATCACATCCAAATTTAACCATATCTGGGAAATAGGTATTTTTTTATGTGTCTCTTTAAAAGAAATGAAACTTTTCCCAACACACTGTCATAGCAGACTTCCTTTCAGACCTTATTAACAAACTCACTTCACACACTCAAGCCTAAACTCATTATTGCCAGGAGGAAAGAAACCACCCAGGACTCCTCTAGACCAATCCGAATCCCTCTTTCGGACTGATTAATCACATGAAGGAAGGTAAAGAGTAGAAGTTCTGGGGGCCGGCAGGTGGCGTGGTGGTTAAGGGCTCTGAACTCCCACATGGCCAACTCCAGGTTGAGTCTAGGACCTGGCAGCTTGCTTTCTCACACACTCTCTCTCTCTGTCCCTCTTTGGTCAAATTAAATAAATAAATAAATAAATAAATAAACAAACAAATAAAGTTAAATAGAGAAATAATTCTTAAAAAAAGAAAGAAAGAAAGTGTAGAAGTTCTGACTGGAAGGAGGAAGAGGGGACCAATGTTATTGAGGAACCACCAGTGACTGACACTCTGATCTTGTGGCCCTCCAGTCTATGCCACATGTATAATGTTGCTGAAATGCAACTAGGAAATTATTCTTCTGTTTAAAATTGTTCGCTGGGGGCCAGCAGGTGGAAGAGTGGTTGAGGTTTTGAACTTCCACATGGCTGACACGGTTCGAGTCCTGGACCTGGCAGCTTGCTTTCTCACTTTCCCTCTCTGTCTCTCTTTCTGTCTCTCTCTGGTGAGCACATGTGAAAAAATAATGATAATAATAAATAAAATAAATGTCTAAAATAAATAAAATTGTTTGATGATCATTCCTTGCTTAAGTATCAAGGCAGGTCTTGCACACAAGATTGTCTATGTGCAAGCCCCCGCCAGTTTCTTGGGCTTTTGCCTTGGCCCTGTTTATGTCTCAACAATGCCCAACCTCTACATCCAGCAATTTACTGTCTCCCAAAGGCTCTATCATTCGTAGTTACATGCCTTTGTTCACACTTTCTGAAGCTCCTGTCATTCCCTCAATTCAAGTAGCACAACATTGACTCACTTTTCAATTTGTACTACCCAGGTCACCTCAATAAATCTCTCCAGACCCCTTTGCAGAGTAGAGTTGTCCTATTTCACATCACACTGTGCTCTTCATGTAATGCTATCATCATATTCTTTCTTTCTTACATGCTCTTATATTCGTCTTTCTGCTGCCAGATACTGGGCTTTCTTCACCTTTGCATTCCCAGTGCCTTACAGTACTTGGCACAGTGGGTACTATGGGGCTCTTAAAAGACATCTGATGAATGAATGGGAGTGCTTGAGGACTTAGAGCTTGGTGATCTAGTCCAACTCTCTTAGAGCATGGAGCAGGGGTTAATTGTGGAGAGAGAAATGAAGAGTGATCAGCAAACTTTGTTTATTCCCCAGTCAGAGAAGAAAATAGTAGTAGAACTGGTAAGGGAGTGGTTAAAGATTAGCGATGAGCTTCCCTCTTTTCTGCCAGTAAACCAGGCAGAATGAAACACAGGTGCTCATAAGCGTTAATTCTGCATTATTTAAACACACATAGCCCTCTGGTGAGAGCAAGTTTCACTGCACAGCAGATGTAGAATTCTGTCTTATGGGGAGCTATGACTGCAGAATACTTCTTCTGTAATGAAAGTGCTAATTATCTGAACAAGGTTCAAGTCCATGCTGCACAGGCTAGAAAATGGTCACTTTCTTGGCCTTGAGAGGCTTTGAAATTTTTCTTCTCAGACAAAAGCCAGAGTAACAGATGTGATGGAGAACAAAAGGCTGTGCAGTTTCCTCGTTCTGTTACTGCCTGGAAATTGTCAGCCACACTGTCAGTCCATAGTTGGGACACTGGAAGAATCGGGTGCAGTCTGTGGAGGTAGGCGGCCCATGGCAGCTAACAAAGATAAAGTACATGACTCTGTCGGGAACAGGGAGCATATATAATTTGGGGTGACTAGTGGAGGTGACTACAAAGGAGAAAAGAAATGACAGCTGGAAGGAATGATGGCCGTGGAAGTGCACAGGTAGGTAGAGCACAGAGTTTAGACAAGCCAGGCACACGACAATGGCAATTGGGGTATTGTAAATTCAGAGCAGCCATTGATAGGTTCAAACAAAGATTAAATAAGTAATAACCAGCATCTCTCGAGAAACTGTGATAGTCGGGACCTCAATATTTGGAGACAGTTATGAACAGCTGAAGGAAAAAAAAATAACAGGCTAAATGTGGGCAATAGAATGATAATAGGAATAATAAAAAGAGGACCTTGGGGCTAGCAGATGGCATGGCAGTTATATTGCTGGACTCCTACATGGCCGACCACAGTTTGAGTCCCGAACCTGGTAATTTGAAAATCATGCTGGGCATGTGTGCATGCATGCCCAAAATTCCAGGAGGAGAATGAAGAAGAGATGGTAGCATGGCCATCCCCCCTGCAGGGTGATTTCTCACTTTCCCTCTCATTGTCTCTGCTTCTCTCTCTCTCTCTCTCTCTCTCTCTCTCTCTCTCTCTCTCTCTCTCTCTCTCAGCAAGTACTCACACTTTAAGGCAAATACAAAAACAAAAACGAAAACTAAAAGAACCTAGGGGCCAGCAGGTGATGTGAGGCTTAAGGCAGCTGAATCCCACATGGCTACTGTGTGGTTTAGTTCTGGACCCAGTGGCTTGGGGGAAACGAAACAAAACAAATAGGATAGGACTAGGTCATTTTAAAATTCATCTCTACCTTTTGTTAAGTGTATGCCTCTAGCTTCATCGGACTCTCAGACTCTTTATCTATAATATGGAGAAAAAAATAGTACCCACCTTAGAGATTTATCATTGCCAGTCAGTAAAGTACTAGAGGGTATGTATACAAGGAGTAGGTATTTACCTTTACTCTTTTATTCAGGATTGCTTGGCTTCACACTTCGTAATGACAGATATTTCTTGTTAATTGTAACCTAGGAAATCTGTATAAATAGCTTTGAACCTATCTGGAGCTATATTAGCTTTGTCCAAACATTGTGCAGGATTTTTTTTTGACCTCAAGAACAAGTAATTAAAAATCATCTGTATAGATGAAAGGGTGCCCATATCGTTCTAATATTTTAAAAACTGTTTGCCAATAAATTCCCAGAATACTTGGACCAATTATTGGCTCCTGGTCCTTCTGTATTATTTTCTGGTAGGGCCCACGCAAGCCCCAAATCAGCCATGCGTACAGTTACTGCCTGTGTATCCAGTGAACAGGGAGGATGAATTCAGTCTCCAGAGAAACACTGTGCCCAAGAGCTAAGTGGATTGTAATGTAATGGTAATATGGCAAGGTCAAAAGAAAGTCATCCTTTAAAGGATTCTTAAAATCACTGGGTTCAAGAACACTCATTATGTGGGTACAAGGTGACTTCTTGGGGAGAAAACAAGGTTTGCATCATATTTTTTGGACCATGAATCTGTTCTTGATTTGTGGGAGTGAGATACGTTTTCATTTATTTAGCTCATTTCATAAAGATTTAGTGAGTGTCTCTACTATGGGCCAAACCCTTTGCTGTGTGTCAAGGATTCAAAAGGGAGTGAGAAACAGATGGGGTCCCTCCTCTAATGAAGATTACCGTCCAGGGGAGAGAGCAGATACTAATCAGATAATCACTCATTGCATGAAAAATTCTAACTGTGATGAGTGTTGTGGGAAGAGTAAAAGGAGGTAGAGACAAGACAGTATACAACAGGAGGACTTAGTGGTCCAAAGGACGAATTGGTGGATCAGTCAGCATCCCTGGAGGAGAGAGACGGCACACACATCAGGGTATTGTAGGAAAGGTAAATAACAGGACTGTTTACATAGGTGTGGACAGAGTCAAGGGAACGAACAAGGGCTGAGGAAGCACCTGGGCACTGGTTAGAGTGGGGGACCTGTCACCACCCGTAGACCTAAAGGTGGTTACTGGAAATTTGAGAGAACAGTCCTAGCCATAAAAGCTGGAAGCCCAATAAGAGCTGTGACTTTTGCTAGGAGCGACACACCTAATTAGTGGAGACCTAGGAAAAAGGAAACCAGAAGAATAAATCCTCTGATCACACTGTCCTCACTCCCTCTGACTTCCTATTGTGTTTCTCTCAATTGATCTCAATTAGAGTTCAAAGGCAAGGGAAGCCTATTGGTGCAGTTCCCATAGGTCAGGCTTCTGACAAAGAGCTGACCAGACAAGAACAGAGGGTTGATCTCGAGGAATAAATAGAAAATACCCAGCACAATAGGCATTGAGCAAGTTTAAAAAAATGACAATGAATTGATAACATACAGTATGTGGTAGGGAGCCACCCAGGCAAAGGGAGCTGCATGTACTAAGATCCTGTGGCAGAAAGGAACATGGGACCTTCCAAAAAGGCTTGCATCAAGATAGAAAGATTTGACAGATGGCTAACTAGAATAGTTATTACGAGAATGGTTACCACGCTCAGATCATAGTCAAGAAGAAAGGGTGAGATCAGGAGGGGAGAGAGTAAAGAGTCAGGTCTGTGAGATGAATTGGAGGCCAAGAAATAAGAACTAGGCCAGAATGCAGAAGACAAGGAGGAGTGAGGGGAATAGTTGAGAGTATAAATACTGAATAAGACAAGGGCATCCTAAGTCCATCCTTCTTGGGTACTAGCTTGTGATGCAGATGTACTCTAAGAGTCCAAATGGTTGAGAAAAGCCATAGGCCTTTTCCAGAAATATTTCAAAGTGATGCTGAAATGGGGAGGCTGCCATTTTGGGTCATCTCATTCAGTCACATAGCCAATAAATGTTTATTAATTGCTTTTTATGTCTTTCATTGTGTTAGCTAGGCACTGAGATAAATGATGTAATTCTAGTCTTTGGGAAGCTCATAGACTAACTGGGAAAATTAATATGGAAAGAAGTACACGAAATTTCCTGTGATAAGTGCTATTAGAGAGTGACATATAAGGTATCAGAGAGCCCAGCCTAGACTAACTGTGAAGTCAGGAAAGCATATATAAGATGTGAGAGCTGAGACAGGTCTTGAAGGAAGAGTTTCCCAAGTAGAAAAATTAAAGAAGGGAGTCTCACCCAATGGAAATGAACTAATAAGCAGATACCTACTGGTACAACCCAACGATCCCTGGGCCAGTCAGTGGTATGGTTGGTGTGGTGACTAGGCCCTATATGACTGGCTATATGGTTTGAGTCTTGGACCCCACAGCTTGAGAGAGATCTCAGTGCATGTATATGCATGCCCCAAATCCCGAAAGGAGAAATGCAGGATAAGGAATTGTGCTGTGGCCATTCTCCATAGGTGGGTGCTTTCTCACTTTCTCTCTCTCTCTCTCTTTTCCTCTCCCCACCTCCACCAATGATCACATGCACCCTCTAGTTGATTATCAACCAATCAATCAATCCCCCCCAAGTCTTAGTGGTTTACCATAATTTATTTCTGGCTGATGTCATGTTCAGTGTGTTCTGAGTAGCCTTTCCCAAAGTGGTATTCTGGAGATTCCTAGCAATTCAGGTACTTTCAATCCTCAACAGGTGATCTCCATTATCACTGCATAAATATCAAAGAGTGGGGGCCAGACAGTCATTGTGGTTAAGGCAATTGGATCCCACATGTCCTACTGTGTGGTTCAAGTCCCAGACCCAGTGACTTGAAAAACACACTGGGCACATGTTCATCTGTGCCCCAAATTCCAAAAAGAGAATGGAGAAGAAGGGATTGAAGTATGGCCACCTTCCGTGGGTTAGGGTGATTTCTTTCTCTCTCCCTCCCCACCCCATCCCCATCTATCTCTGGCATGTGCATCCACCCAATGGCAAAATCTTTTAATAAGAAAAAAATTTAAAGCATGTAAGGAAGGTATGCTGACCCTTACCCTGCCTTGGCCCAGAAGTGTTATTTATTAGTCTCTCTCACATCCCATTGGCTATAACTAGTCATATGAGCACAAGTAGCTGCAGAGTTGTAGGGAAATGTTGTCTTGGCTAGGCAGCTGCTTCCCAACAACTGTACTTTGAAAGAGCATGAGCACGTGATAGATTGAAGGAGCACAGAATCTTGGAAAAGGACAGAATTCCTGAGCCTAGAAGGGAGAGGAATTTAGCAGAGGCCAGAATGGCCAATAATTGCTGGACTGCTCAGGACTGAGTACAATATACCAAAGAGACCATCTCCTTTTTCAGCAGAGTGAAACCATCATGGGTGTGATATGATCCTATGTGCACCTCGTCACAGTCACCTTTTCTCTCGTCTTTTGCTACACGGAAAGGGGACATATGGCACAGAAATATAAATACTGTATTCCCATACAAGTCCTGCCAGTAACCAACTGTGTTACCTTGGGTCAGCTACTTAGTATCTCCAAGCCTCAGTTTCCTTATCGATGTAATAAGCACAAAACTATCACTGTTGGGAACCAGCAGTTAGCGTAATGGCTATGTCGCTGGACTCCCACGTAGTTGACTGCGGTTTGTGTCCCGGACCCGGTGGCTTAAAACTCACGCCGGGTGCGTGTGCGTGCGTGCCCAAGATCCCAAGAGGAGAATGGAGGAGAAGGGATTGTGGCGTGACCATCCCCCCTGGGGGGTGATTTCTCACTTTCTGTCTCTCTGTCTCTCTCTGTCTGTCTGGTGAGTGCATGCGCCCTATAGCAAAACTCTCTCCAAAAAAAAAAAAAAAAATACTATCACTGTTTACCTTAGGGAGGCATGGAGATCAAATAGATAATGTCAGAGGATCATCCTTTAAAAACTATAAACTATTCTACAGGTACAAGAGGATTTTATTACTCTCTTTTCCTCTGTGTTGGGGGGAGATATTTTTTCCCCAGGGCCTCAAAGTATAGCTTAATATCTGCCAAGTTCCTTAAATATACTTAGTTCGCTGATGATCTACTAATGTAGAATAAAAAGTAGTTCAATATAATCTTCTTCAAGGACAGATTGTGTATATATATGTATATATACATATATATATATATACACACACACACATACATACACACTCACATACATGTACATATACAATCAGAAGCAGCTTCAAGACTTCTGAGCTGCTGTGTAAGAAAGTGTAATAGAATTATCTGTATTAACATCCTCTCTTCTGCACAGTCTTGAAAACTCCAGCTGGAAAGGGCTCAGGCAGTGTATTTCCATTAGAATCTAAGCACCTGCTTTCATTGCTAATTTTTCACTATAGAATTTATCCTTTGATCTCCATGGCTTAATACCCGAAGTTACATAGCTTACCTAGCAAAATGTCCCTCTACTTCCTCACTTTCTCTTTCCAGTCTCATGACTAAAACTTTACTGAGCAAGTTTTTTTCTTACTAACAGAGGGCAGGTGTACATGCATCAGAGTATGAGAGAGAGAGAGAGAGAGAGAGAGAGAGAGAGCTCCCAACAGGGCCTGGTCATGTTGTAATTATTTTTCTTCTAATTCTCTATTTTTTCAGGGTCCTGTGCAGTGCCCACATGCCAGGCATGCTTTTCGAGTCACGGGGGCTGAGACTCAAACCCTGGTTGGTTATATGGGATCTGACTATCTCTTCAGAGTACCTAACTGCTATGTTGTGGGCCAACCCCACTTGTTCAATTTTTAAATATACACAGAAGCAGAAAGCAAAGGTCAGATTCTTTTTCAAGTCCCATGTTCTCTTTTGAAATAGCTAAATGATAGAGTATTTTGACTACACATATTTAGAAAAGTTCCTCAGTTGATAATTTTTCACTTCTCTAGGTATAGAATGGGTATATAAGAAGTATTTTCCCATCAAATGGGCCAATTAGGCAAAAGTTGAATGATGTCAGGCTTCCTCCATCTCTCTCTCTTTTGCTTTCTCCCCATTCTCTTTCTCCCATCATTCTCCTAATAGGAATACATTTCTTAGCCACTTAGATTGCAGGATCAAAAGAACTAGAAAGCACTGCTCTGAAATGTGCTTCATGCCACCCTAGTAAATTAAACAAAGAGCTCAATCTATACATTTCAATAGCACCTGCTATCAGAGCATCTAGGTGCAATTTTTATTCTCTCTTAATTTTGCACTAAACTTTCGGGGTAAACTTGATATCTAAGATGTATTGAGGAAGGTTCTGGAAAGGTTCTTCTGAATACGGTCCATCTTTCTTTGGGGTCATTGATTGTCCTTATCCACTTAATGGCCTCCATTTTCTAAGCGGCAATCTTGGATATTCTTGCAAAAGACCATGACCATGTGAAGATGACATATTTCCTGGAGAGAATGAAGAGAGACTATTGATATTTCTAAAAGTATAGACAGCCTGACAGCCAATTTTAGAGTCTGGGTGACATTTTAAATTGGTAATGCTCCTAATTACCCAAACCCTAGGAATCCATATGGAATAGAGCCACTGCTCTAGAATTAATATAAGTAAGCACTGTGAACCCTTTACTAACAGCATGTTCTCCTAGAATAATGGCACAGTATCTATGTCAGCACAGTGTGATATTGCAGTTAAAATACATACACATGGACACAAAACTTCTTGATATTTCCTAGTTTTTAGAGAATTTTTCTAGCTATCAATTTTTTTTCAAGTTTTCTAAATTTTCCAACAAAAATATTTTGTTTCCTTGTCAAGCATTGCCTCTTGGCATTGCTGTGTTGAAAAGTCAGTTTTATAGAGGATGAATGTAAGTAGGCAATGTAAAATAGCATGGATCAGTAAGTTGTAAGGCAGAAATGTTCAGATTCAACCCTTAGCTTTCCCATTTATTGCTCAGTGACCTTGGGCTAGTTGTTCAGTGTGTCTTGTTTTAGTTTTTCTTCTATGAAGTGGGCATAATAATGGTATCTACTCATATGGTTATTGTGAGGGTTTTTTTTTTAAGTTCTAATATTTTTTTTTTTTTTTGAGAGGTTTTTCGCTATAGGGCGCGTGCGCTCGCCAGACAGAGAGAGACATAGAGACAGAAAGCGAGAAATCACCCCCCAGGGGGGATGGTCACGCCGCAATCCCTTCTCCTCCATTCTCCTCTCGGGATCTTGGGCACGCACGCACACGCGCCTGGCGTGAGTTGTAAGCCACCGGGTCCGAGACGCGAACCGCGGTCGACTACGTGGGAGTCCAGCGACATAGCCATTACGCTAACTGCTGGTTCCCAAGTTCTAATATTTTCAAAATATTACTTTGTTTTAAACCATTTGTAATGTTTGGTGGGTCACATTTTAAACATTTTTAAAGACATGAAATAACGTATTTCTTTTTTTTTTTTTTTGGAGAGGTTTTCACTATAGGGCACGTGCGCTCGCCAGACAGACAGAGAGAGACAGAGAGACAGAAAGCGAGAAATCACCCCCCAGGGGGGATGGCCACACCACAATCCCTTCTCCTCTGTTCTCCTCTCAGGATCTTGGGCACGCACGCACACACGCCCGGCGTGAGTTTTAAGCCACCGGGTCCGGGACGCGAACCGCGGTCAACTACATGGGAGTCCAGCGACATAGCCTTTGCGCTAACTGCTGGTCCCATGTATTTCTTTTTAAAGTAAAGGAACTTAAGACAACAATTGTGAGAATTTAAAGCCAAGTAAAGCCCCTCCACAGTAGCACAGACAGTTGCTACTGAGTGGTACTGTAGCCCTAGAAAGGCTTAGGTTCGGATTCTGGGTCAACATGAACATGCTGGGCACAGCTACATACAGCCATGATCCTGTCTGGCTGGGAGGCCAGAGGGGAGGGGAGGATTATGACATGATGAGACCCTGTTGAGAGTGTGTGTATGTGAATAAAGAAAGAAAACAGGGACCAGCAAATGGCATAATGAGTATACTGCTGGCGACTGTGATTCACATCCCATACTTGGTGGCTTGAAATGAAATTCACACTGGGCACATATGTGTGCGTACCCAAAATCCTAAGAGGAGAATGGAGTCAAGAAGGGATTACAGTGTGGCCATCCTCCCTAAGGTGGTGATTTCTCACTTTCTGTTTCTCCAGCAAGTGCACATGACCTGTAGCAAAAATCTTTTCAAAGAAAAAAGCAAATAAAATGTCTCATTTAAACTAGTGCCTAAAGATGCTAAGAATGAAATTCACTCAGATAAGAGAAAAATAAGAGACAGAAATACAGTGACTTGAAATCTCAATGATGAAGCTGAGATTCAGGTTCAGCTTCAATAGCATTTGGGGAGAAGAAAGCCCATAATACACTGTCCACCCCTTGCCTCTCAAGATGAGTTCAAGTGGCCACTTTGTGCCAGCAAAAGGCAATTTTCTTGATTTATGTTCCAGTTTTGAACACAGCTAGGGAAAGAAAAAAATTCACTAGTCCGCTAATTTCATATCCTTCTCTAATACTTCCCGTAGAAACCTCCCCAGCTTTGTGGAGGGGGCTGGTGAAGTAGCACATGCTTCACTTTGGGATTTTTCAAAATCTTCGATTATTTTTAAGCATGTGGATATTATTCTGAAAATGACTTGAGATAGTTTTCCTTTTGTCTGTGTGATAAATCTAGTGAATCAAGTTCATCTGTTACACTCTACTTTTCTTGGCATCCTAAAGGCCATCTGTGTTACAAAGACACTAGACTAGAACAGTGATGTGAGGAACACCGTCTATGTGTCAAGGGCTTTGTGTACACTTCACATTATTTAATCCCTGCAGTTAACCACACAGAGTGATTATTATTAACCTCTTTTAACAGGTCAGAAAAACAAGTCTCATAGACATTCCTAACTTGGCCAAGACAAGACCACTAGTCTAGTAACTATATCTAAGTTAGTACTTTAAGTCTGACCTCAATGCCCAAGGCAACCTTTTGCCAACAGCCCAGTACCTATTTGTGTTTTCAATCCTTTTATGTCTTCTTTCCTTCCAGGTTGTTCTAGATGTTGGTTGTGGATCAGGAATCCTGTCATTTTTTGCTGTACAGGCAGGAGCTAGGAGAGTTTACGCAGTAGAAGCCAGTTCTGTAGTACAGTATGCCGAGGTAAGTAGTTGTACTTTTAAGGCAGCTACTTAACTATGCCTTCAATCCATTTCAGCATATCAAGTGATGGACTCTTCCAGGTAGGTAATTTAGATAGAGATGATACATAAACAGATGGATAGATTTGCCAGAGGGCGTGTGTGCTTGCCGGGAGACAGAGAGGGAGGAGCGCAGTGAGAAAGCACCTCCCTCCCCATGAGAAACGGTCACGTAGCAGTCCCTGCTTCTTTATTTTTTCCTCCTTTCAGGATTTTAGGCATGCACACACAGGCAAGTGATGTATTTTTCAAGCTACCATGTCCGGGACTCAAACTATGAGTTGGTCATGTGGAATCCAGATGCCTTAAACACCATGCCATCAGCTTGCCATAGAATAATTTTTTAAACCAATCTCAGACTTTTTTCTATTGGAACATTACTGCTGACAGAGCCTGACAACTCTGTAGTGATTTATATTAAACAATTACTTTTAAAATTTTCACTGTTAAACAAATACAATATCTTCTTTCTGGGTAAGGAAGAGAGAATAAAATTTTCTAATAACTACCAGGTGAGGAGTAGTATTTAACTGGAGCTACATTTATTTTGTAATTTCTAAGTGCTGTACTGACAATAGCTGCACCATTCACTTACAATTTACTTATGGTTTAAGGAGCTAATATGCTAGATGGTTGTAGTGAGAAGAGACAGTTGTCAATCTTTTTTTGAGAGGTTTTTGCTATAGGGTGCGTGCACTCACCGGAAAGACAGAGAGAGACAGAGAGATAGAAAGTGAGAGATCACCCCTCAGGGGGGATGGCCACGCCACAATCCCTTCTCCTCCATTCTCCTCTCAGGATCTTGGGCACGCACGCACACGCGCCCGGCATGAGTTTAAGCCACCGGGTCAGGGACTCGAACTGCAGTCGACTACATGGGAGTCCAGCAACATAGCCATTATGCTAACTGCTGGTCCCAACAGTTGTCAATCTTTGAGGAACCTCCATATTGTTCTCCACAGTGGCTAGACCAATTTATGTTCCCAGCAACAGTGGAGGAGAGTTCCCATTTCACCACTTCTCTGCTAGCCCTTATCTTGTTTTGTTTTTTTTTTTTTTTTTTTTTTTTTTTTCCTAATCTTTGCCATCCTGACTGGGGTTAGGTGGTATCTCATTGTGGCCTTGATCTGCATCTCCCTTATGATTAGGGATATTGAGCATTTTTTCATATGCTTTCTGGCTGTTTGTATGTCTTCCTTAGAGAATTGTTTGTACTCTAAGGATAGGAGACCGCGCAGTTGGAAAAGTGCTTGCACATTTGTGTTTATTGTGGCATTATTCACAATTGCTAAGATATGAAACCAATCTAAATGTCCATGAACAGATAAATGAATTGAAAAATTGTGGCACATATACTCTATGGAATACTACTCAGCCATAAAAATCAAGATCCTGACTTTTGACAGAAAGTGGATGAATATGCAAGATTTACTGCTGAGTAAGGCAAGCCAGGCTATAAAAGAGAGACATTGTATTTCTCCACTTAATACATACCGACTGTCTGCACTCTATGGCAGAAACTGAAAGATTAGAGAATATTAAAGCATGGAAAATTGTTATAGATACTGGAGACTGTGTGGGAAGAGGGTGGGAGAAGGTGCAGAGTGTGATGAAAGAAATTAAGGAGAAAAATAGAGAAGCAAGACATTTATGGGACACAGAAATGAATTGTTGTCTCTTGATGATAACATGTATAGTATTCTCAACTGGACTGGTGTGAAGCGTATTTGTGTTGGGTAAATTCACTTTACAAGTCAAATGATGCACAGTGATTGAATGTATAAAATACATTAAAAAATAGAAAACTTAAAAAGTAAGAATATAAAGAAGGAAAATATTTTGTATAAAAAACTAGAATGAAAATCAAAAGCACAAAAATAATTTAATAAAAGAGACAGTTGTCTATATTTCATGGAGCTTTGTCAGATTTAAGGTTCTGACTGGAGGACAGGGGAGATGTTTTATTTTAAATATGGTGCTTTATCATCACTATGAAATGTATGTAAATATTACAAAATGAGTCCAAATCAAGAATCAGGTAATAATGGCTTTCAGTAATACCTGAACATAATAGTATCCCAGTTAAGTCACAGAGACTGTGTGTGCACATGAACAGGGTGATGAGCTTGTCCTTCATGCCTGGAGGTGGCCTGTGTTTTAATAAAGGTAGAACGACAGATGGGAAGAAAAGCTTGTTGCTGCTTCAGAAGAAAATCATGAAACTTTCCTCTGATCCTGGCTAATGGGTAGCTCTCAGTTGTTTGTGTAGTGAATGAGCAAAGGGGGTCCAAGAGACGAGTAGAAGACTGAGTATGGCATGTTTGGAGGGAAAGATGTTAAAGCCTAAAGGCTGTTAGGGTGTTGTTCTCTTTTCTTCTTCTAACAAGTTCTGATGGGAAAAAAAAGAGACTGTCTTCAATCATGTGCTACTTTACCAATTCTTAAAAGTTGTTTTATTAAATGTTAGTCATGCACAAAGAATGTATTTTTTTTTTTTTTTGGAGAGGTTTTTTTCGCTATAGGGCACGTGCGCTCGCCAGACAGACAGAGAGAGACATAGAGACAGAAAGCGAGAAATCACCCCCCAGGGGGGATGGTCATGCTGCAATCCCTTCTCCTCCATTCTCCTCTCGGGATCTTGGGCATGCACGCACACGCGGCCAGCGTGAGTTTTAAGCCACCGGGTATGAACCGCGGTCGACTATGTGGGAGTCCAGCGACATAGCCATTACGCTAACTGCTGGTTCGCAAAGAATGTATTTTTTTAAAAGATTTTTGCTATAGGGTGCATGTGCCCCCCAGGGAAAGACAGAGAGGCAGAAAGTGAGAAATCACCTCCCGGGGGGATGGCCACACCACAATCCATTCTCCTCTCAAAATCTTGGGAATACACACACATGCACCCAGTATGAGGTTGAAGTCTGGGACTTGAACCGCGATGAACTACATGGAAGTCAAGAGATGTAACCATTACTCCATTTGCTGGTCACACAAAATAATATTTGTAAAATGTGTACAGACTAAAGACTAACAATACAGTAAGTGCTTACCCAGTACCCCCTTAAAGAAATAAGCTATTAGCATTTCTATTAAAGGCCAGCAGGTGGCATAGTGATTGGGATGCTGGACCTCTCACATGGTTGGCTGTGGTTTGAGTCCCAGACCTGGTGTGTGTGCATGTGTGCCCCACAATTCCAAGAGGAGAACAGAAGAAAAGGGATTGTGACATGGCCATGACCCTGGGGAAGTGATTTCTCGCTTTCTGTCTCTCCGTCTCTCTGGTGAGTACATGTGCCCTATAGCAAAAAATCTCTTTAAAAAAAGGCCTATGTACCTTCTGATCACATCTCCTTTCTGCCCTGAAAAGAGATAACCAGTATCTTGAATTTTTATCATTCTCTCATTCTTTATAGTTTTACCACATGTGTTTTCTTACCTAAAAACAAATCGTTTATGAACTTTCCATAAATGGAATCATAATGTATGTACTTCCCTATAATTTTCTTTTTCATCCAACATTACATTCCTGAAGGTCATATTTTTTCATACATATGACTGTTGCTTATACATTTTCAATACATTTCATATAATAGTGTCCTATTATATGGTATACCTAAGCTGTTTGTCTACAGCACTGTTGATAGACTTGGGTGGCTTCTATTATAGTGGTATTATGGATATCCCCTACAGTTATATATTGGGTCATCAGGAAAGTCATGATGCATTTTTACATTGGAAAGCAGAAAGATACATCAGGACTTTTCCGATGACCCAGTACATCAGAGTCCTTTTCCCTTAAACATTTAAGTATGCATTTCCTAAGAATAGCACTATTATATAAACCAAGGAAAAACCTGAAGGTGAAAATGAAGCCAAACAATAACTTGTTCACCAAGTCTTTCCATGTTAGTGATCAGGTGTTAGGAGAGGTCCCAGTGTGAATAGAGACACTATTACCTCATGGATGTTGAGTTGAGGGGAGTCTGTACTTAACTGCCACTCCTCTTCCTGAGAATTTCTAGGGAGACTTGTGTTTTCAAGCATTACAACCAGTGTTCCAGTAAATTCTAAAGCACCGTATTTTTATTTTATCTTTGGTTTTAGCTTCTGTAGAGGTTGTTTGTGTTTAATAATCTTTCCTTCCTCTCCAGAACCTGGGGCAAGCTGGGGGCAGGAGTGGATTTCCAAATGGTGTCAGGAACTGCTGGGAGTCCTTGACAATTCTTGCTGGAAAGTCCGTTTTGTTCAAAATGTAGTCCTAAGAACAGCTAGTAAAAAATGTATCCTGGTCCAAGGATGGTTAGAATCTTCTCAAAGGGTGGATTAACAATAGCCTGGTGTTGCCTGATAAAAATTATGGCCTCCACCATGCCCATGATGCCTGTCCTGGATATTATGAGATGCACCCTCTGGGCCCAGGCCCTTTCACCTTGCTGAGAATGATATGTATTAGCTCATGATTTCTACTCCTCATACAATGCTTGTCTGTACAGTTTGTGGGTAGCAAAATGTAATTGTGAACCGCACACAAAAGAGTTTTACTCTAAGAATAGGCACATATAGCAGCTCAACGTACAGTACGTGGTGCTCCTCTTGACCTTTTCATTATTTGGTAATTGAACCAGCAGACATTTAATTCTTTCCTCTGGAGTCTTCATTAAATTGCTCAGAAAAGATAATATTGCAACAAGAAAGAAAAATGTGCAAATTGAACTACCATTGCTTGTCCCTGGGTTCTTCTTCACACACCAGGCTTGTGGGCTTTAAGTAAACATAATATTTTCAAATTGCATTGAATTCAATTTTAGTTGCACTTAGCAACTCAGCCTGGTTTTGTAAGGGCTTGTCCTCAGTAGGCAAGATAATGTGAATGACTCCTTGACTGGCAGGCATGTGTTGAGTCATTTCTTATTTTGCAGGAGTGGTCATGAACTTGCCCAGGTCCAGATACACGTTCTCACTCTGGGCTTCATATGACATTTCTGGGTCAGTAATAAGAGACCATCCCTGTCGGGGAACAGGGAAGAACTAAAGGTCTCCTGGGAATATTCAAACTGTGAACCTGCCTGTCTTAAGTTGGCAGGTTTATCTTGCTCTTTGTTTTTTTTTTTTTTTCTTTTTTCTTTTCCTTTTCTTATATGTGAACATCAGACTAAGGTCCCCAGATCATAAAATCTAATATGGAAAACAAAGAAAACATTAATTAAACTTATATATGAGAACACTAAAAGAGGGGGATGTTCTCAAAATGCTAGAGGGCCCTGGGAAAAAGATTGTGGCATGGCAAGACTCCATGAAGCATGCACACTTTCTATTATAAATTCAAAAATAAACTTAAAAAATAAAATTGTGGACAGATACACATTGTGTCTCTTCACCTATGTGATAAATTCCTTGAAGGGTCAGCAGGGTCATAGGTCATTAGGATGAGCAGTCATGACTAGATTTACATGTCTCATCAGCTTAAACATACAGCAAAGTTCTCTGGCACTCTGAACAATGTATATAATCATTATCAGCAGCTTCATAATGAGACTTTAGAGGTACACAGTTCCTCTCTATGCCTCATTAGGATGACAGAGTATATAGGGAGTCAGATCAAGTGTTTCTGGACCATGGTGTGGTGGCAGTCAAGGCAGGTGGCATTATTATGACACTATCTCATAGACCTGCTGGTTTGTGATCGTGAGATGCTCTGTAGTATGGTACCCAGTAGATACATGTGGCTTTTTAAATTTAAACATATTAATTAGCAATGCAAGTTCAATTCCTTAGTCACACCAGCTCATAAGTGGCTAATGGCAATCCCATTGAACAGCACAGGTATAGAACATGTTTCCATCACTGCAAAGAGTTCTGTTGGGCAGCACTGAGAGAGAGGATGCAAGTGGCCAAACCTCACTGCTCTGGCACTTGGTGGCCAGGCTGAGGGCTATGTTTGGGTGTTAGCAGCCATGGGCACATTGGACTGGCTTGACCTTAAGTGAGGCAGCACTCCTTAATCCCTCTTGCTGTGAGCAATCCCTCTTGCTACCTTTGCGTATGTGTAAGATTTGCCATACAGCAGGTTCCCTAGGAAACAGACTCTGATGTGGAGATTTATATGCTGAAAGTTTACTGGGGAGGGCTCTCAGGACCTTCACTTGCGTGCAAGTGAAGTGGGTAGGAAAGGACTGGTAGAGGGAGAAATTAATTGGAATATTGTCATAACAAAAGATTCAGCCAATCCTTTGGGGAGTTCTTGAGCTAGAGTGGCCCTTCAAAATTGAACTACCTTGAGGCAGAGGACTTTGTATTCCACAATTTTTATGTGCACACCTTCAGGAAGGAGGTGTAATCTTGGGTATGATGGCTCTCTTGGGCTGAGGGCAGTGCCTAGAATAAGACCCAGCTGGTATCCATTATCTGCCAATATTCCCAACATGGAAGAATGACTGTCTTGATCCTGAAGGAAGGGTGTTTGTGGTATGCATAGCACTGGACTGCAAGATCAAGACCAGCAACCTGACTTTGGGCTACAGACAGGAGCTGTGGAGGACAGTGGTAATAGTCAATCAGAGGAAGGGAGTTATGTGGTGGGGCAAGGGACCAGCAGATGTCATAATGGTTAGTTGCTGGACTCCCACGTAATCAACTACGGTGCCCAGGCACAGTGGCTTAAAACTCACTCTGGGCATGTGTGTATACATGCCCAAAATCCTGAGAAGAGAGTGGAGGAGAAGGGATTGCAGCATGGCCATCCCCCTGGGGGGTGATTTCTCAGTTTCTGTCTCTCTGGTGAGCACACATGTCCTATAGCAAAAATCTCTCTTAAAAATAAGAAAAAGTGGGACCAGCAGATGGTATAAAGGTTGTATCCCTGGACTCCCATTTAGTTGACTGTCATTTGAGTCTCAGACCTGGCGACTTAAAACTCACACCAGGTGCGTGTGCATGCACGCCCAAAATCCCGAGAGGAGAATGGCAGAGAAGGGACTGTGGCATGGCCATCACCCCCTGATTCCTGATTTTCTATCTTTTCTGTCTCTCTGGTAAGCACTCACACCCTATAGCAAAAATCTCTCTTAAAGAAATAATTAAAAGAAAAAGTGGTGGGGCAAGTCAGACGAAGTCTAAACTCTTAGGAAAAGCCACAGGGTGCTTTAGCTGTGAGAGAAAAACTTTGTAGAAACTGAGTACGTCACATGATCTGATATGCTCGGTACTATTCTAAGCACTGTGAGGACATAGAACATATAATAGACATGATCCCTCCCCTCAAGTAAATTATAATTCAGCTGGATTTCACATGAAATTCTTGACACAAAACTGTGAATGGCAAGTGCATCTGGATGGCAGAGATAAGACATACGGTGTGGATGCAAGAACAGCTTCCCTGGCCTAGCTGGCTAGGAAACCCTTCAGAGAAGAGATGTGAGTTGAATTGGATCCTGAAGCGGGGAGAATAAACAAAATGGTCTTCTTTTCACTTACTACCTCTTCCTGCCAGCAATTAGATTTTTGAAAACGCTTAGTTTCCCATAGGATTCTCTGTCTTAAATGTGTGGATAATTTTTTTTGTAAATGCTTTGAAGACCAATTATTGGAAAGGTACAGTCATGTATTGCTTACCTATGGGGAACACATTCTGAGAAACACCTTGTTGGGTGAGTTAATCATTGTGCAAACATCATAGCGCATACTAACATAAACCTAGCTGGTATGGCCTACTGCTCTTAGGCTACAAGCCTGTATAACACATTACTGTGCTAAGAACTGTAGTCAGTGTAGCGCAGTGATAAGCATTACTGTACCTAAACATAGCGCAGCATGGAAAAGGTACAGTAAAAGTACAGTGTAAAGGGCATAAAAATGGAATGCCTGTATACGGTACTTACCACAAATGGAGCTTGCAGGACTGAAATTTGCTCTGGGTGAGTTGGTCAGTGAGTGGCAAGTGACTGTGAAGGTCTAGGCCAGTACTGTACACTACTATAGACTTTATAAACACTATATACTTGGGTTACTTTAGATTTATTTTTTAAATGTGTCTTTAATCATAAATGAGCTTACTATAACTACTTTATAAAACTAACTTTTTAACTGTGTGACCCCTTTGTGACAGCACTTAGCATTGCACAGCTGTACAAAGTATTTTATTTCCTCATATCCTTATTTAATAAGCTTTTTTTCTATTTTTAAAAATGTTTTTATCATTTTAAACATTTTTTTTTAAATCCTAAGACATAAGCACACCTATTAACCCTGGCCTACACAGGGTCAAGTCATTAATTTCACTCCACATTTTGTCCCACCAGAAAGGCCGTGATGAACAAAACAGCATGAGATTAAATGAAGCGCAGGTAAAATGATGCACTCATGAGATGCAGCAAACGTGAGCTGTATGGAGCTGCTCCCTGTGTGACACAGCATATTGTTTCCTAGTAAACATTTTTTTAAGTAGGAATACACTCTAAAATAATGATAAATGAGTAACCTAGTCATTTATTATCATTATTAAGTTTTATGTACCATATGTCATTGTATGTGCTGTTCTTTTATGGGACTAGTAGTAAAGTAGGTTTGTTCATACCAGCATCACCACAAACATGCGAGTAACGTGTTGTACTATGACATTATGACAGCTACGTTATTACTGAGTGATAACAGTGTTTCAGTTCTTGGGACCAGCAGGTGGTGTAATGATTTCTTCGCTGGACTCTCACATAGTCAAGTGTGGTTCAAGTTCCGGATCCAGGGGCTTACAGCTCATGCCGGTAGTGTATGCATGCATGCCCAAAGTCCTGAGGGGAGAATAGAGGAAAAGAGATTGCAGCATAGCCATTCCCCTGGGGGCAGGAGTGATTTCTTGCTTTTTGTCTATCTTTCTGTCTCTCTGCAAGGGCACATGTCCTATACCAGAAATCATCCCCTCATATATGTGGTCCATCATTAGTTGAAACATTATGTGGTGCATGACTGCCCTTCTCATTTGTTGATTTGAACACAAGAAAAAGCATGTCCTTTAAAGTTTTCCCATTTGAGTGTATCCTGATTTCAACTCTTTGAGCTAGGGTTTTTCTCCAGTTTCTCATGTCTCTGATTGCTAACTTCTACTTCCTCCTCACTCTCCCACAGACACCAAATGCCTAAGTCACAAAATTCCATCCAGCCTGTCAACACTTTCTATTTTTACATTGACAAAGAAGTTAAAAGGTGGCAATAACGAGTCTGTTAAGGAAACAATAAAAAGCATTTGGCATAAAGTCTTACAGTTTAGGAAGCATTTCCACATCTCTAAACTCAGCTATGTAGGAAGAGTCTGTTAAGAGTTTGGAACAGATGATACCATACCCACATAACAGATAAGAAACTTCTCAAAGGAGAAGTTATGTCATGAAGACAGGACTTGCTGCTTCCTTTTAGAATGCACAGGTAAGCAGGAACTAGTGATTGTCTTCAAGGTGAAGAGGTGGAATGTGTTTGATTAGAAGCTAGAGCGCCTACCTCTGTGGATAGTTCATCCAGGTGCCAAGAGATAAAACATCTTTCTCTTACTCACCAAGAAACCTATTATGAAGCAATTCTGCCAAAAAGAAGAAAACCCTCTTCCATTGTCAAATTCAGGTAGTAACATACTTAACACAGGAGGAATCTAAAGTAGTCCATGTAGAATGCCACCCTGTTGCCACGAAGTCCCATCCAAGAAATAAGAGCCCTTCTCATAGCTAGATTGGTGATTGATGAAGCTAGAAGACAACTTAGGAGAGAATATCCATGCCTCTTTGTCTCACTCACACTCACCTACCTGTAAACACCTTTCCAGGATTCAGTCAGATGGCTATGTGGCCTTAATAAGTATATTAGTTTCCTGTTGCTGCTGTAAAAAAACAACACAAACATAGTAGCTTAAAACAATACAAATGTATTATCTTATATAATAGCTATGGGAGGGGGCAGAAGTCTAAAGTGGGTCTTTTCTTTTGGAGAGGATTTTGCTATAGGGTACGTGTGCTCACCAGAAAGACAGAAAGTGAGAAATCACCCCCTTCGTGGGGGCGGGGGGATGGCCACACCACAATCCCTTCTCCTCCACTCTCCTCTCGGGAGCCTGGGCACGCACGCAGACGTGCCCAGCATGAATTTAAGCCACTGGGTCTGGGACTCCAACCGCAGTCGACTACATAGGAGTCCAGAGACATAGCCGTTACGCCAACTGCTGGTCCCTAAAGTGGGTCTTAATAGAGCTAAAATTAAGGTGTCACAAAGCTGTGTTCTCTCTGGAAGTTGTGGGGAAGAATCTGTTCCTTTCCTTTAGAGTCTGTCCAAACTATTGGGCCATCAGAAAAGTTATGATGAATTTTTGCAAAGAAAAATACCTCATGGCTTTTCTAATGACCCAATATTTGTTCATGGCTACAAGAACCCAACCTCTGCCTCCCTCACATCTTCTCTGACTCTGTCTTCCTGCCTCCTTCTTATAAGGACTCTTGTGGTTATATTGGGATCACTTGAATAATCAAGATAATCTTCACATTTTGAGATCTTAATTTAATAACAGCTCACAGGTCCTGTGCTATGCAAGGTGACATACTCATTTTTTAGGGATTAGAATGCAAACATCTTTGGGGAGCCATTATTCTGCCTACCACATGAGTTATTTAGCCTTCCCTGTCTAATTTTCTTTACCTATAAAATTGTAGACAGTAATTGTCCCTTGTGAAAATACTGAGAGGGTTACATTATGGACCGAATCCATATTATGAGGATTAGATGAGAAAATCCTAATAAAAGTTAACTTGGTGTCTGACATTCTCTAGCTGTTATTATTACTATTAGAATTATCATCAGCATCATTTAGGTCCCCAGTTCATCCACGTCTCTGTATATATTGACCAAACAGTTATTGTGGAAGGGGGATCCCCAGGCAACAATGGGAAGCAAAGGGTCTGATAGAATATATTTTTCAAGAGCATGTTGTTTCAATTGCACTTTGAAATTTCCTTTTTACTCCTTTTTAAAACAAAGACATTACAAGATGCTGAGATTTTTGTCTGTTTCCTACCTTTTCTCAAAAGTTTCTCAGACTTAGCCAGTCAGTCTGTTGAGTACCTATCTGCTACCCAAGTTCACAGTGGTTCCTAAATCCTCACTTCATTGGATTCTTCTCTTGCTGACCCCAGTTTACTCTATTTTCCTCAGATGGCCTCACTATTGACAACTGTTAAGAGGGAAACACAACCTCTTTAGCAATCAAGGTTCTCAAAGATGCTTCAGAATCCTCTGAGGACTATTTTTTTTTTATTTTATTTTATTTTTTTTTTAGAGGTTTTTGCTATACAGTGCATGTGCTTGCCAGAAAGACAGAGAAAGACAGAGAGATAGAAAGCAAGAAATCACTCCCCAAGGGGGATGGCCACGCCGCAATCGCTTCTCCTCCATTCTCCTCTCGGGATTTTGGGCACGCACGCACAGATGCCTGGTGTGAGTTTAAGCCACCAGGTCTGGGACTCGAACTGCAATCAGCTACATGGGAGTTCAGCAACATAGCCATTACGCTAACTGCTGGTCCCATTTTTTAAAAATTTTAATTTCTTTTATATATTCAATCACATACATCGCTTAGCTTGTAAATTGAATGCTCCAACATGAATACATTTTTCACCAGTCCAGCTGGGGATACTATATACGATATCAACAGATAATAACCATTTTTTTGTTCCATAAATGTCTTGCCTCTCTATTTTTCTCCTTAGTATCTTTCTCAGACTCTCCTTCTCCCACCCTCTTCCCACACTGTGTTTGGTATCTATAACCATTTTCTGTGTTTCTTTATCTTCTAGTCTTTCAGTTTCGACCATAGAGTGCAGATAGTTGGTATATATTAAGTGGAGACATACAATGTTTCTCTATAGCCTGGCTTGCTTCACTTAGCAATAAATCTTCCATACTCTGAGGACTTTTGAAACGAATTCCTGGGGCCTGTCCCAGGTACCTGATTCAGAAGGCATGGGGAGTGGCCTGAGAATTTACATTTCCAATAGTTTCTAATGATGCCAATGCTTCTGATTAGGGGAACCATGCTTTTTTTCTATTTTTTTAGTTTTGCTATAGGGCTCATACACTCACCAGAGAGAGAGAGAGAGACAGAGAGAAAGTGAGAAATCACCCCCCACATGCCTACCCACACTCCCAGTGGGGATAGCTATGCTGCAATCCTTTGTTCTCCATTCCCCTCTCCAGATCTTGGACATGCATACACATGTGCCTGGCATGTTTCTCAAGCCACTGGGTCCAAGACCTGAACCATGCAGTCGGCCATGTGGAATCTGGTGTCTTAAACTCCATGCCACCTACTGGTCCCATAGGAAAAACACCCTTTGAGAATCACTGGAGTTGAATAACATTAATGCTAAAACAGGCCCATAAAGTGAGTTACCACACTGTTTTTGAAAGGTGCACCTAAGAGACCCTCCAGGAACTGAGGTAGAGAGGGAAGGAATCTTGAAGACCAACAGTGAGCATACTTTGGGAGGTATGCTCAATGAGAGCAGCAAGGTATACTAAAATGAGAGCAACATCTCTTTTATCTGTCTTACTTATTGAGCTTCTGGATCAACTCTTGTTCCAAGAAAAATATGGAGACCCAAAGAAACTTGAACTGAGTTTCTACTTCCTCAATTTACAACAGGGGCTTAGAGAAGTGAAAGGATTTGCCCAAATCTCCAGTTGTCTTTCCTCTTGCTATGGTCCTAATGTTTCCCATAATTCATATACTGAAACCTTCTACTCATTGTGGTAGCAAGTAGTGGGAAACACCTTCTGGCAAGGTGTTGGCTTTGCCCTCATACATGAGTTGTATGTTATAAAAGGGCTGGAGGGGGGAAGTGTGGGCCCTTCCACTGCCTTTGCACACCTCTGACATGCAAGGCCACCTAGATGCACAATCTGTGAGGAATGGGCCTTCACCAGACACTAAGCCTGCTGGCACTTTGATCTTGGACTTCCTAGCCTCAGGACTGTGGAAAATATATGTCTGTGCTTTATAAATTACCTAGTTTCAGCAGTTTTGTTATAGCAGCACGAATGGACTAAGACACCTTTGCTGTCAAAGTTGTCCTTGTTTCCATTATGGACACGCCTGTCATCTTGATATTTAAACCATAATTCAAACAAGTTTTTAACTCTCTTTTGCAACTTCTGAAATCTGCTTTTCTTACACCAGAGTCTTTACTCTCAGCCACTCCCCTTCTTCTCTTTACCTGCCTGTCCCTGGAATCTCCTATTGTGAACACTGCTGTAGGGCCCTTAGAAGATGCTCTAAGCAGCATATTTAGAGAAAGTGCTTGTTGATCTAAAACATTTTTCTACCACAGTAGCTACACATTTTTTAGGGGAATTGTAATTAGGCCACACATTTTCTTGGCCAGAAGAACAGGGAAGCTGGGATGAGCTATAATTTAAGCACATCAAATAAGGAAAGTGCCATTGAGCTCTCCTGGGGAATGACAGTAAAAACATTCAAACGGCTGATTACTAATCACTGCTAATGATATCTTAAAACTCTTTTCATCTTACCAGTGAATTGGCCTCATACCTTCCCAATTGCACCTTTCCTGGCCTGTACTTGGTAGCTCAAGTGTTTCACCATGTGGGAGATGACACAAGAAAAGCAAGATTAGAGAGTTTAGTTGTATAAGACTCAAGACCAGACCAACATCTCAGGAGCAAAAATCAGTCAAATCAACAGGTTGGGGTCTGTACAGTGCCAGGTAATCACTTTGACTCTTTATTTTCCATGGAATTGATGAATCCTCTTTCGTTCTGGGCTGATGGTTTTGCCGTCATGTAGCCTCAGATTGGTGTCCAATCTTGCTCTTTCATCTGCTGTAGCCGAGGAAATGATAACTGGTTTTGCCACCTGGGTTACTTTTTAATGATCTGAAAGACCACAAGGAGCCAGCATTTCTTTTGTGCAGTTCCTCATTCAACAACCTAATAGCTATCTGAAAAGAGCTTTCTTGAAAAGAAAAAAGTCTGCTCCTCTCAGGCAGAAGCAATAATGCCGCATGATTCTCTGATTAAACTATCACACTGCGCATATTACTGGGCATCTGACCTGCTTGAGGCTGACTTACTGCTGAGGTTTCTTGGTATTTGCACTGTTTCCTTTCTGCCCACAAGCTGTGAAATGACAGATGAGTGTCCCTAAACTTTAGTGTGAATGGCAAGTAAAGTGCCCAAGAAACTGTTGGGCCCAGCAGCCTCCTGGTGTAACACTGGAAGGGGAAACGTGTTTTTCTTTAGAGTTACCCTCCGTGCAAATGAACATCAGTCACAGGTGAAACCAAAGCCAGCGCTACAGGGTATATAATTCTGGAGTGAAAATAACGCCACACAGTCTCTCCACTGCCCTAGCAAACAAGTAGCCTCTGCCATCAGGTACCAGGTTCAAAGTGAAAGAACAACATTGTCCTTTCTTCTCCCTAAACTCTTTTTTAAAGATATAACATTTAAAAACTTGAAACCTCTGCAATATAGTGTCTGAGAAAGCAACTTCCTAAGTACTATGGTGGCCAACCCTCAAGACAGCAAATGACCTGGTCATTCTCGTTATATATTCATCTGTGAGGTTTGGGCTGTGCATCATGACCTGCCTATTTGGGGCTATTCCACTAATACATACATTGGAGATTTATTTTGGAAGCTATTTTTTAAAATGTGTATTACTGCACTCATACCTCGTGGACATTAGATGCATACTCCAAAGTTAAAATGATAAGATGTCATTGTACACCTAAAATAATAAAAATTTAAAAGACTCACAAATAAGTGAATAGGATGGAAAACCAATAGAACCTTTGTACATTGCTGGTAGACACAAAAATGACCTAGCTTTCACAAAAGACTGGGAGGTTTCTCACAAAGTTAAGCATTTTCTCCCTTTATGCCCCAGTAATTCCACTCCTTGGTGTTTCCCTAAGAGAAATAGAAATACAAGAGAACTTCAAATGTGGAAATAAAGTATGTGTTTCTTTCGTTGTAAAAAAATTTATTTTGGAATCTATGCATAGTTTTTTATGACATGCATTTTCCTTGAACGTTTTTGAAGACCCTGAGTATATATTCACATAAAGATATATGTGAAACAACCCAAATGTCCATCACAATATGGAAGGATAAACTGATTGTGGTATATCTAAATGGAATATTGTTAAGTAATAACAAATAATGAACTGTTGATACACATAACAATATGATGACTCTTCAAAATAGGGTGATTGAAAGAACAGAAGAGAATATTTTGTATGATTTCATTCACATGACATTCTTAAACAGGCAAAACTATTATTACAGAAAAGCAGATCAGTGATTGCTTTAGGCTAGGGTGGACAGTGGGGTGGATGGGCAGAAGATGAATGGGATTGACTGTAAAGAGGCATGAAGGAAATTTGAGGGTGCCATCAATTTTTTCGATATCTTGATTATAGTGTGGGTACATGGGCATATATATTTATTAAATAAAACACCAACCTATATATACTTGAAATTAGTGTTTCATTGTATGTAAATTACACCTCAATAAACATGATTTTTTAAAAAGGTTTTTACCATAGGATGCATGCACTTGCCAGAGAGAGACAGAGACAGTGAGAGGGACAGTGAGAAATCACCCTCTTCGGTGATTCAATCCCTTCTCTTCTAACTCTCCTCTTGTGATTTTGGGCATGCGTGTACACATGTGTACCATGCTCCATCTCTTAATACTACGATATTGCCAATACCTGAGGTACCTGTGTGATTTTTAAGCCACTGGGTCTGGTACTTGAACCATGGTTGGCTATGTGGGAGTCCAGCATCTTAACCACCACACCACCTGCTGGCCCCAGTAAACATGATTTTAAAAAACAAAAGTAAACTTCTAGTTGATATTGAAATGGAAGTAAGAGTGCAGTAATGTAAGAGAGGAAATAGAAGGATTAAAAAGGGGAGAAATATGAGATAGGGAAAATAAGCAATATTTTAAAAATCTATATTCTTCACTAATGGTACATAAAAACCTTTAGTGTTATATGACTTAAAATATTTATTTGGTATTTGATGATAATATAATTTAAAGTCTGGCTGCACATTAAGTTTATTCCAAGAATTGGTTATGAGGGTTGTTACAGGTGGAAACAAACAAACACACACCAAGATATGTAAACTCAAATGGGAGATAAACAAAAATGCATTTTCAATTCATTCATCATTTTGCAAAATATATGAAATCCAGTCAATACATTTATCTTTCTCTGATGTTAATTAGTAGGTCTTACCAACTAATTACAAGGTATTGCTTTTTTTTTTTTGGAGACGTTTTTGCTATAGGGCACATGCACTCGCCAGAAAGACAGAGACAGAGAGATAGAAAGCGAGAAATCACCCCTCAGAGGGGTGGTCATGCTGAAATACCCTGTCCTCCATTCTCCTCTCAGGATCTTGGGCACACATACACACACACACACACACACACACACACACACACAGTGTAAGTTAAAGCTACCAGGTCTGGGACCCGAACCGCGGTCGACTACATGGGAGTCCAACGACATAGCCATCAGGCCAACTGCTGGTCCCAAGATATTGCATTTTTATATTTTTAAGAAATAGGTTTAAAATTCCTCTTTTGGAAGACTTTTGAACAAGTCACAAAATTATGCTCCCAAGTTTTTAAAGTTTTGCAGATACGAGTTTTTTGTTTTTTGTTTTGTTTTGTTTTGTTTTTGAGAGGTTTTTGCTATAGGGTGCAAGTGCTTGCCAGAAAGACAGAGACAGAGAGACCAAATATGAGTTTTTTAAAAGGTTTTTAAAATATCATTTTCAGAAAACAAAGAAAAAACAATAATGCAATATCTGAAAGAACCACTTTCAAAATATTCTTCACATAGTATGAGTTTCTTTTGAAAAATAGTTTCTCTCTTCTTCATTACCAAAAGTCATCATTATCTTGGAAGGGCAAATTAAGTTTATTTTTTCAAAAACATCTCCTGGGTAGAATAATTCTGATAGCTACTTGTCATCACAGAAAATTTCAGCAAACTGCAACTCTTGTCTTTAACAAGAAACTTTCAGGATTGATTTGTATGTGGATTAGTTCTTCTAAATACTTCGCTAGAAAATAACTAGTAAAGACCCAATGCTGAAAAGATTTTCAAGGACATCTCCATTTTATTACAAAGTACTATAAACATTCCACTAACTCTTAAAGGCCTTTCTTCCCTTTTTTTATATTGTTGTAGAATAATCAACTTATCATCCTAACCATTTTGAAGTGTATAGCTCAGTAATAATAAAAACATTTGTGCAACCATAACTCCGTTTTCCTTCCTCCAACTCCTAGCAACCACCATCCTTCTTTTTATTTTGACTATTCTCCCTCATGTAATTGAAATCATACAGTATTTGCCTTTATATGTTAAGCTTATTTCACTTAGTAGAATGTCCTGAGTGTTCATCCATGTTGTAGCATGTGTTAGAATTTCTTTCTTTTCTAAAGTTGAATATTCCCTTCTATGTATTTGCTACATTTTGCTTATCCATTCTCTATTAATGGATACTTATGTTGTGTCTTAGTCTACTTTGTGCTGCTATAACAAAAATCCTAACACTGGGTATTTTATAAAGAGCAGAAATTTATTGATTACAGTTTTTGAGGCTGAGGCGGGTTCAGCTGTCTAGTGAGGGCTGCATCCACTGAAGAAGGTGAACGCTGTGCCCTTGCATGGTGAAAGGTGGAAGGGCAAGAGCCTAATGCTGTATTAAGGCCAGAATCCAATTCAGGAGGGAAGAGCCCTCCGGGCCTGACTAACCACCACTTAAAGGCTTCATCTCTTGGGATCAGCACTTGGCGTAATGGCTATGTCGCCCGACTCTCATGTAGTCGACCACAGTTTGAGTCCCGGACCCGGTGGCTTAAACTCACACTGGGCCCGTGTTCATGTGTGCCCAGGCCTGGCCATCCTCTCTGGGGGGTGGTTTCTTGCTTTCTGTCTCTCTGTTTCTCTCTGTCTTTCTGGCGAGCGCACATGCGCACATGCCCTATAGCAAAAACCTCTCCAAAATAAAAAATAAAAAAAAAAAAGGAGTGAAAAAAAAAAAGGCTTCATCTCTTAACATTATAACTTTGTCAACACCTGAATTACAGAATGGACACATTCAAACCATAGCAGGTTATTTTCATATTTCAGCTATTATAAATAATGCTATCAATATAGGTATATAAAAATCTCTTCAAGACCCTGCTTTCAGTCCTTCTAGGTATAGACTCAGAAGTGAGATTGCTGGATCATGAGGTAACTCTGTGTTTATTTTTTGAGAAACTGCTGTACCACAGTACTTTCCATAGCCTCTGTACCATTATGCATTCCCTCCAACAGTGCCCAAGGGTACTACTTTTTCCACATCCTCACCAACACTTGTTATTTTCTGTTGTTTTATTTTCATAGTAGTCATTTCTAATGATGTGAGATGGTGTTTTGATGTGGTTTCGATTTCGATTTCCTAATGTTGAGCATGCTTCAGATTTCCTAATGACAGGTTGAGCATTCTTTCATATGCTTATTGGCCATTCATATACCTTCTTGAGAGAAATGCCTATTCAAGTCCATTTCTTTTGCTGAATTTGTTCATCAGTCTTCATGGGTTTGTGTGTGTGTGTGTGTGTGTGTGTGTGTGTGTAATATTTAGAATTTTATATATAAGATTATATTATCTGTGAATAGAGATAATTTTCCTTTTTCTTTCCCAATCTAGACACTTTATTTCTTCTAGTTTTGTTGCTCTGGTTAGGAGTTCCAGGACCATGGTGAATAGAAGTGGTGAAAACAAATATCTTTGCTTTCCTTAAATATGATGTTTGCTATTGGTTTTTCTTATATGAATTTTTTTTAATTGTGAGGTGATTTCTTTCTATTCCTGTTTCTGGAGGTTGTTTTCTGTTTGCTTTTGCTTTATCTTGAACAGGTGTTGAATTTTGTCAAATACTTTCTCTGCAACTATTGAGATGATCATGTGGGGTTTTTCGTTCATTCCATTAGTATAGCGTTATTACCTTGATTAGTTTTAAAGTATTAAATACCACTTGGTTGTGGCATAAATACCACTTGGTTGTAGTTTCAGTACTTGTATAATAGGCTGTTGAAATTGGTTGTTAGGATTTTGTTGAAGACTTTCATATCAGTGTTCATGGGGGATACTGGTCTATACTGTTCTTATAGTGTCTTTGTCTGGCTTTACTATCTGGATAATACTTCACAGAATGAGTTATGAACTGTTTCCTCTTCTTGGATTTATTTTTGGAAAACTTTGAGGCTTGCTATTAGTTCCTCTTTAAATGTTTGGTAGAATTCACCAGTAAAACTGTCTGATCTAGGGCATTTTATTTTTTATTACCAATTAAATGTCCTTAGTAGTTACAGGTCTACTCAGATTCTTTTATTCCTTTATGATTCAGTGTAGGAAGGTTGTTTTTGGCCTTAGGATTTTGTCCATTTCATCCAGCTATTCAATTAGGCATAGGTTTTTCTTAGTACAGACAGTTCTCAACTTATAATGATTCAATTTACAATCTTTCAGTATTATGATGGTTATAGTGGGACATATCCTGTTATAAGTCAAAATGTTCCTTTTCAACATTATAATTTCTTATATTTAATTGGTGTACATCTTTATGGCATACAATGTGGTTTTTCAAAGCACGCATGCAGTATGTAACATCATTTTCAACAAAATATCATATATTTTTGTGTCTGTTAAACGCTTTCTTCCTAAGCCTCTCACACTCTTCCCCCATCTATATAGTCTCTGGTATCTACACTTGTGCTTGCTACTCTTATGTCTTTAAATTTTATGATTTCTGCCATAGAATGTAAACATTCAGTATATATTGAGCAGGGATATACAGTGTTCATCTTTCATAGTCTGGCTTATTTCATTTAGCACTAATTTTTTTTAATATTCATCCAGTCTGGGCCAAATGACAGAGTCTCACTATTCCTTATGCCATAAATTATTTTCTTGGCTTTCTCCAACTCTTCTTTAGATCTTTGATAATCTTTAAGACAATTGTTTTAAAGTCTTTGTCTTATATGTCTGCTATCTGGTCTTTGCAGCAACAATTTCTATTGGCTTATTTTTCCTTTGAGTGGGCCATACTTCCCTCTTTATTTTATGCCTTGTGATTTTATTTTGTTAAAAACTGGACATTTCAACATAATATCGGTTATTTTGGAAATCAGAGTTTTCTCCCCTTCCCACGGTTTGCTGATTTTTTATTTTTTGTTGTTGTTGTTGTTTTATGCTATCTCCATATCAAGGATCAGCCTGTAATGTAAATTTCAGATCTTTTCAGAACCAGAACCTTTCACTGGGTATGTGCAATGACTTTCTAATTTCCCCTGTATATGCAGCTACTTTTCAATGCCCTAGTCTTTAATGTCTGGCTCCCGAAGCAGGAAAAATAAAAAACAAAGCGAGTAGTGGTAGTGGGTAGGAATAAAGGTGTTAGTCCTTTAAATTCCTTGAAAGGTTTGGAGGGAGACGGGCTTGCAACAATTAGCAGGGAGGTAGTAGTAGACCACTTCTGTGTCTGCCCCCTGACATCAGAAGCAATAATTAATGATTGGATTACAGAACCCTATTTGGAGGACAGAGTCCCTATTTTCCTTCAGGCTGCATGGCATAAAAGCTAGTAATAAGAGGGGTAAGCTCTGAAATTTTTTAAACCGTTTGCTTATTTTCATATTATGATTATATAGGTTTATCTTAAATGTCTTAGAGCCTGAGAAGATGGGTAGAGTGCTATGGAGGAAGAAAATGGATGGCTGAATCTCCTTAAATTTTCCCCCCTTTCTTCCTTTCTTTCCTCCTTCCCTCCTTCCTTTCTTCCACCTAGGTTGAACTGAGGTTTGGTTCTGAACGGACCTGTACATGCTGGTTGTGTGCATGCCCATGAGCTTAACTGTCCGAGAAGGCTAGGAGGAGAATTGTGGTATGGGACCCATTGAAGATCTTTCTCTTTCTCCCTCTCTCTCTCTCTCTCGGTGTGAAAAGAAATTAAAAAATTTTTTTAAAAGGATGTAGGCTCTGAGGTCAGTATCTGTGTACAATTCTGTCATTTACTTACTTCCAAAAACTTCTTAAACTTTCTGCACTTCGGTCTACTCATTCATACAATGAGAACAATAGTACATACTATCAATGACTCCTTTTTGTCTTCCTCTATTTCCAATGCACAAATGTAGTAAACTTAATTTTTAAAATAGATCCAAAATCCTGCTTATTCCCTCCAGGTGAAGTCATCTCTTATTTAAAATACTAGAGTAGCCTCCTAACTAGTCCTTTTGCTTCTACTATTGTTCCTCTTATTCTATTTTCTACATAGCAGTCACTTTAAAAGTATGAATTAGGGTTCAGATGGTGGCATGGCTATAAAGTATTATGCTCTTTGAGGCTCGCCCACATGGGTAGCTTCTCATCCAGAGACCCTGCTGAGTGTACTGGGCACATGTGTGCCCATGATCCTGGGCTGGAAGTTAGGGGTGGATAATGATATCAAGATCCTGTTGGCAGTGCTCTCTCCCTGTATTTTCTATCTCTTATGAAAAAAAGAAAGAAATACTTTTTAAAAAATTATAAATTAGAACATGGCACTTCTCTTCTGGAACTTCTTAGGGTTTCCCATTCCACTCTGAATACAATCCAGAGTCTTTGCTGTGTCCTGTAAGATCATTTGCGGTTGGCCTCCTGTTCCCTCTATTTTCTTCATTGCTGCCCCTGCTTTCTCTACTCTAGTCTTCTGTCATTATTTCTCCTCTCAAAAACAACAAACACACACACACACACACCTCTAGGCTCTTGCTCTAATTGTTCCTTTTTCAAGAAAAATTCTTCCCCCAGGTAACCACAGGGCCATCATTCAATTCATTCAGTTCTCTTCAAATGTTAACTTGGAAGGTCTTCCCTTGATCATTCTTTATGATGAAGAATCTTCCTTGGGCATTTTTCTTTTCTTTTATCCTGCTTTATTTTCAGTAATGGCACTTAAAACCAAACACAGTTCAAATCAATAACCTATTGTCCATCTCCTACCACTATCCTAGTAGTTTTCAACTAGGGGTGACTTTACTGCTCAGAGGATACTTGAAAATATGTGAAGACGATTTTGTTTGTGACAGTGACGGAAACCATAGAACTGTCCTCAGATTGCAGGGTTGCAGTTAAGCACTCTAAAATAACCAGGACAGCCACCCACAACAAAAATGATCTGGCTCAAAATGTCAATGTATATGTTATTTTATACATTTAAACATTATACATCATTTAGTTTGTAAATTGAATTTACCCAACATGAATATACTTCACACCAGTCCAGCTGTGGATAAAAACATGTTATTGTCAACAGATAATAATCCATTTCTGTGTCCCATAAATGTCTTGAATTTCTATTTTCCTCCTTAATTACTTTCCTTACACTCACCCTCTCCTCCCATCCCCTCAGCCCATTGTTTCCAGTATCCACAACCATTTTCAATGCATCTGTGTCCGCTAATGGTTTCCATCATAGAGTGTTGACAGTTAGTATATGTTAAGTGGAGACATACAATGTCTCTCTTTTATAGCCTGGCTTGCTTCGCTCAGCAGTAAATCTTCCATATTTGTCCACTTTCTATCAAATGCCAGGGTCTTGTTTTTTATGGTTGAATAGTATTCCTTAGAGTATACGTGCCACACATTTTCAATTCATTCATCTGTTTGTGGACATTAGGGTTGGTTCCATGTCTTAGAAATTGTGAATAATGCTGCAATAACATAGATGTGCAAGTACTTTTCTAACTGAATGTTCTCCCATCCCAGGAGTGGAATTGCTGGATCATATGGTAGTTTCTATTTGTAGGTCTTTGAGGAACCTCCATATTGTTCTCCACAGTGACTGGACCAATCTACATTTACAATTTACATTTCTCACCAGCAATATAGCAAAGTTCCCTGCCGGGGACCAGCCTTGGCAGTGGTGGGTGGCTCGTACACAGGAAGGAGACATGGGTGATTAGGAACAAAAAATTAGACTGAGACCTCATTGCCCTTTTGCATGTTCTCAGCCGGCCACAGCCAGAGCCAGCTCCAGGCTGCAGCGCTGTGGCTAATAAGACATGTGTATTTATTGAGGGAGGTTTAGGAAGTAAAGGGGGTGAGGGGTAGTAAAAAATCCACTCTAAGGAACAGGGTATACAAAGCATGGAAACAATAATTATAAAACATGCTGTTTGTCTTGTCAGATTAGTTAAAAATCAATCACAGTTCTCAGGATGAGGAAGTCCATTTGTCTGTTGTATCTTCTTCTTAGATCTTGATTACTGGGAAGGGTCTTCAGAAGAGGGGGCTTGCAGGATGTTTGATAACTTTAGTCCTGGGCCAGGCCGATAACATTGCTGGTTGCAAAGACCTAGATAGATATCTTGTTTTGTTAAGTAAAGACACAGTTAATATATGGACTATTCATACATTACAACAATAGAAAGTGAGTCTATGATCTTATATGGGAAAGGAAGATGATCTTGTAGCTCAGGAGACAACACAGGATGTTTTATTAGCAGTTTTTCAGTCAACAGCACATAGATGAGAAACTCTTTGTAGTTGAAAGCTACCTGTTGCTTTAGATAAGAGCTCCCAGCTAAGATAATCTTTCTCTGAAGCCTTCAGGTTTGTTCATCCTGTTGTCCCAGCCAGGCTTTTTCCTTTTATAAACCTGTGGGTTTCTGCATTTTATTTGCTGAGTCTGTCAATTAGTGAGTTCTTTTGTTTTATCTCTGAGTCTCTGTTAGGTGGTGAATGTGCTGACTTTGCCTAGCATGAGTTAATTTTGGCCTGTAGCTTTAACAAGGGGTATTTACAAAAACTAGCCTTAAACTAACTTAGTCTACATATGCTTCTAATGCTAATTTGGTTTATACTAACTTAATCTATATGTTAATTTTGGTTTAAAAACAGACAGGTGGGGGAGTCTTAAACTTCCTGGTCCTCCTGTCAGTCTTAGGGAACCACATTCTTACAAGGTCACTAATTGGCTTTATTGTAATGGTTGGGGGTGATGTTTTACCCTGACAGGGTACCGTAATAACAGTAAAACTCATGGCAGAGAAATTGAATACCGACCAGTTCAAGGACACAAGGGAGGGCTCATAAACTGGGCCTTGCCTCAATTTCTTCCCAGTCCAGGCCTTGCTTTAGAATGGGAGACAGCATCCTTACCAGCTTGTGTTGCCTGCATGGCCCCGTCAGTTCCCTTTTCACCATATCCCTGCCAGCACTTGTCATTTTTTGTTTTGTTAATCTTCACCGTTCTGACTGGGTCTAGGTGGTATCTCATTGTGGTCAGATCTGCATCTCTCTTAAGATGAGTGATGTTGAGCATTTTTTCATATGTTTTTTGGCTGTTCCTATATCTTCCTTAGAGGGTTGTTTATTAAGCACATTTTCCCATCTTTTAATTGGGTTAATCTTTTTTTTTTTTTTCAGGTAAGCCACTTGAGTTCTCTGTTTATTCTGGTTATCAGTCCCTTATTTAAGGCATAATTTACAAAAATATTCTCTCATTCCAAGGGTTGTCGATTCACACTAATTACTATGTCTTTTGCTATACAGAAAGTTCTTAATCTGATGTAATCCCACCTGTCTATTTTGTGCTTTAGAGGTTTTACTTAAGATGTCTTTGTCTACCCCAGTGTCTTCCAGAGTTTCCCCAGTGTTTTTCCAGCACCATTTTCTGAAGAGGTTTTCTTTTTTCCACTGGTTTGACTGGTTCCCTTTGTCAAAAATCAATTGATGGTATGTTTTGGGGTTTATTTCTGAGGTCTTCATTCTGTAACATTGGGCTACTTGTTTGTTTTTGCACCAATACCATGCTGTTTTGATTACCACAGCTTTGTAATATATTTCCACTCCACCCTTCTTGAACAGGATGGCTTTGGCAATATGGAATCTTTTGATTCCAGACAGAGTCTATGATTGTCTTTTCTAGATCTGTGAAGAATGTCTCTTGTAATTTGATAGGGACTGCATTATTTATTTAGATTACTTTGAGTAGAATTGCCATTTTGATTATATTAATTACCTCAATCCAGGAACATTGGCTGTCCTTCCATTCTTTTGTGTCATTTTCATTTTTTAAAACATATTGTCATAGTTTTCCTTGTAGGGGTCTTTGACTTCCTTGATTAGATTTATTCCTAGGTATTTTATACATTTGTGACTATGGTACATGGGATTACTTTCTTCAGTTCTAGCTCTGTCTGCTTGTTGTTTGTGTACAGAAATGCTGTATCTTTTTTGGATGTTGATTTTGTATCCTGCCACTTTATTGTATTCATTTATTACTTCAGGAAGTTTTTTCATGGATACCTTTGGGTCTCCTATGTATAGAAGCATGTCATCTGCACATAGAGATAATTTCAACTCTTCTTTTTCTATTGGAATGCCTTTTATTTTATTCTCTTATTGAATTGCATAGGTCTTCCAGCACTATACTGAAAAGGAGTGGAGAGCATGGGCAGCATTGTATTGTACCAGTTTTTAGTGGAAAAGCTTTCTGCTTTTCCTCATTCAGTATAATGTCAGCCACAGTCCTTTCATAGATGGCTTTTATTATTCTTAAAAATGATCTTTCTATGCCAATTTTGCTGAAATTTTAATCACAAAGGGATGTTGGATTTTGTCTAATGCTTTTTCTGCTTTGATTGAAATAATCGTATAGTTTAATCTTTATTTCTGTTAATATAGTGTATTACATTGTGATTTTGCATATGTTGAACCACCCTTGCATTCCTGGAATTTATTTAAAAAATGAATTCAGGTGGTTCCTTCTTTTTTGGATCTTAGAAATTGAATAGAATGGGGGTTACCTCTTCTTTAAAAGTTTTGTAGAATTCAAAAGTGAAGCCATCAGGACCTGGGCTCTTCTTTTTGGGGAGGTTATTTATTACTAATTCAATCTCATTGCTTGTTATGGGTCTACTCAGGCTTCCTGTGTCCTTCTGAGTCAATCTTGGTAGGTTATATGTGTCTAGGAATTTGTCCATCTCATTCAGGTTTTCTTGTTTGTTGGTGTATAGTCACAGTATCTTCTAATGATGTTTATTTCTATTATGTCTGTTGTACTATTGCCTGTTTTGTTGTGAATTTGATTTATCTGGTTCCTTTCTCTCTCCTTAATTAGTCTAGCTAATGGTGTATCAACCTTATTTATCCTTTCAAAGAACGAGCTTTTCCTTTCATTTATTTTCTATATAGTTCATCTATTTTCCACTTCATTTATTTCTGCTTGAATCTGTTATTATTTTCTCTCTCCTGGCATTTTTGGATTTTATTTTGTTTTTCCCATTTTCTGAGGCATGATGTTAGGTTGCCCATTTGCCAACTTTCTACCTTTTTCTTATGTGTGTTAATTGCTATGAACTTCCCTCTTATGACTGCTTTTCCAGTGACTCATAGAGTATGGAAACTTTTACACTTATTATCATTTGTTTCCATAAATCTTTTTATTTCAGTCTTAATCTCTTCAGTAGATGTGAAGTCATTCAGGAGAAGGTTATTTAGTTTCCATGTATTTGTGTATTTTCTAGGGTTTTTTCCCTAAAATTGCTATCAAATTTAATTCCATCATGGTCTGAGGAGATGCTGGATATAATTTCTCTGCCTTTGAATTTGTAAGGCTTGTGCCCTTTCATGTGATCAATCTTCCAAAAGGTACCATGCAAGGGTGAGAAAAATGTATACTTTGTGATTTTTGGGTGGGAAATTATATAGATAACTGTTAAGACCATCTGATTTATGGTATCATTTAGTCCTGTATCTCTTTGCTTATTTTTTGTCTCGTTAACCTGTCTAAAGAAGATAATGGGGTGTTGAGATACCCAACAATTAGTGTGTTGCAGTCTTTCTTTCCTTTCAGATCTAGCAGTCTTTCCATCACATACTTGGGTTGTCCTGAGTTGGATGCATAGATATTTATAAGCATTATATCTTCTTGATGAATAAGCCCTTTTACTAGTATATAATGCCTTTCTTTGTCTCTTCTTACATTTTTTGTCTTTAAACCTATTTTGTCTGAAATCAGTATCATGACTCCTGCTCTTTTTTGTTTTTCCCATTTTCTGAGACATGATGTTAGGTTGCCCATTTGACAACCTTCTATCTTTTCTTATGCACGTTAATTGCTATCAACTTCCTTTCTGTTTGCATGGAATACCTTTTTCCAGCCCTACAGTTTTAGTCTATGTATGTCTTTATCCATGATGTGAGTTTCCTGTAAGCAACAGAGAGAGGATTCCTTCCTTCCTTCCTTCCTTCCTTCCTTCCTTCCTTCCTTCCTTCCTTCCTTCCTTCTCTCTCTCTCTCTCTCTCTCTCTCTCTCTCTCTCTCTCTCTCTCTCTTTTTAATTCAGCTACTCTGTGTCTCTTTATCGGAGAATTTAAACCACTAACATTCAACGTTATTCATATTTCAGGACTTGTCCCTGCCATTAAGTTAGCCATTTTCTTGGTTGCTTTTGTACTCTTATTTCTGTCTGTCTTTAGTTTTCCTGATATAGCACTCCCTTCAGAACTTCTTAAAGAGCTGGTCTATTGTTGGTAAAAATCTTATAGGTTTTGTTTATCCGAGAATGATTTTATCTTTCTTTCCCATTTGAAGGATAACCTTGCTGGGTATGGTAATCTTGGTTGAAATTGTTCTTCATTTAACACTTTGAATATATTTCCCCATTCTTTCTTTGCTTGCCTTGTTTCTAGTGAGAGGTCTGATGTGAGCTTGATGGGATAAACTTTGTAAGTAATTTGATGTTTTTCTCTTGCCAATTTTAGTATCTTGTCTTTATCTGTGGTTTTGGCCAATCTGGCTTGATGTGCCATGGAGAAGATATTCTTGGATTGATTCTATTTGGAGTCCTTTGTATTTCTTGGGTCTGGATGTTTAAATGCTTCCCTAGACTTGGAAAGTTTTCTTCCAGGATTTCATGGAATAGATTTTCAATGCCCTTATTAGATTCTTCACCTTACAGGATACCAATTATTTGGATGGGACATTTAATGGAATCTAGTATTTCTTGTATAATAGCCTCATTTTTTGTTATTGTTATTTTCTCTGGTGTTTTTCTAGGACAGAGATTTTTGTCTTCTATATCCAAGATTCAATCTTCTGTATGATCTAATCTACTTTTAATACTTTTGAGGAAGGTTTTAATTTCCTGTATTACAGCCTTCATCTCTAACAGTGCCAGTTGATTCCTTTTTATGGTGCCTATTTCTTCTTTCAAATCATGGAAGAACTTTTTTCTCTTTTGGAACTCATTGTCTTGTTTCTGTTTCATCTTCTGGAGTTTGTTGTCTCTTTTCTCTTGCATATCACTTTGTTTTGTCACCATGAATATTCTTAATTGTTTATTGGCCATTTCCATGAGTTCCACTGTACTGTCTGTGAATGATTAGGACTTATTTTCCCATGGGGGAGAGATATTTTCTTGGTTTCTCATAATTTTTGTGCCTCTGTGCTGGTTTCTGGTCATCTGATGGATTATATGTTTCCTCCTAATTTCTTGGAGTTAATTTTGAGCATTTAAAGGTATGCAGGAGGAGGTGATCCATGATTTCTTGGCAGCACTGTCTCCCTAATGCTCACCATATAACCTGCACCTTTGTCTCTGGGACTGAGTGTTCCAAAGGCCTCCCAGTTTCTAGAGGAGAGGTGCACCTAGGGCTGAGCCGTAGGGTTTCAACTGAGGAAGAAAGTAGGGATCTTGCAGCACTCGCTGCACACCACATGCTTTAGGAAACTGTGAAGTCTGTAATGAATGTGAGAGAGTGGAGGTTCCAAGGTGGTCTCTGGCCTGGGTTCACTTACTTACTTCTACCATGCAGGAGCTGGGAATAATGGAGGGGAGGAAGTTCGAAGCAAGAGGGTCTGGACACCTGGAGCAGATGGAGAGAAAGTGCAGTTTCCAAGGCAGTCTTTGGCCTCGGTTTACTCAATCACTTTTGTCACACAGGTGCCAGGAAGAATGGTGGGGAAGTTCTCAAAATGTTAATATATTGCTGAGGTAAAAACATAACTATAGATTTAAGTGGAATGAGAGCAAGTTGACCCTGATGTTTACACTGGTAGTTGACACAACGGTTATACACCATTTATTTCTGTTGAATAAATGAATAAACTGAGAATGTGGTAAAGCACTTAGTGTAGTGTCGGGCAGGCAGGAACTATTACCATTGACACTGAGCAAATATTTATTGACGTTTATAGCACACCAGGCACTGAACTAAAATCTGAAGTCAACACCATGAGCAAGATACCCCAGATTCCTGTTCTCATGAAGGTTACTTCTTAGTGGACATTCATATTAGTTGTTATTGTCTTCATTATTATTTTATTTGTATCAGTCCTCTTGGAATCATCTAAGATTTCCCATGAGACCTTGTTTTTCTTTTGTTTTGTTTTATGCTTTGTTTTTTGATGATGTGAATTTAATTTTTCAGAGAAGTTCTGTAAAACTTGGAGAGTTTAGTTTTGCTAGAAGCAAGTTGATATGGTATAAGTAATATAGAATTTGGATTAAAACTGTCTAGGCTGATATTGCAGTAGCACTTAATGTAGGTATTATCAGTCAGGATAGGCAGGTTCTAACACAGTCACAAAAGACTAGAACTTCTCAGGCCTACAGCAGGTCTGTTTGTGCTCACATGGCTGTGGCTTATTTTATCAACCAAAACAAGTCATGTGACCAACTCTGATGTGACTAGGGCAAAAAGAATTTATTATTTTATTTGAAGGATGGAAAGAGAGCATTTGTGGCTATTAAGAAAACAGTCTGTTTTTTTCATCCTCATAAATCAGCCTGATTTTGTAAAATATATTCATTAGGCTTTCAGTTATAAATTGAAGGGCAACTCATACTGGCTTAAGAAAAAAACTATAATTTATTGTATCACGTAACCAGACCCTTCCCTGCATATACATACACATACACACACAGACACACACACACACACACACACACACACACTCTTTGGCTCTCTTTTTCTCAGTCCAGAGAAGTGGCTAGCCATTAAAATGAAGTTCTCTCTCTCTCTCTCTCATTTCTCCCCCTCCCCCAACCCCACCATAGCTCAGCTGCATATGGAGGCGAAAACCACTGACATCCTTTTGTATCCATGACTCAGAAAACAGGCAGTCTTCTTCTCCAAGTCTATGTTTAAAAAAATTCTGGGAAAGGATTTTAACAGCCTACCTGTGTACCCTTCTAATCATTATTGTCAGGGGAGTGGGAGTACCATGATTAACTGAACCTGGGTCACTTCCCACTTCTGTGGCTGGGGTTGAGGGAGGGGGTTGTAATTGGCAGCCTGGTCAGCCTCATATGAAGTATATAGGGGAGTAATAATTTCACAGAGCAGGACTAGATCCTGCATAGGTGAAGTTGACCAAGCAATTGAACACATACCTAATCCACTCTAAATAAGATAAAGCATGTGAAAGCCTTTTGTAAACTTTAAAGCTTTGTCCAAATGCTAATTGCTGTTATTATTCCTTTCAGGTTGAATAAAAAGGCATGTTATTTACTAGGGTAAATTAATGTTGGTGGCAGGCAACTATTGTTCCACACACTTAGTTAGGTGAAAGTAAAGTTGCAATAAATAGGCAAGAGGTTATCAGTGAATTGAGCAAGTCAATGACAAAAACTGCTTAGTATTGAACCTAGAAGTGGTGCTTATTATTTAGGAACGAGGCTGCATCTGCAAGACAATGACTACCCAGCTATAATGTGAAAAATTCTGCAATATTTTTTTTCTGAGTACTATTATGTCCTGGCTCGGTGCTAGGGGATATTCTAGAAGAATAAGACACAGTTCCTCTCTGGGAAAAATATTCCACAACAACCAGATTCCAAGAGCTCCAAATATGCAGATTATGTCAAGGAAGGATCAGGACAATTGACTGAATATTTCACTTTTCGGCCTGATGCTTTGACAGCCTGTTTCTCATACTTACTGAATGATGTTTAATTTAATTCATGTGCTCGAGGCAGCCCACTCTGCATTGCAGCTGTGCACAGTTAGTTTGAAAGGGCTTTCGCGGCAAGGCCAAAGGCAGGAAGCATACTGCTATGATACCTTGATGAATGGACCCCTTGGGAAAGAAGCGCCTTTATAATGAAGTCACAAAAGAAATCTTCATAAATCCTCGGAAACCCAGCGGCTTGCATGTGTGAGCTCAACCAAAATACTTCCAAAGCGGCCCTGCCGAAGGTAAATAAGGCCAGTACTAGGCAGAACTTCTATAAATCTGACTGCTGTGTCTTCAGGCACTATTCCTACCGTCACCCCCATACAGCCACACATACATGCATGCATAAATACTCAAGTGCATGCATGCATGTGCGCTCTCTCTCTCTCTCTCTCTCTCTCTCTCTCTCTCTCTCTCTCTCACACACACACACACACACACACACACACACACACAAAAATACATCCTTCTTTGTGGTGAACCCTACTCTTGCTTCAGTTCCCAGTGCCTCCTGCTTTTTCAATTAAGGCGGAAGTAACTCCTGCTTTTTCAATTGAAGAAGAAATAATTGTCAGTTTTGCTTGACGATCAATTGAGTTACTCATGATAATAAATTAGACCTTCTCAATCATCATTGCATTTATAGGCCTTAAACTCCAACTATGGTTGATGACAGGTTCTGAGAGAGTGTGCCTATGAGTGGTGGGGAGGGTCTGCAAACATAATTAAACCTATTATGCCAATAGTCCTGAAGGTGAAACTGATTCCATCTTTTTAGCAAGCGTGAAGGACAGTGACAGGGATCCATCTTTGAGCCTCCTACTTCTCAGAGCTTCAACTGGCTGGGGGCTTTGTCCCAGAACTGGCATCTAGGAGGGCCCTGTCTTTTGATCTTTACTTCGTTCCAGGAACCTGTGTTGCCTCGGCGGCAGTAAGGATTCACTGCTAGAGCCCTCCCTTTCCTTTCTTTTCTCTCTTGTGTGTGCATGCCCTAATGAAGTACTAGGGATTGAGTGGCTCCAATGACAAAAATTTATTTTCTCATAATTCTAGAGGCTAGGAGTCAGATCAAGGTGGATGCAATGTGGGTTCTGTCTAAGGGCCTTCTAGCTTATAGCTGGCCACCTTCTCCCTGGGTCTTTACATGGTCTTCCCCTGTACTTATCTGTGTTCTTATCAGGACACCAGTCATATTGCGTTAAGCCCATCCCAATGTCTTCATTTTAAATTAAGTACCTCTTTAAATACCTAACTCCAAATGGTTAGGTTAACTTTCTCATTTTGAAGAACTGGGGCTTAGGGCTTTGACATACAAATTGGTGTGTGTGGGGGGGGGGGGGCACAATATTCAACCCGTAACTACCGCCCTCCCTCCCTTTATCCTGATTGGTGACATGTTCCCTTCATCTCCTTTAATTAGCCCAGGTCCCTAGTTATCAGATAGGTTGAGTCAAAAGAAAAAACTAAAGGTTCTTCCAAAATGCCAAGGAACAAAGCCAAAAAGTCCTCTAAAGCAGGAGTGAAAATCTTGGCAGGTTAGAGAGAGTTCTCAAGGGCCTATGTTTAGATCTAAGAAGGCAGGAAGCTGGAGAAAAAAAGCACGTGAACAAGAGGTCAAAATAGCAACCAAAGGTTGGTCTGGGTGAGCACCAGAGCCAGCAGGCCCCAGTCCATGGCTGGCATTTAGATGTTAATGGCCTAAAAACTGAGGCAGAATAGACATAACCCAGTTGTACACAGTTTATTCAAATCCTGGACTTTCCATTCCTAGCCTTGCTGACTCCGGTCCATGATTCTGCAACATTACATACTTGCTTTCTCTACTCAAAACTCACTTCCCACCCCCTTTGTTCCCTGGTGAGCTCACCGTGAATGTTCTCCAGATTTTACAAACATGTCATTGCTGATGTAAGGCCTCCTTAACTTAGTATATTTTACTTTGGCTGTTTGGAGATCCAACTAGATTAAGTTCCATGAAGAGACACATCTTTGCACTTTGTGAGGCTCCGCAGTTGTAAGTTCTCAACAAATGTTTATTCAATGCATGGTTGGAATTAGGCAGGTCAGATTGTTCCTTGGAGCTCACTTAGTTTATGTGTCATGTGTCTCTCATAGCTGCCTTTTATGTAGGGAAGTGCAGGGTAGAGAGTTCAGTGCCTTAAGTACAATAAGCAGTTGTTTGGGTTTTTTTAAGAGATTTTTGATATAGGGTATACGTGCTCACCAAAGAGACAGAAAGAGACTGAAAGACAGAAAGCAAAAAATTACTCTCTTCCCCAGAGGTCGGGGGGCTGGGGGGATGGCCACACTACAGTCCCTTCTTAACCATTTTCTCCTTGGGATTTGGGGTATACATGTGCATGTGTCCGGTGTGAGTTTCAAGATACTTAATCTGGGGAACCAGCAGTTAACGTAATGGCTATGTCACTGGACTCCCACGTAGTCGACCGCGGTTCACGTCCTGGACCTGGTGGCTTAAAACTCACGCTGGCCGCGTGTGCATGCGTGCCCAAGATCCCGAGAGGAGAATGGAGGAGAAGGGTTTGCAGCGTGGCCATCCCCCCCTGGGGGGTGATGTCCTGCTTTCTGTCTCTATGTCTCTCTCTGTCTGTTTGACGAGCGCATGTGCCCTATAGCGAAAATCTCTAAAAAAAAAAAAAAAAAATACTTAATCTGGAACTTAAATCATGTGAGAGAACAGTGCCTTAACCACTATGTCACTTTGTGGCCCCACATAAGCAGTTTTTTGATATGGGTAACAAGCCATTCTCTGACACCAGATTGTTTGCATTTGAATTCTGACTTCCTCACTTATTGGCCTAGTGACTGTTTAATTTGGTAGAGCTACCACAGCAGAGTATCACAACTGGGTGGCTTAAAACAGAAACTGATTATCTCACAGTTTAGGAGGCTGGAAGTCTGAGGTCAAGGTATGGGCAAGGTTGGTTCCTTCAGAGAGCTGTGAAGGAGAACCTGCTCCATGCCTGTTTCCCAGCTCCTGATGATTGGCTGGAATCTTGGCTATCTTAGCTTCTGCTGGATCACCTTGACCTCTGCCTCCATCACATGGTGTGCTCCCCAAGTCTGCTTATCTATGTCCATATTCTCCCTTCTTACTACGACACCATGTTGGATTTGAGGCTCATCCTACTGCAGTAAGACCGTGTCTTAACTTAGTTATATCTGCAACAACTCTATCTTCCAGTAGGATCACATTCTGAGGTATTGGGGGTTAGGACTTCAACGTATGGATTTTTGGGGAACACAATTCAACCGATAACAGTGACCTTTGGTAAATTACCTGGTTTCAGTTTTCATGTTAGTAATATAGAATAATAAGAGTGCCTACTTGATGAAGTTGTGTGACTACATGAATAGATATGAAGCTCTTAAAGCATGGCACAGGTAAGCCCTGCACTGGCATTAGCTGTTATTTTTGGCTGTGTATCTGTCTGTCTCCTTGCTGACCTATGAGGAGTATGCTTGGTCATACTTAGAGTGCCATCGCATCACATGTAGTACAGAATATAGCAGAGCACTTTGTGCCTGCTACTTAATCTTTGAATTGAATTGATGAAACCAAATATAAGGCAGAGATCCTTCAGAGTGATACTGGGGATAAAACTGAATGTCTGTCTGCATTTGTGAGACAGAATGTTTAGTGATTATGCTTTATTATGCCATTCACATAGTTACATCCCAAAGGCTTACCCTGGAGGAATTTGAACCCCTCTTTCTTGGTCTCTCCCTGAGGTTTCCTGCGTTTTTAGACATGCTTAGGGAATTTGGTATTACATACATAAATGCTGTCTTGTCTTCAGGTACTGAGAGAGCATTCAGCCTAAGCATGTTACCTACCTTTAGTTACTGGTATAACCGAATGTTGCCGTGCTGTGATTCTCTTCTCAGTTGTGATATTATCAGTGCAAGGCACGAAAAAGAAGGGGAGAGCAATGTGGTATTTCTTCCTCAGAGGCCTGGGTGGGCCATCTGGCAATCTTTAAATCTGGGTGCCAGATTGAATAACATGCTTTGGGTGACTTTTTAAATGTATTATTCAGGGGAGATGTTGTTTTAACCTCTGCACTTCACACAACTTCCTAGCTGATGAAAATCTTTTCTCTCCTTTGCTTGAAAATTATGTGGACTGGAGCCCAGGAGAGACTAATAAATCAGCATGAGAATTCCTCAGCTGGTCTGAATAGCAGCTAATGATAGAAAAGGTGTTTGAATCATTCTGCACAATGCAAGGACAAGGAAACGCTGCACAATTGCTATTCAGCAAATATATGAGGGAAATTCAAAATGATCATGGAAAATGGAGTTAAAGAATGAGTTTATTTTGGTGCAAAAAAGTGCTTCAAATATATGCATATTTAAAAAAATAATATGCATTTTCCTTGAACTCTCTGAATACCCCTTGTAAGATGTACAGTCTGGTTCCTGACTGATAAGGTAACTCAATCCCTCCTCCTGTTCATGATCATCTCCATGTGGGAGTCCGAGTGGTGGAATGAGAAAAATACTTGCACAGGGAGATAGTGGGTTCAATTTGTAGCATTGACTGGATTGCCTTATTGGTTTCTCAAACTAGACAAGTTGTATCACTTTTCTGGGTCTCAGTTTCTCTTTGGGATCACTGGATTTTTGAACTATGAGAGTGATCTTTGAGGTCTTGTCTGTGCTTTCATTTCCTCCATCACATTTTATAAACTCATAGGCCCTCAGCATTCTGTCTGCAAATTGAGTATTTTTCTCTAGTTTCTGACAGCCCACCAATTTAATTATTCTCTTGAAGTTCAGTGCTACTATCTTCTAAATTGTATTGTCTCAAACAAGACTCAAGGCTTGAGTGAGATCATGATCCTGCTTTAAAAGTGAATCATATGAAATAAGAAGTAGGTAAGGTCAACCCTATTTCTTAATTCTGAAAAAAAGCATATCAATGGCTCAGGAAAGAAAGTATCTTCACATATAAGAATGAAGAGTATCCATCATCATTGGGCATGTGCGTCTTGTGAAGTTTTAGAATAAAACAGAAATTGAGGAAATATGAAAAGTGAAATAGCACCCCTGGATGTCACTGTTGACTCAGGGCTTGTTAGCAGGAGTACCAAGCTCATTAATAACTGACAGAAACAGATGAAGGATCTTCCAGAAACATATCGGCAGGTTACTTTTCAATCTTTTGAAACACTTTGAGATGGTAACAAGTCAGCTACTGCACTAACTGACTGGTGATGAAGTTCTCTTTGGCTAACTTATCTGAGGCAATGCATGTTTTTTAATCATCTTGGAAGAAAGAAACTTTGTAAGAGTGGAGTGATTTGGGTCACTCTGCCAAATCATGACTGGATATTTCTCTGAAAAAAGAGGGAATGGGAGAAATTCTAAAACTTCCAACCTTGCTGAACAATCTGTATCACAGGGGAGGAAGTGTAGAGAAAGAGCTAGAAGAAGTTAAGACCCAGCTTCTAAGTGTCTTGGATTTTTAAAACTTGTGTTAAATGTAGTTTTTTCTGCTATTTATTTTGTTTATTTATTTATTTATTTTTAAGATTTTGTTTGCTATAGGGTGTATATGCTTTCTGGATAGAAACAGAGAGAAGGGGAAAGTGAGGAATCATCTCCAGGGGGAACAACCATGCTGCACTCCTTTCACCTTCAGTCTCCTTTCTGGAGTTTTGGGCATGCATTCACATACCCCTGGCATATTTCTCAAGTTGCCAGGTCCAGGACTCAAACCCACGTGTAGTTGACCATGCAGGCCAATGCTTTTCTTTAGCTTTGGGTTATCATGAATATTTGAGTTATGAATATTTCTATCTTAACTTAGTTATAGCTGCAACAACTCTATCTTCCAGTGAGGTCACATTCTGAGGTATTGGGGGTTAGGACTTCAACATATGGAGTTTTTGGGAACACAATTCAACCTATAACAGTGACCTTTGGTAACTTACCTAGGTCATAGAATACTTGTTTAACCTTTTAGGAATGAGATTTTTTTTTTAACAGCTTTCTTAGACTAAGCATTCTTCATCTTGAGAAGGACGCAGAGAAAACAAAACAGAATGCCTGGGCAACATATTCATGGCGTGTGCATTTGTTAGCTCTCACGATGGAGGAGCACTCCACTTACCCAGCTGCTGTCTCATCAGAGTTCTGCAGAACTGGCTACAGATTGGGCTTCTAGACATTCCCAAGTCACTGACTGCCCTTAAAGCCAGGAAGGGGCTAATGAGCTGACTTTCACATTTGAGAAGAAGCCATTTGAGAAGATGAGACCAAAACTGATTAAGTAGACATAGTTAGCTGCAAGGGAGGCTGCGAAATGCTGTATTCTAGCTGGTATATTTTAGTAATATAGATACTTTATTAGTAAAATAAAAGGCTGAAATGGATATTGAATCAGCAAGTAGCAATTACCATACAACGTATAAATTATTTCGGGATTTACACATTATCATCAACAGATAATTTTCCATTTTTGTGTCCATTAAATGTAAAATAAATAAATAAATAATTTTGGACTTTCTGGTGAAAGAATAGAAAAAAGAACCTGTGGTCAAGGAGAACTGCCACTGGTAGCTAGTCAACTGCCTTCATCAACGCTTTCCCTGGGCACTGCTGGATACTGATTACTAATAGCCTGGCTCACCAACCATAGGAAAAATGAAGAAATAATAGCTAGCATCTATTGTCTGCTTGCTGTTTGCCAAGCAGTGTATAGTAACTTTATGTATGTTTCTTCTTTAAGTCTCAGAGCAATCCATGATGTAATGCTGACTTACTCCTGTCTTACATAGATGGATCTTGAGGCTCTGAGATCATCTTGGCCAAGCTTACTAGGAAGTGGAGATACAGAGACTTGAACTCAGATCTTTAGTCTCAAAAGCAAGAACTCTTACCCATTGTGTTGTACTATGTCACTCACACACACAAAGGAAGGAAAAAAAGGAGAGGAAAAGAGTGATGAAGAGGTAACAGAATGAAGGAAATTGCTGAACCAAAGTGAAAAATAGAATATTAATATGCTAAAAGATAGCTTTCATAGATAAAATTATGACTCTCAAATAAATATAAAATGAACATGTAAAAAATACTTTAAACTCATTAATTAATGGGTGTACCAGTAAGATGCTCAACATGTTTAAAAAAAAATTCAAAAAGCTATGTACATAGGGAACCAGCAGTTAGCGTAATGGCTATGTCGCTGGACTCCCACGTAGTTGACCGCGGTTCGTGTCCCGGACCCGGTGGCTTACAACTCACGCTGGGTGCGTGTACGTACGTGCCCAAGATCCTAAGAGGAGAATGGAGGAGAAGGGATTGTGGCGTGACCATCCCCCCTGGGGGGTGATTTCTCGCTTTCTGTCTCTATGTCTCTCTCTGTCTGTCTGGCGAGTGCACGCGCCCTATAGCGAAAACCTCTCAAAAAAAAAAAAAAAAAAAAAAGCTATGTACATATAGGCAATGAGGATTGCTAAAAATAATTTTCAAATAGAGATGACTGGTCTATCTAATGCAATAATCAGTTACATTTTACCAGAACAAATTCCTTTCCATTTTTTAAAACTTCATTCATGATAGAGAGTATATGCATGTGAATAAGGGAGAGAAAAAGAGAAACATTCTTTAAAAAAAAAAAAAAAGAATTATTATTTATTTTATTTGTTGTTATTGTTATTTTTTTTTTAAGTTTGACCACAGAGGGGCAGAGAGACAGAAAAGGAAACTGAGAAAGCAAGCCACCAGGTCTATGACACCAACGGTAGTTGACCATGTGGGAGTTGGCAGTTGACCATGTGGGAGTCCAGCGCCTTAACCAGTATGTCACCTGCTGTCCCTGAGAGAAGCATTCTTGACAGGGTCTCATTTTGCCCCAGTCCCTCCTCCCCAGCCCAGAAGCCCCCAAGATCCTGGGTATGCACACCTGTGCCTGGCATGTTTTCAGATCCAAACCTGTGGTTGGCTGTGTGGCCTCCAGCACAGCGGTTCAGTTTGCTGTTAACTGTGCCGTTAGGCTGGGCTATTCCTTTCAGTTTCTAAGGACAACAATTACTTGCATTGTTACTGGTTTTATGTACAGACTAAAGTAATTGAAAGTTGACAGTAATCCAGAAGGACATGCTACATAGGACACTTGGTAATCTTTTTGTCTGTTTTAAAGCCTTTCATAATTAAAAAAAAAGTTTCTTCGCATACCTATATTATCATCTTCCTATAGTCAGACATACCAGCATTTAGAGGACCTTAAGAAATATCCTGTAAACTTCTTTTACCCACCTACCTCCATTTATCTATGACCGGAAGTCCTGCATAGAGAGATGAAAGGACAAAATGCAATCTTCTCTCTTACCTGTCCAGGGTGCTGACAGTAACTTTCCAAACTAAGGTGGAGAATCCCAAGGGCTGTCATGTCACCTTGTGAGGTAATTAGCAAATACTTCATGCATGCTTTTGATGCACCAGATCCTGTTCTAGATGGGCAGAGTGACCATGGCACCTGCTGTCAGATACCCACAGTGTACAAGGGAAACTTACCTCCCCACACAGAACAGTGGGCTAGTATTATGTACAAAGGCATGCCCCCACCCCCTGCCACACACACGTATTTCCATGGACATTACCTACTTATGTTTTAAGGCTTATAACTAGGTTAAAGCATCCTTTCCAAGCCTACCCCACTTGTCTGCCTCCTTGATGTCCTTCTTCCTCAGTTGTGGAGCAGTTTGGAACACCATCAGAGGAAAACCACTATGTGCATTCAAGTTGCCAGTAGGATTTTTTGCTTGAGGCCAAACTATGGGTTTGGCAGCAAGTCCCTCATAAAAGCTTCATGTGATGTCCTTCTGTCATCTTTGGAGTTTCTGCAGTGATAAAGGGATACATACTTGCTCAGCACAGAGATGCCTTCTGGACTCCTCAGACTCTGCCCTTACATCAGCTCACAGAAAAACAGGGAGGTGAAAGTGTCTACCTTTGTCTCTCTTTCCCTTCCTCCACTTCCATCTCCCTCAACTGTTGTTCTCTGCTGTTCTGGCTCTGGGTGTTCTGGTCATTGTTTTGCCTATCAGTTCTTGTTCACAAAGGGTTTGTGCACTTACTTCTCTGGCTGGTTTTTCCAAGAGTCCATTTTCTATTATTTGCCAACAGATTTCAGAGGGTCCTGTTTGCTGCAAACTAATTATGACATGCCAGTGGCCAATAGGGCTCCTCTGCCATGCTAGCATCCACCTGGATTCTAGGCAGGGGACAAGCATATAGAGGGGAGGGAAAAGAAAGAGTGAGAAAGATGCAGGGACTAATGTACTTCCTCTTCAGACCTTTTCCAGAAAAGAGCTAAACCATAATGCTACTGTCCCCAGAAATAGTTATGGACTTAAGTGTTCAAACACGTTGATAAATGCTATCACTTTCTGCCAAGTCTGTCACTGCTTGTGGTGTGTCCTTGGGTTGAACACTGACCTCCCTAGGACTGTTGCCTGATTTACAAAATCAGAAAATAGAAATAGGTAGTTGGTACAGGACTTTAGCTTAAGCATCCTATTTAAATACACTAAAGCCTTTGAATGTTTTTAACATTAAGATTAATGTTGCTTTTTCTACCTGTTTAAGCAGATGTTCAGAATTGCCCATTAAAAAATGAGATTTGAAAGGAGGCATTGAAATGATTGCTTTTCTTCTATTTGGAAGACTTCTCACTTTTTTCTTTTTCAGAACAAACACCCATACATGGGGAAAGAGAATGAAACGATTTAGGAAGGTCTAAAATAAACGTAATCATGTCTCTTCCAACCCACTCATGCCTGACCACATAATCCAGTGTTAACCATTCTGAGCTTGTCGTTTTAGTTCTTCAGCTAGTTCCCTTGATAACTTTATGCCTTAAAATCTGTATTTCTATTTCCTGAATTATCAACTTTGGATATACTTTTGGTTCCCTGTGTAACAGAGAAGAAACTCCCTCTTCTGCTACAACTCCTAGTTTTGTTTGGTTATATTATTTATAGATTGTCAAGATTTAGAATATGTTCCTGCTGACTGTTCTTTTATTTCTGTCTCTCTGTGTTTGTTCTACATCCTCGGATTTCTTCACTTTACAGATCACTATCTTGGCCCTAAGTTTTGACAATTCACCAACTGAATTATTTTCCAGGTATCAGAGTCTTTATTTTATAGCAAACTATTCTAGTTTTATGGCTATGAGAACTCATCTATTCTCTAAAATTAGTAATTTTTAAAAAGTAGTTATCGTCTATATCCCTTGGAGTTATTTTTATCTGTCCTTCTCTAACTTTCCCTTTCATGCTATTTGTTTTATTCTGGTATCTGAAGATCCTTGGTACGGGTTCTTAGTTGATGGATTAGGAACTAGGTGGCTTAGTGTAGACGGCCACTGTGTATCTGCGTTCTTAGAAGGGGTCTCCATGCAAGAGAGCGCTGACCAAAGCCCTTGCCTAAACGGTGAGGATATGTCAACAAGTAAGCTTCTCTTTAAAGTACCCAAATGTGTAGCTCATGGCAGCATGGCTACCTACCTCATATGGCACTACCGCCAACATAAGGAATGGAACTTTGAAAGCACTGCTTAATAGTTTCCTCCCTTCAGTCTGACGCTGGAATTCAGTTACCCCAAGCCTTTCTGTTTCTCTTTCTGGTACCAGCATCTACCCTAGGATCTTTCCTAAAGCATGTCACCAAAAAAAATGGTGCTAAGAACTCTAGCCACGGGACAAAACCCTGTGACATCAGCCTCACATATTACATATGCACAAGAAAGAAGAAGAGGGACCTACTAGCCTGGATAATATCCCTGAGAGTTTCTACTCTTGGCATTTATTATTTTAAAATTTTGGGCTTTTCTCCCAAACTCCCTTCCAGGTTTTATTTTTTTTTTAAGGGTTTAGAATAATAGGCTGTTTATCCAGTTCACTTCCTGCCTTCTAGAGTTCTCTCATGTTTTCCTCCCTAGCTAACTTCTTAAAAATGCACATTCACGGTGACCAGCAAATGGCATAATGGTTACATCGCTGGACTCCCATGTAGTTGACCACGGTTCAAGTCCTGGACCTGGCAGCTTGAAACTCACACCAGGAACGTGTGCATGCATGCCCAGAATCCCAAGGGGAGAGTGGAGGAGAAGGGATTGCAGCAAGGCCATCCCCCCTGGGGATGATTTCTCGCTTTCTATCTTTCTGTCTCTCCAGTGAGGGCACACACATTATAGCAAAACTCTCTCTAAACAAACAAACAAGCACATTCATGTTAAGATTTCCTTCTGATTTATATCATTCCCTGTATTTATTGTGGAATCTCTTTCACTAATATTTTTCTTAAAAAAAAAAAAACTTTGCTGTTGTTGTAAAAATAGTACCTTATAATAAAGAAATTAAACAATTCAGAAACTAAATGAAGAAGAAAAATTTTAAACCACTCATAATAACTATCATTAATATTGGGTGAGGAGTGGTCTAGACATTTTCTTGCAAATATTAAGAGAGAAGAATGGCTAGAGAAAAATACAGTTAGGGAAATGAGCATGTTGGATCTGTGATACTTTAAAAAAATGAGGATAATGTGTATAGTATTCTCAACTGGATTGGTAAGAAATGTATACATGTTGGAATATTCACTTTGCAAGCTAAATGCCATATGTGATTGAATGTATAAAAGAAATTGAAATAAAGAATGTAAAAAAATAAAATTAAACCAAATTTAATGAATTAGGCAGAAGGAAAAGAAACTGAGATAAGAGAAATTGCTAAATTTAAAATAAATACTTCTTCACCAAAAGATAAATTATTTCCTAAAGATCCCTCTAAAGTTATGGAAGACATTAAGAACTTGGGGCCGGGCAGTGGAATAACTATCAAATGCAATACTCTGTGAGGCAATCCCACATGACAAAGTTCTCAGTTCAAGTCTGGAACCCTCCATGAGTATGTGGAGCCCCTGCTTGCCCACGATCCAGGAATGGCTGAAGCTGGGGTGGATCAGGAGGTTGAGACCCTTTCGGAAGGCAGATGTATTGTCTCTTTCTCTCAGAAGAAATATGCAAACTTGAAAAAATGATGAATTTGAAATCGTTGTATTTTTTTCCTACCTTATGATAAAAATGTATTTTCTTCTCTGAAAGAGATGAAATCATCAACACCCTCACTTTTCCCCCTTTCACCTTTCCTTTTTGGTACCTATGGTTTTTTTTGTTTTGTTTTGTTTATTGGGTTTTTACCATAGGGTGTATGGTGTATGCACTATGAGAAAGAGACAGAGAGAGGGAATGTGAGAAACCATTCCCCTGGAGGACTGGCCACACCACACTCTCTTCTCCTTCATTCTTCTCTCAGGATATTGGGTATATACACACATGTGCCCAGCATGATTTTCAAGCCACCAGGTCTGAGAGTCAAACTGCTGTCAGCCATGTGGCAGTCCAGTGCCTTAACCACCATGCCACTTGCTGGCCCACTATATGTTATTTTTATAGTATCACAGTATAATGTAGTTCCCATTGAAATATGACTAAATATAACCAACATTCATGCAATTGATTAGTGTTTGTATTATAATTAAATAAATAAATTTCCATCTATCAGCTTTTTAATGTAACTTCTGTTACTCGTTTCTTTATTTTGATTAATCACTTAATTATGTGTATGTGTGTGCGTGCGTGTGTGTGTGTATGTGTGTGTGTGTGTGAGTGTAGGGTAAGGCAGTTTTTTAAGAAGGACTTATGTGACCACATGGGGAAGGTCCTGGATTCTTTTCCTGGGACATCGCCGAGCACTCTACATACAAGTATTCCCATGATATGGGCTGGCTGAGACGGGGGGTGGATTGTGGCATGAAGACTCTGTTAGGTATTTCTACCTCTCTGTTTCTCTCTCTTTTTCTCTTGGAAAAGAAATAATAAATTATTTTTTAAAATAAAATTTCTGTATATAAATAACACTTTCTCTGGATTTGCTCTTCCTTAGGCTACAGTTTTTGACTTCAAAATATTATGAATACTGCCTTATTACCTTCTTAAAATAAATGAGAATATAGTATAATTTTAGGCTGATATTCTTTTACTTTTTAGGTGATTTATTTTTCTGAATGGATGATCAAGGAATTTATTCTTTATTCTTTAAATTAAAAATCTTCAGAAAATATTTCCATGTTACTATTACTGTATGAAAATTTCATATGGATTATGTATTTTTTTCTAGTGGCAGACTCAGTTTTTTATTTCAATGAAACTTTTAATATATCTTGGAATGATCTTTCTATTTTATTTTTCTGTACTTCTGAGGTATTAGTTAACTTTATGCTGTTTTGTTTTGATCTGTAGTCCATGTCTATTAGTTTGTTCTCTTTTTTTTTTTTTTTTTTGAGAGGTTTTTGCTATAGGGCACATGTGCTCGCCAGAGAGACAAAAATCGAGAAATCATCCCCCAGGGGGGATGGCCACGCCACAATCCCTCCTCCTCCATTCTCCTCTTGGGATCTTGGGCACACACACACACATGCACCTGGCATGGGTTTAAGCCACCGGGTCCGGGACTTGAACCATGATTGACTACATGAGAGTCCAGTGACATAGCCATTATGACAACTGCTGGTCCCCATGTCTATTAGTTTTTGGGATTGCAGAAATGTTTGTCTTTTTTTAATCTGCATTCATTATGATTAGCTCAAGCCTTTATTTTAGTAGCATAACTAAAAATTTTCTGTTGTAAAATATTCATAAATGTAAAAACAAGTTAAATGTAAACAAAATCCTAGTCCCATAACCTCACATAAGAATCTAGGATAATATAACCATATATTAGAATTCTCAGAGCTGGCAAGTGGCATGGTGGTTGGGGTGCTGGACTCCCACATGGCCAACCACAGTTCAAGTCCTGAACTTGGTGGATTGCTTTCTTACTTTCCTTCTCCCTCTCTGTCCCTCTCTGGTGAGTGCACATGCCCTACAGCAAATTAAATAATAATGATAATTAATAAAATTTAAAAATAATTCTTAAAAAAATTCTTATGTGCCTCCCTAGATTCCATACTCCTCCCCTCACACCCCAAATTTACCAACATCTTGAATTTTATGTTTATCGTAACAGGTTTTTCTTTTAAATGTAGTATACCCAAGGCGAGCAGATGGTATGGAAGTTAAGGTGCTGGATCTCACATGACTGACTCCACAGTTCAAGTCCCAGACCAGTGGTTTGAGAATCACTCTAGGCATATGGGTGTGCATGCCCAAAATCCCAAGAGGAGACTGGAGAAGTGACTGCATCCTGGGCATCCCTTCCAGGGGGTGATTTCTCACTCCCCTGCACCTCTGGCTAAACATTGGAAAAAAATAAAAACAGCATATTCTGAACAATACATTTTATTTGTGACTACATTTTACCTTTTTTCTTTAGCAACTTTTTTCCTCCTTAAAATTCTGCTAGTGGGACCAGCACATGGTGTAATGGTTATGTCCCTGGACTACTACATGGCCAACTGTGGTTCATGGACCTGGTGACTTGAAACACACCGGGCACGTGTATGTCCGTGCCCAAATCCCAAGAGGATAATGGAGGAGAAGGGATTGCGGTGTGGCCATACCCTCTGTGAGATGATTTCTTGCTTTTTGTCTCTCTGTCTGTCTCCGGTGAGCACATGTACCCTATAGCAAAAAAATCTCTCTTAAAAAAATTCTGCTAGCAAAAATCATTGATATTAACATGTGGGCCATTAGTTTCTTTTTATAAATTGTTGAATAGTGTCTATAATATGAATATACTACCATTCATTCATTTCCCTGTCAATCGTAAATTCTAGCTTATTTTTTATTTCTTAATTTTGTTTTATTGCTACATTACTATGAACATTTTTGCACATGCTATCTAGTGTACATGTTCAAAATTTTCCCTGGAATGTATACTTCTGGGGGCAATATGTCTAAATTGTAGGATAAGTACATCTTCAACTGCACTGGGCAATGCCAAATGGTTTTCTAAAATGGTTATGTATAATTTTCCTGGAATATATTTTCCACCTGGATAATGGTTGTGTATTATTCTGTAATTATGTTTCTTTGCATCTTGATTTGTTTCTTGGGTCTAAAAATCTTTCTTTTAAACTCTGTTCTATTGCTTTATCATTTTTTCTCTAAATCTTGGTTTTGTTTGATCTGTATCCTCTTTAACTTACACATCTCTTTGCACCTTCCCATTTGATTTAATTCTTGAAAGAACACTGAAAAATAGATACTATTCCCACTTTATAAGTAAAGAAGTCTACTTTAAGAAATTGTGTGCTGTGGTCACTGTCTCACACCTAGTAAGTGGAGGACCCAAACCTAACACACAGTCTTTCACCTCCAAAACTCTCTTTCCACTGCTTTCAGATAGAATATTAAGTGCCATTTGTATATCACAGACTCTAAGAATAACTCAACCTCCAAACTGAGCAGAGACAAATAAACAACACATCTTTAACACATGTAACTCATTTTTTAAAATCTCCTAAATTAGATGGGAACAGAATTAGATGAGAACAGTGGCATACCATGTGAAATTTTTACCCTGATTTGTCTTGGGACTTTCCCTGGTATCTAAAAAGAGGAGTTCTACTGCTGACATCATCATCTAAAGTGTGTGTACACGTGAATACACACACACACACATACATACACACACACACACACTTTTTTTTGGGGTTTTTGTTTTTATTGGAGAGGGTTTTTTAAATTAAAAAATTTTTTTTTTTTTTTTTTTTTTTGGCTATAGGGCACGTGCGCTCGCCAGAGAGAGACAGAAAAGCGAGAAATCACCCCCCCAGAGGGGATGGCCACGCCACAATCCCTTCTCCTCCATTCTTTTTGTGGGATCTTGGGCACACATGCACACGCGCCCTGTGTGAGTTTAAGCCACTGGGTCCAGGACTCCAATTGTGGTAAACTACATGGGAGTCCAGCGACATAGCCATTACGCTAACTGCTGGTCCCGTACACGTGCATGTTTTAAGCAGTTGATACAAGTGACAATATTATTGACACGGACATTGCAAATACAATTTAGTATCAAGGAAATAGGATCAAAACAAGGATGTGATGTGGTTTTGCTTGTGTCTTGCTGGTATCTGAAGAGAAGAGCCTTTGTTTAGAATACGCCTCTAACCTGAACTCTTAGAAAAGGAGTGACAGGTGACATGGGGAAGATCTGCATGGCAATGAAGGTAGTGGCTAATGGAACCTCCTGTGCTAGGCACTTTTCCAGCCCTTGGAGAGACACACTGAACTTCATTTGTTCCTGGAAGGCATATCTCTAAGTTGCAGTTTCAGAAGAATGGCATGTGAAATAACAGACTAGCAGGAAAATGATCTGTGCTGTGAATGTTGAAAACCAGAGATGAGGGGAAGAAGGAAGATAGAATCAGAGAATAGAGTGCATCTTACATCCAGAGTTAGCTACTCTTGTGTATTAGAGCTCTTGTTGGTTGAGTGTCTATTCTATCTTCAAATATCTTTGTCAAAGAATTGTAATCAAAACTTGGATTATCAAAGAAGTATTTTTGTTGTTTTGTGAAGATTGACCTGTGGGAGATAAATATATATTCAGTGGGGGGAAAAAAAACCCTGCAAAGTATTCAAATCAGTTGAATGTCTTTGATTTAACCAAGCCAACAGTTTTCTTGTCTGTAAACTACCTTTCAAAGCCTTAGATATGCTAATGGTTCCGAGTTTATAAGAGGGATATGTAATAAAGAAGTTCTAAATTATTTGATCATAAAGCCTTTATATTCAGAGATTCTTGGACTTCTGGAACATACTTTGGGAAAGTTTGCTTTCTTCTAATCATAAAATGTTACAACTGAAGGAGCCTTACAATAACTCCAGTTTTAAACCCTAATTTTGCAAGTAGGGAAATTGAAATTTAGAAGGTTTAAATGACTTTTCTAAGTTCTGATTTTTTTATGGTAAAGGCAGAACTGGGATTCATATCTCCAGATTCCCGACGTAGTGCTCTTGGACACTGGTCAAAAACAAATGAAATCCTAAGATGCCATGTCATACCAGCAGGCTTAGTTGCTTGTTTTCAAGCACGTGGTATGTGATTTTTTTTCTTTTACCAGTGAGAATGAGACCCCAAATTCTGTCCTTGGAGCCCCAAACTGCCCTTGTGATAGCTCATAACATCCTCTATCTTAACCCTTTTTATATCTCTAACCTTTCAAGGGCTCAGGAGTCCAGGAGTAGTCTCTGTACATTCTGAATAGAGGATCTGCCTCACACTTGCATATCCCATAATCTTGGTATGTCCAGCCACGTGTAGACAGAAAAGCTCCCCTGTCAGCATTCTGTTCCAAACTGATGAGGCTATCGACAGTTTTATACCCTGGGATTGTATGGACAAATTCACACCTCATAAGCAGAATTTAGAAAGAGCCTGAAATTTAGAAAGGGAATCACCTTTCTGGCAGACAGTGAGGCAGTGTATATCAGAAATTTTTAAAAGTTCTGTACCCCTTCACTTTAAAGGAAATATTGGGAGATGTATCACCATATTTAATTACATCATTATTTGTCAGCATACTATCTTAATAAATTTGAAATAACTCAAATTGCCAGTAACAAGGATTGGTTAAATAAATCAAGGCACATCAGTGGAATACTATAAATACAACCAATAAAAATTATGTTGTAGGACAATCCATGAAAAGATAACTAAACAGAACTTCCCAATTGTATACCAGGTACTCAGATAGCAATGTCTTTTGCAGTTACTGAGGGTCTACTGTGGCCATGGTCTCCAGCTCAAATGTCTCAAGCTGTAAGCAACTTTTTCTTTCACCTAAGTGAAAATTGCTGTTTTTAAAATATGCATTCCATGATATAGAAAAAATTTTTAGAAAACTAGTCTAGACCATATTGCAATAAAATAAGATTATGGGGACCAGCAGATAGCACGTAACGCTTACGTTACTGGACTCCCACATGGCCAACTGCAGTCTGAGTCCCAGAGCTGGTGGCTTTAAACTCTCAAGTATGTGGCCAAGCGTGTATGCATGCTTGCCCAAGATCCTGGGAGGAGAATGGAGGAGAAGGGATTGTGGTGTGGTCTTGATTTCTCACTTTCTGTCTCTCTGTCTCTCTAGTGAGTGCATGTGCCCTATAGGAAAAAGCTCTCCAAAAAATAAATAAATAAGATTATGAAGTATTATACTGCAGTTTGAGATACAGTCAAACGTCTGCTAGGAAATCTATCCTGTCTAAATCTGGATGATGAGACTACAAATGATTTTTATTTTTATGTTTTTCTCATTTGCATTTTTCTTTTATAGTGAAAAGTGCTCTTTAATAAGAACAATATGATTCCAATACCTAATAGCTCTTAATATACTTTATTTTGTTTGATTTGCAAGTAAACCAACGAAGTAGTCACTGGCATTATTATTTTCATTATATAAATGTTATTTTAAAATTCTAGCTTTCAGGGTAATAAAACTAGATGAGTTAAGACAGAAAGCAAAATGTGGTAATGAGACAAATCTAAAAGATACAAATAAGAAAATATAAGAATTAATTGTGGCAACGAACTACCCTAGAACAGTGAGGAATGTGGTATTAGTGACTAGAATAGAACAATGAAAACACAAAATTTTATGAAGATTGTTAAGGGTAAACTTAGAGGAATGATTGGGTTCTAGAAGGTCAGTTTGTCTTTTTCTGTTTATATTGAAGAGATGAAAAAGCACACTGGTGGAAGCATCCATTGATTGTTGGAACTCAGGTGAGAGAGCAAAACTAAAGACAAAGCACAGACAGCAATCCACAAAGGAGCCAGAGTGATACCTGGGGAGGTGAATTGACTCTTCTGGGAAGAACATATGGAGAAAACCAAAAGTCTTTTTTTTTTTTTTTGAGAGGTTTTAGCTATAGGGTGTGTGTGCTCGCCAGAAAGACAAAGAGAGACAGAGAGACAGAAAGCGAGAAATCACCCCCCAGGGGGGATGGCCACACCACAATCCCTTCTCCCTCATTGTCCTCTCCGGATCTTGGGCATGCACACACACATGCCTGGTGTGAGTTTAAGCCACTGCATTTGCAACTCCAACCACAGTCAACTAAATGGGAGTCCAGCAACATAGCCATTACACTATCTGCTCATCCCCCAAAGCTTTAACCTTTAAATGAATTTATTTCAATTTGTTTTGTATATGTGTTTGTGTGGGTGTGTCTCTGTGTGTGTGTGTGTGTGTGTGAGAGAGAGAGAGAGAGAGAGAGAGAGAGAGAGAGAGAGAGAGAACAGAGAGAGAGTAGGACCTTCAATTAGGGTTCCATGCCATGATCCTTCCTACAACCTTCCCACCTAGCCAGAATCATGAGCATGTGTGCACATACATGTAGACTGCTTGACCTGGGAACCAAACTCTAGTCTTCCATATGACTCCAGAATCATAAAACGGAGTATTAAAGCTATGTCACCTTGACTGGACTAAAGCTTTGTCTCCATAGAACTCTCGAGGATTTGAATGCTGCATGATTCTGCATGTGTAGATGATAGAATGGAATTCCAAGAATCTTTGTGCATGGATAAATACTAACAATGGAGATGACATAATCAGACAGTTTTCTTTATTGCTTTTCCTTGGATTAGAAATCTCTTGACTTTAAAAAGAAATTAAGTAGAAAGGACATCTAGTAAATGAACAAGGCATGTGTTGGTAAGTGGCACCTTAGAAGACAGGATTAGATGTGAAATATTTGAAGAAGTGATCAGAAATTTAGAAGATGAAACTCAGTCATGACAAATAAATAATACATTGCAGTTAGGATGAGGAAAGAGATCAAGCTTCAAAAATACAAAGTGGAAATTTCTGACCAGGAATAAATACAATAAGCAAAGATCTGAAAGTCTCAGGGAAGGGCTGGTTCAGTGACCTGGTGGTTAAAGTATACCACACAGCCCAGTATATCAGTGGCTCCAGTGGCTTGAAAAGCATCCTACGTGTGTGTGCATGTGTGACCAAAATCCCAACATGATGGAGACAGAGAAGTGTTTGCAGCATGACCATGCCCTATTGGAGATGCTTTTTCTCCCTCTCCCTCTTTCTGTCTTTCTCGGTGTCTCTCTCTGACAAGTATGCATGCCCTCTAGCAATTAAACAAACAAAATAAAACAAAAAAAACACCAAGATGTACAAGTCTCAGGGAACAACAGTTTGAAAAGAAATGTGCTCCGTATCTATATTGGTGCATATAAAGTATTTATTAATATTTTTATCAGGTAGTGGAAAGACATAAGTGTAATAATGTGAACACTGTGTTACATTGGGCATTAAGAAGAAATACATTAGAAATAGAGATAGCCCTATAGCCAAGTGATTAAGGGAGCTGACTCCTACATGGCAACTATTGTTGAATCTCAGCTCTAGCAGCTTGAAAAACATGCATTGTGTATGTGCGTGCCCAAAATCTTCACAGGATGGAGAAATGGAGAAGGGACTGTAGCATGACCATGCTCCACTAGGGGTGCTTTCTCTTTCACCATTTCTCTCTGGTAAGCATACATGCCCTCTGGTAATTTTTTAAAATAAAAAAATATATATTTTTCTTCAGATTTTTCTTTTAAGAGAGTTCAGATTTATTAAGTAGAATATGCAGGACATCTGGGGCCAGCAGGTAGAGGGTGGTTAAGGCATTGGACTCCCATATGACTTACGATGGTTTGAGTCCCAGACCTGGAGGCTTTCTTTCTCACTTTCCCTCTCTCTCTGGTATGCATGTGTGCCCTGTAGCAAATTTAAAAATAATAATAATGATGATAAAATTAAATAATCCTTTAAAAATGATATAAGACATCAAAGAAAATAAATACATGACTATAAAAATGTACTTCTAATGAAAGATTAGTGAGCATAATGGAAGATAAACCAAAGTCATTAATTTTTAAAAACATATCCCGAAGAGGTCAGCAGGTTGTATGGTGGTTATGGCACTAGACTCTCACATGGAATACTACTGTTCAAGTCCCAGACCCAGCAGGTTGAAAATCATGCTGGATACATGTGCATGTGTGCCCAAAATTTAGGAGGAGAATGGAAAAGAGGGATTATAGTGTGGCCACCCCCCCCCCCCCCTCAGGGGTGATTTCTCACTTTCCCTGTCACTACTGCTCTTGGTTTCTCTCCAGCAAACATAGACACCCTATGGCAAAAACCTTAAAAAAAAAAACTCCAAATGTATATGTGCATTTATATACACACACATACACAGACCATACACACTCACATACATACACATGTATGTGTTTGTGTAAAGAGTCTGAAAGATTAATATTAATGTTAATACAAATTTCTATGTAGTAGGAATATAGATGTTCTTTCTTTCTTTTTCTTATGGAGAGGTTGTTCTTTTTGCTATAGGGCCTGTGCACTTGCCAGAAAGACAGAGAGAGACAGAGAGACAGAAAGTGAGATATTATCCCCCAGGGGGGATGGCCACACCACAATCCCTTCTTCTCCATTCTCCTCTCGGGCGCGCATGCACACGCGCCCGGCGTGAGTTTAAGCCGCTTGGTCCAGGACTGGAACCGTGGTCGACTATATGGGAGTCCAGCAACATAGCCATTATGCCAGCTGCTGGTCCCGATGTTCTTTATTTCTTATCTATATCTTCTTCTAAATTATCTATAATAAACATACAACTTTTGTGCCATAAGAAAAAATGTTACTTTTCTTTAGAAATGTTTCTAAAAACAAATGTGTTGCTTCTTTCTCCTTCCTATCACATTCTCAACCCCTAATTTATAAACACAATACCCATAAGATTCTAAATAATAACAGCACTGATACCCTGTTTTATATTTTTCAGCTGCTAATGAAAAATAACCACCTTTCAGACAAGATCATTGTTTTGCCAGGAAAAATTGAAGAAATCTCACTTCCCGAGGCTGTGGATGTCATCATTTCTGAACCAATGGGATACATGCTGTTCAATGAGAGGATGCTGGAGAGTTACCTTTATTCCAAAAAATGGCTGAAATCAAATGGTGAGTTTTTCAAGTCCTGGTTTAGACACAGGCTAACTTCTCCATAGCAGTTGTCCACCCTCTTTTCCTCACATTTGATTCTATCCAGAAAGGAAAAAAGAGCATTCCTATTACACTCAATTGTTTAATTCTTTTCATCTTACCTTTCTATAGCAATTTAGCTAGCCTTCAGCCATCAGAATACAGGAGTTTGCCTCCATTCAATACGGTATAGAGGGCCGGGTCAGTTTTGCATTTTGTCCTGGTTCTGCCACTTTCTTCCTTAATGTACTTGAGCCAATACTTGATCTTTTGGCTTGGGTTTTCTCATCTCTATAGTGATATAGTATTATAAATAATCTCTAAAGCCTTTTCAAGTATTAGCTTTGCAGAATATGAGAAACTCTGGAGTCTGCTTGTTCCTCTTGACATATATTTTTTCCTATTATATTTCTCTCCTTCCTATGATCACTATGTATAGCTGAGATAATAGTAAATCAGACCTTTTTTGTTCCTGAACAAGTGACTGCATGTGATTAGCAGTGTGTGTGAATTATTTCACAAAGTCCTTACAGAGTCTGAATGATAGAGATTTTCCATTTATTTGAGGAATTAGCTCTGAGATCCTCAAAAAAATGTGCACCCTTGCCTAGGAGACATTTAGTGATGTCTGCAGATTTGGGTTATACAATGCCAGTGGCGGATGGGGGTAGTGGCATGCAGTGACTAGAATGAAGGGATACTGCCAAACATTGTACAATGCACAGGACAGTGTCCAATGGCAAAAAGTTACCCAGCCCAAAATGGCAAAGATATGTGTTTGAGACTCGAGTTAGGAGGAGGCATCATTATGATCCCCATTTTACAAACAGAAAAAACTCAGTGAGGAAAAGAACTTGGAAAAGAACATATATTACTAAGTGACAAAGTAGGGATTTGAACCCAGGTCTGTATGATAATGAAGCCCACACTCATGACGTCTGCGCTCATGCTAATTATCACTCCACCAGAGAGTTGGACATTTTGCAACAGAAGATTTATTTTTTACAACTAAGGCATAGAAGGTAATAGTTGCATCTGTGGTGAAAATATCAGTTTTTTTTTTTTTTTTGAGGTGTTTTTGCTATAGGTCACGTGTGCGCTTGCCAGAAAGAGACAGGAAACAGAGAGACAAAAAGTGAGAAATCAACCCCCAGGGGGGATGGCCACACTGCAATCCCTTCTCCTCCATTCTCCTTTCAGGATCTTGGGCATGCACACAGACCCGCCCGGCATAAGTTTAAGCCACCAGGTCTGGGACTCAAACTGCAGTTGACTACATGGGAGTCCAGCGACATAGCCATTACACCAACTGCTGGTCCCAAGAATGTCAATTCTTTATGCTAATTTTATTTACTTTAAACTACCAATGTTGTGGCTCCCTACTTTGATGGCCAATGAAGACAAAGTAGTGAACGGCAGTGCAACTCATACTTACCAACATGCACATAAGTTAGAAGTTCATCTCTAATTTTCTATATGATTCAAAATTTAGGGATTCAGAAATAGACAGTATAGGGCTAGCCCTGTAGAGCTGTGGTTAAGGGAGCTAGCCTACTCATGGCTGACTGTGGTTCACATCCCAGCTCCTGCAGGTTGGAAAACTCACTGGGCCTGTGCGTGCATGCCCAAAATCCTGATGGGAAGAAGTGATGGAGGACAAGGGATTGTGGGCCCCACTGGAGGGCTCACTCCCTCTCTCTCTTTTCCTTCTTCTCCCTCTCCTACTGTCTGTCTGGTGAGCACACCAATCCTCTGGCAATATAAAAGAAATGGAATTTGGGGAAACTCATGTAAAAATGAATAAAGAAGTCCAGGCAAAGTACACCTAATATCAAGAACTTTACTAGCAATCTGGCTATGAAACAGCTCGGGATGATCTTGGAAGGCTTGTGTGAATGTGATAAAATTGAACTGTGAGAGATGAAAGTGAGAGAACAAAATGACATGAATATGCTCCTCAATGCCCCCAAGGAGAATTTTTTTTTTCAGTTTTAGCCAGAGGGCACATGCACCCACAGGAGAGATGTGGCAGGGTGGGAAGTGAGAAAGTGTGCCTGGAAAGTGAGATCTACCCCTCATGGATCCTAGTCATGCCACAATCCCTTCTCCATTTTTTCTCCTGCTAGGATTTTGAGCATACACAGGCGTAGTTCTCGAGCTGCCTAGTCTGGGACTTGAACTGTGCAGTTGGCCATGTAGGATCCAGCTGCCTTAACTCATGCTGTGGGCTGTCCCCTCCCAGTAAGAATTTTTGTGTATTTTATTGCTAGATATTTTTTTCAGATGGTTTAGGTTCTTGTGTATGATGACATTTGATTCATAATTAATTAATGTGCCTCTTTTAAGTCCCTCTTAAACTTAATATTTAGATGTGATATCTGGGGATTTTGTAAATACTCCATATATTTGAAGTGTATACAAAATTTAACACCAGGCTGTGTATCTTTAACTAGACAAGTAAAAATGAATACTTATTTTCATTGGCTTTCTAACCTGTGTGTCCCTAAGGGGGGAGGGATAGATGTTTTTCCTAGATTATTTTTATTTTCTATCAAAATAAGATATAGTTATAAAGTGACTTGTAACTGAAAATACTACCAGTTTGCCACACCTTTTCCTACCTTCAATCTGCTCCCCAAAGGCAACATTGTAAATTCTATTTGCTGTTCCTTCTATTATGTACCAACATTGTTCTATATAATGAAATGATTTTATAGTAAATCTCACTTCTCTCTGCTTGAGAACTTAGCTACATAGCAGCCACCTCCTTTTTTATGCACCCTCTCTGCCCACATCCTCTTACTAAATCCATGCAGGTCCTTGGTCTCATACCTAGACCCTCAGGGACAAATGTGTTCCAGAATTCAGAACCTAGAGGACTTCAGAAAGCTAATACAATCATGTACCATGCATTACTTAACGCCCCCAGTGGAATCTGAGGCAACACCCATAATGAAAACACATTATATTTCTGCAATATAACATGAATATTGAGAACAAGTAGACAAAATCTAGATTATAAATAGAATTGTGTTCAGGTCAAGTTCTGCCAGCAAGTGATTTTGTTATAAACCTGCAAGAATCTCTTGCTTTTTATCACTTTTCATATTCCAGAATTTAGGATAAGGGAATATGGACCTAGGTGATAACTTGGTGACATCAGTAGTAATGTTTTTATTATGATGATGTAATATTTCTTGGTGCTGAGTCAGATGGTAAAATAGATGTACATCTATGATGATGTACATTCTTTAGTGTAATTTTATTTTTCCTAGAGCTAGAAGTCTTATTTTTTTCATTAGCCTAGTTTTCTACACTCATGGCTATAAGCATCTGTCAGCTCCAATGGAGCTGACAGTTGCTTATCAGTATGAGGGACTTCAAATCCGCGAGCCATGGCATGGGCCTGCCCCGCGTGCCGTGACCCGGGCTCTGCCCCCGCGTGCCGTGGCCGGGGCCTGCCGCCGCGTGCCGTGACCGGGGCTCTGACCCTGCGTGCCATGGCCGGGGTCTGCCCCGCGAGCCGTGGCCGGGGCCTGCCCCGCGAGCCGTGGCTGGGGTCTGCCCCTCGTGCCGTGGCCGGGGCCTGCCGCCGCGTGCCGTGACCGGGGCTCTGACCCTGCGTGCCGTGGCCGGGGTCTGCCCCGCGAGCCGTGGCCTGGGCCTGCCCCGCGTGCCGTGGCCGAGGCCTGCCCCGCGAGCCATGGCATGGGCCTGCCCCGCGTGCCGTGACCCGGGCTCTGCCCCCGCGTGCCGTGGCCGGGGCCTGCCCCCGCGAGCCGTGGCCGGGGCTCTGGCCCCGCGTGCCGTGGCCGGGGTCTGCCCCGCGTGCCGTGGCCGGGGCCTGCCCCGCGAGCCGTGGCCGGGGCCTGCCCCCGTGTGCCGTGGCCGGGGCTCTGACCCCTCGTGCCGTGGCCGGGGTCTGCCCCGCGTGCCGTGGCCGGGGTCTGCCCCGAGAGCCGTGGCCGGGGCCTGCCCCGCGAGCCGTGGCCGGGGCCTGCCCCCGCGAGCCGTGGCCGGGGTCTGCCCCGCGTGCCGTGGCCGGGGTCTGCCCCGCGTGCCGTGGCCGGGGCTCTGACCCTGCGTGCCGTGGCCGGGGTCTGCCCCGCGAGCCGTGGCCGGGGCCTGCCCCGCGTGCCGTGGCCGGGGCCTGCCCCGCGTGCCGTGGCCGGGGCCTGCCCCGCGAGCCGTGGCCGGGGTCTGCCCCGCGTGCCGCATCAGCTGATGGCCGTCTCTGCTTCCCTGAGCCGCATTCCTGAAACTGTGTTCCATGGAGATTCACCTACATTTGCGGGGCTGCACGAGACCCACCCTTGGTCCAGCCCTGAGTGGAGTCTACGTTCCCTATTGTTGGGAACTTTATGATCTGATAATTGGAGGGAAAAAAAATCATGTTTATCATAAAAAATAATTAGAATAATAATAATAATGATTGGGGGAAACATAGGAAAGATATTGAATGTTGAAGTGGGGAGATTAATGTCTCTGTACTGACTGACATGCATGGCATTCCCTTTTGAAAAAGCAATGTAATACACTGTAAAGTTATATGTAATTCAATGTAACAAAAAAATGGATAATAATAAAAAAAAAATAAAAAAATAAAAAAATAATAAAAATAAAAAAAAAATAAAAAAATAAAAATGTTGGGGCCAGTAAAAAAAAAAAAAAAAAAAAAAAAAAAAAATTTGTGGAGAGATATTTTCTGGGAAAATACCTAAGGGAAAAAAGCAATTCCTCATTGTCTACAGACAGTACAGTAGAATTCATGGAAATGTCTGATAGAGACTTCAGAACATTCATAGTGACAGAACTAAAAGAGACACAAGAGCTGAGAGATAATGAACTCCAGAAGATGCAGGAGAAAAGAGACAACGAGTTTCAGGAGGTGTTGAAGTTCTTTCACGATCTGAAAAAGGAAATGCACACCATAAACAAGAATCAAATGGAGCTATTCAAGATGAAGGCTGCCCTTCACGAAATCAAAATCTCCCTTGAAAGTATTAAAAACAGATTAGTCCATGCATAAAATCAACTCTTGGATATTGAAGGCAAAACCTCTGATTTAGAAAAAATAACCCCCCAAAATGAGAATACTATACGAGAAATACTAGACACCATTAAGCGCCCAAACTTCTGGATAATTGGTATCTCAGAAGGTGAGGAAACTAATAAGGACATTGATAATCTAGCCCATGAAATCTTGGAAGATAACTTTCCAAATCTAGAGAGGCATTCAAATATCCAGACCCAAGAAATACAAAGGACCCCTAATAGAATCAACCAAAGAAGATCTTTTCCAAGGCACATCATAGCCAGACTGATCAAACATCATAGCCAGACTAAAACTGGCAAGAGAGAAACATGAGGTTACTTTTAAAGGTTATCCCATCAGGCTAACCTCTGACCTCTCATCAGAAACAATGTGAACAAGGAAAGAATGGGAACATATATTCAAAGTGTTAAGTGAAAAAACAGTTTCAACCAAGAATACTATACCCAGCAAGATTATCTTTCATATAGAAAGAAAGGATAAAAGCACTCTCAGATAAACAAGACCTGAAAGAATTTGCCAGTAGCAGACCCACTCTTCAGGAAGTTCTGAAAGGAGTGCTCTGCTAGGAAAACTAAAGACACACACAGAAATAAGAGAATAAAAGGCAACCAAGAAAACAACCAATTTAATGCTAGGGACAAGAAATATCAATAACAATGTCGAATGTTAATGTCCAGGATTTAAACGGAAAGATTGGACCACAGCAACACTGCCTATTCAACAGAAGGGAGTTTGAACACAAGGCTGAACTGGCGAAATAGAATTTTATGACTTTTGAGTAAAACATGACTGATTTTTTTAACTATGCTTTGTTTTCCCAATTTAAACATTTTACTTTCTTTTGAGTTGTTGATAGGTTCAGCAATTTGTTAAAGTATTTTTCTTGTTTGTTTCTTTAAATGGAAATATAAACTTTTCTTCCTTTCTGACCCCTCTTGAATTGGAAATATTTGGGAGTATTCTTATTTGTGGCAGAAGGGTTATTTGCATAAGTTTAATAATGCTTGTTGCTTTGAATCAGAAAGTGGAAATACTCATTATTGGACAGGGCTTTGCCTGCAATGTCATATCTGAAGATCAATCAGAAAACTATGGAACTAAGGTGGATCTCAAGCCAACAGAAGCTCTTAGAAAGATGGCCTGGTACCATAAATAGTACTGCCTGGCAGAGAGGATTAGAGAGGATACATGTGAAAGAATTTATAACAGAAAATAACCTGGACTTTTTCAGCCCAGCATTGTAATCAGTAGAGATTGCAAAAGAGCAACCACACCAGAGGATTATCTTGAGAGAGACTTTGAAGGAAGAAAAAGAGACTGATCTTTGCCAGCAGATGGTAGGTCACGGAATACTTGGAAGGCAGGGCTGAACTGAGAAGGGTTATGTGTGACTAGTGTGCTGGGCATTTGCTTTTCAACAATTTGAGTAGTTGACATGTAAATATTTTCTCAAAAATATTTAAAACCATACTGTTTCTGTTGTTATAGAGTCACAAACAAAATTATAAGAAATATTTTGAACATTATCTTTAAAATTCAGTATTTTGAAATTTTGAAAGTTGTTTATTAACTGTCAAGACCTATGGACTATGAGCAAAAAAATTTTTTGAGCAAAATTTTTTGATACATAAAGTAAATGTTTGTGGGAAAATATAAAAATAAATAAATGAATGAAAAAGGTTTATGGAAAGATGGAATTCAAGTACAAGTTTATTTTTGGTATAAACAATGTGAAATCATGCATAGTTTTTTCATGATGTGCATTTCTACACACTTTTTGCATTTATTCTGTGGAATACTTCTTCGGTTCCTTCTTTCTATTCTGTAGTCTTGTCTTCCTTGAGCAAACAAGAGCTGGTTCCTCTCTAGTCTTGCTGTATAGCGGCTGTACTTAGACTTTCTGCCATCATTCTTTTGTCTTCTTTCTTGGTTTACACCACCATTGCAGCAAAAGATACTCTGTAACACCTTCTGGAGATAGGGTTATTGGTAAGTTATTTTTTTATTGTGTCTTATATTATCATTTGGGTTGGAAATTTACAATAATTTTTTTCTCAATATTTTAAAGACTTTTTTGTTTGTATGTTAGTCTCTGGCTTCCAATATTGCTATGGAGAAGCCCAATGCTATTCCAACTCCTCATTCATTGACGTGACATCATTTTTCCTCTTACACAATATTTCAGTATCTTTTTATTTCTAATGTTGTTGGTGTGAATCATTTTTAGTTCTTGTGATGGACATTCAGCATGTATGTTTAATCAGAAGACTCCTTTTCTTTGGTTCTTGGAGATTCTCTTAAATTTTACCTTTGATAATTTTCTCTCTTCCATTTGATCTGACATCCTTTGAATTCCTATGAGGTTGAGGCTTACAACACCCTCTAAATCTTCTCTAGTGTCTCAGTTCGCTGTTGTGTTGCTATACCTGAGACTGTGATTTATTAAAACAGAGATTTATTCAGCTCATCTTGGGAGGCCCAAGGTCCATGAGCCATATCGTAAGGGCAAAACCAGAACAGAGCACCTGTTCATGAGTTTCTGGTGTCTTTCTTCTCTCCTTGTAAACCTACCAGAACTCAATCACTGGAAATTTAAAATCAAATTACCTACATTTTAAACTGCCAAATTACCTTGAAATAAATTTTTATTTTATGATATTTTTGGCTCAGGATGAAATGTTTTCCTAAGTGTAAAGGTTTTATACATTCATATTTTAATATCTTAAACTATTATGTTGTAATATTTACATTTTAGTTTCATAATTTGCTATTTTTTATCTGCAAATTATATAGATTCCTCTTTATTGAGTTTCATATTTGAGAGACTGCTGTCTTGACTCTTGAAACAAATCTGTACTGGAACCTTTACTTTATTCTGTGGTTGGAAATACCATTGGCTTGGGGATAGACTTTTTACATGTCCTGTGTATCCTCCTGCAGAGCCCTGTGTGTCAACCTCCCAGTCCTAAGACTGCAGAAGGGAGAGACAGTGAGCCGTGCTTAAGCATGGGTCAGGGAGCTCAGCAGGAACCTGTCTTTTGGGGTGATCCCCCCACCCCTAGGGACTTCATTGTTTCTGACTTAAGCAATAAGGAATCTCTCTTGATACTCTTCAGAGGAATTGTTCTTTGGCTCATAAATTGGCCAATATTTTTCCAGGATTAGTTTTCCTATCTTAATTTTACCAGAATGTAAGTTTTAGAAGCTCTGTATGGGCAGGAATTTTTATGATTTATCTTCTGCTGTGTCACCAGCACTGGGATCAGTGTCTGGTTACATAGTAGGTACTTGATAAAAATGTGGATAAAACTGGATAAATTTCTGAACCATGGCCTCTGTCATAGTACATATGTGGAATGAGTCATCTAAAGTACCAGACTGTATCTCATTTTTTCTTTTGATAAAATTAAAGATTTTCTGTTAAAAAAAAAAAAAAACTCAATCACTGGGGCCTTACCCCAATGACTTTAATCCTAGTCTCTTCCTTCAACAGAATAATTAGATCAAGTGTTTACCCACCTAATCCAGTAACAATGGCTCAGGGCATGATTTTGTGGGAGGACATATTCAAACTATAGCATGAAGTTTATAAAAGTAGTAATGCATATTACTTAACTGAGGTTAATACCTTTCTATCTTGAAATTGAAAAACCACCAAGCAATCATCATTGTTTTGTTACCAGCACATGAGATTTGGATGGGGACATGAAAATGATGTTATGGTTGTACTTTCTCTCTGACCACCTCTGAAAATATGCTAAATAAAAGATCTGTTTTGTCTGGACAGACTTGGAGGGCAGTACATCAAGTATGGGGCACTGACTGTGAAATTAGATCCCACTCCCTGGATTTTGCTTTTCCACTTATTAGTCTGTTGTCTTCACTAAGTCACTGAAATTTCTCTGTTCCTTAGCTTCATCCCTTATAAATGGGGATAATAATAAGACATGCTTTATATTATTATGAGGATTACATTAATTAGTACATGGGAAGTCTATAGAAAAGGACATGGCAGAGTTAGCATAATCAAGAAATTTTAGGGACCAGCAGTTAGCATAATGGCTATGTTGCTGGACTCCCATGTAGTCGACCAGGGTTCGAGTCCTGGACCCGGTGGCTTAAACTCACGCTGGGTGCATATGCGTGCATGCCCAAGATCCTGAGAGGAGAATGGAGCAGAAGGGATTGTGGCATGGTCATCCCCCCTGGGGGGTGATTATTTCTCACTTTCTATCTCTCTGTCTCCTTCTGTCTTTCTGGTGAGTGCATGTGCCCTATAGCAAAACCTCTCAAGAGAAAGAAAGAAAGAAAGAAAGAAAGAAAGAAAGAAAGGAAGGAAGGAAGGAAGGAAGGAAGGAAGGAAGGAAGGAAGGAAGGAAGGAAGGAAGGAAGGAAGGAAGGGGGAGGGAGGGAGGGAGGGAGGGAGGGAGGGAGGGAGGGAGGGAGGGAGGAAGGAAGGAAGGAAGGAAGGAAGGAAGAAAGAAAGAAAGAAAGAAAGAAAGAAAGAAAGAAAGAAAGAAATTTTAGCTATGATTATTGTTATTTTATGACAGCACCTCTGGTTCTCTGGGCTACCCTCCTTTCTCATACAGAGTTAACAGTTCCTATTTCTTTCATGTGCAATTTAATAAATGGCTATACAAGACATTTCCCATTAAAATTACAAGAATAATAATGCTGCTCATGAGATCCACCTGCTCAGAAAGGCACAGCTTCAGGCACGCAGTCTAGGTGCTCATTTGTTCCTGTAGTTGCCAGAATGAAGCACAATGGTGTCCTTCCCAGCATGGGGGATGGTGAGCATTCATACCAGCAGCAGTCCCAATGGTACTTAAAAAAGCAGTCTGTCTGATTATCCTGAGACAAAGTCTGAGAATGAAAACAGTGTGATGGGAAGATGGGATTTTTATTATTTTTAAAGCTAAGTTGTTTTTACAACAATAAGAAATAAATAAAGTGCCCAGAATTCCAAGCAAAGAACATACAGGTAGAGAAAAAGCCTAGTAGCTGAGGAGGCAGTTATGCCAAGGTTCACACCTTACCCAAGACTCTAAACTTATCACACATAGCTGTGTGACTTGCTTTGCTGTTTTCTAGATCCCCTCAAATCTGCTGCTTATTTTCTTTTAGAGTGGATCTCATTAGGTTTCCATCCTCCTGTGTTAGCCACCCAAGTAGCTGGAGCTACAGATGCATGCCACATGGGTGGACCATGGATTGAACCCAGGCCTCCCATGTGGCCTTGGTCTGCCAGGTAATGGCATTAACTAGCACACACAGCTGAGGCTGGGCCCTGATCATTTTGCTCCTTGCTTTGAGACAAAATTACATATCCCATTACATAATAACTGAAATAGAGAATGGAATGGGTCTCAGGTGGTAGGTGAGTGTACTTTGTGATCAGAAGGCACTGGAAGTGAACCTCTGTGTCTGTTGTCTTTTGTCATTAGGAATGATGTTCCCGACATTTGGTGACATCCACTTGGCTCCCTTTTCTGATGAACAGCTCTACATGGAACTCTACTCCAGGGCCAACTTTTGGTATGTTCTCTTCTTTCATTCCTTTTCCTTCAGAATAGGTGAGAGTTTATAACTATGGATGTTTTAGGTCAGATAATGTGGAGGGGCTGTCCTGTACACTGTCAGATGTTTGGCAGTGTCTCTGGCCTCTGCCTAATAGATGCCAAGAGCACCCAATCCAGAGCCATGACAACCAACAGTGTCTCCAGATACTACCACACAGCTTAGGGGACAAAATGACTCCCAGTTAAGAGTCATAATTACTCACAGATGAGGGATAGACAAATCAGGAAGTTGCTTATGCAATACCAAACATTCAAAAGTCTGTGTTGTGGGACCAGCAGATGGCATAATTGTTATGTTGCTGGACTCTCATGTAGTTGACCGTGGTTTGAGTCCTGGACCCGGTGACTTAAAACTCATGCTGGGAGCATGTACATGCATGCTCAAGATCTAAGAGGAGAATGGAGAAGAAGGGACTGCAGTGTGGCCAACCCCCTGGGAAGTAATTTCTCGCTTTCTATCTCTCTGTCTCTCTGGCAAGTGCATGTGCCCTATAGCAAAAATATCTCTCTCAAAAAAAGGTCTGTGTTGCTATTAAACATCCTCCCCCTGCCTGTGCACCCTCCCTTTCAGTTTTTCTCATCTTCCCCTTTGACTCAGGGCTGTAGCTTCTGCTAGCACATGCCTTTGGCTGAGAACCTATCAATCAATGCACCTCAATGTCAATGAGTTGATGAAATCTTTCCTGCTTATCAAATCTTTCTTCCAAACTTCTTTGTTTGTTTTAATTGACTACTGGTTTGGGGTTTATTTTACCCCTCTGAGACTCAGTTTTCTCATTAGTAAAATGGAACCTAATATAAAACTTCTTCCACTTATAAATCATCATTCTTTCTGGGATTATTATCTGGGAACTGGTTTTTATAAGGAGATAGAGGGAAGAGAAATTATGATATTAGATGCTGGGAGCAAGAAAGAGAGTGGACATCACCTGTATGGGATGGTACAGTATGGGAGGGACCAAGCATGTGCTGAAGGTGGTAGAGGGCGGATACGAAAATTCAAGATACAAGTTTGGCTGAGGTATGCAGAACATTCCAGAACAGTGTCCAAAGTTGATTTGTGTGCTTTTGCCTTTATAATGCTACCAATTCCCTTGGTAAAGAAGCAAGTGATTGGTTTCCTGGGTTACAAAGTTCTTTGAGGAGCAGCATCAAAGGGCTAGTGTTTTTCTTTCTCTCCAACTTTTTCTTGGGAAATGGCTTTTTTTTTTTTTTTAAATACATCATGACCAAGTGGGCTTTTTTTCAGGGATGCAAGGATGGTTCAACATATGCAAAACAACAAATGTAATACATCACTGGGGCCAGCAGGAGGCATGGTAGTTAAGGTTCTGGACTCCCACATGGCTGACCATGGTTTGAGTCTCATACCTGGGGGCTTTCTTTTTTTAAAAATTATTATTTATACACTCAATCACTATACACCATTTAGATTGTAGAGACTTTACCCAGCATGATATACGCCTCAGACCAGCCCAGGGAAAATGTACTTTTTTATATCACAAATTCATAGGTTTTGTGGTTTCGCTCAATCTTTAATTCTGAGATTCTAAGCCACAAACTTTCCAATGGAAATGAATGGTTTCTTGGTGTATGAAGGGTCTTCAAAAAGATCATGAAAAATGTACATTATGAAAAAAAAAAGCATGCATGAATTTCAGAATATATTTTTTATTTTTTTATTTTATTTTTTTAGAGGTTTTTGCTATAGGGCACATGTGCTCGCCATACAGACAGAGACAGAGAGATAGAAAGCGAGAAATCACCCCCCAGGGGGCATGGCCACGCCGCAATCCCTTTTCCTCCATTCTCCTCTAGGGATCTTGGGCACACACGCACACGCGCCAGGCGTGAGTTTTAAGCCACTGGATCCAGGATGTGAACCACGGTCAACTATGTGGGAGTCCATCCACATAGCCATTATGCTAACTGCTGGTCCCAGAATATATTTTTTTCTTGAGAGAGATTTTTGCTATAGTGCATGTGTGCTTGCCAGAGAGACAGAGACAGACAGAAAGTGAGAAATCACCCCCTAGCAAGATGGTCACACTGCAATCCCTTCTCCCCCACTCTCTTCTTGGGATTTTGGGCATGCATGCATACGTTCCCGGCATGAATTTCTAGGCATCAAGTCTGGGACTTGAACCATAGTCAGCCACGTGGGAGTCTGGTGATGTAACCATTATGCCATCTGCTGGTCCCTAGGATTTTTTTTTTTTTTCCAAAATAAACTTGTGCTTTAATTCCACTTCCCATGAGCTCTTTGAAGTCCCCTCATATATGTACGTGAGGTAGGAATGCTTGCTTTGACAGCGATCACTGCTCTGCATAGTTATGCTGACCTTACGTGGTTATATTTTAAATGTGACCTCTGGAGCCAGTGGAGAGGCTGAGAGTTAGGAATTTTGGGCAGCAGAGCAGATAAACCAATGAACTAAAGGTCTGTTGTTCAAGCAGTCTGTATGTAACCTCCCGAACATGTCATCTCTGGCAGCAAATCACCTTTAAGATATTACTGATCAAGGCTGATTGGTTAGTGTCACCATCAACATCCAACATGCTGCTGTTTATGCCATCTACGGGAGAAAAACAAAGCAAAACTCAACCTTCTCTATACCTTACTTACCCAGTCTACCACACCCATCTTTCTTAGCTCCTTATGGCAAAATTCCTCCAAAGGAATTTTGCATCTCCAACTCCTCTTTAGTTTCTCACCTAATTCTTCTCCAAACCTGCTCATATCAAAGTTAGCAGTGCCCCATGTCCACATTGCTAAATCCAGTAATCAACACTTAATTTTCAACTTACTTAATTTACTGGCAGTGTTTGAACACTCTTATGTCTCCTAGGTTCTCTTGATTGTTTTACTGTCTTGCTGGTCACTTTTTCAACAAGCCCTTCCCTGGCCGTTATTTGTCTCCTTAAGCTTATGACCCTGACAGTAGGACCTGCCCAGCCTGGGTTCTTGTTATTCTCTTATCTCAGTTTTCTTTTTTTTTTTTTTTTTGGAGAGGTTTTTGCTATAGGGCACGTGAGCTCCCCAGAAAGACAGAGAGAGAGACAGAGACAGAGAGACAGAAAGTGAGAAATCACCCCCCAGGGGGGATGGCCACACCACAATCCTTTCTCCTCCATTTTCCTCTCGGGATCTTGGGCACTCATGCACACGCGCCTGGCGTGAGTTTAATCCACCGGGTCCAGTACTCGAATCGCGGTTGACTACATGGGAGTCCAGTGACATAGCCATTACACTAACTGCTGGTCCCTCTCTTACCTCATTTTCTAGTACTTAGTCATGCAGTTCAAGCTACACAGGCCTCCTTACTGATCCTCAGACACATCAGACATGCTTCTGTCTCAGGGCCTTTGCATTTGCTGCTCCTCCTACCTGCAATACAGACAGCCCCTACTTTATAATTATTTGAGTTATTATTCTTAGATTTTATGATGGTGCAGACTACCATTTAAAGGAAAAACAAAATTATGAATGTCTTTAGCTTAAAATAATGATTGTATTCTGCTTTCACTTTCAATATGGTAGTCAATAAATTACATGAGCTATTCAACACAGCTGGTGTGCTGGACTGCAGTTAGAAGCCACAGGCCGGCTGTGGTTCAAAACCCTGGCTGAGTCAGCTTGAAATGACACTGAGCATGTGTATACATGCCCAGAATCCTGGCAGGATAGAGGACTGGAAGGAAGGGATCACATTCTGACTAAGCCTTGTGGAGGATGTCTCTCTCTCTCCCTTTCTCTCTCTCCCCCGCCTCATGTCATCCCTCCCTCCCTCTCAGGCATGCTCAAATGCACCCTATCATGAATTTTGAAAAATTAAAAACTTGTGTTAGATCATTTTTCCTGACTGCAGGTTAATGTAAGTGTTCTGAGCATGTTTGAAGTAAGCTAAGTTATGATGGTTGGTAGGTTAGGTATGAAATGCATTTTCAACTTACAGTATTTGTAACTTACAATAGGTTGTTGGGGATATAATCTCATTGTAAATTGAAAACCATTTATACTCTTTCCTTAATGTTTATATGGTTAATTTCTTCAACTCTGTGAAATTCTATCTTCTTAGTGAGTCCCGCTCTGACTATTCTACTTAAAATTGCAGGCCAGCCCTAGCACAGTGATTAAGAACTATACAGGGCCAGCAGGTGGTATGGAGGTTAAGGCACTTGATTCCACATGGCTGACTCCTCAGTTCAAGTCCCAGACATAGCAGCCTGAAAATGCACTGGCTGCATATGCATGCATGCCCAAAATCCCAAGAGGAGAATGAAGGAGAAGGCATTGCAACATGGCCTTTCCCCTGGGGGAATGTTTTCTCTCTGTCTCTCCCTGGTGAGCACATGTGCCCTATGGTAAAAGAAAAAAAGAAAAAAGAAAAAAGAAAGAAAAGAAAAGAAAAAAGAGGTACATTAGGAGATGGATCTCACATGGTCAACAGTGGCTTGAATCCTCACCCTAGTGGCTTAAAAAACATGTCAGTTGCATGTGTGTGCATGTCCAAAATCCTGACAGGAAGAAGAGAGGGGAAAAGATTGTAGTATAGCCATGTCCTGTTGGAGGGTGCTTCCTCTCTCTTTCCCTCTCTCTGGAATGTGCCCTCTGGCAACAACAACAAAAATTACAATATTGCAATGATACCAGTCCCACCCCTCTTTTTCTTTCTGTGTTTTTTCTCTAGCACTTATTGCCTCCAAAAGTTATATAATTCCTTTGTTTATTCTTATCTGTTATCTGTATCCCTCCTGATTGACATAAACACCAGGGGAGGGGTTCTGCTGGTTTTCACTGATGTGTCCCAGGCACCCACAGCAGTGCCGGCCACACAGTAGGCCATTCATAAATATTTTTGAATGAGCAAAAACTCCAGTAAGCTCAGCATGTATGGCAATAAGTACTGTTACGAAATTTGTTGATACACTTCCAATTTTTCTATTTTGTACTTTTACAAAAAGAATCATAATTGTAAGTACCATTTTATGGCTTGGTTTTTGTTTTACTTTGATAATACTTTGTGGACATATTTGTATTTCCTTAACATATTTTTACTGCAAAGTATTTCTCTTGTGACTACCTTATAATTTATTGACTCAAGCTCCAATGCTGGATAGTACATTATTTTAATCACCATTTTAATCCTATAAATCCTCTAAGAAACAGCACATATGTGTCATTTTGATATTCTAAAACAATATAGAACCTTACAGAATTTTATATCTTACGTTCTGTGAGAAACAACACTAAAGTGAGCACCCTTTTGTTAAAATCTTGGTGTGTTTTCTGATTATTTCCTTATGAAAAATTGCTAAAAGCAGAAATATTGGACCAAAAGGTGTGAAGAAGGAACTTATAAAATGTTATTCTTATATATTGCCAAATTGCCCTCTAGAAAAAGTTTTACCAATTAACACTTCCACCAGTGGTATGTCTGCTCAGTCCTGCCCATACGGGATATGCTTTTTAAAATGTCAATTTGATTTGAAAAAAAAAAATGGTGGCCAGTTTATTTTTAATCTTTATTTCTTTGATAGCTGGCGCATTTGAGCGGTCTTATTTTTAGTCCACAAACACACAAAAAAATATTTTAAAGAAATATATAGTTATCAAAATTCACAGCCTTCTCTTTCTATCTAAATCTTCTCCCTTTATAAGGAAGTGTCTGCATTAGATTGGTAGCATTTGGGTCTTTGTTGCTTCAATCCAGGGAACAGGTGGTGAAAGCTTTCATGGTTTCTGTTTGGCAAGGCAAAGAAGTAGAAATGCTGACTGAGGAGGGGGGCAGTGCAAAAAAAAAAAAAAAAGTAAGTTTGTGTAAGTTTTGTGAGAGTGAGTTGAGGGATTTATAAACACTAATAGGCCAAGTAGATCATCAGGTATTAGTTATCAATCTTCACCTGAGTTTTCTATCAGTAACAGCTGACTGTCACTTTACTTCACGTCTGAAACCTACACCTGGTTTTCCACCTAGAGTACTAGCCCCAGCTTCTCCGTGTCCTTCAGTAATTCCTCCTCATGACCAAGATCTTTAATGTTGGAGTGACTCCAGGTTTTGTCCTTAGATGTCTTCCCCTTTCTGTCCATACTCACTTTCTTACTGATTTCTTTCAGCCTCTGTGCTGATAACGCACACAGCTAGAACTCTAGTCCTGAGCTTCTCCAGAACCACAAGCCTGGGTGCTAACTGGCTGCCAGGACGCTGCTTGGCTATCTGTGAAGCATCTCAGGTTTAACATGTCCAAATGCGAGCTGCTGATCTTTGCCACCTCCCCACCTGCCACTCTGCAAAACAAACAGACAACAAATCCCATGCCTACTACAGTTCTGCAATATAATTTATTTCTTCTCCTTCGATGTGTCTATCCTCCATTTCTTCTTTTTAAGCAATAAAGAAAATGATCTTGATAGAACATAGATCTGATGGCCAGCCTGCAGTGCAGCAATTAAGTGCTTCACCGAAAGAGCCAGATCCCACATGGCTGACCAGCATTCAAGAACCAACCCTGGGAACTTGCCAATTTACACTACGCACACATGCCATGCCCAGCATCCTGACAGGAAGGAGAATTGGATGAGAAAGGATTGTGGCATGACTAGCCCATGTTGCTTTCTTTCTCTCTCTTCCCATCTCTCTCTCCCCCTCCATATCTGTCCGATTTCTCTCTCTGTCTTTCTCCCTCTCTCATGGGTGAATATGTGCCCTCTTGCATTAATAAAAAAGGCATTAGAAAACACAGTTCAGGTCGTATTCTTTTGCTTACAACCATCTAACAACCTTCCACCTTCTGCACAGTAAAAGCCAAAGTTCTCTCAATGGCTGGTAAGACCATCTGGGATCAAGTTCCTACCCTGCTACCTTTTTGACCTCATCTCCTGCTACTTAGTCTTGTATTCACTCCAGCCCCCTGGTTTACCTCTTTGCTTTTCCTTAACCATACCAGGTATGTTCTCCCTCACTTCCATTTCCTCTGCCTGAAGCAGACAGCTCTATGGCTTGCTCTCGGCTTATTCAGGTCATTGCTCCTACATCATCTCTCCAGAGAAAATTCCCATCAATATAAAAACTGTAATCTTGTCCCTTCTCAGAGACCTATACCTCTCATGTTATTTGTGTCCATAGCAATGTGTCTACCTGTCCTAATGCATGTTTTTACTTATTATATTTATTGGCTTTCTCCTCTCCTGAAGATACAAATTCTATGAGAGTGATTATTTACTTTTTTGTCATATCCTTTTATCATACCTAGTCCATAATTATTGCTCAATACATTTTGTTAGCTAGAAGATAAATGCGTTGATTTCCAAGAATTCTCTCTAGGCTAAGAATATGAAAACTTTGTCTTTTTTTTTTTTTTTTTTTTTCAGAATTTCCAGCCAGCAGTTAGCGTAATGGCTATGTCACTAGACTCCCACGTAGTCGACCGCGATTCGCGTCCCGGACCCGGTGGCTTAAAAACTCACACCGAGCGCATGTGCGTGCGTGCCCAAGATCCCGAGAGGAGAATGGAGGAGAAGGGATCATGGCGTGACCATACCCCCTGGGGGGTGATTTCTCGCTTTCTGTCTCTATGTCTCTCTCTGTCTGTCTGGCGAGCGCACACGCCCTATAGCAAAAACCTCTCCAAAAAAAAAAATTTCCAGCTGGGGGCTAGCAAGTTGTGTAGTGATTATGGTGCTGGACTCTCACATTGTCAACCACAGTTCGAGTCCCATACTGGAGGCTTGAAACTCACACCAGATGTGTGTGTGTGCCAAAAATCCAAAGAGGAGAAGAGATTGTGGCATAGCCATACCCCGGGGGGTGATTTCTCACTTTCTCTCTCTCTCTGTGTCTCTTTGGCAAGCGCAGAATTTCTAGCTTGCCTTATAATTTTTTTTTGTAACAGATTTTATCACAAAAGAACTTAAGTTTTTTTTGTTTTTTTTTTTTGTTTTTTTTTTTGAGAGATTTTTACTGTAGGGTGCATGTGCTTGCCAGAGAGATAGAGAGACAGAAAGCGAGAAATCACCCCCCACGAGAGGTATGGCCATGCCGCATTCCCTTCTCCTGTCACGATTTTGGGCATGTATGCACATGCGCCTGGCCTGAGTTTCAAGCTGCTGGGTCTGGGACCCAAACTGCAGTCTGCCATGTGGGAGTCCAGTAACATTATCACTATGCCATCTGCTGTTTCAAGAACTTACATTTTTGATGTAGCTAGATCTATCAATATTTTAAAAACTCTTTCTTTATTTTGAAAGGGGCTTCAGCTTTTCAAACTGTGCTGTTAACTTCTACTTCTTTCATGTTTTTGCTTTTTTTGTTTATTTTTTAAAATTTTGCATTTAATTGTAAAAGTTATCTTAGTATACAATATGTGATAAGCACATAAATTCATCATATCTTTTTTTAAAAAATTTTGCCACAGGGTGCATGTGCTTGCTGGGGAGAAAGAAAGAACAAGAAATCACCCTCCATGGGTCATGGGCAGACATAATCCCTTCTCCTCCCTCCTTTTGGGATTTCGGCATGCACGCACACATGCTCGGTGTGTTTCTCAAGCTGCTGGGTCTGGAATCCAAACTACACAGTAAGCCATGTGGGATCCAGCTGCCTTAACTATCACACCACTGATTTGCTCACTTTATCCTAAGTAACCAATTAGAGGATTCTCTCAGTAGACCAGAATACTAACTACATTTCTTTAAAGTTTATGCTTTTCTGCCATGAGTCATTGACAGTACTGCCAACAGAGTCTCAATGTTGTCCGCCACCCGTAGCCAATGGATCATGGGCTTATGCAAGCCCAGTATATTTAGGGAGATTTCAGGATGGGAACATGAACTCTCCCATGTCGTCATGTTCAAAGAGGATCAAGTTTTACAACTCTGCCTCCTTCCAGCCTCTTAGAATTCTACATTTTGATGCTAGTAACAGTCACTTACAAAATTAGTCATTTTCTTTTTTCTTTAACCATGATAGAATATGTGTGTATGTATATGAGAGAGAAACAGAGAGGAGTTCCCTCCACAGGGTCTGGTCACACTGAGATTTCCTCCTTCCAGTCCTTTAGCTTGTCAGATTTTAGGAACTCACCCACATGCCAGGCATGGTTCTGGCTGATGCGGTTGGGAATTTGAACCACAGTAACCACGTGGGACCTGGCTTCTCTCGAGCCACACAGGATGCTGTGCCAAAGAGCTAGCCCTCTTTTTCTTTCCCGGTAATGATTTCTTGGCCCTCATTAATCAAGATTCTAGAAAGTATCCCTTAGAGTAAGGTTTAGTCATGAAGACTCATCATACTCAGTTGTAAACTTCTTTATGTGATGGGTGCCAACAACATTACTGAAAATAATTGACTTAGAGGTTTTAAACAAAAATTATTAAATACAACATTAGATGGATTTTCATATCAAGAAAAAAATATGATAAATTAGAACAACCAAATATTATCATGAAGCCTGAGATAAAACTAGGTTACATTATATCTAGAACAATTATGTAAGATAAAAGAAAAAGAAAGATAAGCAGAAGTTAGAAGATGGATGGGTCAGGTTCTAGAGCCAGACTCATCTGTGTTTAATTCTTGGTTCTGTCAATTTCCAACTTTAAAACTTTAGTTAATGTGGGGCTGGCTGGTAGAGTGGTGGTTAAAGGTACTGGATTTCCCCATGGCCGACTGTGGTTCGAGTCCTGGACCTGGCAGCTTACTTTCTCACTTTCTCTTTTTCTCTCTCTGGTCAAATTAAAATAATAATAATAAAAACAACAAATAGAATTAAGTAAATAATTCTTTTTAAAAATTTTAGTAAATGTAGTCTCTCTGAGACACAATTTATTTTCTGTTTTAAAAAAGAATTATTTATTTTATTTTATTTATTTGTGCAATCATTTTCATTTGACCAGAAAAACATACACACAGAGAAGGAAAGTGAGAAAGAAAACCAACGAGTCTGGGACTCGAACTGTGGTTGGCCGTGTGGGAGTGTCCAGCACCTTAACCACCATACCACCTGCTGGCCCAAGACACAATTTCTTTATTCATAAATTGAATATAATAATGTCACCTACTTGAGGATAGCAAAGTTTCACCTTCAGGGACAGACCTGTACTTTCCTACCATAATAGCCCTTTCCTCCTGGACCAGGTTACCAATGTGAGGGTTCTACTAGATACTGAATATATCTATTTCAATTGTATATTTACAGACCAAAAAAATAACCACAAGAAAGCTTTGAAACTATTGGCTACACTGTGGAATGGACTTTGTCCAAACTCCATTTACTATCTGTTCTCCATGAACCTCCACTAACTAGAGGCATTCTAAATCCCTGGTATTAGTATCAGCTCAAATTTTTTGTCTAACATTTCTCAAAAAATCTAGATATTCTCCTTTCTCTAACACCGTTGCATTGTCATAGAAACCCAAATCCCTCTGGGGAAGGTTTGGGGAATATCTGCCATATGTGCTTGTGATAGCACTGCAAAGTCCTTCCTCAAGGGAATAGGGCCTTTGCTTCAACCATGGACCAGTGGTCTGTGGATCCATAAACCACTGGGATCTAGAAATTGGGTGAGGGACCTAATCTATGCATTGAGACAGTTGGCATTATCCTTCTTCTCACCAGCTAAGCAATTTATCTTTGTTATACAAATTGAGCACTCTCTTAGTTGACTGTCCATCTATTTCACTTCTCTAATAACACTAGGATCTATTAACAACCACCACAGATACTGTGATTGTCACTCTAGCCTTGCTGCCCCACACGGTAATTATGCCATTCTTTTTTTTTTTTTTTTTTTTTTTTTTTTTTTTTTTTTTTTTTTGGAGAGGTTTTTTTCGCTATAGGGCGCGTGCGCTCGCCAGACAGACATAGAGACAGAAAGCGAGAAATCACCCCCCAGGGGGGGATGGTCACGCCGCAATCCCTTCTCCTCCATTCTCCTCTCGGGATCTTGGGCACGCACGCACACGCGCCCGGCGTGAGTTGTAAGCCACCGGGTCCGAGACGCGAACCGCGGTCGACTACGTGGGAGTCCAGCGACATAGCCATTACGCTAACTGCTGGTTCCCAATTATGCCATTCTTAAATATGACAAGTAATTACTCCTTTCTTGCTTCTGACATTCTGAAATGGCCTCCAAATTGTGCTCAGCGGGAACACAGTTTAATGGCAGCATCACCGTCCACCTTAGTAGATCTTTGATCTATTAAGAACAGCTTACCTAAGCTTCTCAAAGATGTCACTATTTATCCATGCGTTTATCTTCTATTCATTTTGTGAAAGGAGGATTTTCTAGATTCTCTCTGAGCAAGGTAGTCATTTTAAATGCTCTTGCATTCTTCCATAGTAAATCTATCCAACATTTCCACCTCCCAGAGCCTTTTGATTCCTTCTTTAGTATTATGCAACAGAAGTTCTGAGATCTTCGTAAACTGCAGGCCATCAAGATGACCAAGCTTCAAAGCAATGCCCCAGACACTTTTAGGACTGGCTCCTGGAGTTTTTTTTTGTTTGTTTGTTTGTTTGTTTTTTTTATATTTTTTTTATTATCATCATATTCTTCTTTATATTACATTGAATTACATATAACTTTACAGTGTATTACATTGCTTTTTCAAAAGGGAATGCCATGCATGTCAGTCAGTACAGAGACATTAATCTCCCCACTTTAACATTCAATATCTTTTCTATGTTTTCCCCAATCATTATTATTATTATTCTAATTATTTTTTAAAACAGTCAATTGCTATTTCTCATTTTGCTTGTACAAATACTTTGCCTATCATGAAATACTTCTCAGACAAATCCAGTTGAGAATACCATACATGTCAACATCAACAGTTAATAAGCCATATCTGTTTCTCACTAATGTCCTGCCTATCTATTGTTCACTTGTTATCTTTCTCTATTCTCTTCTCTTCACTTCCCCCATTCCACACTGTCCTATTCTCGTTAAGTACCTTCACTGCTTTTATGTCCTCCAATTTTTTGCTCTCTATTATAGAGTGCTGATAGTCGGTATATATTGAGTGGATACATACAATATCTTTCTTTCATAGCCTGGCTTACTTCACTCAGCAATATATCCTCCGTATCTGACCACTTTCTATCAAATTCCAGGGTCTTGTTATTTTTTATGGCTGAGTAGTATTCCATAGAGTACATCTACCACACTTTTCCAATCCATTCATCAGTTTGTGGACATTTAGGTTGGTTCCATGTCTTGACAATTGTGAATAATGCTGCAATAAACATTGATGTGCAAGCACTTTTCTGACTGAGTGTTCTCCTGTCTTTTGGGTAAATACCCAGAAGTGGGATTGCTGGATCAAATGGTAGTTCTATTTGTAGATCTTTGAGGAACCTCCATATTGTTCTCCACAGAGGTTGAACTAGTTTACATTCCCACCAACAGTGTAGGAGGGTTCCCTTTTCACCACATCCCCACCAACACTTATCACTTTTTATATTCTTAATCTTTGCCATTCTGACAGGGGTTAGGTGGTATCTCATTGTAGTTTTTATCTGCATCTCCCTTATGATGAGGGATGTTGAGCATTTTCTCATATGCTTTTTGGCTGTTCGTATGTCTTCCTTAGAGAGACTTTTGTTCAGCTCATTTTCCCATCTTTTAATTGGGTTCATCATTTTTTTTCGCATAAGGCACTTGAGTTCCCTATGTATTCTGGTTATCAGTCCCTTGTCTGAGGCATATTTAACAAAAATATTTTCCCATTCTGAGGGTTGTCGGTTCACACTTGTTACTGTGTCCTTTGCTGTGCAGAAACTTCTTAGTCTAATATAGTCCCACTTGTCTATTTTAGGGATTATTGCCTGTGCTTTGGGAGTCTTATTTAAGAAGTCTTTGCCTACTCCAATGTCCCCCAGAGTTTCCCCAGCATTTTCCACCAGTAGTTTTATTGTTTGAGGTCTTAGGTTCAGATCTTTGATCCATTTTGAGTTGACTGTTGTTAATGGTGAAAGATGGGGGTTCAGTTTCATCTTTCTGCAGGTGGATACCCAGTTTTTCCAGCACCAATTACTAAAGATGTTTTCCTTTTCCCAATGGATTGACTGATATCCTTTGTCAAAGATCAGTTGGATGTAAGCTTTGGGGGTTATTTCTGGGGTCTCTATTCTCTTCCACTGGTCCACTTGTCTGTTTTTATGCCAATACCATGCTGTTTTGATGACCACAGCTTTATAGTATATCTTGGGATCAGGGAGTGATATGCCTCCTACTCCATTCTTCTTGCGCAGGATTGCTTTTGCAATACGAGGTCTTTTATGGTTCCAGACAAATTCTATGATTGCCTTTTCTAGATCTCTGAAGAATATCTCTGGTATTTTGATTGGAATTGCATTAAACATGTAGATTAATTTGGGTAGAATTGCCGTTTTGATTATGTTAATTCTTCCAATCCAGGAGCATGGGATGTCCTTCCACATTTTTATGTCACTTTCAATGTCTCTTTTAAGATTTTCGTAGTTTTCTTTATAAAGGTCTTTGACTTTCTTAGTTAGGTTTATCCCTAGGTATCTTATACACCTTGTGGCTACAGTGAAAGGGATTCCTTTCTTCAGCTCTGCTTCGTTCAACTTGTTGTTCATAAATAGAAATGCTATAGATTTTTGGATATTAATTTTGTATCCTGCCACCTTACTGTATTCACTTATTACTTCAAGCAGTTTTTTCATGGATACCTTTGGGTCTTCTAAGTATACCATCATGTCATCTGCAAATAAAGATATTTTCAATTCTTCTTTGCCTATTTGAATGCCTTTAATATTATTCTCTTCTCTGATTGCAATAGCTAAGACTTCCAGTACTATATTAAAGAGCAGTGGAGAAAGTGGGCAGCCTTGCCTAGTACCTGTTTTCAGAGGAAAAGCTTTCAGCTTTTCCCCATTCAGTATAATGTTAGCTGTAGGTTTTTCATAGATTGCTTTTATTGTGTTCAGAAATTACCCTTCTATACCAATCTTACTGAGAGTCTTAATCATAAAAGGATGTTGTATTTTATCAAATGCTTTCTCCGCATCAATTGAGATGATCATATGGTTTTTATCTTTCTTTCTGTTAATGTGGTGTATTACATTTATGGTCTTGTGTATATTAAACCACCCTTGCATCCCTGGTATAAAGCCTACCTGATCGTGATGAATGATCTTTGTTATATGTTGTTGGATACGATTTGCGAGTATCTTGTTGAGAATTTTCGCATCTATATTCATCAATGATATCGGTCTGTAGTTTTCCTTTTTTGTCATATCTTTATCTGTTTTGGGGATGAGGATGATGGAGGCTTCATAAAATGAATTTGGAAGGTTTTCTTCCTTTTGAATCTTTAGAAATAATTTTAGTAGGATAGGGTTAACTCTTCCTTAAAAGTTTTGTAGAATTCACAAATGAAGCCATCTGGGCCTGGGCTTTTCTTTGTTGGGAGATTATTTATTACTGATTCAATCTCCTGGCTTGTTATGGGTCTATTCAGGTCCTCTATGTCTTCCTGATCCAATCTTGGTAGATTATATGCATCCAGGAATTTGTCCATCTCCTCCAGGTTATCTTGTTTGTTGGCGTAAAGTTGCTCATAGTATCCTCTAATGATATTTTGTATTTCTGCTATGTCTGTGGTAATATTGCCTGTTTCATCACATATTTGATTGATCTGGTTTCTTTCTTTCTTCTTCTTAATCAGTCTAGCCAATGGTGTGTCGATCTTGTTAATCTTTTCAAAGAACCAGCTTTTGCTTTCATTTATTTTCTGTATGGTTCGTTTATTTTCTATTTCATTTATTTCTGCTCGAACCTTTATTATTTCTTTTTGCCTGGCATTTTGGGGGTTTGTTTGTTGTTGTTTTTCCAATTCTCTGAGGCATGATGATAAGTTATCTACTTGCCATCTTTCTATCCTTTTCTTATGTGCACTAATTGCTATGAATTTCCCTCTTATGACTGCTTTTGCTGTGTCCCATAGATTCTGGACACTTGTGTACTCATTATCATTAGTTTCCATAAATTTTTTTTATTTCAGCCTTAATTTCTTCAGTAGTGAAGAAGTCATTCAGAAGTAGGTTGTTCAGTCTCCATGTGTTCATGTATCTTCGGGGTTGTGTCTTGAAATTAATCTTGAGTTTAATTCCATCATGGTCAGAGAAGATGCTGGGTACAGTTTCTATGCCTTTGAATCTATAAAGGCTTGATTTGTGTCCTAATATATGATCTATCTTTGAAAAGGTCCCATGTCGGGGTGAGAAAAATGTATATGTTGTGGATGTAGGGTGGAAAGTTCTATAGATATCTGTCAAGCCCATTCCATTTATAGTATCATTTAAGTCCTGTATCTCTCTATTTATTTTCTGTCTAGAAGATCTGTCTATAGGAGATAATGGGGTGTTGAGATCTCCAACAATTATAGTATTTCTCCCTATTTCTCCTTTTAGCTCCAGCAGTCTTTCCTTCACATATTTAGGTGCACCTGAGTTGGGTGCATAGATATTTATAAGGGTTATGTCTTCTTGCTGGATTACCCCATTTACTATTATATAATGCCCTTCTTTGTCTCTTCTTACAGTCTTTGTCTTGAAATCTATTTTGTCTGAGATCAATATCGCTACTCCAGCCTTTTTTTGATTTCCATTTGCATGGAGTATCTTTTTCCAGCCCTTGACTGTTAGTCTATGTATGTCTTTATCCATAAGGTGAGTTTCTTGTAGGCAACAGATAGAGGGTTTCTGTTTTCTTATCCATTCAGCCAGTCTATGTCTCTTAACTGGAGAATTTAATCCATTGACATTCAATGTAATTATTGATATTTCCATACCCGATCCTATCATTAAGTGAGCCATTATCTTGATTGCTTTTTGTTCTCGTATAACTGTCTTTGATTTTTAGCTTTCCTGGTATAATACTCCCTTCAGAACTTCTTGAAGAGCTGGTCTGGAGTTGGTAAATTCCTTCAAATTTTGTTTATTCGAGAATGTTTTTATCTTTTTTTCCCATATGAAAGATAATTTTGCCGGGTATAATATTCTTGTTTGAAATTGTTTTTCACTCAACACTTTTACTATGCTTCCCCATTCTTTCCTTTCCTGCATTGTTTCGGCCGAGAGATCCGATGTTAGCCTGATGGGGTGACCTTTGTAAGTAACCTGGCGTTTCCCTCTTGCCAACTTTAGTATCTTGTCTTTATCTGTTGTTTTTGCCAGTCTGGCTATAATGTGCCTTGGAGAAGATCTTCTTGGGTTGATTCTACCCAGGGTCCTATGTATTTCCTGGGTCTGGATACTTGAATGCCTTTCTAGATTTGGAAAGTTTTCTTCCAGGATTTCGTGGAATAAATTATCTAGGCCCTTATTATTTTCTTCCTCTTCTGGAATACCAATTATCCGGATGTTGGGGTGCTTAATAGTATCCAGTATTCCTCGTATATTATCCTCATTTTTCATGGTTGTTTTCTCAATCTTCTTGATACTTTTTTCTAGGTCAGATGTTTTGTCTTCTACGTTGGAGATTCGATCTTCTGCCTGGTCTAACCTACTTTTAATACTTTCAAGGGAGGTTTTGATTTCCTGTATCACATTCTTCAATCCTAAAAGTTCCATCTGGTTCTTGTTTAAGGTATCCATTTCTTCTTTCAAGTCATTGAAGGACTTCCTCATCTCCTGGAGCTCCTTGTCTCTTTTCTCTTCCATCTCAGTTAGTTTGGTCACTACAAATAATCTGAATTCCTTATCAGACATGTCCACGACGTCCATTGTATTGACTGTGGGTGGTGTAGCTTTGATGATTTCCCTTGGGGGAGAGGCCTTTTCTTGGTTGCTCATATTTCTTGAGCCTCTGCGATTGTTCCTAGTCATCAGGTAATCTATATGTTTCTTCCTAACTGATTGTTAAAAGTTGTACAGGCTTAGAAAATTGATGATTTCCCTTATGGTTGGCCTACCTGTTGCTCACAATTACCATTAACTGTTGCCACTACCCTGGATGGCCCAAAGTCCTCACTGTCTCTAAGGAGAGGTGAGCCTTCAATTGACTGAATAAGCAACACCCCAAAAGCAAAGAAAAACAGAATGAAAAAAGGAAATCGCGCGCTGCGCGCTATTCAAATCACTACAATTCAAAGAGTCCAAAGACTAGTGGGAAAGGGTCAGAAGATGAGTGACAAGACCAGGTTGGTAGGGCCTTCAGCCTGAGTCGGCCTGGAGCCCGGAACTGCTGGCTGGCTTGCTCCGGGTTGCGGGTGGGGTGGGGTGGGAGTTCGCCTTAAAGTCCCAGACAACCAACCTGGGGTCCAAGGAGGAGAAACGGTGGGGATGCGTGGAGATTCAGAAGGGTTGGGCCTGCAGCCTGAGTCCGCCTGGAGCCCGGAACTCGCTCCTGGAGTTTTGCTAGAATATTGAGTCCTGTGAGTTTCCCATACCTATGAATTGTACTCTCTCCTGATTTAGTCTATCCTCCCTATACCAACACTCTTAACAGCCTGTTTTACACATTTTTTTTTCTGGTTCTTAGCAGAAAATATTACCCAGTCTGCAATTTCTTAGGTATGTAAATGATCTCTTCCTGAAATAGAATTTTTATTTACCATTCTGGCTGTGCTCTAGTTATCAGCCTACCAGCAATGATGGACTATGAGCTAGAAGTAATGCATGATAGTAAAGCATATCTGGAGAAGGAGAAAATTATCTTTTGAGACACAGGCTTCAGGAGAATCATTGTATAGTCTTCAGGCAAGGCAAGGCTGTTGTCCTCTGCCAAAGTGTAGGGGAGGGCCAGTTTAGTGGCACAGTGATAACCACTACTCAAGCAACTCTTGATCCGTTTGGAAGATCCCAGGTTCAGTCTCTTGGTTGACCTGCACACACCAGGTGCAAACCCATGATTCTATCTGGCTGGGAAGGTAGAGGGAAAGAGGGATTGCACTGTGAGGCCTGTTGTCTTTCTCTCTATCTCTGACTCTGCCTCTCTTTCTTGATCTCATGAAAAATGAACTTTAAAAAAAATGAGGGGAAGGGATTCTGCTTCTTCTGGACTGAAGGATTCAGAGGAATCAGAAAAAGTATCTTCAGGATTCTTTATTTTGTCTACCAAACTATCCCAATTCCTACTCAGATCCCTACTATTTTCCTGTCACGGCCTCCACTTTAATACATAAAATCCATTAATATTTCATGTCTTAGCTTGTGTTTCCCAAGAAGTAGGGTCTAGACAAAGCTTATAAGCTATAGCTTATCCTGGGCCAGCATGTGGCCCAGTGGTTCAGGGAGCCAAATCCCACATGATCAACCATGCAGTTCAAATCCTGTCCCTAGCAGCTTGAAAAACATGGTGGGTATGTGTGCATGTGTGCCCCAAATCCCACCAAGATGGAGAAATGGAGGAGAAGGAATGGCATCATGACCATGTATAAATGGGGCGTGCTCTTCTCCTCTCCCTTTATCTTTTTCTTCTGAGCACATGTGCCCTCTGCAATGAAAGAAAGTGAGACGAAGAGAAGGTGAAAGAGAGAAGGATAAATAGAGAAAGAAGCATAATTCCAGAGAAATAAGAATGAGGAGAAACAAAAATGAGGTGGGGGATTAGGGAGAGCTAATGCAAAGGTGCATTACTGAACTGACTACCATGTGTTATCACGCAAATGGAAACCATTTGATCTCTCAGAACCATATTTAAGAGGTTAAAGGAACCGTATCTCTGGACAGTTCATACAGAGATTGAGAGAAAAATAAATTTGTACACTGACTCTTATCTCCCCTTAGGCAAATGTTCACACTTCTGTCATTAACTAGCCTGGACCTGGGTTGTCCATGCATGGACCCCAAATGGTCATGGCATCTCATGCCCAGAGTAAACAGGAGTACCCTGGGCAGGACAAGACAGGAACATGGTGCAGGCCTGAGTGAGACAGGCCTATGTGAGATTGGATGAATCCATACTTTGGCATAGCTAGTACAAAATACAGGATGAGGATTCCAGAGATAGGTACAGCTTGGAAGATCTGAGGTAATATACCACCTACCAAGCCAAAAGATACTTCGTAGTTTCCTTTTTAGAGTGTTAAGAATAGATAGTATGTATCCCTCATACTTGACAAAGGTGAAGCCAATTGAGTGATAGAAGGGATGCCAGTAATAAATGACCTTGTGGTCACTTGTTCTTTACAAAAGTCAAAAGTGTATGCTTGTAAAGAATGAGGGAAGATGAATGTAGGTAGAATTTTGCCACAAGCAATTAGTGCTCCCTTTTTGTTTCTTTTCATTCTGAGTCCATGAAATGCCTCGTTGACCACAGAACAGCTGAGAAATACATTATTTTTTAAGGAAATCCATTCAACTGAATGGACAAGGTGCTGAATTCCACTGTGAAGGTAATAGATAATTTGTTCTTAGGCTAGTTCTTCCCATCACTGAAATTCTTTCTAAAAGTTCTTTTGCATAGCTTGAGCTCCTGGTCTTTCCCCAAAATACACTTGGCCCTGATTGTCACTGGTCATAGAATTACTATGCAGATCAAATATGAACATCTTAAATTACCATGTGATATAACTAAAGTTTTGTCAAAAGCCAATTACATAATGCAAAGTGTCACAGAGAAAGAACTTTGCAGGAATACTGCCATGACCAATGCAATCATGCTAAGGCTTTCATGTGCCCCATCCTTGTCTCATTCCAGTGGTTTCTTGGCCTATATTCTCAACTACACAGTATTCCTTCTCAATATTTCCTCTGCATATGTGTGCGTGTGTGCCCAAGATCCCAAGAGGAGAATGGAGGAGAAGGGATTGCGGTGTGGCCATCCCCCCTGAGGGGTGATTTCTCGCTTTCTATCTCTCTGTCTCTCTCTGCCTGTCTGGCGAGCGCACGTGCCCTATAGCAAAAACCTCTCCAAAAAAAGAAAAAGAAAAAAAAATATTTCCTCTGCATCTCTGTTTATATCTGTTGTTCTCAAACGTATCCAGCTTTTACTCTTAGAATAAACTTTAATTTATATATTCATATCTCTCTCTCTACATATATATATGTGTGTGTGCGTGTGTGTGTGTGTGTGTGTGAGAGAGAGAGAGAGAGAGGAGAAAGAGAGAGAGAGACAGAGAGGGAGTGATGTTTGTCCTGCCCTGGGCCTATAAACATATAGGTCTGTATAGTCAAGGATACAATATTTCCGAATGTGAGTACTCTGGCATCAGAACTGTCCATTTCCAGACAGAATTGCCAAGTCCATCAGCCATCCACCTCACCATCCTCTGCCCTGATTCTATGCACTATGAGCTTTAACAGTTTAGTTTAGTCCTCACAAAATTAGAACCTCATCAAATTAGGCAAAACTATTCTCTCAGAATTATGTTCTTGATTCATACACATGCATATTCTTATTGTTTTCAGTCAAGGCACTTTTGATCTTCAATGACAAAAAAAAAAATAAAAAACACCAACAAAAATAAATGGCTCAAGATAAAGAACACTTCTGACTAGTCTATCTGACAAGTCTAAGGATAGATTCAACTTCAGAGGCACAAATGGATTTCGAGACACAGGCATTCACATTGGGACCTGGTCTCTTGGCATCCCTCAGCTCAGCTCCATTCTGGATAGGATTTTTCTTGACATCAACAACAGCAAACCCAGATTAGAGTCTCATAGCTCCATTACACTTCTCCTTTGCTACAGCTTGAACCAAAGTTGTAGACTTGGGGCCAGATGGTGGCATAGCAGTAATACAGCTATGTAATACTCTATGAACTGGATCAAATACAAGACAGTCCCAGGTTCACATCCCAAGGTACACAGGTACCTGGGATCTGGGCTGGCTGAGGTTGGAGGTGGATTCCAACATGATCCCATTAGGAATGCCAGTATCTCTGTCTCTGTCTTTCTCATTTGCTTGTGTGTCTCTCTCATGGAATAAATGAATGAATAGACTTTGAAAAAAGTCATAAACTTGACCCTCACTGGATTAGGTATTTAACCTTGAGTCTGTCACAAAGATCAGGAAGGTAAGATTCAAACTGGCTAGGACTGAGCTGTACTCTAAGGCTAGAGTTCAGACCATTTAAACTACAAGAACTATGAGTAGGGAAGAGAAATTTCTCAGAAGAAAATATGGTCTTACCATGAGAAAGGCAACCATTCTCTGGGTAGAACATAGAGATGTCCACCATAGTTGTCTTGACTGAGCCATTCTTTCTTCTGATACAGGTTCCATACGACCTGTTCTTAGGCCAATCACTAATATCAAGAATTAGTTTAACACATCATTGGGGGTTGCTCTATGGTTTTCTTTACAAAATGATATACTTTCCCTTACTTCTTACAAAAAGGGCACAGTTTAAAGTTCAGTTTCTTGTAAAGGACTATGTATTTCTCCCTCTTCTTTATACTAAAAAAATGGGGAGAAAAGGAGCAAGTTTACAAATACAAAAAGTATATAACAATAACACTTGAGCAATATAAGCTGCACTACATTGCTGGCTTGTCGACCAGTAAAACAGGAGACATCATGAACCAGTATCTTTACACAGATACCACTCCCACAGTTGTGGGCCTACATTCTGATGAAGCAGAACATTGTGTCAAATCAAAATCACAGTGGAATATCATCTCACACCTTTCAGGATGTCTATTATTTAAAAAATAGAAGACAACAGGTGGTCCAGCTTGGCTCTGGGTCTTGGGGTGAAGAAGATTAGGAAATGAGTAATGAAGTGGAAGAAACTTGAATAAATGACATTCTATTTCTCCATCATTCTCACTAGTGCCTGTACCCATGTGTAGGGCCATTTAGGATACTAGTCCCCCAGTTCATTCATTGATAAATCAATTTTTAAAATATGGACAGATGTTTTTAGCCCTGACAATATTCCCGGCCCCATGCTAAGTGTAAAATATATACTGATAAATAAGAAAATACTTCCTTTAAAAAATTTTTAGAATTATTTATTTTATTTTATTTATTATTAATTTGCTGTAGTGCATATGCACTCAGAGAGAGACAAAGCTGCCGGGTCCAGGACGTGAACCATGTTGGCCATGTGGCAATCCAGTGCCTTAACCACTGCACCAACGGCTGGCCCTGAAAATACTTTTTTTAAGTGTATGAAACTTAAATATTTAGTTGTAACACAAGGATTTCAATTTTTAAATGCAAATATTTGAGCTGAGTCTTAAAGACAAAGTAGGAATTAATAGTAGGAAAAGAGATAAAGGGGCACTCCAGGTAGAGGGGAAAAGAGCCAAAGGCTCAAAGGAGAGAAATGGCACAAAACTTGCAAAAATCTGTAATTATTCAGTGAGACTTAGATGTCGAGAACCAGCTGTTGACTTGATATTATTAGGCCTGTCTTTCCTCACCCTGCCTATGAGGGCATTTGAGATTTTGATTCCTGATTTAGAGCCTTGTTTTGGCTAATCCTTTCATCCAAATCTGAGTGCACCACAATTTGTTTAGCATTTGTTTTATGTTTCATGCTTTGTTTTGTTTGTTTTTCTCTTCCCTGCAGATTGCAGGTGGTGGGCTTGGGTAAGGATGAGGGCTACTGAGTTGAGTTCCACTCTGATTCACAGACTATGTAATTCATACACACACATGCCCTCATTCGAGAAGCCTAACAAGGGATAAAGACTTTCAGTCTCCAGTGATGAAGTTCCCAAGTCTATTTTGAGATGGGAATGGAAATTTGAGTCAACAAACTGGCCCATGTAATCCTGTAGCATCGTCAGATTGTGACTGCGTAGTTCCCTGTGCCAATCTGGGAAGACGACCTTCAGAGAATAAGAGCCAGCAAGCACTTATATAGTAGTAACAAAACGCCAAGCATTGTTCAAAGTACGTTCTTTTATTAACTCATTTCATTATTTCAAGGACCCTATAAATAAGTTTGAAATTATTTCATTTTAAAGATAAGGGAGTTGAGGCATAGAATCCATGTAACTCCTCCAAGTCACACAACCAGTCAGTAGCAGGGCTGGGTCAATCATTCTTTTTTTTTTTTTTTTTTTTTAAGAATTATTTATTTAATTTTATTTATTGTCATTATTTTTTAATTTGCTATAGGGCATGCATGATTATCAGAGAGAGAGGGAAAGTGAGAAAGCAAACCACCAGGTCTAGGACTCAAACTGTGGTCGGCCATGTGGGAGTCCAGCACCTTAACCATCATGCCACCTGCTAGCCCTCAAAGTCATTCTTAATGTATACACTGGATCATCTCTCTAAGTATTTAAGACCATTAGCCAGGTTGATGCAGAGTATTTACCATGCTCCAGGCATTCTCTGAGTTGCAGCAGTACATCAAGGTAAGGCAGAGCCAAAGTGTGTTGGTAAATGTTGTACTCCTTGCTCTCTGCATGAGGGATACATGATTTGTAGTGCTTGCCCATTTCCATGGTTCAGATGTCAGTTACCATGGAACTTGGAGGAAATGTGTGCAATGGGATCTAATGAGCTGGTACAGGCTGGCTCCAATTCACCACCAAATACAGCCCTTGCTTGCTTATGACTCGGTGTCTGAAACCAACCATCATAGCCAATGCTGTCCTGAAGGTGTAGGCCATTGCTATGGAAAACAGAAAAGGGAAATCTATTTCCTAAAGCAGCAGGAGTGGCGAGACGCTTTGGAGATCTAAAGTCGTGCTCTGGATTGGGATAGTGAGAGGGACAAGGACATTGTAGCTCAGCACTTGGGCAGTATGGCCCAGAGCAGGAGGCTACCAGAAGGGCATGAGATCAAGGGTGGGTGCTCAGAGGCCTTCCTCTCCCCAAATATCCATCTTGATGATTTCCCCACAAGTAGTTTCCTTAACTATCTGCCTCTCTCCTTCTCTCTCTTCCCACCTCAGGTGAAGTATAAATCTGCAGATTTCTGGTGAGAATCTCCAACTCTGTCACTCTTTGTAGAGCCTTGCCCTTCACATGTTCTACCATCTGCTCCAGGGCTCACTTAGAGGAGCTGTGAGGCAGCCTCACGTCACTGCACAGCAGTAGGGGGAGTCTGGAGACAGGTGAGGGACAAGGTGCACAGTGATTCTTTGTGCTACCTATTTTAGGTACCAACAGTGCTTCTACGGGGTCAACCTGTCCAGTCTCCGGGGTACAGCAGCGGATGAATACTTCAGACAGCCGATAGTAGTAAGTATGCTCACTTTCCATAGACTCTCATGTGTTTATATATTGATTCATTCACTTATTCAGTCATTTCCCTGGCATGTAGTGCATCATAGAAGAGGAAGAAGAGCTCCTTGCAGCACCATGGTTTCAAGTTTTAGCTCAGACATCCCAGTCCATTAAGAAAATTACTAGAGAGTGATTCTGTTGAAAGCAAGGAGTCTTTCTTACTACTTTCAATAGATAACTTCTGATTCATCCCTGCCCTGACCCACCCTATTGACATAACCGACTCTCATATTTGTGCAGTAATTTACATCCTCACATTGATTCTGGTGACTGAAAGAATAATAATAAAGGAAGCATTATAAAGTATTTTATGGCAGAAACTTTGCTGTTTTTCAGTTTCAGGTTTCAATTCTGACCCTATCTCTTGTGTAGTCTTGGGCAACTTTAAGTTTGCATCGTCTGAAACTCTTAGAGTTGTAAGTAAAAGGAAACCCAAATCAAACTGGCTTCAACTAAAATGGATAGCTGTTCCTCAACAGTTGCAAAGCTGGGCCAGTAGGTAGCATGGTAGTTAAAGTTCTGGATTCCCACATGGCCAACCATGGTTCAGGTACTGGACCAGGAGGCTTGAAAATTGTACCAGGTGTGTGTGCATACATGCCCAAAATTCTGAGAAGAGAATGGAGGAGAAGGGATTGTGGCATGGTCATCCCCATTGGGGGGGGGGGGTAATTTCTCATTTTCCTCTCTCTATCTCTCTATAGTGAACACTCATACTACAGAAAAAAAAAATTTTTTTTTGCAAAGCCAAGAGATATATCTTGCTTTAGGAACCTCTTGCAGAAGCTCAGTGTGGCCAGGGGTTGATTTTTTTTTTTCTATTCTCATCACTTGTCTTTCATTTTCTCTGATTTAACTCTGTCCTTAGATCCTTCCTTCATGTTAGCGAGATGGGGTCACAAGCTCCAACCTCCAATTCTGATTTTTTTCTAATAACTTAAAGGGGAAAAACAACAACAAAACAAACAAACAGAAAACAGATTTAGAGTAAATAGAGTCTGATCAGGTGGCCATCTCTGAACCAATCACTGTCTTTAGGGGAAAAGCAATGATTTGATTGGCCAAACTGGGGCCAAATGCTACACCTCTTGCTGAGGGTAGACAAAGTTTATACAGAACTTCTTTTTTAAGAGAGATTTTACTTTAGGGTATATGCACTCACCAGAAACACAGAGAAACAGAGAGATAGAAAGCGAGAAATCACCATCCAGGGGGATGGCCATGCCACAATCCCTTCTCTAATCTCCTCTCAAGATTTTGGGCATACATGCACACACGTCTGGCATGATATTTTAAGCCACTGGTACAGGACTCACACCACAGTTGACTACATGGGAGTTCAGTGATGTAACCATTATGCTATCTGCTGTTCCGTATATAGAACTTGTTAGATAGACTATGTGGAAGGAGCAAATCCTAACCCTTGAATAAATTCTGATTAGTTAAAAAACCACCAAAAGTCTGCTCCAGGCACATTGCAAGAAGTAAATGATGTAGCCTAGCAAAATACTTAGCATTTAATAAAGGGTAAAACCTTTAGTACTTGGTACATAGTAAGTGCTCAATAAATGTTAGTTTTTATTATTAATGATATTTTCATTAAGTTCATGGTTTCTAAATCTTAACTCCTGTTGACCTAAAATTGCAGGAGGAAATCTAGACTGTAAACTTGCTCAAATAGAGTCTATTGTGACAAAAAGATAACATCTTTTTTTCATCGCCCAAGAACCTATGTACTCACCAGAAATAGAGAGAAAGGGAAAAAGCACCCCCTCAATGGGGCATGGTTATGCTGCAATCCTTTCTTCTCCATTTCTATATCCTGTCAGGATCTGGGGCACACATGCCAGACATGATTCTCAAGCCACCAGGGTGGGGATTCAACCTGTGATTGACTACATGAAATCTGGCCCCTTTAACCACTGGGCCATTAGACTGGGGCAAAAGATAGCATCTTTGATTATTTTTTTACCCAAGGACACATTTGATGTTAGAATTTTGATGGCTCAAACAGTCAAATACACAGTAAACTTTCTGGATGCAGAAGAGGAAGATCTGCACAGGTTTGTACAAATCAGTGCTATTCTTGTTTTGTTGTTATTGTAGTTTTGGGGTTTTGCCATAGAGTGCATGTACTCTTCAATGAGAAACAGAGAAAGAAATTGAGAAATCACCCCCCAGGGGGCATGATCACACTGCGATCCCTTCTCCTCCATTGTCCTGTCAGGATTTTAGGCACTTGTGCACGGATACCTGGAGTGTTTTTTAAACTACCAGGTCTTGGATTGAACCAGTCAGTCGTGTGAGATGTGGCACCTTAACTACAACGCCACCTTCTGGCCCTTGATTTTTTAAATCTTCTCTCCACACCTCCTACCCATAAAACTTCAGTGCCGACTTCTGCTGCTCACACAGGGAAGAGATTTTAGGTATGGGTTATATACAGGAATGGTGCATCCATAGTCTCGCTCATTGCAAAAGGAGGAGGATGATGTCTCTGTCATCAGTTTTTCTTTTGACAGTATTAGATGAGAAAAAATTAGTAATAGCATAGCTTGTACTCATACAGCCAGATAGTTTTGAGCCCTTCACATAAAGTAACTCATTTAATTGTCATAACAACCCTGTGTGAATGGTACTATTGTTAGCTCCATTTTAAAGATGGCAAAAATGAGGTAGAGGGAACTGATAAGTTGTAAAAGTCAAAGAATGATAAAGGGTGTTAGATCTAGGATTTGAACCTTTCAGAAAACTTCAACTACTCTGCTTTAATGTTTCTTTTTTGTTAAAAAAAAAAAAAGAATTATTTTACTTAACTTTATTTATTTATTTATTCATTCATTCATTTCATTTTAATTTGACCGGGGGGGGGGGGGCGGCAGAGCGAGAGAGAAAGAGAGAGAGGGAAAGTAAGAAAGCAAGCCGCCAAATTCAGGACTCGAACCATGGTCAGCCATGTGGAAGTCCAGCGCCCTTAACCACCTTGCCACCTGCTGGCCTTAATGTCTCTTTTTTAAAATTTATTTATTTATACATACTTTCACTGAATATCACCACAGCATACAAAATGTGATTTTCCCAGCCAGAATATACTGTAAAGTGGCTTAATCATACGTGTTTTCATCAATAAATAATTTTTCATTTTCTGTTTCTTGTATATATATTTTTTCCCCCTATTTCTCACCCTCTGCCATTTCCCATCCTCCTCTCACCCTGTCTCTAGTATCTGCAGTCACTTTAATGTCTCTTAAGAGCGTGGGCCCAGCAGATGGTATAGTGGTTACACCACGGGGCTCTCATGTGGTGACAGCGATTCAAATGCTGGACCTGGTGCCTTGAAAATCATTCAAGGCATGTGTGTGTGTGTGTGTGTGTGTGTGTGCGCGCGCGCACACACGCCCAAGATCCCAGAAGGAAAATGGAGAAGCCCATCCCCCCAGGGGGTGATTTCTCAGTTTCCTTTTCACTGTATCTGTCTCTCTCTTTTTCTTTCTGGTGAGCACACACGCCCTAAGGTAAAAATCTCTAAAACAAAAATCATAGATGTGAATATACCCATGTCAGTGCATGTAATAATGACAAGAAGAGCAAAAACATGTTGAGTGCCTACTGCATACTAGGTACTGTGCTAAGTGTTTTATAGCCATTGTCTCATTTTTAAAGAGAACACTCAATAAATGTTAATTTTTATCCTCTTTCCCTCTACTTGAAGAGGCTAAAATGAGGACAAATGTCTTGATTTGATTGCGTTTTCTTAGATGGTGATATGAAACTCCTTTGGGTGACTTTTCACTAATATTTTGCCCTTTTCTCTCTGAGAAGATCAATATTTGTTTTTTATTGTTTGTTTTTTGTTTTCCTGGATAAGAAAGATCAGATCCAGGTAGGTTGAAATGTCCCTGAAGTTACTGAGGAAGCAAGGCACACACACACTAGAAGGTACAGTTGGCTAATGCTGTCTTGAGATCATGATGAATAAAGAGTATCTTGGGACCAGCAGTTAGCGGAATGGCTATGTTGCTGGACTCCCATGTAGTTGACCACGGTTCAAGTCCTGGACCTGTTGGCTTGAACTCAGGCCGGGTGCGTGTGTATGCGTGCCCAAGATCCCAAGAGGAGAATGGAGGAGAAGGGATTGCGGCGTGGCCATCCCCCCATGGGGTGATTTCTTGCTTTCTGTCTCTCTATCTCTTTCTGTCTGTCTGGCGAGCGCATGCGCCCTATAGCAAAAACCTCTCCAAAGAATAAAAAAATAAAAAAAGAGTATCTTGTATCAGTTTGGATAGACAGGCACATGCTGAAGTAACAAAAGGAAGCCTCAGTGACTTATATTAACACAGATGTCTTTTTTCCCTACATTCTTTAGCCATTGTGCACCAGTTTGAGTTCTACCATGCATCACTCACACCAGCAGGCTGATGCAGCAGCTTTTGTCTGCAATGATGCTGGTCACTTGGGAAAAAGAAGGAGTGTGGCAAAAAAAAAGAAGTTTTGGAAATTAAAGCTTCACTCGGGAGGTGGCATGAGTCACTTTTGTTCATATTGAGTTGGTCAGAGCAGATTATGTGTTAGTACCTGAATTTAAGTGGGTGGAGAAACACAATCCTACCATATGCTTACAGCAAGAGAACTGGCATTTGGGAACAACTGTAATAACTTCCAAAGTCCAGAAAAAATTGACTTCCATTGGTTTTGATGCCCTGGGCTACTTTCTGATTTGTGGGGAAGATTTTGAAAATTGTATCTATGTTGACTTTTCAGAGATATCATTCAGTCCCTTGCACATTGATTCAGAAAAATATTTATTGAGAATCTACTAAGGGCCAGATATTATGTTGCTGTTTACAAGGTACAAAAAGTAATGTTTTTAAAGTCTCTATCCTTGAGGGCCTCATAGTACATTTAGGGGAATGCCAAAAAAAAAAAAAAAAAAAAAAAAAAAAAAAAGACATAATTATAATGCAAGAAGAACAATAAGTTAAATGTGCCAAGTACAATGGAAAACTTTGGAAATATTCTGGTGACTGCAGAGCAAAAGAAGTTAAGCCTAGAGAGCACTGTAATTGCAAATAACACAGCCTCCATTGATGACTCTTAGAACATGCAATAAACTAAGACTCTGGAGTGATGAAGTACTAGTGATGTGCCAATAATATCACCTCTTAATCTCAAAGCACTTTCCAGTTTGCAAAGCACTCTCATATACATTTTTCTCATTTGACATGTACAAGAACCTTGTGGGGAAAGTAAGAAGGAGATTTTGTCTTTCTTCAATACTTGTTGAAGTGACTTTCCAAGATTCCATGGCTAAAATGGGTCCAAAATTTAGATTTTTTTTTCCTTGTGTATTTTCCAATATTCTGTTTCCATTTCTGCCATACGTGGTATAAACCATGACCATGTCTGCATGACTCTTGCTATGGTGGGAAGTTAAATTACCTTCCTGAAAAATAAACAAACTATGACAATGACCCTCTGAGCTCAATGGTCCCTTGTGGTCCACTTGATTTTTTCTTTTTTGAGAGATTTTTGCTATAGGGTACTTGTGCTCACCAGAGAGACAGAGAGACACAGAGAGAGAGAAAGCAGGAAATCACCCCCTTGGAGGATGGCCACACCACAATTCCTTCTCCTCCATTCTCCTCTCTGGATTTTGGGCAGTAAGCACATTCTCCTCTCTGGATTTTGGCTTGAGTTTCAAGCTCCCAGGTCCAAGACTCGAACCGCGGTTGGCCATGTGGGAGTCTAGCGATGTAACCATTACACCATCTGCTGGTCCCCCACTGCTATTTTTAAGAGGTCTGAGAAGCCTCTCCTCCTGAACAACTGCAAAGGGGAACTACCAGGGCCCATGTTTTGGCTTCTGGAAGGATGGTTGTCCCCTGTTCCCCAGTCATCCTCCTTGTCCAGATGTTAAATTTACCCTCTACTGTTCCAAGTCACTACAGCACAGCACTGTGGCTTTGCAAGTTTTGTCAAGATGTGAGTTTCTCAGATGTACAGTATCACACAAGTATTAATCACATATTGAAAGAACCTTGCTACCAAGGCAGAACTGATAGAAAAAATATTCTGAATGTTAATACCGATCTCAGAAGTATATCTAGTGTATCTGTCAATAACAACAACAAAATAACTCTAAGTGTTTCTTCTTTCTTTCTTTTTTTTTTCTTTTCAGAGTAGAAATCCCCTTTGTGTTTCAGATGGTGCAATCTGGCCTCATCCATGGCTTGGCATTCTGGTTTGACGTGGCCTTTGTTGGATCTCTGTATGTATCTCCCACCTCTTCTTAGCTTGCTTTACTTCACACTATCCTTCACTATTAATAATGACGGTTTTAAAGTTTTTAAGAATTAATTTCAACAACACTAATACTCTTTTTTCCAGTTTTCAAGGAAATAAACATAGATGTTAATGTTACTTTTAGATTTTAGGGTGAAGTGAAAATGAGAGTTTCTTGTGTATCATATCAACTCTGATTAAAATACCATAAAACCTCTTTAACCCAATTGGAATAAACTTTGTAGGGATGAGAGAAGGTATGTGTTCTACTAGATCTTTAGGTCTTTTCCAGAATAGATGGGCTAGAACTCCAAGCTCCTGACTTGGCATCTAATATAACTGTTATACAATCTCTTGTGTCTGGGCAATATTGGAATCATATTTTTCCCGCTTTGGTTCTCAATCGAGATCCTTCTGTAAAGATCAGGTAGACATGTACCACTAACACTAACTAAGGCATTAGTAACTGGGGTACTCCCTCTCCCCAACTGCTCAGGTTGGAAAATTGCAGAGAAAAGAGGAGAAAGACCGCCTGCAAGTTGGCCGTCAGTGTTTGGTGTTCCTCGTGTGGGCTGCATCACTCCCATGATCCCAAAATCTCTGGCCCATTCCTGCCTTCCCTACTCTCTTCCCAGGCTTCCTCATGTCTTCCAACTAGCAGAGATTTGATGGGGGCCATGTGTCCAGGCAAGAGAAAACCTTGTGTTGTACTCTCTTCTGCTGCTCGTGAGCGTGTCCAGCCTCGTCACTGTACTTGGTCAGAGAGAAGTGCCTGAGGGGCTGGCAGCTCAGAGAGGTTCAGGGAGCTCAGGAGAGCAGAGGCCTTGTCTAGGCTGACAGAAAGAGAGAAAAATGATACACAGGTTATTTCTACTCCATATAAGCACGTTTGTTCAAGGAATCCATATATTTGCTTGCCCCCACTAATACCCCATGTAAGTGAATTTGTTTGAGTGAGACCCTGTGTAATGTGGGAAAACAGAATTAAAAAAAAAAAAAGGAAACGCTCTGCCCACCCACACACTCAAAATGTAGAAAATTTGCTTTCTACTCTATACTATTAGATCATCAGGAAAGTCGTGACTGACTTTTCTGTGTTTTTCTATGCAAAAAATGTGTCATGATTTTCTCAATGACCCAAAATATTTGAGTATATTTTGATGTGACGGTGATTTATATTAGCCATTAAATGGTACAACATTTTCTTTCTGAGTCTTCAAGTCAAGATTGACCCTCTAGGAATGTGCCCTATGCTAATGGACTCCTTGGTCCCCACAAGCCAGCAGCCATTGCTTGGCCCCAAGATAGGCAACCTCAGTGGTAAGAGCACTTCTTTACATGACACAATTTACACACACTCAGGATGTCTGGGCTGGAAGGTCAGTCACTGTTCTTGTTTCCAGAGGCCTTTGCATGACCCCTGACCAGGCTGGCATGAGACAATAAGAGGCCAGGCTCTCGCTTTGTCCCCTTGCCACTCTTTCCAAACAAACCAGTTTGCTATTTCACTTTCCTATTTATTGGGCTTCTAATGAGTTTGACTCGGAAACACAGATTGACATGGTGGCTGAGTCTGAGTTTGAAGCTTGGCTCTCTGATTGTTTTCTGTGTAATGTTTAGAAAATCATTTAACCTTTCCAAGTTTTCTGCCTAGGGCTTTAATGGGATAATAGATATAAACTCTTAGTTCAGTACCCAACATATGGTAATTGCTCAGTAAATTGAGCTATGTTCATCTTAAAAGGGTCCCATGAGTCAAAGAGAAGGAAAATCACTGATCAGTCTCAGGCCTCAGTCCAATCTATTACTGTGGGTCTAGCATGTAAATGGCTTTTAACTCTTTTCTTGCCCCACAGGGTAACCGTTTGGCTGTCAACAGCCCCAACTGAGCCTCTGACTCACTGGTATCAGGTGCGATGCCTGCTTCAGACTCCTCTTTTTGCCAAGGAAGGAGAGACTCTCTCGGGAAAAGTGCTGTTTGTAGCCAATAAACGGTAAGCAGGGAAGTTCAGAGGTGATTTCACTTCTATACAGACCTGGAGGGTGGGAGCAAAAGGAGATTAGCAGTCACTTGAGACCCTAGCACCCACAGACTGCAAACTTCACAGAGCCTGACTGAGTTTGCTCACATGCACTCAATTTCAAAGCCTGCTGGGCACATCAAATCCTTAGACCGAACATGGCAAGGAAGGGGAGCTTCAGGTAACTCCAGGGTTGTGTTGCCCATCTGACCACAAGAAGAGGAAGGAAATCCAGGAGCTCATTGGAGCATTTGCTGCAGGCTTGAATTAGCAAGTGCTGAGGCCCCATGTCAGCTTTCTGAACCTACATCTACTTAGCCACATGCCCTTAAATTCAGTACAACACAGTTGATCTGTGCTGCAGTTGTTTAAAGCACTTCTGAGGCAGTATGCGGTGTGTCAGGAAGAATAGGCTGCTTCTCTATAGTGATGGATTTCATGAGGTCTCTGCAGCCATTACCTTGATTTATCTTTTGTTTCATTTTGGTTTTTATTTTCTATAAGGTACATGCACTCACTAGATAGATAGAGAGAGGGGGAGAGAAAGTACAACCCTTGGGAAATGGCCACATTGCAATCTCTTCTTCTCTATTCTTTTCTTGAAAGGTTGGGCATGCACACACATGTGCCCAACAAGTTTTCAAGCCAAGTCTGGGACTCGAACCACACAGTTTACCATGTGGGATCCAGCCACCTTAATCTCCATGCCACCATGTGGACCTGATGTATCTTGTTTTTAAAATGCTCTATTTTCTTTCACTTTGTTGGAGCTTCTCTTGTATGAGTTACAAGAGGGAGAAGTATCAAAGTGGTTCCAGGATCTTCCGGATAGTAAGGGTATATTCAGTGGTCATCTCATTCAATTTTCTTCCTTCCTCTTCTCCTGCTCTTCTCTGGGCCTGTGCTTAAATTCTCCAGTGAGAGAGAGAGCTCACCACATTGGAGACCAAACCTTCCATTTTTAAGTCTTTATTTCTTTAGTTACAAAACCTAACATAATCTCCTATAAATTCAAAGCTACCAAAGTGTATAGAATCCTCCTGTACTCTCAACCCTCATCTCACTCCCCTCATGTGACAGTTGGATTTGTATGCTATAAGGTGCATTTCCATGTCTATGCCAACTGATAACATCATTGCAGGTTTATTTTTGCTTTTACAAGAAGATTCCACTTGTAGCCTGCAGCTTAATTTTTTACTTAGTAGTGAGTCCTAGATCTGTTTAGATAGATCTGCTTTTTCCCTTTTAATGGATGCATATCCATATCATGGATATGCCATAATGTCTTTAAAAAAACTCTCTGACCAATTGATATTTAAGTGGCTTCTCTTTTTATTTTCTTCCATTGCAGAAAATACTGCAATAAATTGCCTCTGAGTATATAGTGTGCACAGTGATGTGGGTATTTCCAAATGAGATGCTTAGAAATGGAAATGCTAGATCAAAGAGTATTTACCGTTATGCTCTGATAGACACTACCTTTCTCAGTCGTCACACCAATTTCCCCTCATGCTAGCCATGGATAAGCATGCTTATGTCTCTGCATCTTTCCCTAAACTGAATGTTATGGTCTTTATGACTCTGTTAATCTGATAGACCACAAAAATACTTCATAAAAAAATCTTCTTATTTTAGTTTGCATTTATTTATTTTCAAATGGTCATTGGCTCTTAATGCCTCCCACTTTTGACATCTCTAGTTTTTTGTTTGTTTGTTTGTTTGTTTAGGTTTATTTATTTCTTCCATGGGGGCATAGGGAGAGATACAATCACACTCCATCCCCAGTCAGTCCAGATCATGGGTGCATGAGTGCATGCCTGTATATGGGGAGACCTCAGGATGCAAACCTGGGTCCTTCCCATGTGAGTGGAACATTGCAGAGTATTGCATTACTGTGCACCACTGTCTGGCCCCAATATCTCTATTAAAGTAGTTATTCTTGCTATTGATCCTGTATCTTACTTCCTATAAATTCTACTCATTGATCTTAGCTGTGTTTCTGAATTCAAACCAACTCTGTTCTAATCTCTACATGGCAGTTGGAGAGCATACTAAATGTCCTCTCATTCTCCTGTCTTTAAGTTAACATGTTGAAGAAATGATTTTGAAACAGTTTAAAATTCTAAGTTCTCCCTTCTGAAATACCCTGGTTATCAATGTCCCCTTTGAAAACAGTTCTCTAGAACTAAATACTCAACAGTGTGTTCTGGCTAGTGCTGGGTAGAGAGTAACAGTAACTACTGCTGTTTTGATTATACTTATAATAATGTGATGTAAATTTACATTGGGGCCAGCAGATAGTGTAGTAGTTAAGGTGCCGGTCCCTCCTGGCTGACCACAGTTCAAATCCTGGACCTGCAACTTAAAACTCATGCCAGGTGTGTGTACATGTGTACCCAAATCCCAGGAGGAAAATGGAGGAAAGGGATTGCCGTGTGGCCATTCCACCAGGGACAGAGTTCTCACTTTCCCTCTCACTGTCTCTCTCCGGCAAATGTACACATCCTGGGAAAAACAGTTAAGTCTGGGGCCCATTATTCTTGAGAGTATAGTCTATTAAAACCAAAAAGTGAATTTTGGGACCAGCAGTTAGCATAATGTCTATGTTGCTGGACTCCCATGCAGTTGACTGTGGTTCAAGTCCCGGACCCGGTGGCTTAAACTCACGCCAGGCACATGTGTGTGCGTGCCCAAGATCCCGAGAGGAGAATGGAGGAGAAGGGATTGTGGTTCGGCCATCCCCCGTGAGGGATGATTTCTCACTTTCTATCTCTCTGTCTCTCTGTCTCTCTGGCGAGCACACGCGCCCTATAGCAAAAACCTCTCAAAAAAAAAAAAAAGTGTCACAGACAGCTCCATGGCTCCTGCGATCTAGCCATTTTGGGAGAAAGGAAGATGTCCCACTGATAACTGGGCCTCCAGCATACAAAACTCGCGTGGAGAGGCAGAAGGGAACAGAACAGGCCTTCTTCAAGAGACAGACAGCTCCATGGCTCCTGTGATCTAGCCATTTTGGGAGAAAGGAAGATGTCCCACTGACAACTGGGCCTCCAGCATGCAAAACTCACGTGATTGAACTTCCAAGTTTGGGAAGAAATCGACCATCTACCAGATGACTAGAAATTGCTGTAGGACCACAAGAAATACGGGGAAGCAGGAAAATACCTCTCCCACAAGGGAAAAGGATAGCTCCTCTTCATCCACACACAGTTCAATGAAAGTCATGGAAATGTCTGATAAAGAATTCAGAACATTCATAATGGCAAAGCTAACAGAGATGGAAGAGAAGAGAGACAAGGAACTGCTGAAGAGGAAGGAGAAAGGAGCTGAAGAGTTCCAGGAGGTGAGGAAATTCATGCCAGATCTAAAAGAGGAATTTCACACTTTATAAAAGAATCAGATGGAACTGTTAGAGATAAGCCTATAATACAAGAAGTCAAAATCTCCCTTGAAAGTATTAAAAGCAGACTAGATCATACAGAAAATAGAATCTCAAATGTAGAATAGAAAATTGCTGGCCTAGAAAAATCCACCATGAAGACTGAGAAAATGGCCCAAAAATTTGAGAATAATATGCAAGAAGTACTAGATACAATTAAATGTCCAAACATCCGGATAATAGGCATCCCAGAAGGTGAAGAGACTCATAAGGGCATGATAATCTATTCCATGAAATCCTGCAAGAAAACTTTCCAAACCTGGAGAGGCACTCCAAGATCCAGTCCCAAGAAGTACAGAGGACCCCAGATAGAATCAACCCAAGAAGATCTTCTCCAAGACACATTATAGCCAGATTGACCAAAACCACAGACAAAGACAAGATACTAAGACTGGCAAGAGAAAAAAGGCAAGTTACCTACAAAGGGTATCCCATCAGACTACCAGCAGACCTCTCATCGGAAACAATGCGAGCGAGGAAAGAATGGGAAAATATATTCAAAGTATTAAGGGAAAAGCAACTTCAACTGAGAATTCTGTACCCAGCAAGGTTATCATTCATTTGGGAAGAAAACACACGAACTTTCCCAGATAAACAAAACCTGAAAGAATTTACCAGCACCAGACCAAAGCTCCAAGAAGTTCTTAAGGGAGTGCTATGTCAGTAAAATTAAATGCAGACACACAGAAATAAGAGTTCAAAAACTAAGAAAATGGGCAACTTAATTGTAGAGACAAAGTCTGGAGTTGAGTATTATATTCCCAGAGTTCAATCTGAAAGATCGGACCTCAGTAACAGAAGAAAGATTAAGTACATGAGTCTGAACTGATGAAACCACTCTGTGACTTGACTAAGATATTGCTGCTTTTTTTCTAAGCTTTGTTGTCCAGTTTTAAGGATTTTTGTCCTGTCTTGAGCTGTCAGTAGATTCATGTACCTACTATTTGAACAAAATACTAACCTGTTTCTAGGCTTCAAGTTTCAAGGAAATATCCTTACCAGTTCAAAACTGCCTTTCTTGAAACCACCAGCTGAACTTGCTATTGAAAGTAGTTAGATTACTTATGATATTGTGTGGTCAACAAAATGTTGGGGGAAAAGGAATTGAAAACAACTGTAGACAGCAGAGATAGTATAATAAGAGAGTGGAATAGGGCAGAGGGTCAGACATGGGGTAAAAAACATATATATATGAAAGTAGTAATGGAATTTTATGGATGATAACATGCATGATTAAGCCACTATGCAGTTTACTCTAGAGGGGAAACCACATTTAGTATGTTGTGATGATGCTCAGGGAATGAATGTAAATTAAAAATAATTTTCAGAAAAAAAATACTAAAACTGTTACCAAAATTTAAAGAAAAAGCTGTGTATTTGATGACCACAGTAAGCTATATAGCCCCAGCTAGGTACTATTTTATAGTATGTTCATTCTACTCACTGAGGTTTATGCCTAAAGTCAGACTTGGGTTCATGTATAGGTATATATCAGCTGTGCTAGCTATTGCAAATATTTAGACTAAGTTCATTAGCAAATCAATTAAATGGGGGGGGGTGGCTTAGACAGCAATCATGGATACCAGAGACAATGGGAGGAGGGTTGGACAGGGAAGAGGGTTAGGGATAGGGAATAATGGATGGCAAAAAAAAAAAAAAAAAAAAGCAAAATATACAAGACATAAGAAATGGAAAATTGTTTGTTGATAACACGTATGTTGATGTGCTTGATTGAGCCAACAGACAGTGTATTTTGGATGGAAAATTCATTTTGTATACTGTAATGATGTATAGCGTATTGTTAAAAAAAAGAAAAATTAATTAATTTTTTTAAAAAGTGTATTTTTTACATGATCTACCTTTAAATCAGTTTACTCTCTTCTCTTAACCTACAGCTGATTTTCGTTAGTGTGGGTACATGTTTTCACGTTTGTTCCACTCATTCATCTGCTATTTTTGGATCTTTACTGAAGCCAATAGATTATTTTATTATCTTAAATATTTGTAGCATATTAGCAATTCCTATTTTTTATATCATTTTCAAATTTTTATTTGAAAAATATTAAGCAGAAAGAGGTCAAGGTTGTAATCTTCCTTCAAAATTTGCATGTGTGCAGCCTAATCCACACCCTCTGAATTTGGCCATGAAAGTGGCCACAAATCCAGCCACCTATAATCATATCCAGCCTGCATTATCTATCCAGGCCAGAAGGAAATACAGTACAACTTTTGTCAGATGTGATATGTAGGTAAGCTTAATTTTTACTCTCATAGGCTAGTTCAATACACTGGCAAAAAAAGGAAATGTAACTAATTGGACGTCGTTTTCATCATTTAATTTCTTAGTGAAACTGCCAGATCTGTAGTTGACATGAGATTCTACCTCTTTAAAGTTACATTTAATTTTTTAAGAGAGGATAATATCACACTATTCACAATGTAAATATATAAAAATATACACAATAAAAAGTCTTTTTACCCAGTGTGGGCCCCATCCTATCCCTCTTGTATAGCTGCTCAGAGTCCCATTTGGATGTGCAATTAGAAAACACTGCTTATGCGTCTAAATGGTAACATTCTATATCTGCTTTGTCCATCTTAATTGCTTCACGTAGCAGTGCATCTCAAAGACGTGTCCATGTCAGCACGTTGAGATCTTTCTTGTTTTATTCCTTGAGTTACTGTATTTCGGCATCATGGTTTTCCTTCACAAAGGGCATTTCCTCCTCCATAGAGGTGAGGGCTTTATTCTGGTTTTAAAACTTGTCGACAAAATAATAGCTCACACTTTTTCATCTCTGCCATGACATCATTTATCTGATATGTGTTTTTCATTTGTTTGTATATTTTGTTAATCTTTTTTTTGTGATATTGAATCTCTCCATATTGTCTTGAAGGTATTGTCATTCATCATCAAATATGGGACTTTTCTGTGTAACTATTATAGAAAGAAATTCTGTGGAGGAGAGATGTGATAGCCTTCATGCTGTTTTTCTCCACTCAAATTCTGTCTTTTCCTGGAGTTGGAGGGTGGCACTGCAGTAAGGCATGATGCTCTGTCACTAACCCTCATGGGAAGGTTCCAGGTTTGCTCTGGATTCCAGAGACTGCTCTGATTACTCCTGACACACACCTGCCCATAATCTAGGGTTGGTCAAAACTAAGGGTAGATGACTGCATTAAGACTCTGTTGGGAAACCAGCAGTTGGTGTAATGGCTATGTCACTGGACTCCCATGTAGTCGATTACGGTTTGAGTCCCAGACCCGGTGGCTTGAACTCATGCTGGGCATGTGTACGTGCGTGCCCAAGATCCCGAGAGGAGAAGGGATTGCGGCATGGCCATCCCCCCCCGGGGGATGATTTCTCACTTTCTGTCTCTCTGTCTCTCTCTGTCTTTCTGGCGAGTGCATGCGCCCTATAGCAAAAACTTCTCAAAAAAAAAAAAAAAAAAAGAAAGAAAGAAAGAAAGGCCCTGTTGGGAGTACTGTCTCACTCTATCCCCTTCTTCTCTCTCTTTCACTTAATACATAAATGTATAAACTTAAAAAAAAATCCATCTCAGGCTAGCCCATGGTGTGGAGATTAAGGCAGCTGGGTCCCACATGGCCAGTTGTGCAGCCCTGACCCAGTAGCTTGAAAGCACACTGAGCTTCTGGGTGTGCATATCCAAAAATCTCAAAAGAAGAATGAAGAAAAAGGGATTGTGGCATGGCCATCCCCTGTTGGGGGGGAGGGGGGTGCTCTCTCACTTTCCCTCTTTCTCTCTGACAAGTGCACATGCCCTTTGGGGACAGCGGGTTATCTGTGCTGCCGCAGAGTCTTATAGCCTCCTGCAAGAATTGCTCATCTTGTATTCTATAGGTAGTTCCACCCTGTTTCAGTTCCAGGAGCACTTCTGCCCATGGTCCTGGTCACCCTAATGCCTGCACGAGATATTGCACTTTTAAGTTGTACCACCTCTGGTTTTTGTCTCATTCATGTACTTTTGTATTTTCCTCCATGTGGCCTTTAGCTTACCTCAACTGCTTTGGCAGCTTTCACACATATGTTGGCGACTACAGATTACCTCTTTTTCCTCGTTTATAGAAAATGATGTCTGGTCTGCAGCGTCTTTCTATTCTCCTTGTTTTTGGATGACTTCCAAGAGGAAAAGTGAAAAATGCTGACTTATACCTTGTTCATCCCAGAAGTTACAACTTTCTTGTAAATCCTCATAAGCCATCTGTTTAATGACCAGTTCTGGGGAAAAAAAATGTGCTAAGGAGCACTAGCCAACATCTGCCTGGAATTTTGGACTTTGCTTTTCCTGCCTTTTGTAAAGCGCAATAACATTCTTTTCTTTCAAATATGTATAGTTTTTAAGTATCTTAGGTCATAGATGAGTGAATTTGCATCATCTTATTCTTCCAGTACTTTTTTTTCTGTCTTGGGTTTCATCCTTATTGGTAATATTTTTCTGCCTTTCTCTCCTTCATTTTCCTGACTAGGTAAGAAAGAAACAAACTATTTCCCTCCTCACACACCTGCCTCATGAGTCTCAGGCTTCTGGAGCCCTCCATGCCTTTTTTTTTGAAGAGGTTTTTTTTTTTTTTTGCTATAGGGCGCGTGCGCTTGCCAGACAGAGAAAGAGAGAGACAGAGAGATAGAAAGTGAGAAATCACTCCCCAGAGGGGATGGCCATGCCGCAATTCCTTCTCCTCCATGGCCACGCCGCAATCCCTTCTCCTCCATTCTCCTCTCAGGATTTTGGACACGCACGCACACGAGCCTGGCGTGAGTTTAAGCCACTGGGTCCGGGACTCGAACCACAGTCGACTACGTGGGAGTCCAGTGACATAGCCATTACATTAACTGCTGGTCCCAAGCCCTCCATGCCTTTATGGGATCATCATTGTAATGTTTTTTTTTTTTTTTTTTTTTGCCTATGTTGGAGCTTCCTGAAGAGAGAGACTGAGTTTTCTGTGGTGTAAACCTCCTCGTATAATGCATATCGGAGAATCAGCAGTGTTGTGCAATGACTAGCCAATGAGAGCTTATGAGCCCATGAACCCTCTCATCAAGAACTTAGGATAACTCAGGACCAGCAGTTAGCGTAATGTCTATGTCGCTGGACTCCCACGTAGTCGACCGCGGTTTGCGTCCCGGACCCGGTGGCTTGAAACTCACACTGGGCGCGTGTGCGTGCGTGCCCAAGATCCTGAGAGGAGAATGAAGGAGAAGGGATTGCAGCGTGGCCATCCCCCCTGGGGGGGGGGGAGAACTTAGGGTAACACAATGGAGCAAAGCAGCTAATATATCGTGTGTATGCAAAACTTTGCAGAAGGAAAAAAAGGATGGGAGGAAGTTCTTTACATTATTAGATCAGCACCTTTTAGAGTGAAGAAAAAAACAAACTAGGTTTAGAATCTTCTGTGTTCTGGTTCTGTCCAGTCTCTTGTATATACTGGTGGTTACTTGAGTGACCTTGGGCAAGTTAAATCAATCACTCTAGCGTCACAGTTTTTTCACCTTATTATCTGTAAAGTAACATTTATAATCCTGTCTCACCAGACTTTTGCAAATATTAAGAAAGAGAATACACAGGAGTAATTAAACACAGTAAAGCCACAGTAAATCTTTATTTCCTCTTCTCTTATCCTCTTTCTTACTCTTAATGTACCTCTTCAGGTTTTAGGGGATTTTTTACTTTGTTTAAAATTATTGTTTACCTTGGTATTTTCCACCAGCCTCAGCACTTCCTGAATGTCAGTATTTTTGTGCTGTTTTTCAGTAAGGGGCTGTCTCTTTGTACTGCCATGGGTAGAATCTCCCCCTCCCTTATTGTCAGATCATCTTTTAAACTCTGAACTCCTGGGAGAACTCCCAAAGCAGCCACACAGGTGTGACAATGACTGCCCTTTTCTCTCCGCCTGGACCATTTACGAGTGTATTGTTAGCGTTTTATTTTTGACTGTCTCTCATCATTCTGAAGCTGTCACTCATTTTATTGCTGTGGCAATAAAATAGAACATGGCTTTTTTATATATAAACTTTATGAAATTTATCTTTCTAAGATTCACAGAAGTGGTCTTCAAAGATTTTTGATCACATGCAGCTAGGAGTAAAAATACTTTATGTATGTCTGTCTCAAGTATACTAATATTTACCTTTTAAAAAAAAAGAAATTTTGCTATAGGGTATGTGTGCTCACCAGAGCAATAGAGAGAGAAAAAGTGAAAAATCGAATGGCCATGACACAATCTCTTCGCCTCCATTCTCTCTCAGGATTTTGGGCACATGTGTGCACGGACTTGGTATGATTCAAGTCAACGAGTCTGAGATTCGAACCACAGTCGACCCCATGGGAGTCCAGTGACTTAATCACTATGCCGCCTGCTAGCCCTTAATATTTATTTTTTAAGTATGTGCATATATTAGCTTAAATAATAGAATGCCCAGAACTAGTGTCTCTCTCTATATGTGTGTGGGTATAGACACATAAACTGTGTACACTGTATATACACACACTCATGCATAGATTGATCTACGTGTGTATATACACATACATATAAAATCCCTATTATGTAAATAAGACATACAAAATTAGAAATAAAAAGAATTAAGGACCAGCCAGTGGTGTCGTGGTCAAGGTGCCTGGATCCCACATGACCTACTGTGCAGTTCAAGTCATGGACCTGTGGCTTGAAAAACACACCAGTTGCATATGCATGCATGCCTAAAATCCCAAGAGAAGGGATTATGGCATGCACCTCCCCTGGGTGGTACTTTCTCACTTTCTTCTCTCTCTTTCTTTCATCTCTCTAGCAAGTGCACAGGCCTTATAACAAACAAACAAACAAAGGCTGATTGTTGGATTAGCTCAGCCACTTACCTGAAATATTATTTAGAATGTTTGGATCCCTATGAAAGCCTGCTATGCCCAGGTTTGCCAGGGAATTTGGTTGCAGAATTTGATGAACTTTGTAGTTTATAAAACAAGGAAAATATGCTGATCAAAGAATTAAAGCTTTGGATGCCTCAAGGACTACTCCTGAGGGCCATCATTTACAGCTTTACCTTGGACTTCACATAGAATTATCTATACACTTGATCAGCTGCATCAGATAAAATTGTGAGAGGACCCTCCCTTTCTCTTTGTCTCTCTCTAGTGAGTGTACATGCCCTCTGACAACTAAAAAAACAATTTCTTGGGGCCAGCAGGTGGCATGATGGTTAAGGCACTGGACTCCCATGTGGTCAGCCACACTTCAAGTCCCAGACCTGGGAGCTTGAGACTCACACCAGGCGTATATGCGTGTATGTCCAAAATCCTGAGAGGAGAAAGAATTGTGGCATGACTATCCCCAGAGGGATGTTTTCTTCCACCTTTGTCTCTCTAGGAAGTGCATATGCCCAATAGGAAAAGTCTCTGAAAAAAATATTTTTTTTGTTATTATAAGTAATAACATTATAAAAACGTAAATATCTAACAACAAAGAATTATTAAATAATTCTATATCTATATATAATACTATTGAAGACTGCATTTTGAAGAATTATTTTATGATATAGAATAAACACTTGTGTATGTTAAATAAAAAAGAAGATATCAAGCAATACTTAAGAATCATCTTGCTGGGACCAGCAGTTAGTGTAATGGCTACGTCACTTAACTCCCATGTAGTCGACTGTGGTTCAAGTCCCAGACCCGGTGGCTTAAACTTATGCCAAGCGTGTGTGCGTGTGTGCCCAAGGTCCCAAGAGGAGAATGGAGGAGAAAGGAATGCGGCATGGCCATCCCCCCTGGGGGGGTGATTTCTCGCTTTCTATCTCTCTGTCTCTCTCTTTCTTTCTGGTGAGCTCATGCACCCTATAGCAAAAACCTCTCAAAAAAAAAAAAAAAACATCTTGCTAAATATTTACTTCTATAAATACATACAAAACAAGAAAAATATTCTATAATGTCAGATGAAGGTATCTTTGTCTAGTGGTCTTATAGATCATTTTATTTTCTTTGTATTTTTTGCTATTTCCAATTTGCTGTGATGAATATTTAATGTTTTTATTATCAGAAGAAAGTTATTTATTTAGTTATTTTTTATAGACATACATGGACATATATATGATACCAAACATGCACCCCCCAAAATGCTCATGAAGTATGTATATGTAAAAGATGCCATAGTTGTATGCGAGTAACTAACAAGCTTTGTGAAATATGTTTTTCTCTGTGACACAGTCAGAGCTATGACATTCAGATTGTGGCACTGGTGAACCAAACAGGCTTCAGATCTGGGAATATCCTTGACTTAAAGAATCCATTCTTTAGGTAAGAAATGCTTTCATCACTTTTACAGCTACGAAGGTAAAATCTCAGTTGTTCCTATGACAAGGTAAAGAGTTTCAGAATAGTCCTGTCTTTTCTAAGAGGAGAAAAGATATTTATTTACTAGTTCTCGCCCTCTCTAAGGAGACTTGGATTCTGATATGGAGTTGAATGTTTTATGATCCATTAAACAAAATTCAGTATATTACAATATGATACCGAAATAAAGAGCACTGGAGAGTCCTACAAAGTGAATTCTCATTCCAGCTGAGCTATAATGAGTTGTGTGACCTTAGACAAAGTCACTTTATTTCTCTGGTATTCAGTTTTCTCATCTGCAAAATGTGAAGTTTAAAGATGATCTCTTTTGACTTTCATTCACTGAGGAATGACTTTACGTAGCAGTTATTCCAATATACCTCAAACGTGAGTCCATTGAAGCTATATTTTTTAGAGTCTCATCCACCAAGTGGATCATATAAGTTAAGACATGCCTCTCTTTGGAAGCTACACAGATTTTATCTGACACAAGAACTTGACATAATGAAATGAAAATAACAATTGTTTTTTTTTTTTGGGGGGGGGGGACTCCTTATCTTTACACCTATTTAATATCCAACATGAAATCAACCACACAGATAAAACTACTGAGCACTGTCACCTATGATTTCCTTATTGAAAAGAGACTATCTTCATATCATAATGTCTCTACAAGGCTTTCATTCAAAGCATTGTGTCTCAATAGTATTGAAAAGCTTAAAGAAAAGAGGAAACTCAAAAAACTACATAAAAAATTCTTTGGCAAAGTTAGAAAATGAGATTTTTGACCTTAATGCAGGAAAGGAAAACATAGGCAGAGCTATACTGGTATATGTTGTGCACAAGTGGACTCATGTGGGTACCAGTCTTTGGAACCCATTGCCTTCTAGAGATATGGTCTCGTCTTTAACTCTGGGGGAAAGGAGTAGTTCTTGCTCCAATCCCTGCTTAGCACATTCGTACCATGTATAGCAAAAGGCATAGATGTTGGCCTCGGGGGAGCAAGTGACTACTCACTACCATGCTGACCAACTTGAGACAGAAAATAATCTGTGAAGGTCTCAGTGTTCTCACTGTAAAACACAGGTAAAATCACGTTCCTCACTGGGATATTGCAAGGACTTATATTGCATGTGCAAGTGTTCAACAGTTCACATAACTCTGCTCCATACATACTAGTTTCCTTTCTTCTTTGATTTTTCTTCTCATTCTCTGCTCTCCAAGTCTCTTTATAAGGTAAATAGAAGATAATTTATAGTTTATTCCAAATAGAATCATTTGAATTTTAAAAAAGAATATGAATATATCAAAGTTTTTTGAAAACTTAAGAATATAAAAATCATATAAGCTGGTGGGGCCAGCAGGTGACCTAGTGGTTAAGGCACTAGACTTCCAAATGACTGACCATGGTTCGAGTCCCAAACCCAGTAGCTTGAAACTCACACCAGGCACATGTGTGTACGTGCCTAAAAATCTAAAGCAGGCAATGGAAGAAAAGGGATTGAGGCACGGTCATCCCCTCGAGGCGTGGTATCTAGCTGTCTCTCTGTCTCTGTCTGTCTCTCCAGTATCCTATAGCAAAAATCTCTCTCAAAAAAAACTAAACTGATAATTCTCAAGTCCCACCCCTACTTCATCTAATAATTACAAAGCTTTTGCCAGAAAACTACCTAGAGAGTGCCCTGGTCAGAGCCAACCCAGCCTTGTATGAAGGCATAAACAAATTGACCACAAGGTCAAAGTGAGAACTTGTCAAAGGTCTAATGAGAGACGATCACAGCTCTGTTGAGCCAAGGGCAGATGCTTTTCCCTTTCACTTTTATCTCACTCAGTGGCAAGTCTAATGGTCTAATGGTTATTAATGTTTAATAAAGCAGAGAACTTCCCTGATTTATTAATGTGACTTCCCTGGAATTCCAGATCTGAATTATATTTCTTCATCATCCCTTGCCTATTGTCTAGCCCTCAGCATCCTCAGAAAAGATGTACACTAAGTATCAGAATCTTTGAGGAGTTCTTAATGATATTCAATAAAGGATTCAACAATGGTAATATCTTTCTCCTGACACCCCCCCCCATTCAACTCCAGTTTGCTATTACAACAACCCTGAAGAAGCGTATGTGTGTGCATGCGCACACGTTTTTATGTTAGAAAGAATTAAAACAGATGGCATTTCCCATAGGACTTATTGGTAATTTAGCACCAAAATTTATTCTGCATTTAATTTTTATTTTACCTGTTTTTAGGGCTCCATAGACCCTACTGATATTCAAGAGCAAAAGATTTATTTTTTTGATCTGTTGTTTTGGAGTTAACCCCCAATACCATCTGAGCATCAGTGACATTCTAAAAAATCTCAAGATGAACAAATTAATTACTTAAAGCATGAACACCATCCTTGCACAAAATTGAAAGTTTCTGTTTTTCTCTGGAGTGGAGAGAATCTTATTTTGAGTATTAAAAGTATTATTTGAAAATAAGGTCAGGGCTGGACTCACAGTCTAGTGGTTAAGGGAGCTGGATCCTACATGGTTTACCGTGGTTTAATCTCAGCTGCAATGGCTTGAAAAATACACTGGGCACATGTGCATGAATGTCTGGAGTCCCAATGGAATGGAGAACTGGAGAAGGGATAGTGGCATGATCTACCCCATTGTGGGGGGGGTGCTTTATCCATCTTTCTGTGTGTGTGTGTGTGTGTGTGTGTGTGTGTGTGTGTGTCTGTCTGTCTGTCTGTCTGTCTCTGCAAAGTACATGTGCCCTTTTGTCAGAAGAAGAAGGAAGAAAGGAAAGAAGGAAGAGAAGAAGGGTGTGAGGGAAAGAAAAAGAAGGGAAAATAAGGGAAGGGGTAAGAAGGGGAAGGAAGGGAAGGGAAGAGGAGGGGAGGGGGAGTGGGACAGGGCAAGGCGAGGTAAGATGAGAGTTGTTCCTACAACTAAACAAGAAGACAAAACCATATCATCCAAGAGGAACACTCTGGGTAACCCAGAGGATTCTATAAGAGCCTTGAGACCAATGCTTCATCATTCAGGCCCTGTACAGGCTGTCACAGGATCTGGCTGGGAGCTCACTGTGTGAGACAGTAGAGAGGCAGCAGTGTCTGGAGCAGATACAGTTCCTGTCTCCAGGAAGCACACATTTTTGTGGGAGGAAGAAGGCATAAGTAGCTAAATGCATAATATTATAATATTACATCATAATTAAGTTATCATAGCCATAATAAGTGACATGAAGGAGAGGTAGAAGAGGTTTATTGGGAGACCTAGAGCAGAACTAGTCCATAAGCTAGCCATCACCAGTACCCCAAACCCAGAAATGGCTGGAGCTGCTTTAGAACACATGAAGAAACCTGTGGTACATTGTTACAAAGCTTTCCTTTTAAAGAGGATGCTGGGACTCAAAGATTCCTGCTGAAGCTTGGAAACTTAATCAAGCATGCGCTCATCTAAGAGCATTCTAAGCTCAAAGGTGGGTTATCACGTCCCCCACATCCCTTAAAATAAGGGCCCTGTTCAGACAGCACCTAGCACCTGCATGACTCAGTCCCAGTTCTCATTTGACTCATCTGCAACCCTCATACTTTGAGCACAGACGTTGTCTACTGCCATTCGCAACACAGTCTTACACAAAAGGTAGCTGGATAAATGTTTGATGAGTGAGCAAACAAATGGGGCCCCACAGAGCTTCTGATGAGTGCTAAAGGACCTAAGCTTGAGTTGAAAACACGATGGCCGGAAGAGCATCTAATGTTCCATGCTAGCACCACAAGCCAAACCTTTATTACAGTCATAGCTTCTTAACAAACCATTTGATCCTTCCTCCCCAAAGTGCTAAATTCCCTCAATTTTATAAATTAAATATGTCTTAACTTCCTGTTTTCAACCAACTTATTAAGCAATTATTGTGTGTTGAGTACTGTTCTTGGTACTGGAGTATAACAGAGAATGTGATGAGAAGAAATTTCCTAGTTTCATTGCTTTAGACAGTCTTGGTTTGATGTCTCCAAACAAATATCAGAAACTCAAATAAGAGGGGCCAGCAGATGATGTAGTAGTTAAAGTGCTGGACTCCCACATGACTGTAGTTTGAGTCCCAAACCCAGCGGCTTAAAACTCATGCCAGGCGTGTGAGCATGTGTGCCCCAAATCCCAAGAGGATAGTGGAAGAGAAGGGATTGTAGTGTGGCCATCCCTCTTGGGGAGTGATTTATCACTTTCTGTCTTTTTGTCTCTCTGGTGAGGACACACACCCCATAGCAAGAATATCTATTAAAAAAAAAAAAAAGATAATTTTGGATGTTGGTAAATGAGTATAGTAATGTCTACCTGATTGGAAACTTATGATTAAGATAAGGTACTTGAGGCCTTATGAACTGTTTAAAGGACAGACATGTTGGTCAGTAGTATGGAGTAGAGGTCAGAAACAGATCTTAACATACAGAGTCCATTTATTTTCAGCAAAGAAGCCAAAAAATTTCAATAAGAGGTTATAGTCTTTCAAAAGTGATGCTGGGTCCAGCTGGGGTAGTACAAACAGCAGGTAGCATTCCAGACTGTAATGGCTACTGTGGTTCAAATTCCTCACCCTATTAGCGTGAAACATGGCAGGCATGCATGTGAGTGGGTGGTGCCTCTCTCCCTTGCTTCCCATGCATGCATGCATGCACTCTATCATGAATAAAGCAAATAATGTTGTTGGATTAATTATACATTAGTAAACAATTTTAAAAAATGAACTTCTGTATCTCACACCATCTACAAAAAGTAACTCAGGGACCAGCAGGTGGCATAATGCTTATGTTGCTAGACTCCCACAAAGTCAACCATAGTTCAAGTCCCAGGCCTGGTGGCAAAGACAGTAGCAGGTACAGGATGTCGTCCCGGATATGGTTTTCTACATGGCTAGCACAAGCTATTTTCTCATGGGAAGAGCAAGCACATTTACAGAAGCAGACAGCCATGTTAGGGTAAGGGAATAAAATGGACAAACAGTTGTTCGTGTGCAAGATCTAACACGCGGCCTTCCACAGTGGCTTGAAACTCACAGCAGGTGCATGTGTATGTGTGCATGTCCAAAACAGTGACAAGAGAATGGAGGAGAAGGAATTGTGGTGTGACCATACCCACAGGAGGTGATTTCTCACTTTCTGTCTCTGTCTCTCTGGTGAGTGCATGCACCCTATAGCAAGAAATCTCTCTTAGAAAATAATAAATAACTCACAAGAGATCACAGATTGAAGCATAAAACCTAAAAATTTGAAAAATTTTCTAGAAGAAAATATTGGAGAAAATCTTTGCGGCCTTGAGTAAGGCAGGTTTCTTAGATATGGTACCAGAAATTCAATGAAAAGAAAAAAAAAAAAAAAGATAGGTTTTGCTTTATCAAAATTAAGAACTTGTGGTCTTTGGTTTTATTATTTATTTATTCATACATGCATACATACAGAGGGCATATATGCTCACCAGAGAGAGACAGAGAACAAGAAGGGAAGTAAGAACACAATCTCCCATCAGGAATGGTCACATTACAATCCCTCTCCTTCACCTCTCCCTTGTTTCTAGATTTTGGGTATACACAGACATGCCCCAGGTGTCTTTCTCAAGTCGCTGGATGTGGAACTCAAACCACACAGTTGGTCATGTGGGATCTTGGGCCAGCCCACCATGCCATGGGCTGACCCAAGAACTTATGATCTTTGAAAGACAATAAGAGAATGGAAAGACAAGTCACACACTGGGTAAAACTTTTAAAATCAGAAATCCGAAGACAAAAATTATATACAAAATGTAAAAAGAACTTGTAACGTAATACTCTTTTTTTTTTTTTTTTTTTTTTGGAGAGGTTTTTGCTATAGGGCGCGTGCGCTCGCCAGACAGACAGAGAGAGACAGAGAGATAGAAAGCAGGAAATCACCCCCCAGGGGGGATGGCCACGCCGCAATCCCTTCTCCTCCATTCTCCTCTCGGGATCTTGGGCACGCACGCACACGCGCCCGGCGTGAGTTTAAGCCGCCGGGTCCGGGACTCGAACCACGGTCGACTACGTGGGAGTCCAGCGACATAGCCATTACGCTAACTGCTGGTCCCACGTAATACTCTTTTTACAACTTTCAATAAGCAGAAAACAACTTGATGATTAAAAAAAGGGGGGCATGCAAAAGATTTTAATACACCACTGAAAAAAATATAATAGTGAATAAGCACAGGAAAAGATGTTCAGCATCATTTGTCTTCATGGGAATGCCAATTAAAACCATCGTTAGATACCACTACACACCTATCAAGACACATACAATTTTAAAAACTAATAGTACTAAGTGCTGGTGAAGATTTAGAGCTATCGGAACTCTCATTCATTGCTAATGAATACAGAATGGTTCTGCCACTTTAGAAAACAGTTGACAGTTTCTTACACAGTTAAACATACACTTCTCATGTGACTCAGCAATCTCTCTCCTAGATATTTATACTAGGGGAATGAAAATGTACATTCCCACCAAAAACTATATTTGAATGTCTAGTGTGACTTTATTTGTAATCACCAAATCCTGGAAACAACTAAAATGTCTTTTTTAAACTTTATTCATTTATTTCTTCCATGAGAGAGAAAAAGAGGCTGGTACCTCTAACAGCATCTTCATGCTGCAGTCCACCCTCAGGCTCAGCCAGCCAGGATCACAGGCAGCTGTAAATGAAGAATTAATAAACACACTGTTACCCACCCATATGCCAGAATAATATTCTGAAATAAAAAGGAATTGAGTATAATACATGTAACAATGTGGATGAGTTTCAAATATACTATTCTCAGTAAAAAAGCCATATTCTCTTACATGACATTCTGGGAAAAGCAACACTACAGATACAGAGAACAGATCAGAGCTGGGGTTGGGAGAAAGGTTGGCTATAAAGTAGAATGGAAACATTTTGAGGGGTCAGCGATGGAAATACACTGTATCCTGATTGTAGTGGTGTCAGGACATGATGGTATTCCTTGTCAGACTGGAAGAGTTCCATACTAAAAAGGGTGGATTTTATTGTATGTAAAAATCTTTAAGTTTGGGACCAGCAGTTAGCATAATGGCTGTGTCGCTAAACTCCCATGTAGTCGACTGCGGCTTGACTCCTGGGCCTGGTGGCTTAAACTCACGCCGGGCACGTGTGCGTGCGTGCCCAGGGTCCTGAGAGGAGAAGGGATTGCAGTGTGGCCATCCCTGCTGGGGGGTAATTTCTCGCATTCTGTCTCTCTGTCTCTCTCTGTCTTTCTGGCGAGCACATGGCCCTATAGCAAAAACCTCTCTAAAAAAAAAAAAAAAAAAAAAAATCTGTAAGTTTACTTATTTCTTCCATGAGTGACAAAGAGAAAGACAGAGAACCTCAGTAGGGTCTCAACACAATTATCTGTCCGCAGCCTTCAAGTCCCAGATCATGGACAAATGTGTGCCCAGCATACTCAGGGAGGTCTTCAGACTTGAACTAAAAACCTATTGATGTGGGATTGTCTTGTAGAACATGTTTTACCACTGTACCACCATCTCTCTCCTTCCCAATATTTTTTAACTTGCTAGAGGTCACATTCTCTTGCCAGAGAGAGAGAGAGAGAGAGAGAGAGAGTATACCCAGTAGGATGTGATCATGATTCAGTCTCTTCTCCTCTACCACTCCATCTGGTTAGGATTTGAGGCATGCTCACACACATACCCAGCATGTTTTTCAAGCCTCGAGGGGCTAGAATTGGAACTGCAGTCAGCCATGTGGGATCCAGCTTCCCTTAACCATTAGGCTACAGAGCCAGGCTCTCAATTGTTTCTTATTACACAAAAACTTATAAAAATTACAGAGACTCCATAAAGGATTAGTGGAGGAAAAACAACCAAATGATAAGCTAGAAAGTGTCGTGGCCAAGGTTTGAAGGTGTTGTTGACACTGAGTAGCTTAGGGGCACCTGTCTGAAGAGGTGGCATCTGCACAGACATTTAAGTGTCAGGAAGGAGCTGGCGTGGGCAGGTGTGGAAGCAGAGCCTTCCAGAAGGGAACAGCAAAAGCATAGCCCTGAGGCAAACAGAGCCTAATGAACAAAAAAGATAAGCCAGTGCCTACTCTTTGCTATGAACCTATTGAGAAAAAAAAAAAAAAAAGGACTTCTAGTGAACAAAAATCTGGATCATCGCAGATCTGAATTTAGGCTATGCAAAATCAAACTTGCTAAATATAGTGGGTAAATATAGATTTAAGGCTGCCCATAAAAACTGCAGGGAAAGGCATGGGAGCAAGACCAGGGAAAAGGGAGGAGGTAGGAAGTACAGGAGAGGACATGAAAACAAAGCATGCTTACTTGTAACTTTGGATCTGGCTAGAACTGAATTACTCCAGTGTCATAGAATCACCTTCTTTCTTTTAGGTTTGCTTAGAAGACAGTACAAGCCAAGCAATAAGTAAAATGAAGGCCTGTGAAATCCATCGACATCCAAGTTCAGACTTCATGTTCTGTGCATCCTCAACTTTACGGGAATGCTTCGGTTTATGTCATTATTTTTTCCCCTAATTCTAAAATTAGCATCCTAATTTTATTTAACTATCTATTTGGTGCTTCTTGGACTGGCTCTTTATAGCTTTCTGCATGTGCCTAAAGAACTTGTAAGAAATATTTGATTTCTCTTTCTATTCCAGCAAGGCCAACAGAATTGCTTTAATTTTTAAAAATATTTTAAAAGAAACTTGACAAAACCCTACCTCATGTTTAGTATGTATGCATATGTATGATCAACATCAGAGAACGTTAAGAATAATCCTTTATTTTCTATTTTAATCTACTCTTTTTGCAAACATTTTTAACAATTCAACAGCTGGTTCCTAGTTTGGCAATATGTTGAGAGTTTCGGCCTTATTCATGTAAAGGAGTAATACATCAGGAATACTCTTCATTGCCAATAGTGGATGAGTCTTCATGTAGTTAAGAAAATAAAGACAAAGCCTTTGTCAGTTCTCTTAGGTTTGCAATAAAAATGTACAGCGTGAGATACCAGTGAGGCCTCTCCTTTACTTTTAAGACATTTGTTATATGTCACACGTCAAATGGTGATGAAAGATGATCTTTCCAAAGAGCAGGTTTTCCCCTGGCCCAAACAACCCTTATAAGGCTGGATGTCACATCAGCACAACAATCTAATGAAGCCCACCAGGCAGCCTGCTGACTCTGTAGGGACAACTGGAATAAACAGCAGCGACATCTTCTCATCAGTCAGCCAGTCACCCAGAGCGTTCAGCTTTCCACTCTGCTGCTTTTGCTCATTCCGGCCACTCAGTTTGAAATAGTGTTCCCCTGCTATCCACATGAGCGATCTGACTCACACCACTGCGAGGCTTGGCTCCAATACCCCCTGACCTACATGGCTTGCTGACCATGTTCCACACTCACTCCACGTCCCTTCCTGCTTTTGACATGTCTTCCTCCCTTTATCTAGTCCTTTCTCACAGCATTTTGTCACTTTATATCTGCTCCAGTATATTATAGTTGGTTTGGGTTTTTTGTTTGTTTGCTTTTGGCTAGAGGGTGTGTGTCCACACCAGAGACAGAGATGGAGAGAGAGGAGAGGAGAAAGCACTCCTCATGGAGAATGGTCATGCTGCAATCCCTTCTCCTACATTTCTCCCTTCAGAACTTGGGGCGCATACACACACGTGCCTACACATTTCTTAAGCCACTGGGTTAGGGACTTAAACTGCACAGCTGGCCATGTAGGATCCAGCTGCCTTAACCACCAGGCCATGGAACCGGCTCCCGCTATGTTTTTAATCATGGAAAATACCTGAAACTGGGAAATTTATAAAAATAAATGTTTATTCCACTCATGATTTGGAGGTCTGAGGTCCTAGGGCTGCCTCTGGTGGGTTCTTCTGGCTGTACCACCACCTAGCTGAAGGCAGGAGGGTGTGGCCTATGTTCCATGTTGTCTCTGCCTTTGGAAACATTATAGAAGTCAATCATGGGGCCACACCCTGATGACCATAATCTTAATCTCATTGCAAAAGTCCTACCTTTCAGCACCATAGTCAGATAAAATTTTACCCTCTTAGTGCTAGGCCAAGGGCAGGAAAAAAACCATGTCCCAGCTCAAACAGGCAAGCAGGAAGCAAAAGGGGTGACTGCCTTCTTCCATCTTGTTCTATTCAGGCCCTCAACAGATTGGATGATACCCACATAGGGGAGGGCAATTTACTAATACTTTTCAAATGCTAATTTCATCTGGAAAGACCCTCATGGGGATACACAAAAATAATATTTACTTGGGGCACCTCTAGTATAGTGTCATAAAATTAATCATCTCAGTGAGGGACAAGTTTTGGGGTCACTTTCAAAATTGCAAATACAATAGCATAATTTCCCACACAAAATACAACAAAGTAACACTTTTATAAGTGGTCTCCTTTGATTCTTTTTTTTTTTAAAGAGGGATTTTTGCTATAGGGTGTATGCACTTGCTGGAGAGACAGAGATACAGAAAGCGAGCAACCACTACCCAGGGTGGATGGTCATGCCACAGTCTCTTCTCCATTCTCCTCTTGGGATTTTGGGCATACATGCACATGTGCCCAATGTGAGTTTTAAGCTGCCAGGTCCAAGATTTGAACTGCGGTCGACTATGTGAGAGTCCAGTGATATAACCATTACACCATCTGCTCTTCCCTGATTCTTAATTCTATAGATACAGAGTTGGAATTATAAAGTTACTAAATTTGCCCACCATAATAAACTCTACCTTATATCATTTTCATAGTAATATTTAATAAAACATTATTTAAATTTTAAAACTAAAGATGTTGAATAGCAATTTTTAAAGAATACATCAGGGGAGTTATTGCTTACATAAAAATGCATCTTCTGGGGGCCAGCAGATGGCATAGCAGTTACGTCGCTGGACTCCCACCTGGCCAACTGCAGTTTTGGCCCTGGACCCAGTGGCTTGAAATTCACACCTAGTATGTGTGCGTGCATGCCCAAGATCTCAGGAGGAGAAGGGATTGTAGCATGGCCATCCCTGCTAAGGGGTAATTTCTCCCTTTCCCTGTCAATGTCTTTCTTCGCCCCCTCCCCCAGTGTACATCCCCTGAGGCAATAAACCTCTACAAAAAAATGAAAGAAGATGCATCCTCTGAGAGACCAACAAAAGAATAAATCATTCTTTCACATCTATTTTGTAGCAGATATGTATATCAAATGCGTACTTCAGCAAAATGATAAACTTGTAAATATTACAGATCTTCAAGATTGTTAAAAAATGATCAATTTGGGGATCCTTCAGAGTCATTTGCTTCATATCTCATGCTCATTTCTGTAGACTAATAATGACTTCCTAGAGCGTTTGCTGAGAAGACCTGTGAGGCCACATCAAGCTCAGCAGGAGAGAGTGCTGGACTAGATTATGAATGTCTGTCCTGGGTGAGGGTGAAGACAGTGTTGGCAGCCATATTGTATTCCTGCAATTTAGAGTTATGATTTGTGCTTACCTTTTTGTTTGTTTGTTTTCTAGTGGGTGCATGTGCTCACTGACGAGAGAGAGAGAAAGGGAAAGTAAGTAACCCCCCCCCCAGAGGGAATGGCCATACCATAGTCCCTTCTCCTCCATTCTCTTCTCAGGATGTGGGGACACACATGCACATGTGCTTGGGCTTGGCATGGTTTTCAAGCCACTGGGGTCCAGGAATTGAACCACAGAGTCAGCCGGGTATGACCCACCTTAACCACCATACCACCTGGCCCTCTACTTACTACTCTTGAAAGGCAGTTAATACTTTGTCAGGCCTGATTTCATCATTTTAGTTACTCTTAACTTTAAGATAAATTTCTTTATTTAGTCAGTGTACATTTATGGAGCACTGTTCATGCATTTGGTATGGTTAGTCATTATGAGAAATTTAAAAATTAATCAGACACAGATCTAACTCATAAAAAATTTATGGTTGGGATCAGCAGGTGGCGTTACATCACTGGACTTCCATATAGTCAACTGTGGCTGAGTCCTGGACTTGGTGATTCAAAACTCATACTGAGTGCATGTATGTGTATGCCCAAAATCCAGAGAGAATAAAGGAGAAGGGATTGTGGTGTGGTCATCACCCCAGGAGGTGATTTCTCACTTTCTGTCTTTCTGTTTCTCTCTGTCTCTGGTAAACACACACACCATATAGCAAAAATTTCTCTAAAAGAAAAAAGAAACTTAAAGTCTAATATAATGATCAGTTAGGTGGCATAATAGTTAAGATGGCTGGATTCAATATGGCTAACTTAGCAGTTCAAGTCCCAGACCCAGTGACTTAAAAATCATAAGTATGTGTGCATGTGTGTCCAAAATCCAAGAGGAAAATAGAGAAGGGATTGCAAAGTGGCCATTCCCTTTAGGTGGAGACTTCTCACTTTCTGTCTTTCTCTCTGGGTAAGCCCATATGCCTCATATCAAAACTAAAAACGACAACAAGAAAGTCTCATCGGCAAGAAATGTGTGTGAATAAAGGCAGTGTTGGCAGCCAAATCGCATTTCTGCAATTCAGGGTTTATAATTTCTGCTTACCTTTTTTGTTTGTTTGCTAGAGGGTACATGTGCTCTCTGAAGAGAGAGAAGAGAAAGGGAAAGTAAGAAAGTACTGGGGTTAATATTTGGGATATTTCTATACCTTTAATATGTCCCCTAAAAATTTATCCATTGAGTCAATGTGTACACACACACACACACACGTATATTTATATCCATTCTGTTCTATTTCTCTGGAGAATCCTAATATACTTTTTAATATTAAGAGTAGCCTTGGGGACCAGCAGATAGCGTAATGGCTACATTGCTGGACTCCCATGTCGCTGACCACAGTTCGAGTCCCAGACCCATTGTCTTAAATTCATGCCAGGCGCATGTCCATGTGTGCCCAAGATCCTGAGAGGAGAATGGAGGATAAGGGATTGTGGGATGGCCATCCCCCATGGAGGGGGATTTCTCGCTTTCTTTCTGTCTTTCTGGCAAACACACATCCTCTATAGCAAAAACCTCTCCAAAAAAAGAAGAAAGAAGAAAGAAAGTAGCCTTGAATTTAGGGAAACTTTGGAAATTTCAGATTTCTTGTGACACTATCAAATTAAAATTAAGACAAAGACAAAGCAATGGGGAATTAAGACAAGTTGTCCAGAAATTGCTGGCAGGAACAGCTCTGAGGCAGTCCATATTTTGGATTATGCAGCTGGGACACCAGTGGGACTTGAGAGACACACAGACTGAGGAACTCCAGGACACATACCAGGAAGATACCTGACCCTTGTATGCCTTTGCCAATAACACAAGACTTGACTGAAAATACCTTAAGCAATAGGAAATTTATCGTATCACACCAATACCTAGTCCAGAGGTAGAATAGGCTTTAGGAGTGATGACTCAGTGGCTCAGTGATATCATCAAGGATAGAGGTTTTTTTTCCTTTTGGTCTGCCAGCTTCAGGCCAGTCCCCATCATGGGTACAAGGTGATGGAGTCACATCCAGACACAGTAATGTTCTGAGTCATAAATAAATGTTATCATTCTATTACTTCTAGTGTCTCCTCTTAAAATTATAATAATAACATTTAACACTTATTATGTATTGGCACTGTTTTAAATATTTTACAAATGTTTACTAACTATGGTCCTTACAATAATCCTATTGAGTATATACTATTAGTAACCATATTTAACAGAGGGGAAAGTAGAGGAAGAAAGGTTAAGCAATTTCCCTAATGACTCACAGCTAGTAAGCAGTAACTCTGGGATAATAAACTTGGTAGTCCACTCAAGTCGATGTCCTTAACCACAAAGCTCTCTCTCATGAAAGAAAACCTTCCCAAATATAACCCAGATATTCATCATGTTTCATTGGCCAGAACTGAATCATATGTTTGCCTCTCAACCAATCACTGACAAGAGGCATGGGCTTTCCATGAAGGCACTGAACCAATCAAATATTATTACTGAGATGCACATAGAATCCTCTTTTCCAAAGAATAGACCCTGAAAAAAAAGTTTTATTCCCAAAGAAGAGGAATGTGGCTCTCTCCCACTATACTAGATGGCAGGTGAAAAAGCTGTGAAGCAGGATACTAAGGAGAAGAAACCTGAAACCAAGAAGGCTGATGCCAGTGGCAAGATTAAAAAGGGTGATCCCAAGGCTAAACAGCCCAAGAAGGGGAAGCCTCATTGCAGCCAAAACCTGGTCCTAGTCTGGGGCATCGGCAGATACTCCCAGTCTGCCGTGTATTCCAGGAAGGCCATGTACAAGAGGAAATACTCAGCCACTAAACCCAGGATTGAAAAGAAAAAGAAGGAAAGGATTCTTGCAACTGTCACAAAACCAGTTGGTGGAAACAAGAATGGTGGTACTCACGTGGTTAAACTGTGCGAAATGCCTAGGTATTGCCCTCGAAAGCTGTTGAGCCATGGCAAAAAACCCTTCAGTCAGCATGTGAGAAAGCTGCAAGCCAGCATCACTCCTGGGACCATTCTGATCATCCTCACTGGACGCCACATAGGCAAGAAAGTGGTTTTCCTGAAGCAGCTGAGCAGTGACTTGCTGCTTGTGACTGAACTGCTGGTTTTCAATCAAGTCCCACTGTGTAGAACACACCAGAAATTTGTCATTGCCACCTCCATGAAAATTTATATTAGCAAAGTAAAAATATCCCAAAGCATCTTACTGATACTTACTTCAAGAGAAAGAAGCCCAGATACCAGGAAGGTGAGATCTTCAACACAGATTTCAAAGCAGTGCAAGGTTGATCATAAAGCTGTGGACTTTCACCAAAATTTCACCAAAAATCAAAGCTGTTCTTCAGCTCTAAGACTACATGCAATTACTGTTTGCCCTTACAAATGGAGTTTATCCTCACAAACTGGTATTCTAAATTTTTTGTCAAGAACCTAATTTAATAACTAATCATATATTTAAAAAATTAAAAGAAGCAATGTGCACAGAGCAAAGAACCATCAATGCCTATTATGAAGGACAGCAATGAGTGCTATGAAGTCCAGCTTCACTAATTCCACTTTCTCTGCTTTCCTAAGTTATGTGTGATTCCATAATCATCCATTCATGTATCTGTTCCTTGTTCAACTTACTTGCAAGCATCCCAAAGACAGGAACACATCTCATACATCTGCATTTCCCCCCAGGGCCTGGCATAGGGACTTACACATAGAAAGCATTCCAGAAACGTTTGTTCATTGTAATTGAATTTTCATTCTCGAGTCTGCTTAATTGGAGAGGTCAACAATTGGCCATGCTCAAGGCAGGCAGATAATGCATTTTCACATTGATCTTGCAATCAAATGAATTCTGAAAAACTTCCCTTACCATGCAAAATAGCAGGAAATTGCACATTAATGTAGGTCAGTGCAAAAGCCCAAACTTATTAAATTGTTAGTGTCTTGCACCCAGCACCCTTGGAAGTAACATTAATGTCACATTTTTATTACGACTTGACATTTCCACTACATTCAAAAAGACACTGTATTCAAATAGACACATCAGAGAACCATAGATAAGGCAGGGTACATAATTTGCAGGGCTCAGTTCAAAGAGAAGATATGGAAACCAGGCTGGGGTGTATAAATCAACCCCACCCTTTCCCTGAGCCTATTGCTCCAATCCACAGAGAGTAGTTAGCCCCAAAAGATTGTAACTTCCCAGTACCTGAATCAGGGGTATGCAGGAGAGCCCATGGAATTGCTCAATGAATATCTGTGACATTAACTCTGTGGAGATTGGTATTGCCTTGCCCCTCCCTGTGGTGCAGCAGGACACATGCCTTTTCCCAGACCCCCACTGAAGGCAGAATGCAATAGTCGAGCTTAAGCACCACCCCAGACACCGCTTACCCCACTCCACCCTCCACCCCCATTCAATGCAGATTGGTTGTTGTAGCATTCGAGGGGTAAGGACAGGAAACAGGAGGCCAGGAAGAGCCTAGGTTTTGGTTGTGGATGAAAACCCATCCCAGTGAGGCAGTGCAGAGGTGGGACTACTTGTGAACCAAGGCTTTAAGCCCCTGGCCTGTATTCTACTGTCCCATTGTACTTCACTTACCAAACATGAATTCAAAGATTAAATTACTAAGGTAGAGATGGTGTCCACAGAGCATTAAGTCCCAGACACTTCCGAGCATGGAACTGTGTGATTGCACTGACCTCATACACTGATCATGCCTTGAATAGCTAGGAAATGTGTTCTGTTAAACTCTCCTGTCAGGACTGCCGTTACCCTTTGTGTCTGCCCTCTCTCCCACCCTTCTTGCCTCCATTTATTTTACATACGACTGATATGTAAGCCAATAAATATTGAGTAGTTGGAAGAGTCATGATGTGTTTTTCTATGCAAAACCGCATCATAACTTTTCAGACAATTTGATATATAAAACACTGGAAAATAGTGGGTGATCTGAAGAAACTAATCCTGGAAAAGGAGATGCAGAGTGCTTCTGAGATTGCTACTGAGGCAACAGTGCTCCGAGTAAACACGAAGTGCTGGAAGTTGAGATGTTGAGGAAGTAGCCATATGCAGTATTCTTTAGAGAAAACTCTGGAAGAGAAAACAGCAATTTGATTTTAAGCAGAAAGGTAATACACCTGGATTTATCCTGTGTACTGTTTTAATTGACATATAGTAATTGTACATATTTGTGGGGTACGGTGTGATTTTTTAGTGCATGAATATGATGCATAATGATCCAGTTAGGGTAATTAGCATATATATTATCTCAGACATTTGTCATTACTTTGTTGGAAACATTCAAAATCTTCTCTTTGGGGCCAGCAGGTAGCATGGTGGTTAAGGGTACCAGACTGCAGTTTGAGTCCCAAACCTGGTGGCTGACTTTCTCACTTTCCCACTGTCTCTCTCTCTCTCTGTCCCTGATCAAATTTAACTAACTAAATAAAGTTAAATAAAACAATTCTTTTTTAAAAAATCCTCTTTTATATATAATATATGCAAAGTATACAATAAATTATTATTAACTATAGTTACCCCACTGTATGATAAAACACTAGAACTTGTTCCTCTTACCTAAGTATAATTTTGCATGTGTTAAACATCTCACTCTTTTTCTTCTCTCTGTCTTTCCAGCCTATAGTAATCACTATTCTGTTCTTTATTTCTATGAGGTCTGGCTACTTTCGATAGTAGACTGTCTGTGATCAAGAATGGAAATGGGAAAATTGATTTGGAAGCTATTGCAGTAGAACGAATGGGAGGTGAGGTATTAGCACTAGGCTCTTAGTAGTAAAGATGCCGAGAAGTAGCCAGGTTCAGGATCTGTTTTGGAGACTGCAGTGAAGTAATTTACTGATATATTGGCTGTCAACAGGAGACAAAAAAAGGGACCAGGGATCAGCTTCTAGGGTTTGGGTCTGAACAACACAGTATCGCTTACTAAAATGAAGAAGATAAGGGAAGGAGTTTAGGGGAAAACCAAGAGTTCAGCTGTGAGTAGATTGGTTTGAGATGAGCACTTGATATCAAAAAAGTAGATCTGTTGAGCAAGCAGTTAGACATGTGCATTTGGAACTCAGGAGGAGCCTCGTCTGGAGTTGGGGTTTAGAGAGTCAGGGAGCAGATGGAAGTGATTAAAGCATAGGCCTGGGTGAGTTCCCTTTGAAGACAGTGTATAGAAGGAAAGAGAGCCAAGAACAGAGAATTCTAACATTAGCAAATCAGAGAGTATTCTGGACCTAGCAGCTTATAACTCACACCAGGTGCATGTGTGTGAATGCCCAAAATCCTGAGAGCAGAATGGAGGAGAAGGGATTGTCTCACTTTCTGTCTCTCTGGTAAGCATATACACCCTATAGCAAAAATCCCTCAAACAAGAAGAATAAGAAAAAACAAGAAGAATAAGAATGTTGGAGAGAAAAGAAAGGATCAGTGAGAAGACCAAGAGGTTTGCCCAGTGAGGTGGGAGGCATACATTGATATGGAGAAAGGTTAAAAAAAAAAAAAGAAAAAAAAAAAAAGAAAGAAAGTAAAGAAAGTTCTTCAAGGAGAGAGAAAGAAATGATGTATGTCAGATGTGACCATGAGGATGACAGAAAGAGATTTGGCCATTTTGGGGACATGGAAGTTATCAGTAACTTGATGACAGCCATTTCTGGGGTAAAGGGTGAACGGCTATGACAAAGTAGAAAAAGTATAGCTAGACACCTCTTCCTAGAGTTTTGATGTAAAGTACAACAGAAAAATGGAATGGAAGCTGGGTCCCTAGATCTGAATCTCTGTCTTGACAATGTGTATGACACCTTATTCCCTCCAACTTTGGTTAGACTTGGGCCCCAGCTTAGTTTTAATTTGACCACTTGTTAGTTATAGCCCTTTTCTGAATCTTAGCCTTGAGAGTGGAATGTACATGCGCCTGCCTGTCCAACCTGTAGACAAATCACCTACAGGAATCTCCATATAAAGTAATAGTGAACTACATGTTCAGGAGAGAGATAGACCAAAAGAGTAAGAAAGACATACTTTTCTTTTTTTTTTCCAGCAGAAAATGTCTATGTACTAGGGGCCAGTCAGTTAACAGTGCTGGATCTCCAAAAGGCATGATTGAGAGAATGAGTGGTAATGGTAGGACTCTCAGCACCCTCACATTGTTGGCCGTCAAAAATAAGGTGACAGCCAATGCTGGGGATTATTGAAATTTAACCTATTGAGTTGTGAATACATTTATATGGCCCAAACCTCAAAAAGTGAAAGGGAGGCCTGACTGTGGGGCCTGGTGGTTAAGGGAGCTGGATCTCACACAACCAGTAGCATGGTTCAAATCCCAGACCTGGTGGCTTGAAAAACACACTGCCCATGTGTACATGCATGCCCAAAATTTCAAAAGGAGGGAGAGGTGGAGGAAAAGGGATTGTGGCATGACCTAAATCCATTGGGGGGTAATTTCCCCCTCTCTCCTCCTCTGTCCGTCTGTCTATCTCTCTTTTTTCCCCTGGCAAGTGCACATGCCCCCTGGCATGCATACATACATACATAAATAGGGTGCATGACAAAATCCACTGATCCTTGTCCCCCAGCCTTATAATTCACTTCTCCAAAGTAAACCAATGTTTCTTGCCCATTCTTCCATACATATGTACAAATGCATACACATTCTTCCCTCTCTCCAGCTTTTGGCCCAAGTGCCAATTTACCAGACATGCTATTCTGCATCTACAAAACCAAGAATTTGGCAAACTGGAGAGAAGTAGATTTTTGCAGCTTCAACTGACAGCCACTGAATTTATATTAAATACTTTTGGGGAAAGCAGTTGGTTATTAGGTAAGAGGAATATGAAGTGGAGTCTAAATTGAATTCTCATGTATAGGAGTGTCTGTTGGTCTAAGTTTACTTATGAGAGCTGGAGAGTACTGGAAGGACAAAGGTAGCAGATGTGACATTTGTACCTAAGCATTCTTATACAAGTTCCCAGCAATGTCGTGGGAACTGGCTCCACTGATGTTTGCTCACCATCACCTCCTCCCTCCCAGTAATTCTGGGAAGACCCTGCCCTCCCATCAGCATACTCTCAGGTCTTTGTTTCACTCTCTCTGAAGTTAATCAGCTGTCAGGATCACCACCTGTCCCCTGTCAAAATTGGCCTTGTATTATGAACACCTATCTCTTGGCCAGCCACCCCCATGCTGCCTCCATCAAGGGTTATGGTGTAACCGGGTCTGTGTGCCTGGCTCGTGTCCCACCCTTAGCTGTTGCTTAGTTCCTCTCCCAGCAGGGGCCATTTGCCTCTCACATGTGAACCGATTCGAATATATTTAATGAAATAGAACTCATTTTTTAAATGACCATCTGACATGTCAAGTGAAGTGAAGCTTATTTTCCAGTGATTCCCAGCTGTCATAACATCATTGTGCCTGAACGGCTCAGTCATCAAGGAAGCAAGAAGGGCAATTTTATTTCCTATTTCACCTGATAACAGAAATTGTGATTGGAAATCAACTTGAGCTACTTAGAACAGCTACTTATAATCACATCAATTAACATTTCTGCATTACTTTACTGTTTATGAAGTAATTTTATGTACACTGTCATAATGTACTAGGGAGTGATGGTGGCTTCAAAGACAGAAGAAAACTGTATTATTTTACTACCCAAGCTTAGAAACAGGAAGGAGGTAGACAGGCTCTCTAAAAGGAGAGTATCAAAGTGGACCACAAAGGTAGGCACAAAACAGTAAGCATTAGTGATGCCCAAGAGGCTGAAATAAAAACATTGCCGGGAACCAGCAGTTAGCGTAATGGTTATGTAGCTGGACTCCCACGTAGTTGACCACGGTTCGCGTCCCGGACCCGGTGGCTTAAAACTCATGCCGGGTGCGTGTGCGTGTGTGCCCAAGATCCTGAGAGGAGAATGGAGGAGAAGGGATTGTGGCATGACCATCCCCCCTGGGGGGGTGATTTCTCGCTTTCTGTCTCTTTGTCTCTCTCTGCCTGGCGAGTGCACGCGCCCTATAGCGAAAACCTCTCAAAAAAAAAAAAAAAAAAAAAACAAAGAAACAAAAAAAAAACATTGCTAATTCAAGATAGACACATCGTGGGAGGAAGACTGCAGTGGTTTTGAATGCCCCCATTCTCTTCCAGAGTTTATGTGTTGATTTGGTTACATTGAAATTAAGGACTAAAATCTGATTATGATGTTGTAAAGTGAGACCTTTGGGAAGAAATTAGGATTAAGGTCATTAGGATAGGGGGCATAATTGAGTTCTGGTGAATTTATTAGGAGAGGGACTGAGATCAGGATAGAAACACACTGGTGAATACAGAGCTTCTGTTGTACTCTCACCCTCGTGATGTGATTAGGACTCCAAAACCTTACCAGAACTGGCCCCTCAACCATGAACCTCCAAATTGTGAATTGAATTAACTTCTATTCACTTAAATTACCCAGTTTCAGGTATCTTCAATTATTAGCAATAGAAAGAACTAGAACAAGGATCAAGTCAAAACGAAGTTCTATAACAAAAGTGTTTGTAGGTACTTTTGGACAATTGTTCTGCTAGAGAAGGCTGTTTAATCTCTTACTTATTACATAGGTAATACCTACCTTCATATTAAGATAAAGCACTTGCAGGTAAGCCAAAAGAAAATAAGCAGTATATTTTAGGCTTCCCTGCCCAGTGTCTTTTATGGCCACTTTCTTGGGAAGAGTTGCCTGACATTCATCTCCACTAATGTCCCAATTTGCTGCCTTTTTCCCTGAAAAGTACTAGATCCCCATTCATCCTGCTCCTCCTTCCACTTGTTTGGGAACCAACATTTTCCTAGCTATTGACTCAGTAATGATGTCAATGATGTTAACTCATGATAAGTGAATTCCCGGGAGGGTTGGTATGCACATTCTTTCTCCTCATGGCACAATATAGCCATATAAACTGTGGAGGAACTTGGTTTTTATTAATGTAATGGCAATGAAGGTCAAACCAAATCATGATGCACTGCATCTGGTGATCTCGATGTGCCAATTTTTAGTAAATTTTTTTTGGTAGTGTTTTCCCTGAAGAGTCTTGAAGGACTGGCTTGCATGCATCTTCCCGTGTCCTCGCTCCATTTGCCCATTAGATTCCCATTCAGTAAATACTTGATACATCTTTGCTGAATGGAAGTTCTATTTCTTGGAGTGCAATGAGGCGCCACTGTTGACCTGCCTGATTCAGCAGGCTTTGCTTTGCCCGAACTTCTCTGTGAAGCTATATCCTGATAAGAAAGTGAGAGCTGAATTGTTGAAGAGTTTTCCCCTTGAGAGTAAATGTGTGGGAATGTGTGAGGGTTGAAGGCATGAGAAAAATGTGACGAGTCTAAATGTGGTGTGTGTGCTGTGCACATGCATTGTTACTTTCTTCCTGAACTACATGACATCCCAGCATGAGACTCTTCTACTAGAAGCAAGCACTTGGGGTTCTTTCTTCACTGACAGTTCTCTTTTAAAGGCTCTTGACATCCAAAATTCTTACTATTTTATGATGATTGTGCCCAAATGCAAGCATAAAATGGTCTCAGTTTTATTTTTTCTTTATTTGGTTTTGTTTTGTTATTTTGCTTCATGGTGCAAGTGCTCACTGGAAAAACAGAAAGAGAGAGAGCACGCACATGTGCAAGAAAGAGAGAATGTGAGAAAGCACTCCCCAGGGAATATGGCCATGGCGCAAACCTTTCTCCTCTGCTCTTCTCTTGGGATTTGGGGCACCCGTGCTCACACATTCAGCATGTTTTTCAAGCTGTCAGATCTGAAATACCTTGAAATATAATCAGCTTTGTGGGATCTAGCTGCCTTAACCACCATGCCACTGCCTAGCTCAAATTGGTCTCAGATTTTTAGGAAAAACAAACAAACAAACAAACAAAAACATCCTGGGCAAGACATAAGGTGGAGGTGAACTTTCTAGAAAAAGACCAGGGATGAGCAAAAGAATAGAATGAGGACAGGAAGGTAGCCAAGGAGATTAATCCTGGCCTAGCAACTTTTAAAATACACTTGAAAGGGTTTCTCTGGAAAATTCTCCTAAAGCCGTAGTCACCCCAAGCCCTATCCTGGCCCAGAGATGAGATGTGTAGAAGAGATGGACATAAGAGTGGGAAAGGGGAATGACTATAAAGAAAATTGAAAAGGAAGAAAGGAGGAGAGGGAAATTATAAGTGAAACCAATGGAAATAGTAGGGATTTATGAACAGCTCTTTCCTCAGGTGGCTATGAAAATACGTACCTGTCATTTGTCCACCTACCCACACACCTATCCGCTCATCCTGCTTTGTCTGAATTTAATTTTCCAACTTTTTGAAGAACTCAAGCTAGTCCCCAAGGATAAAATGTATTTGGTAATATAGTATAAAATGTAAATAGACAAAAATCACACATATACAAGAATGGGGCAAAATGGAGGCAAGAGTGCAGCTGACCACATGCACACTTACTGTGGCTGGATTGTTCTGCCTGTCCGAGGGACTGCCTGTGGCAGTGAGAAGCAGTGAGACATGTTACCGGACCGAGTTTTGCTAAGCCTTGGGCTTTGGCCTGTGGCATGTGCCTTCCCCTCTAGATCCATCTCTCTAGTTGTGCCTTGCTTGGACCCAGTCACACCCAGTTAGGCTTTGTGGCATGGCTTCTATAAGCAATGAGTGGTAGGGAAAAGCAGATTGAATGCGTGTGTTTGTGAGTGTTATGTTAAACCCCAGTGTTGGGTCCAGCAGGTGGTGTGATGATTAAGTTGTTGAACTCCCATATGCCCAACCACAGTTTGAGTCCTGGACCTGGCAGTTTCAAAATCACTCTGAGCACATGTGTATGCATGCATGCCCAAAATCCTGAGAGGAAGATGGTGGAGAAGGGATTGTGTCATGGCTATCCCCCCCTGGGAGGAGTGATTTCTCACTTTCTCTCTGTCTTTGTCTTTGTCTCACTCTAATGAGCACACATGCCCTACAGAGAAAACTCTTCAAAAAATTTAATAAAGCCTCCAACATTGGCCTAGCCACAGTGGTGTGTGCTTCACGGACTGGGACAACATGGGAAAGCTGGATTCGATTACACGTCTATCCTGCAGGCCAGTTGCAGTGGTGTGTGCAACTGAGGAGTCTAAGGCAGGAGGATTTTTGAGCTCACTGCTGGCTGGAGGCTCCAACTAAAAAAGAGCAGGGCATGGTGTTGCATGCCTATAGTGAGTCCCAGCTGAAGGGACTGGGAGGCTGAAACAGGAGGATCGTTACAGGTCCTATCTTAAAAGAAAGGAAAACCCAAATGCAAAAATTGCTTCACTTGAGTAAGGCAAATTAACAGAAAGAACCTGCCCAACTATAAAAAAAAATTAAAAAAAACTTTGTCAGAGGTTATAAAACAGTGACATTAATTTTTCAGAGCTCAAAAATAGATAATTTTTAAATCTTGTTTTTAAGTTTAAAAAGTAAAAAAGAAAAACAGATTTAAAATTGTGTTGGCAGGGCCTGTGAGGTTCTTTTCTTATCTGACATCTCCCTCTACTGACAATGTCTTATTGACTAATTCCCAGCAAGGAAGTCCGTTGAAAATGACAAACCTATAAAATGCCTTTGAGTCCTCATTCACATACAGATTTACTGGAGAAAGATCATAGGTTCTGTCTGGGATGTGGGAGATGAGAGCCATCCAAGTTCAATCAACAATAGGATATACATGCCTGGAGCTTAGAAGACAGACCTCAGACAAAGACAAAAGTGGGAGAGTGGTCAGTAGGAGTGGGTGAAAGAAAGGAGGAGGAGGAGGCTTTGACCTTGGAGTCTTTAATGCATAAAGGTTAGTCAGAAGGTTAGAAGCGAAACAACATAAATTCAGTTATTCCTTCTCCTGAATGCCTTTGTACAGCATTTTGTAATGGGAGCCATTCATCTTTGACTTATGTAATTCCACTGAAAACTCACCACTTCATTGCTGTTTGACAATTCTTATTTATAGAAAACTGTTACTTATGATGAGCTAGAATTTGCTTTCCCACACTTTTCATCTCTTTTTTCTCATTCTGTCCTTCAGTGTGATAAAGAATCTGTCACCATACGTATTTGCCCAACAAATGCTTCCCCATGAGAATCTGATAGGACCGATGTAGTAGCATTGTTAAATCACTCAGTTCCGGGCCTATTCCCTATCCTACCCACTCCTACCCCACTCTAAGCCTTTGAGAGCAAAGAACTATATCTTACATTCTCCTCTCTCCAGCCTCCAGCCTGTTAAACATTTTATAAAGGCTTCCTATGTAGTAATTAATTTTTTAAGAGAGATTTTTGCTGTAGGATGTGTGCACTCACCAGAGAGACAAAGAGAGACTGAGAGACAGAAAGCGAGAAATCATCCCCCAGGAGGATGGCCACATTGCAATCCCTTCTCCTCCAGATTTTGGGCACACATGCACACATGCCCAGCATAAGTTTCAAACCGCCGGGTCTAGGACTCAAACCACAGCTGACTAGATGTGAATCCAGTGACAAAGCCATTACAGCATCTGCTGGTCCCAGTAACTGTTTTTTGAAGCATGATCTCTTTGGATATTGCATCAGTTGGATTAATGAGGCACCATTAGTGTCTCCATTTACAGATGAGAAGGCTGAAGTTCAGAGACACTTGTACCCTATAGAAAGTCACATAGAAAATGTTTGGTAGAGCCTGGCTTGGGAACCACATGTCTCTGATATGGAAGATTAGGTGGTTAAATCAACATGATTCTTTCCCCAAGACAGCATCAAGCACAGCAAAAATCCACAGTCGTGTTCACTGGACTGAACAAAATTCATTGGACTAATTATACATATTTAAAAATTGGTAATTTGGGGTCAAGAACTTGTAGGTAAACAATTAAGACCTTGTCTGTGGACTGATGCTTCTCCTCAATTAATTACCAACTCTTCCTCGTCTCGGTGTCAGTCTCCATACAGCCAATCCCTGTCCCAGCTTGTTCATCACCTTAGCAGTTTTGACTGTGACTTCTATTGATTGACCCCATGTGTGGTGTAGCTTCCTTCCAGCCCTCTCCACCAAGCACTCCATCCTTGAAAGACTTTTGTTGTCCTAAAGGTGTTGCCAGTACTTCCAGTTCCCATTATTCTTGATTCTCTCAGAGGGCAATAGATTCATGGTGCTTACGTCATGTAATTGCCTCCTCACTAAGCAGCTCTGTTACATTGGGTAAGTGATTTAACCTCTTCAAGTCTGGAGTTTCTTATCTTTTTTTAAAAAAAGAAGTTTTTGCCTTAGGGCACATTTTCTCACTGAAGGGACAAAGACAATGAGAGAGAAAGTGAGAAATCACCTAGAGACAATGAGAGGGAAAGTGAGAAATCACCCCCAGGGGGTATGGCCACACTGTAATCCCTTTTTCTCCATTCTCCTCCTGGGATCTTGGGAATGCACACACACATACCCAGCGTGATTGTCAAGCCACTGGTTCTGGAACTTGAACCATGGTTACCCATGTGGGAGTCCAACAGCATAACTGTTACACCAGCTGGTGGCCTCGAGTTTCTTATCTCTAAAATGAGAATCTGAAGTAATTCTTGATGGTATATTGTGAATTTACCTGAAGACATAAATTAAATCCCTAACATAGTTCCTGTCCCACACCATATACTCAAAACTAAGACAGATTGAGTATTCCTCAACTAAAATGTCTGGGATCAAATATGTTTGGATTTTATATTTTTTTCAGATTTCGGAATATTTTCACTTATAAAATGAGATATCTTGGCGATAGGACCCAAGTCTGAATTTGAAACTCATTTATGTTTTATATACACCTTATACATATAACCTAAAGATAAATTTGTACAATAATTTGTATTGCAGCATTTTGGCTGTGATTGGTCATATGAGGTCAGGTGTGGAATGTTCCATTTATGGTGTCATATTTGCCCTCAAAAAGTTTTGGAGTTTGGAACATTTTAGATTTTGGATTTTCAGACTAGGTATGTTGAACCTGTAGCTATTATTAGTCTGTGGGTGGAAATTGAAATTTTCATATTACTTTTTTTACCTGGAGAAGATGAACAATTAGAAGAAATAGAGACAGCCAGGGAAGAGAGAAGTTGCAGGACTAAGAGAGCAAAGAAAGTGCATTGCCATGGAAGCCACACAGAGAGCATTATTCTTAGTTCATATTTCTTAGAGGATGGTCAAGAATCATTTGCCAAGAGATATAGGAACTTTTTTTTTTTTAAATTTTATTTATTCATTCATTTATTTTTTATTTGATCAGAGAGAGACACAGAGAGAGAAGAGAGAGGGAAAGTGAGAAAGTAAGCCACCAGGTCTGGGACTCAAACCGTGGTCAGCCATGTGGGAGTATCCAGCGCCTTAACCACCACACCACCTGCTGGTCCCAGATATAGGAACTTTTGATGATTTCTTGTATAGAGGAACAAGTAGCAATAGACAGAGGGCAGAGAAACAAACAGAGCAAGGTCTTAAGGAAATTAAGACAGTTATTGGTAACCATTGTGAAGATTGGCAGGAAAAGAACGAGAAGGGGACAGTGAGCTTTGAGCAATGTGATAGGTCAAGTAGATGATTGATAAACACTCACAGAATCAATAACTGAGGAAGTAACTGAGTGACTGTGTGAAGATGCTTGGGGTTTGAATAATCAATTTTGATAGCTTTGACATTTTGATGGGTCTGTGGCATCTCTAAGCTTCTTCGGTAATGGTAGTAGGAGGCAAATTGGGAAGATTATACACTATCTTCAGCACTCCCCCCCTCCCCAAAGCACATCTTAGAGCCAAGAACATAAGGTAAAAATCCTTTTATCTACCATCCGCTGTGGCTCTCTAAATTGCCAAACTTCAATTGTATGAGATCAAATAAAATGATAGTCAGAGAAGACCCAGAAAGACCAGTCTATAGTTAGAAGCTGATCATTGGATTTGGAGATGTACATTGGTGAGTCTGTATTTTAATCTCCTCAAAGGTATCTCCTGAGATTCTTACACTCCAATTGGCTGAAGCCTGGATGAAAATTCATCTGTTTCCCTGGGTGAAAATTCATCTATCTGTTTCCCTCAGCCCATTCTCTGGATCCTGACATTCAGTCCCTTAGGACTACAGGGATAAGCAGAAATAGTCCAAGGACTGTAGAGGTAGGATGATGAGCATCAGACCAGTCATTTTCTATAGATCAGGGCTTCTTAACATTTGTTTCTTTTTTCTTTTTCTTTTATCCTTTTTTTTTTTTTTTTTTTTTTTTTTTTTTGTCCTTGAGAGAGGGATTTTTGCTATAGGGCACATGTGCTCACTAGAGACAGGAAGTGAGTAGTCACCCCCGCCCTGGGGGGTGGGAGATGGCCATGCTGCAATCCTTTCTCTTCCATTCTTCTCTCAGGGTTTTGGGCATACACACACGTACTCAGCATGAGTTTTAAGCCGCCGGGTCTGCACTTGAACTACAGTTGACTATGTGGGAGTCCAGTGACATAATCATTATGCCATCTGCTGCTCCCAGGGCTTCTTACTTCTTATTTTAATGCACATGAGAATCCTCTGGGGATCTTACCAGTGTGCAGACTTTCACTAACATAATCTGGGATGTGGCCTGAGGTGTGCTGTTTTTTATCAGACTCTCAGAGAACACTGATGCTGAGCCTGCTGGGCATGAGTATAATCGGCCATACCTGAGTAGCAAGGCCTCAGCATATCTGATGCTTAAATGCCCATTCCCACCATCAGGACGTAAGGTGGGTGCCTGAGACACTCATGGTGACAATTCAGCTTTGTTTGGATTGGTTTCCTCCCTCACCCTACCCCTACCTCCAACCTCTGCCCAGGAAAATGTGAAAATAACAGCAACAACAAATTAGTAATAACAATTGCTTAACATCCTGAATGCACAGTTTAAAGATATTTTTCCATTTCCTGTAGAGGGAGAAATGTGTTTTCTTCTTCTTTCTTCTGGATCCCAGAAGACTTGATTTTTTATTTTTTATTTTTTTACTTCCAGGATTTAGTACAAACTCACTTTTGTTGATCTGGCATTTCCTCTGTAGATAAACTTTCTGGCTTTGGAAAAAGCCTCATTTTTTTTATGAAGCACTTTTAACCTGCAGGATCTCCATTTAACTTAATTGGCATATTTATGTATTGAGATGGGTGCCTAGAGGGCTTGGGCCACAGCATCTTTTGTATAAATCGAAAAAAATGAAAAGAGCTGTTCTCACAGCTGTGTGCCCTTCAGTCATGGAGTGCGCTAAAAGGCTCATCATTTGCAGACTACGAAAGCTCAGGAAGATCAATAGGCATAATGCAACCTGGTGCAGCTTAGAAAAGCAAAACTCAGGGTGTTCAAAGCTCAATTACTTCGGGAGCTTGGCTATTGCTAATTCCCTGTTAAATCCTTCCTGGGCCTTCATTCCCTCTTCGTGTTAAGGAATGGCCTTCTCAACTCCTGATGAATCATCCTCCTGAGCTTGACCTGAGAACCTTTTCCTGTGGGTCAGGCAATTTGTAAACTCTGGGGAGCTGACTGCTCCTGGCCAGCCCCCTCTGATCACAAACCCAGCTGCAGACTGTCACTTTTCAGGTCACTTTTGAAGCCCAGCATGCTTTGAAGGCAAGTGTGGGAATTGATTCTTATTAGTTTAATATAGCTATGGTTAATGGCTTATAGATTTTTATGTAGCCTGGCCCTGCCAGGCAGGTCTATTAAGTCTCTATTAAGGTTGACAGAGGAGAGAGAAGGTCAAAGGGCCTGGACCAAATGCACGGCTTTCTTCAAAGTCAGACTGAGAAATATCTTCTTAACAAGCATTCTTATGACCCTCTGAAGACTTGAGAGAAAAAGAAGGACCTTTTGGTGGATAACAGGGAAATCGGGCCCTGAGCTCAGGAATGCACATCTCACAGAGGTGAAGATCGCATTAGGATCGCACGAACACCTTACTAGGATGAACGGATGAAAACACATACAGGTGGAAGTGCTGCCCTTGGAGTTTTTGGCTCCTGCCATGACGGCCTTAGTGGATTGACTGGTAGTCTCCTGAAAGATATGCCTACCAAGACACTGTGAAGATGAACTTGTGTGGAAAAACGGTCTTTGCAGATGTAATTAAGTTAAGGATCTCAAGGTGAGATCGTCCTAGATTATCCAAGTGGGGCATAAATCCAATGGCAAATGTCCTTATAAGAAGGGAAGACACAGCCATGAAAGAAAAGGCCGTGTGAAGACAGAGGTGGAGATCGGAGCGATACTTTTGCAAGTCAAGGAGCCACAAGAATTGCTGACAAATACCAGAAATGAGGGAGGCATGGAACTGATCTCCCTTAAAGCCTCCAAAAGGAACCAGTCCTGTCAACACCTTCGTTTTAGACTTCTAGACTCTTAAAGTTTGAAAGAATAAACCTCTCTTGTTTTAAGTCACCTAGTTTATAGCACCTTATGACAGCAACCCTGAAAAGCTTATATAACAGCAATTACCCAGGCTGCTGACTCCTTTCTCCATAATCAACTCTGGAGAAACTTCAGAACCAAGAGGAAACATGAACCAGAGACTAGTAATTTAAAAATGTGAAGTGCACCTGAGTAGACAGAGGTGTCTTGTTTCGTCTTAGAACAAGCTGGTAGAGCAGCTGAGAGGAGTGACCGGGGCGATAGCGGAAAGAGATGGTGGAGGAAATCTTAGGAAATTCTGCCTCTGTCCTAGGTTCCTTGGGGGCAATCACTGAGTGACACATTGATGCAAAATTCCCTACAACCGGGCCAGACTTCCTCCACCAGTGTCCATAGGGAGAAATGGATGCAGTCACCGAGTTCTGCAGGGTTAGACCTAGAGTGAAAGGACAGGGCTGAGTACTCTTAGATGATTCACTCCTCTCCTCCTCCTCTGGTCCCAGAGTTAACCGAGGAGGCACTATCTCCCCATGGGACTGCTCTCTCTGAGTTTTTAAACATATAACCCTGAGCAGAGGTGCTTCCTGGGAGGTTGGCAACAAACAGCAAAAATCAAACATACTTCTGTGGGTAGCTGAGCCCAACCTTCCCCTCCCTTCTCCTCCAACTCACCTGAACTCACACAGATCATTCTTTCTTCATATTCCACTGAAGTGGGAGGGGGGAATAAGAATTTAAAATGAATGCAAAAACACTTGTTATAAGGGAAGATGTTAGGTATATGAAACAAGAATAATAAATCAAAAAAGAAGTAAGTGAAACAAGTAATGTTTTATTAGATGGAATAAGTAATAGGATCAATACAGGAATAAATAATAGGACAAGTATAGCCAAAGAATGAATCAGCGAGCAAATATAGGAAATGAGCCAATATCACTGTTACATAAAGAATTTATATCAATTGAGGGACCAGCAGGTGGCGTGGTGGTTAAGGCGCTGGACACTCCCACATGGCCGACCAGGGTTCAAGTCCTGAATCTGGTGGCTTGCTTTCTCGCTTCCTCTCTCTCTCACTCTCAACGTCTGTCTCTCTCTGGTCAAATTAAAAAATAAATGAATGAATAAATAAAATAAAATAAAAATAATTATTAAAAAAACATTTATATCAATTGAGAAAAAAACTAATACTCCGATTTTTAAATATGTAAAGGTTATGAGCAAAAGTTCCCAGTAAAAATGCAGGTAGCAAGTAAGCACTAATAAAATAAAGCAATAAAACAACATTATTAATCTAAAATTGGAAAAAATGTAAAGCAATTACAATGGTAAATTTTAGATGTCTTTGATTGTTTGTTTACAGAAAAATACCATTTGGAGAGTTATAGGCTATGTTGGTGACAGATTTTAGTGTAATGCCTAAAACTGGGGTTCGATGGAAAACTTCCAAGAGAAGACATAAAAGCACTGGATATGCAGAGAGATGAAGCCAAGAATTATCATGGAGAGACAGTGAGATAGGCACTTTCACACACTGCTGGTTTACACCCTCTCTGGAGAGCAATTTTAAAATATGAATCAAGACCCTTTTGATCTTCGAGTAGTGTAGAAATCTATACAGAGACGTGCACAAAATTTTACTGCATCCCTTGACTCCCAACCTCTGCTCTTTCGAGAATAATCTCCTTTACCTCTTCTTATCTCTTGGCCTCAAATGCAAAGTCTCTTCATCCTCCATGTATCGAACTCACTGTCCACTCTGGTTGGTCTTTGCCAAACCATAAAAAAGAGCAGTTGCCTTCTGAATGGTGAAGTGGGAAGAAGGAAGTTGCCTGCATTTCTCATGGCAGTAGTTGCCATATAAGCCTTCTGTTACCTACCTCTGGATCTTTTCATATAATATATATATATATATATATAATACACATATATATGTGTGTGTGTGTGTATGTATGTGTATATGTGTGTGTGTGTGTGTGTATACACACACCTCCCATCTGCATAAGCTACTCAGATCAAATCTCTGGTTACCAGCAGTCCACTTCAATTCAAAGTTAAATATTTTTAGTAAAGGCTTTGAGTGTAGTTATCCCTATTCCTTAGCACTTTTACTGTGCATTTCTTGGGTCTTTAGCTGTGGGTGAGTCTGATGTCCATTTCTCAAAATTACATAACGCTGTCCTTAGTCATTGAGTAGTTGCTTTTCTAGTTAAAGTTTTCAAATCTAGTTGTTTCATGTCAACTCTGGAACAGGTGGTGGATGATGTATGGAAAGGTCTTATCCAAGTTATGCACAGGAGTGAGTAGATGTGGGCTTTAGCAGTTAAAATGAAAAGAACATCTGTAAAATATATTTTCTCCGGTTTTCAAATGTAATGCAGCCTCTCCTAATGACTTTTATACTGGCTACCAAACTGATGTGATAGAACTAGTAAAAATAGCCCAGACCAACATCAATGGCTGAACACATGGGTTATCTAAACAGAAGCTGGAAGGCAAAGCAGCCCTTAGAAAGAGGGTCTACTGGGTGTGGCTTCAGTAATACCAGAAAGACTCTTGTTTCCTCTAATGCCTTGCAAGCTGGCATTTAGGATTCCTTCCACAACTGTTTGTTTGTTTGTTTGTTTGTTTGTTTGTTTTAACTTTACTTAAATCCTTGTTGGGAAGAGGATGGAAGAAAAAGATTCCAAACGATAAGGATACCCAGGGAGAATAAATTCGTTACTATAATCCACTGCGTAGGTCTGAGGAATTTAGAAAGCGCTATATTTCTAATCAAAAAGCAGTAGCTCTGAGCCAGGCAGTGGCACAGTGGTAATACAACTGGATCCATTTTGGAAAGGTGCTGAGTTCATGTCCTGGTACATACTTAAGCACACCTGTGTGTGTATGTGTGTGTGTGTGTGTGTGTGTGTGTGTGTGCGCAGATGCTCTGGACCTGCTGAGACTGAGAATGAATCATGGCATAGAGACCCTGCTGAGAGTGCTTTCCCCCCTCCTTTCTTGTTCTCTTTCTCTTATGAAATAAATAAATAAGCTTTAAAAAAAAATGCAATGACATGACCAGCAGGTGGCATGGAGGTTAAGACAACTGGATCCTGCATGGCCGACTGTGTGGTTCGAATCCCAGACCCAGCATCTTGAAAACTTGCCGGCATTTGTGCACATGTGCCCCAAATTTCTCACTTTCTCTTTCTCTCTCTGTCTATCACCAGTGAGTGCATGTGCCCTATAGCAAGAAACAAAAACAAAATCAAAAAGCAGTAACACTACATTTCATGACTATTAGCCACGTCATGAGTTGCCTTTGACATCATGAATATGTCATTAACCAGACCTTCCCTTTGGAGGTCCTCCCCACACCTACCTCCTCATTGCTAAGAATATTTATAGGATCAAATTCATTAATATAACTTATATTTAAAGCTTTACCACTTGATCGAATGCAATTTCTTATGCTTAAGAGATTTTTGTCTTTTCTTTTGGGACATAGAAAGAATAAAATACTTAATTTTAATATTCCCTTTACCTATAAAGGTTTCCTTGGAGATGTTCAAGCTTTATGTTGACATGTAGCATTCTTACAGGTTGCCTATAAGAATAGCACAGGGACCAGCAGTTAGCGTAATGGCTATGTCGCTGGACTCCCACGTGGTCAACCGCAGTTCACATCCAGGACCCGGTGGCTTAAACTCATGCTGGGCGCGTGTGCGTGCGTGCCCAAGATCCCGAGAGGAGAATGGAGGAGAAGGGATTGCGGTGTGGCCATCCCCCCTGGGGGGTGATTTCTTGCTTTCTATCTCTCTGTCTCTCTCTCTCTGTCTGGCGAGCACATGCGCCCTATAGCAAAAAACCTCTCCAAAAAAAAAAAAAAAAAAAAGAATAGCACAGACTCTTTCTTCTGAAACATTTACCTCATTTTTCCTAATGCTAAGTTATGTCACTATTTTTGTATGAAGGCAACATACAAATGTGATTTAGACCATATAAAATTCTATTGGATATCATTGATGATTGTTTAAATACAAACATATTGGAAGAGATCTTCTTTGATGATACAGATTTTAGTGTAATACCTGAAGCAGAGACTTAGTAGAAAACCTAGAAAAGAAAGTACAAGTGCACTGGTTCATAAGAAGAGAGACAAAAGATTACTGAAAAGGGGAGAGGGTTGGGAGGAAAGAAGGAGAACCTGAGTGGGACCGATGAAGAGGCTGGCATAAGTGTGACAAAGATGAAGCATGGCAGCACACCAGCACTCTGCTGTTTTATGTCATCTCTGTTATTTTATTTATTTATTTATTTTTTATTATTATTCATGCATTAAATTACTGTAAATCCACATAAAATACAAACTCAGTCTGAATGATTTAGTGAGTTCTTTTGTAAATGAGATGATAAGACATTAAGGAGAGTTGTCCTATTTTTTGTCTACACTATTCAATATGTAGAAAAGTACTGTTTAATGAAAAAGTTCAAGAGAGGGTACATTTTCAATAACAAACATTTTCTGAACCGAAAAGAAAGTAATCGGAATTACATCTATTGGATTGTCAGGAAAGTCATGATGCATTTTTGCATAGAAAAATATATCATGACATACCTGACAACCTAGTAAGAAAACAATTCAGTGGAAAACATGGATAAAAGATGGGCATCTGCCAAATGAGGGAATCCAAATAAAATGTACACACTTTCATTAACACAGAGGGAAACTAAAACTCAAAGCCACAGTGAGATATTACTGGACATTCTCTAGGTTGATAAAATTTTAAAAGTCTGATAATATCCAGTGTTGTTGAGAGCATAAAGCAATGAGTACTCACATGCATTGTCGAAGGGAGTATAAGTTTGTATATGCACACTGGAAAATAATTTGTCATTATCTAGCAAAGCTTTAGATATGCATCTCTCTGGATCTAACAGTCTTACTCCTAGATACATGCTCTAGAAAATGTCTTCAGAGGTTCGTCAGAAGACATACAGAAGAACATCCAGAGCAATATGCTTGTAATAGCAAAAGACTAGTGGATATGACCATCAAAGTAAAATTGATCAATAAATTGTGGAAAATGTATATAACAGTATCACAGCAATGAAAATCAATGTATAGCAGCTGCACACAACAAGATAGATAAATCTCTTTTTTTAAAATATTGGGCAAAGGAAGCTAGTCAAAATGACTCCCTATGGTTTCTTTTTACAGAAATGTAAAACCTAAGATATAATGTTGAGTGTGCATTTATGTAGCAAAAGTGGAGGAAAAAAAGAAAGTGATGAACATAAAAAAGGAGTGGAGGAGAATTGTGATCAGGACCCATGGGAACTTTTAAGTGCTGAAAATGTTGTATTTCTTGACATGGATGATAGTAATCCAGATGGTCATTTTACACTAACTCATTAAGCTGCATATTTATGTTTTATGCATTTTAATATGTCTAATCTTTTTCCAAATAAAAATTAAAACTAAAACCCTAAACAGACACTAAAAAAATTAAATTAAAATAAAAAAAAGAAAGAGACCTAATTCAAGCAGTTATATCTAAAGTGGAGCGAGGGGGAGATTGCCAAATTGATAAAGATTTTTTATATACTTCAAACAACATACCTGGTACTTTTAGATGTTTGTTTCCTAGTTTTGTTAATACTTTGAAAGTATTTCCACCATGGGTCTCTCTTGGGTAATAATGATTAGGTCAGTGATTGTACTTGGAAAATATTTGATTTTCACAAAGGTTGTATTTCATATAAAATATTCTGTTTATATCAGTTCTTCTCTACTCTGCATGAGGGGACATGAATAAGAATGCTCAGAGCAGCATTATTCAAAATAGGAGAAACACTGGAAAAGATATCCATCAAAGGAAGATTGATAGATTGTACTATATTCTGGCTATGTTCAGTTACAAAATAAAAGCTACACAGAACAATTTGAATCAATCTTTTCTTTTTTTAATGTTGAGCAAAAAACAGGACAGATATAGAAGGACACATTTTCTGTTTATTTGCATAAAGTTCAAATATGTGTAAAATCTAAAGAATAGTGTTTAGGGTGTATACTTACATGGTAAGACTGAGAATAAAGTGGCATGGGCAAGACAAGGAGCCTACCATGTGCTAACACCATTCCAGGCTAAGTGGGAAGAGAAATCAAATACAAGAGACTCTCATTATTTAAGGATGCTGAAGAATTAGTTTCTAAAATTTAATCATAGTATATTAAAATTAGAAAGAGCCTGAAAGATCACTATGATAAGAAGCCTTTTGCAGATTTTTGTTTGTTTTTAGGTTTATGCACATGCACTCACCAAAGAGTCAGAAACAGAAAGATGTAAGTGGCAAATCACGTCACCCCCCCCCCCCCAGGGGAGATGGTCATGCCACAATCCTTCTCCTCCATTCTTCTCTCAGGGTTTTGGGCATGCATGCACATGCACCTGGCATGACTTTCAAGTTGTGGGGTACAGGAGTTGAACCATGGTCAGCCACGTGGGAATCTAGCATCTTAACTACCATACCATCTGCTGGACATACTCTTTGCCTATTTTTTATTTTAATTTTTATTGTTTCCAAATAACACTAGGGAGTTCATTAAAGGATTGCCAAACTTTTTATTTTGCCAGGTAAGCTGTATTTTAAAACCTACTATAATATATTATTAATAATTATTTTATTTGAAGAATCGCCCTCATGAAGTTAGAGGTAAATAACATCAGCATAAATAATAGTTCTTTCGATAGAATAACTTTAGATTTATGAACCATGTTGCTTATATCTTCCCAGGAACTTTAGTAAACATTTTATGATTGATGGTCACTAATCCCTAGACTAGCGTTATGTCAACCTTGACCCATCTATCTAATACTTGAGGGTTCTAACTCAAATCTAGAAACAAGTGGTGCTAGGGCCTGTTTATGCTTGAACCCTCTGGTGAACAAGAAGTCACTACCTCCTAATGATGACATCTCTTGATCTCTAAACATCTGTGACTAAACATTCTTTTGTTTGTTGCCCTAATTCCAATAGTTTCTCTTTCATTTATTGGTCCCTAGGCCAGTGGCTGTGCTTAGTGCCCAGACTATACTGTCTTCTACTGTTCAGATTCAAGAGTTGAGCAACACATTTTCCCACTTGCCCCCATCACTCTGTCTCCTCCACATGTCTAAACAGCCAGATGTGTGGACTGTATTTCCAATACATATTCCAAGTCTTCAGCATCCTTGCCCCTCCACTTGAAGTGGCCCAACTTGTCTGTAGCTACTATTTTTTTTTTTGGAGAGGTTTTCGCTATAGGGCATGTGCGCTCGCCAGACAGACAGAGACATAGAGACAGAAAGCGAGAAATCACCCCCCAGGTGGGATGGTCACGCCGCAGTCCCTTCTCCTCCATTCTCCTCTCGGGATCTTGGGCACGCACGCACACGCGCCCGGCGTGAGTTTTAAGCCACCGGGTCCAGGACGCGAACCGCGGTCGACTATGTGGGAGTCCAGTGACATAGCCATTACGCTAACTGCTGGTTCCCTGTAGCTACTTTTAAAATGTATTTCAAACTGAGTACAACTTTCTAGGTAATCTGTCTAGCCCAGAGGAGAGTAAATCTATCATCTTGTTTATTCTAAACATTCTTCTTCTTCATTCACTGTAGCCCAAATTATCCAAATCAATGCCGCTGTTTCTATGAACCCAATTAATTAAAACAAGTTCACATGCCAGTGCGAGTCTAGAAGACTCGTTGCTCATAGAAAGGAAGATAGCACTACATGCCTCACAAAGTGATAAGATATGAGAATGGTGGCCAATTATTTGTTTCATGCTTCAAATTTACCTAATTTATGTTTAGCCCACATCTCTTCACTTGTCAGAAAGAACACCATTGGCGAAGTCCTCAAACATCTTTCAGAGGATTCACACACAGTCATAACAGGCCCGTTTGATGTTGATCTTATAAAAATAGAGAGTTAAACGGAGATGGGGAAGGGGAAGAGTATAGGGAAATGTTGGTTAATGGACACAAAATTACAATAAGAAAGTGGGAGTAAAATTACTATAGTTAACAGTAATTTATTATACATTTCAAGATAGCTAAAAGGGAGAATTTTGAATGTTCCCAACAGAAAATAAATGTTTGTGGTGACAGATATGCTGTCAATAATTGCCCTATTTCATCAATACATATTGCAATCATGTGTGGAAAAATCACACTAACCATCCTTCCTACACACACGTGTGGGCACACACACAGGTTTGTTCAGTCGCCGTGTGTCAATTTACAGTAAATAAGACAATGAAGTTTCTTTGAGGGGATTGTCCTTGCTGACTGCTCGCTGGCTCCACCTACTGGGATCAGTGTCTCTTAACAGCTTCTCCAGGCAGATAACATTCCTGGGGACAGAGAATGAGCTCCTCAATGTGTAGTTAGTAGAATTAATTTTCTTCCCTTCTTCAAAATTTAAAATACTAGTAGGTCACAAGTATCAAATTACCGTTGATACATCCCTTGTAGTATCATTTTTGTATATTGTGTTTCAAAACTACAATGGATAGCAGCCTTCTCCTGGATCTTATTATTTACTGAATTAATGAAGAAGCACATATATTGCTTTAGCTCACATTTTCTTGAATATCCTGATAACTACATTCTAATGTAATTGGCTTCCTTTTTACTCTTATGCATTCTAATATTTCATGCATTTAAAAGCACAATGCTGGGGAACTCAGACTCACCAGACTGCTGCAGGAGCTAAGAATCCCTATACCAAACTCCACTGAGAGCATGGCTGGGAAGAACAAAGTCCTTGTCACCTGGTGCCAGGGGAGTGTGCAGATTTGCATACAAACAGAACCACATTCACCCCTTGCTTCTGGGGCTCTAAGCACCTGACTTTAGAAGAAATGTTAATAATGATTATGATTCTTCTCTTTAGCCTGCCAAGAATCCCAGGGAGTATTACAGCTTTGGGTTTTGGTTGTCATCAGGCATTTAAGGTGACATAGTGCCATCTGGTGGCTGGTATTCCTCCTCCAGCGCAGGCTCCTGTGTGTCCTGCAATTAATAATCTTCACAGCAAATTCACAGTGACATTTAGAAGGGTCAGTGCAGAGTTCTCTGGGTGTCAGTTCACTGCTTGTGCACTGTCTTGTCTATTCCCAAATCTCATGAATTCAACCCATGATAACACTCACACAAAGTTCTGCAGAATCATATTCTTGTCTTTGTTTTTTTTTTTTTTAAAAAAAAAAAACTAATTTATTTAACTATTCATCATTCTTTTTATTTTTAAAATTTTGACTAGAGACAGAGAGGGAAAGTGAAAATGCAAGCCTCCAGGTCTGGGACTCAAACCATGGTCAGGCATATGGGAGTCCAGTCCCTTAACCACCACTTGCTCATTCCTCTTGTCTTCATTTTAGAAATATTCAGTTGGGATTTTAATGTCTCTGTATTGACTGACATGCATGGCATTCCCTTTTGAAAAAGCAATGTAAAGTTATATGCAATCCAATGTAATATAAATAAGATTATGATGATAATAAATAAATTAAATAATAATTAAAAAATTTAAAAAAGAAATATTTAGTTGGGGGCAGTGATTGACATTATTTAAATTCTAGTTTACATAGGCTTCAATAAGGGCGAAGGTCCCTCTTCCTTCCAAACAGCATTTGCACTTGGGATAGTGCCTGGGTCATTTCAGATGAGGAACATCCAGGGTAGAGTGACCGTAGACAGGCTAGTCCATTTCATACAAGGTGCTTGTGACGAGATGGGGGGCTGCTGGAGACACCATCTTTCTGTCTGGAAACATCAAGCGGTCTTGGTTTTAGTGTGCTCTCAGAGTTTCTGAACACTAACCCTGGATTTTTGTTTGTTTACTTCTTCCATGAGTGGTCAGAGACCAAGAGAGACAGCGCCCCCAAAGGGTCTCAGTGCTGTGATCCATATCTAGCCTCAACCAGCCCCAGGTCATGGGTACGCACACACTCAGCATGTTCAGACAGGTCTCCAGACTTGATGAACCCATTACCTTCCTGTATGGACCAGCTCTCAGAGCATCACATGACTGCCGTGCCACTGTCCGAACCCTACCCTGGATTTTCCTTCATAGAGAATCAATTTGCTTCTGATTCAGCAGCTGTGGTACTGGCTCCTTGCCCTTGCCTGGGCTCTGCCACTTTTCTCCACTCCATGGCCACATTTTACAACTGATTCAAGCCACCGGGTTGGCTTCTCAGATTCTTCTGCCTCCACCTGCCTCAGTTCATTCTCCACATGGCACCCAGAACCATCCTGTGAAAACACATGTCAGATTATACCTCTCCTCTGCTTTCAATCCTCTCCCTCAGTGCAGAAAAAGAAGTCTTCCCAACATCCTACAAGTCACTGGAACCAGGCCTGCAGACAACTCTCCACACTCTTCTGCGCTCATCCTCACCAATAATACTGGCCTTGTTCTTTAACCATTTAAGCAAGTATTCAACAATACTGGTTGTTCTTTAAATCAACCAGGTATGCCTGTGCCTCAGCACATTTGCACTTGCTGTTTCCTCTGCCTAAAATCCTGTTCCTCCAAGTGCCAGCCTGGCTCATCTCTTACTTGTTTCAAGACCCTCAGACTCGGGAACCAGCAGTTAGTGTAATGGCTATGTCGCTGGACTCCCACGTAGTCGACCGCGGTTCGCGTCCCGAACCCGGTGGCTTAAAACTCACTCCGGGTGCGTGTGCGTGCGTGCCCAAGATCCCGAGAGGAGAATGGAGGAGAAGGGATTGCGGCGTGACCATCCCCCCTGGGGGGTGATTTCTCCCTTTCTGTCTCTATGTCTCTCTCTGTCTGTCTGGCGAGCGCACGCGCCCTATAGCAAAAAAAATCTCTCAAAAAAAAAAAAAAAAAGACCCTCAGACTCAGTAGTCCTTACTTATTTTATTTTTCTCCATAGTACTTACTGCCATCTGACATATATTTTATTTACTAATTTATTGTCATCTTTCTCCCCTTGCTAGAACATCATCTCCATGAGTGCAGGTATTATAGTCTCTTCAGTTTATTGTATCCCCAGTATCTACAGAAGTGCCGGTCACAGAGCAGACAATCAAATGCTTGTTGCATGAAAGACTCTCTTTCCTGCCATATGAGACTATGACCTACCCACTGGATGGACTTGACTTTACTGTGCCTGTGGTGAGCTCTGTTTTATCTGGGCTCGCCTGGCCCCAAAAGGTCACTGGATGATTCTCAAGTATGTTCTGATCTATTGCAGGTTTCTCTGTTGCTTGTAGTATTAAAGCAAGACTCTGAAAAGCAGAGTGACCCAAATCCACTCTCATGTCAAATTTGAACCACTCTTAGGAGATAAATATGGCTAAATTCTATGTTTTGACTATGAATATGTTGGGGGAAGGTAACAACATACAAGTTAACAATGTACAAATTGAATAGCTGCACTTCAGTTTCTCCTTGGGAGCTTTATTAAAAATACCAATGACCAGGCATGTCCTGTAAGAGATTCTGACCCCTCTTGAGCTGGGAGCTCAGGCATAGGTGGTCTTAAAAGCCACCAGGTGATGCTCATGCATAGTCAGGGCTAAGAAACACTAATTCAGTACTACACAACTGACCAAGCCCGTTCCCACATGACCGCATTTGCTACTTACAAAGTCTCCGTGAGAGATGGGATGGCAGGTATTTTTCTCATTGTATGAAATATACTGTATAATTCTCTTTTTAAAATTGACACATAATAATTGTATGTGTTTATGGGAGTACAGCATGATTTTTCAGTATATGAATAGAATGTGTGATGATCAAATTGGGGTAATTAGCATATTCATCATCTCACCATTTATCATTACTCTATGTTGAGAACATTCAAAATCCTCTTTTTAAGCTATTTTGTTCTAAACAGTAAATGATTAACTATGGACATTATGTTAAGTGAAATAATCCTGGCACAAAAGGAGAAAAAATAATCACATGTTCTCACTGATGTGTAGAAACTAAACATTGTCCTCATGGGTAGGATATGCGTTACTAGAGACTGCAAGGGTTAGGAGGCTGGGAGAAGGCAGTGGAGGTATGTTGGTTAACAGATACAAAATTACAGCTCAGTGAAAAGAATAAGTTCTGACATTATTATTACCATTTTACAGGCAGTCCGATATGATTACTGGCTTGGGCAGCCAGGAAGTCTAAGACTGGGACTTTAGGTCAGTTCTGGCCCCAAATCCTCTTTCCTACAAGAATATAGCAAGTCATCTGAAAATGAGATTGTCTATACATGAATAATTATCTTTTCTCATTTTCACTCTTTTCTTTTTAGAGAGATTTTTGCTACAGGTCACATGCGCTCACTGGAGAGACAAAGAAAGAGAGACAGAAAGTGAGAAATCACCCCCCCGGGGAGGATGGCCATGCCACAGTCCCTTCTCCTCCAATCTCCTCTTCTGATTTCGGGCATACACGTACAAATGCCCTGCATGAGTTTGAACCCACCAAGTCTGGAACTAGAACCATGGTCGACTACATGGGAGTCCAGCAACATAACCATTACGCCATCTGCTGGTCCCAATTATCTTTTATCTCTTTGATAACATCTTTCAAATTGCATTTCATTGTGTCTTCCCCCATTAGACTGAAACGTTGAAAGCAAAGACCAGGCTCTCTTATTTACTCAGAGCTCAGCACATTCTAGGTTCTTCACAAGTTATCTGTTAAGTGGATAAATGATTGAATGAATGAACAAACAAATGAACTACGGAATGAATGTAGTCATTGTGCCAGTGGCCCATTTGCTCCACTGTTCTGAGCAAATTCATTGTCAGTTTGGTGTCCTGTTTTGGTGGCCACACTATACAGTGAAAGTTATACTCAACTCCTGACTTTACTTCAGGAACATCTGAACTCACACTTAACCCAAGTCAAAGGAGTTGCTGGAAACTCTCATTTCTTCACTTTTTCCCTGCACATATCTTCAGCTGAAAGACTAATAAACATTAGAATGAAGAAACTAAACTTACGTCTGTCCAGAGGTCCCCAAAATGCAGGCTTATCAGTAGTAGGTCTCAGTGGAATAACTCTCTTTCCTAACAAGCAAAAGTAAAAAGAGAAGGGAAGAATGATCATTAGATATTTTCCACAGAATATCTTTTCCCAGATGAATCTAATAGCTACCCACCGTGGGGAAATATCCCCATAGTCTGCGGTCAACAATAGGGTGGTTACGTTACCTAGCTTGTGACTAGAGCCTATGGATGAGGCTTTTTCAGCCTTGACACTATCAAATGTGGTGTCAGATCATTCTTTGTTGATGGGCTATCCTGTGAATTACAGGATTTTATGCTACTCTTGATCATTATCCACTAGTTGCCAGTGGTATCCACCCTCCCTACGATGGTTAATTGTATGTATCAACCGGACTGGGCCATGGTGCCCAAATATGTGGTCAAACATTGTTCTAGATGTTTCTCTGACGCTGTCTTGGGATGAGATTAACAGGTAAATCAAGTAAAATAGATTTTCCTCCATAATGTAGGTGGGTCTCATCCAATTAGTTGAAAGACCGAATAGAACAAAAGACATAGCCTCCTCCCTCCCAAGCAAGAGGAGATTCTGCCAGCCTTCAGACTTGAACTGCAAGTCCAGCTCTTCCATGCATCTCTAGCCTGATGGCCTTCAGACAGGAACTGCGGATATTACTTGCCAGCCTTCACAATTATGTGAGCCAATTTAAAAAAATAAATCTCTCCCTGTCTCTATTTACATACATCTCCTATTAGTTCTGTTTCTCTGGAGAACCCTGATGACTATTTTTCCCTACTACCAACCCAAAATGTTTCCAGCTTTTCCAAATGATCCCTGGGGTGGTAACCTCAGTTGAAATCACTCCAGGGGACAGATGAAGCTGGCATTCTCAGAATGTGTAGTTCCTGGAGAGGCTGATTTGGTCGGCTAGAATAGTACAGAACCTAGTGAAGCTAAATATCTTCTGGAAGGTATTTTCGTGTATAATTCTGTTGAATTGTCTCAAGCCTGTCCTGACAACAAGTCAAAGAATCTCTTGGACTTTTTAAGCTAAATTAATCAGTATTATTACCTCTGAACCATAAAATTCTCTCATCTAGAAAATCTTTATCATAGATGCCTGAGTTGTTTTACAAAGCAAAATGCAAGCCACCTTCCAGCCCAGAATTTATAATTCCTTACAAATTCTCTTATGTATAGTATGCTTTCTGTTTTAGTTGCTGTATGTTGAAAAAAATAAAGAACGCTTGGACAAGATGAATCATAAAGTACCCCAATAGGTAAAGATTTGAGGTAATTGCAGAGGGCAACTGATAGAATCAGTTTAAAAACAAAAAAGAGGCAAAGAAAAATAATACAGGCATTACTTCTGAGTCATAAACTTTAATGTCAGTAGTCCTTTCTGAAAACAGAATTGGATGACTTAAAAAGTGGCCCTATGGATTACAAAGATATTTCCATCAGTAATTAATGTGAAGAGTTTATTAAATAAGAGAGTAACAACAGACAATATTTCTAAAGTTCTATATAATTTCAAAAGTGGTTTAAACATGTGCATGTCACTAAATATTGTAAGGAGACAGTTGACTAATTTACTTATACCTATACAAGTGTAATTAGCTGAATGGTCCAAAGACATTTTCTGGGCTTCTCTCACTGACAGAAGAGAGGAGACCTTCATGTTCAGGCATATGTAACATTTGCTAACACAAAAGGACCTGAGGTTTAACGATCCTCTTTTTTCTACCTCTTCTTCCTCTGATTTTCTACCTTTTTCTTCACTGCCCCTGTGTATCTTCTTCCCATTCACCTCTGCTGATTCATTCTCTCCCTTTGTCCTCTTGTTGCCTTGCTTTGTTTTTCCTCCTTATTCCTTTTAAATATGTACCTTTCAAAGATCTTTGGTCACGTGCATGCATTATTGTTCTTGTATAAAATTTGATGGAAGGAAGAAAATAATTTAAAAAGGGGTAAAATCGGTTCTTGTTATGTCAGCCTTGACACAGAAGGTCAAGGTCTGGGAACAGTCATAGAGAAAGTTAGCAAAATATCACTTATTGCCCTCCCATGTGACTCTCAAAGAGTGCTTCCCAGCACATAACTGCAGAAAAGCAAATAAAAGAAAGAGAAAAGCAAAGGTATGTGTTAATTATTCTTTCTACTGCAGGTATGAATTTGCTGTAAGTAACAGTATTTTTTTTTCCCCTAAGTCTTGTTAGTTTTAGCTAAGCTCCCATTCACCAGAGGTCATGGAATATTTTCAGTTGTGTTTGTGGAGTCTTTGATCTTTAGTTCATTATGGGTATCAATGAAGCTCATTTCTCAAGCCCCTGAGCCCCCCAAGGCCTATCTTTCTGTTCCACCCGTACTTGTATACTCACCTCCACTTCCCATTCCATCACTGCTCTTGTCGTCAGAACCAGGAATGCTTTCTCTATTGGGCTTTCTGGTTTCCTTCTTCAAGAAACCTGCTTTTATTTTTTTCTTTTCCTTGTTTATTTCATCTTATTTATTTAATCAATCAGTTCTGTCTTGATGCAGAGCAAGGGAGTGATTGAAAAGGGATAATACCTCTCATTCTTTTTGAGAATGAGTTAATTCCTCAGAAAGTTATTCTTTTCTGATTTTCAGACATGGAAAGTGTTTCCAAAAGCTCCTGCTTTTAGTATTTGAGCAAATTGATAGGCCGTGCTTATTATTTTTTTTAATCTCAGTTAATCCTAGGTAATAGTTCTTGATTTAAGTTATTTTTTCATTATCTTTCGCCTTGTTCCCATGAAAAAGACGTAAGTGGTTAAAATGAGCGAGACTGGATTTGGTTGTATGTTATACTACTTTCCATGGTGTTTATAAGCTGTATCCTGCCTTTTCTCATATCCTTTCTAATATGTATAGTTCGTAGGTATTTTAGAAGATTAAGCTTGTGAATACTTACTTTCCCTCCTGTATTAAAAAGAATGCATATGGAATCAAGCCAACGTTTTTAGAGGTTAACTCCAAAGTCATTAGATAGCCAAAAATCACTTTTTGCCTTCTAAGGCAAGGGTTTGTAAGACTAATATTTGTAAATCTTCCTTTATAAAAGCTCTGAAAATCTGTCCTTTATACCCCTGACCATCAGTATATTGGTCTAAACCGACAAGACTTTCTGCTCAGGAGACTGAAATAATCCACTATTATCCCTACCTTGAGCAGATCCTGCTCATAGATTGTCTAAATCTCCCATCCCCACCTCCTCTTCACAGCACACCTGCCAGCCCCCAGTGCATCTTTGTCTGAGGAATTTTCTGATGCCACTTGGATACCCATGTGAAAAGCTGCAAGAGCTAGGGTAGTCTAATTCCCTAGCCCCAGAAGTAGCCCTCAACCAGTGATTGGTGGGAGACATGTGTAAACACTCCTCCCCTCACATCTCTTGGGTGGGATATCTCTGTGGTATATGTTCTGCACGGGCTCTCAGACTTCCTCCACAAGGTTAATCTCTGGTTACCCACAGTGGTAAATCTCTGACAGTGAGTACTTTGTTGATTGCCTTCTGTTCCTTCACTCCCCATTCCAATACAGACTTATCCTGGCATCGCCTCCCAAATAAGTTCTTTGCACTTGAATCTTTGCTGGCTCTAGAGAAGCTCACTCCTTCCCCTAGATATCCCTACAAATCCATTTAGATACAATTGTTATATTGATCTTTCTTTAAAAGTTTATAGAATTTTTTAAAACACTATTTAAACATCACCAGAAATCTTTGGTCACTTCTAGTGGATAAAGGGCAAATGGTTCTTAGTCTGTGATCTGATGCCTGCACGAACTAGCCGTTTTCTACCTGCTCTTATCCTGTCCTACAAATACCACTCACCATGAAGGACCCATCTATTTGCATCTACTTACCCATCTCAGGGCGCATAAGCTCCTCTTGACTCTCAAGTACTTTCTGGCACTATTCCCACCCCTTGAACCCATCCCCCCACTACCTCCAAACTTGGCATATCTAAGGCTACCAATGATTACAACCATAGACTTCCTGGTGGACCTTCTTGTTGAACATACTATGTGTTTGGCACTTTGCCACTTCCTCTTTATTCTGATATTTTCCACAATTTTGTTTATTCCTATCCTGGCCTCCCAGCTGGACTGCAAACCCTTCTTGAGTAGTTAACCACGTTCTATCCTTGGGACCTAGAATAGAGCCCTACAAATACAAGACAAGGAGGCAGAATCCAAACTGCCATTTATTAATTGTAACTTTGGGCAGCATTTCATCTCCGAGCTTCAGTTTCTTTATTTGAGAAATGATAATACCTAAAATACATGGTCATGGTGATGGTTTGAGTGAAATAATATATGAAAAAATATCCTTTTAATAACTATATAATGCTATAGGAAATTGGTCATTATTAATTGTTCAGCAAATAGTTTCTCTTGCTACTTTTGATAATGGGTATGATAAAGCTATATAAGATTAGCAGCTGAGGCCAGAAGGTGGCATAGTGGTTATGGTTTATAGTTTATTGATCTAAGGTCATTTTTCTCTTTGCCCAAAACCCTGAAATTACTCAAAATCTGAAGAGAAAAATGACCTTAGATCAATAAGCGTCTGTAGAATGAATGAGTCTATAAATAGACATGGTCATGTTATTCTGTTATGAAAGACCTTACTTTATTAAACTCAATGTAATAATACATATTTTAAAATGTTTTTTCCTGGGAACAGCAGTTAGCATAATGGCTATGTCATTGGACTCCCACGTAGTCGACTACAGTTCAAGTTCCGAACCTGGCGGCTTAAACTCACGCCAGGCACATGTGCGTGTGTGCCCAAGATCCCGAGAGGAGAAGGGAGGAGAAGGGATTGCAGCATGGCCATCCCCCCTGGGGGGTGATTTCTCGCTTTCTATCTCTCTGTCTCTCTCTGTCTTTCTGGCAAGCACACATGTCCTATAGCAAAAACCTCTCCAAAAAAAATAAAATGTTTTTTCCTAGGCACATTCTTTATCTCTAGGCACATTCTTTATCTCTAAGAAGCTGTTAATCTTTTTTTTTTTTTTTATTTATTTATTTATTTATTTATTTATTTTTTGCCATAGAGTGTGAGTTTGCTGTGAAGAGACAGAGACAGTGAGAGGAAAATGAGAAATCACCTCCCAGAGGTGATGGCTGCATCACAATTCCTTCTCCTCTATTCTTCTTGAATTTGGGGCATGCACCAACATGTACCCAGGTCCAGGAGTCAAACCACAGTTGGCATGTGGAAGTCCAGTGTCATAACCACTATGCCACCTGCTGGCCTCAGCTGCTAATCTTATATAACTTTATCATACTCATTATCAAAAGTAGCAAGAGGAATTATCTGCCTCTCCTGATCTCTTTATTCTACAGTATTTCTAATATGTTCTATAAGATGCTTATTTGTTGTTTGCCCACCAGCTTTCTTTATTGACTGGGAATTTTTGTTTTGTTGACGAGGATATCCCAAGTTCCTAGGACAGAGTAGCCATTGGAGGAATATAATTGCTAAATTTGTTGAATTGAGTTCCTGCCATGAGCCAGGCAATGGATAAAATAGATACAATTCCTATACTTATGAAGTTATAGTTTACCAGTGTCACTCAGGTAACAAATATTTATTGATAGCCAAATATGTACCAGCCAATTTTCCAGAATCTTCAGATATTACAACAAAAAAAGAGATAATGTCTATTGTCATATGGCTACATTCTAGTGAAATGAATTCTCAGCCACCAAATTTTCAATTTCAGATTATTATTTTATTATCCTTATCTTATGGACAGGCATCAAGAGTATCCTGCCTTATACATACAAAATCTCAATAAACGGGTATATTAAAACAAACACTGGATTACATAGCTCCTCAAAACCCAAGTTAGTTCTACTTTAAATGCTAAGACGGATTTTTGATTCAGTGGTTTGGAAAGTCATGATGTGTGTTTGCACAGATAAATACATCATGACTTTCTTGACAACCTAATAATTTATTAACCAAGCAGATTTTCTCGAGAACTATGGTCAGAACTTGCCCAGAGCCTTTCCCCAGGGCTTTTTCTACATAATCTTTTCTTCTTTCACCACATTCTGAAGTTCTTCCACTTAGCACATTCCTTCTTTGTCTTTCACAGGCTAGTCCCTGCATAAATCCATGGTAATCCTTCCCTCCACCCCAGAGATTTTTGCCATAGGGTGCATACATTCACTGTAGAGACAGAGAGATGGAAAGGGAGAAATCACTATCTGGGGGGACAGCCATACCACAGTCCTTTCTCCTTCATTTCCCTCTTGGGATTTTGGGCACACACACATATGTGCCAGCATGAGTTTTAAGTCTGGGACTCAAACTGAGGTCAACTATGTGGGAGTCTAGTGACGTTAACTATTACCAGCCATCTGCTGGTCCTGGTAATCTTTTTTTAAGGGTTTATTTATTTATTTTTTTAGAGAGAGAGAAAGAGAGACAGACACCCCTAACACCCCTGCGATCTGCCACCAAACAGCCTCAGCCAGCCCAGACAACAGGTGCCCGCACGTGCACTGGCGTGTACAGGAAGACCTTGGGCTGCAAACCCAGGATCCAATATCACAGAGTGTTGTGTTGATGCTGCACACCATCTGAACTAATTGCTCACATTTCTGACTCTGTCTTTGCTTCCACATCCTGGAAAACTTAGAATAACGCAGTTACACCGGGAGTGATTAACAGACTGCTGTTGTAAGGCAGAATTTTGAGAATGGATCACTCATCGTGGCCTGGCAAGGAGGACAATAATCCAAGGGGTATGTGAAGCATACATGGCTCCTGGTACAGCAGGGCAGCCAACTGCTAAAAAGAAATTCACCACAGATGAGGCACATCTGGAAAAAATGAATGTTGCCAGTGCAATGGTTCAGCATTCGAAAGTTATTGGGGTTGGGGTCTCTGGAGAGTGGTACTGGCGATTCCCTGCAGAGTGACAGTGAGAAGTCAGACGCTGATAAATAGTTCAAGGCTAGAAGGAGAGCCAGAGGTCTCTTTGATATCTTACAAAGAGCCCCCTATTTCCTGCAGGGAAAGAGAACAACATGAGGAGTAAGAACAAGGTTGAAAAGTCATCAATCTCCAGAATCTTTTAAATGCTTGGTCAGAGTGGTTTGTTACACTGAGGTCAGTGCCCTGGTTGGAAAAACCTGACACTATGAAACGTGGGATGCAGTCATGGATGGGTCCCTCCAAAGAGTGATTTTCCTAAATATACAGAGCTTACAAAGGTGGTCCATGCCACCTTCTTAGTATCTAGTCTTCTCTCATGCAAAAAGACTGCAGAAGCACCTGCCCTTCCTTCCCTGACCATGAGCTGCTTCTCCTTGCTGCTGGACCACTAACTAGAGTCAGGTCCCAGGAATATGCTGGACCTGATATGGAAAAAAATAGATTATACCCAAAGGGACTTGCAAGAATTGCCTGGCATATACTTTCGGGAGTAGAGGAGTACCAAGGCACTGGATGTTGAGGGTGATCAGCCATGAGACTGGAAGGTAAAAGTAGAGAAGCAAGAATATGTTGACGTGGGGTCACTTTCTCAGACAGGGGTTTCGGCACTTTGGCAAGGCCCCTAAAGAATGAGACTAACACATTGCTATGTGGCATTCCAAAGTTCAGAAAAAGCAGTGCCCCGTTGCTGAACAAAGGTAAAAGTCTCAAGTTGCCATAGCAGAGATTAAAGAGAGTAAAGAAGGATGAAAAAATATAGATGGAAAATAGGATCAGAAATAGTTCACATTCCTTGGAATGAACAACAATATTCATTTACAATTTTGTACCAGGCCTCTGCTAGCTCGCCCACCCTCTGTCTTAATATAGTCCAAAGAGATCTGAACCATCTGGACATCCTGCAGAATATCACATTGATCCATTGCTTCAATAGAATAAATATATGGCTGGTATTCTGAAGACCTTGGTCAGAAACATGTGTTTCAGAGGGCAAGAGACAAACCCTATATTCAGGGACAGGCCTCTTTAGTAAAGCCAGGACTCATATGAGAGCAAACACAAAATATGAGCATTTTCACATGAAGTACCTACCAGAGCACTTGAATAACCAACTAGACACAATGACTTTGTCAACTGAAACTCTTCTTTGTCATTAGGCATCATGGGCACCTGAGTGAAGTAATGAGAGTGGCAAAGACGAAGGCCACTTGTGGGCACCATAGCATCGACTTTCATTTTCCAAGTTCTATCTAATTGTTGCTTCCTCTAAGATTAGATTTTTACAGCAACAGAAACCAATGCTGAACTCTGAAAGGGTCATATTTCTCCAAGAAACTAACAGGCCACTTGATGGCAAGTTGACACATTGGGCTCCTTTTGTTCTGGAAGGGCCTGCAGTTTCTCAGAGAGACAGAATTCTATCCTAAGTGTAGGTTTGCTTTTCTCACTGACAGAGAGCCTCAGCCAGTACCAGTACTCAGAAGTTTATGAAGGGCCTGATCCTTAAGCATGGAATCTTTCATAGCAGCTAATCAGAGGACACACCTTGCAGCAACAGAAGTGACAAGTAGGCCTGGGGTCATGCAGTCCACCAGTCAGATCACCACCCAGAGGCAGCCTACCTCACAGTGCATTGCAATGGCCATTGACCAGCTGAAGCACCAGCTTATAAGCAATAGTCTGAAAAAATGGGGTGCTATCATTTAGAATGCAGAATAAATGTATTTAAATTGGATATCTCTATACAGAGCTATGCTCCCGGTAAGAACAATGTATGGATCTAGGAACTAAGGGGTAGGAGAAGGAATGACCCTATGTATTGTCATTCTCAATGACCTTCTGAAATAATTTGTTTCCTGTCTAACAGGACAGGGTTAGAAGTCCTTGTCCCCAGAGTGGACAGACTCTTGCCAGGGGATAGATCAACAGTTCCTTGAACTATATATGCCATCTAAACATTTTGAATTTGTTTTATCCAGGACCAATAGGTGAGAAGAGTCACCATCCTGACAAGGGTGATTAATATGAATCAGTAGGTGGAGGTAGAGAAGCTTTAATACAATGGAGACACGGAGGAATATATGTAGAATGCAAGTCAATCACCTAGGTGCTTCTCAGTACTCCTTAGCACTGAGTACTTAGTACTCAGTACTCCATTGTAACTATAGCCTACACAAATCATACATAACAACTCTTGCCTTGGAAGAGCATGGTTACTAGGGTCTCAGATGCCTCAGAGTGATGATTAGGTTACACCATTGGATAAACCACCAAGTTCTGTCAAGTTAATAGCCCAGGGCAAGGTTACTTGAGAACAGAGAGTGGAAGAGGGAGATCATACATGCCTACTGCAGTGCCAAGGGGACTGTAGTTTGCCCCACAGAGCTCCCGTTTCTAACTTCCCTCTCAGGAGAAAAGACTCAGAGGAACAATGGAGGAGCTGCTCCCCCAGGGATGGGTGGAGAAATAGATCTCTGTGGTGTGGGGGGGTGGATCCTGGCAGTCATGGGAGTGAATGGCTCCACCCTCAAGTTCTCAAGAAAGAACCTCTGGAGAGGTATAGTCATCTGACAGCTGCCACAGCATCAGGGCGTTTTACATTTTGACTTGCTTTAATGCTTTGCATCCCCACATTCATGCTGAGGCCACACTCTCCAGAGAGAGGCAGCACAACATGGTTACTAGAGCTGGGCCATCTCCCCATTTGGGCCTCCTTAATGGAAAATTTTCGGCGTTTCATGTTGGCCTAGCAGAGACTTTCTGAGCCTTCACAGTTATATTGTGGTCTGAGGCTTACCTCACTCTTTTTTTCTCTCCCCTTATCCCCCATCAGTTTTCTTCACAATAAGTCAATTGGCTTTCTAATTCTATCTCAGCACCTGCTTCCTGGAGAATACAAATTGACGTTAAGTTTGCTTAAGTTAATGTTTTCTTCATCTAAGAAAGAAAGAGGCAGGTGGGGTAGGTAGGCAGAGCTAGATCATTGTTCTAGGTCCCAACTTAAAATTTGTATAATATTTGGACCCACAGATGGTACAATGGTTAAGTCATTGGGCTCCCATGTAGCTGACCACAGTTCAAGCCCTGGATTCGGTGACTTAAAACATGCATACATGTGTGCATGTTATGTCCAAGATCCTTCGAGAATGGAGGAGAAGGAATCATGGTGTGGCCACCTCCCCTGGGGAGTGATTTCTTACTTTCTCTCTCTCTGTCCCTCTGGTGAGCACACGTGCCCTATAGCAAAAATATCTATAAAAAAAAAAAGAGAAAAGTCCAAGGCCAGCCAGCAGGTAGCAAGGTGATTAAAGCACTGGGTTCCACATGGCTGACTCCATCAAGTCCTGTACTTGATGGCTTGAAAAACATGCCAGACATGCATGCATGTGTGCATGCATGCCTAAAATCCCGAGAGGAGAATGGAGAAGGGATTGTGGCATAGCCATCCCCCACCCTGGGTAGTGATTTCTCACTTTCCCTCTCTCCTTCTGTCTGTCATTCTGGTGAGCACAAATGCCCTATGGCAAAAATATTAACACACACACACACACACACACACATACACATATATGTGTAAATATATAAATAAATTGCTGTCATTGCCCAGAAAAATTTAACAGGTTTATTTACAATTGTTACAAAGTTGAATTGCTGAAACATTTTGACTTGCATTAATGCTTTATATCCCCACATTTACTTTAAAAATTCACAAACAAAAATAAACTGCCAATACCTAATTTCTGTCCCTTATGTTTCCACTCATAATCATATACTTAGGTACTTTTGACCCCAGGTAAAAAAAAAAACAGTTAACATTCAGAATTACCAATAACAGAAAGAAGAGAAAAAATGTTTTTTGAGAATGAAATGGTTCCTATCATAGTGGATCCTTAAGCATATTCTCCATGTATGTGACATGCTAGCTAGACGTCTTTTGGCATAATTGTTACACATTTGGCATGGATAGCACACAGGTTGATATCTTTAAAACGGCCAATCAGGGGCCAGCAGATGGTATAATGGTTATATTGCTGGATTCCCACATAGTTGACCACAGTTCGAGTCCTGTACCCAGTGACTTAAAACCTCATACTGGGGACCAGAAGTTGGCATAATGACTATGTCACTGGACTCCCATGTAGTTGACCACAGTTCGAGTCCCAGGCTTGGTGGCTTAAACTCACATTGGGCACTTGTGCACGCATGCCCAAGATCCCAAGAGGAGAACGGAAAAGAAGGGGTTGTGGCGTGGCCATCCCCCCGGGGGTGATTTCTTGCTTTCTGTCTCTCTGTCTCTCTCTGTCTTTCTGGCAAGTGTACACACCCTATAGCAAAAACCTCTCCAAAAAACAAAACAAAAAAACAACTCACACTGGATATGTGTGCATGCATGACTCGAACTGTGGTCAACTACATGGGAGTCCAGTGACATAGTCATTATGCCAACTTCTGGTCCCCAGTATGAGGTTTTAAGTCACTGGGTACAGGACTCGAACTGTGGTCAACTATGTGGGAATCCAGCAATATAACCATTATACCATCTGCTGGCCCCTGATTGGCCGTTTTAAAGATATCAACCTGTGCATGCACAAAATCCCAAGAGGAGAATGGAGAAGGGATTGTGACATGGCCATCCCTGGAGGAGGGAGGGTGGATGATTTCACACTTTCTGTCTCTCTGGCGAGTGCACGTGCCCTGTAGCAAAAATCTTTCTTTAAAAAGAAAACCAAAAAAAGGCCAATCAGATAGGCCTGAGTTGCTGCAAAGCAGCAATAGCTATGTTCTGGAAGTGCTAACATGTTTTGAAGTGCTGAGCAATTTTTCCCACCAAATGCTGGAAAACAAGTTTGCAGATCTGTTCAGTGGACTTGTGCTAATGTATACGGAGTGTTACAGTATACCACTTGCTTTGTGGGTGGTTTACCAGGGGTGGCTTTACCCAACGCCATCTGCTGTGTATGAGCCATTGTATAGACTTTTCCATTGACCTCCCTCTTTCCCCCTTCCTTTGGCTGAAAGGTAGAGAGCGTGTTGCCATTGGAGAGTGACAGTGGCACAGCGGCAGCTGTGAACATAAAAGCAAGTTTTTAAAAAAATTTAAACCACAGTGTTATGTTCATTGTTTTCATTCCAGTCCCCAAACGAAGTTGGTACGAGTTGCTTGAGAAGTTTTATTTTACAAAAGTATAGTGTGCTATAAATGCATTATGTGTAAGTGATCATTTGTGGGCTTTAAATGATAGTAAGTAATTTTTATTCAATTTCTCCATCATGTTCTGACATGATCTTTTATTAAAGGTGAGACTTCATACTACAATCAGATAAATTTCATCTCAGTCATCTAATTTTTCTACTGCTCCAAAGAATGTCATCAAAGAAAGCAAAGGACAAGGTTAATTTTGTGGGTACCAGACAGCAATTAGAATATCATAAATGCTTGGTTAATGTTAGACTATACTATTACACTTAATAAGAACGGAATTTATGGTAGTGAAAAACATAGCATACCCTATTCAGAAGCAATTCTTTTTTTTCCTTAGATTTTTATTTATTTATTTATTTTTGCTATAGGATGTGGGCACTCTCCAGAGAGACAGAGACAGAGAGACAGAAAGTGAGAAATCACCCCCAAGGGGGAATGGCCATACCTCAGTCCTCTTTCTTCCATTCTCCTTGTGAGATTTTGGGCACACAGGCACATGTGCACAGCATGAGTTTTAAGTCACCAGGTCTGAGATTTGAACCACGGTCAGCTATGTGGGAGCCCAGAAATATAACCATTATACCATCTGCTGGTCCCAGAAACAATTCTTTTTCACTAAAGGAAAAATGTGCAGGCAACTGCTCTGTTTCCATGGATTTATGATTCTAATAGATCCCCAAAATAAAACCCAATCTTTGCCAAGATCTCACTTATGCTTTATATCAATAACATGCCCTTTATCCCTCCTTATGCATTGGAAAACAGAAAAGAAACCCTAATTAATTAAAAATGCACTAATTAGAACACCAAAGAACTAATCCGGGGAAGGGAGATGTGTGGGAGCTGACACCTAACATACTTTCATTTTAGAAAAAGAGAAAATTGCGTGAAATCATGAGAAGTTGAGAAAAAGCAAACACTTTTTAGAATATGTTTGGGAGTATATAGTTCAAATTTAAACCATTTTCAATATCTAATGATATTAGATAATTTTGGAAGCCCTCAATCAACAAGATGAAACTATGTCTGAGACTTTCTATTTTTTAAGAGGTTTTTGCCTTAGGGTGCCTGCACTCACTAGGGGGAGAGAGAGAGAGAGAGAGACAGAGACAGAGACAGAGAAACAGAGAAAGAGAGAAAGTGAAAATCACTTCCTGGGGGATGGCTACACTGTAATCCCCTCTCCTCCATTCTTCTCCCATGATCTTGAGCATACACACACATGTGCATGGCATGATTTTCAAGCCACCGGACCCAGAACTCGAACTGTGGTGACTACCATAAAAAGAGGGATCAGGAGATTACAAGGTTTAACTCCTAGTTAACTAAAAACTCTAATTAGCAATGTGAACTCTTTTCCTCAAACAAGTGATTCTTAATCTTAGCTGCACATTAACATGATCTGGGGAGCTTTCCAAATTCTGGACACCCAGGTTCTGCTCCAGAGCAATTACTTCAAAATTACCATTTTTTTAACTCCACAGGTGATTTACACAATGTGCTACCAAGATTGAGATCCATAACCTTTGATACTACAATTAAGTTTTAAGCTATATTACTTTTCGTTACCAATTACATCTCTACCGCTGATGATGGTATATTTGCCAAGTAACCTTTAATTTTGCCAGAGTATTGGAAAAGAACGAAATATAAATGCTTGGTTACCAGGATATCTGATAGAGGCCATCGTGATCTGGTGCAAGGCTAGGAAATAGGAGAGTCCTGCTGTGTGTTTTCATTTTGAGATAAAGGGCAGTCTCACTTGGAGAAACAAAAGTGGATTTCATTCCTTTTCCCATTCTCCTAGCCTGAACTTTGGTGTAAATCCTGCAACTGAGGAATACATTTTGCAATTAGAAAACGAGAGTGAGAATTGAAAGTCAAGATGATGAGCATGGTGGTACTTACAGTCCCAAGCATCCCTAATGGATTTTTTTTTTTTTTGAGAGGTTTTTGCTATAGGGTGCGTGTGCTCGCCAGAAAGACAGAGACAGAGAGAGACAGAGAGACAGAAAGCGAAAAATCACCCCCAAGGGGGGATGGCCACGCCGCAATCCCTTCTCCATTCTCCTCTTGGGATCTTGGGCACGGGCACACACATGCACCCGGCGTGAGTTTAAGCCGCCGGGTCCAGGACTTGAACCACAGTCGACTATATGGGAGTCCAGCAACATAGCCATTACGCTAACTGCTGGTCCCCCTAATGGATGTTCTTATAGGCCTGGCTCCATAGTGCAATGGTTGAACATTTTATATTGGAATTAGGATTCTACATGGCATACTAGATTTGAGTCCCAGCCCCAGTCCTGTGGGGATGCCAGGTGCATGTGCTTGCATAGCAAGAGGAATAGAGGAAAGAGGACAGTGGCATGGCCATACTCCATGGGGGGTGGGAGGGGTGTGCTTTCTCTCTGGCAAGTGTATGCACCCTTTAGCTTAAATAAACTGTCCTTATAAGACCTACATTAACTGGAATATAGGCATACTTGTGACAGTTACAGCAGTCAACAAGTATTCATCAAGTTCTATGGGCTGAGTAACAAGACAGATGCCTGGAAAGTAAGGGTGTCCCCTCTAAAGATGCTCACAGCCTAGTGAATTATCATCTCAAGCTTCATGCCTTACCGGGCAGACAACAGAGCAAGTTGGAACATAGTAAAATTGAAGCTAGACACACCTAGAATCAAGTCCCAGTTCCTAACTTTCCACATGGTCTCCATAAGATATGTCCAAGTCCTAATGCCCAGGGCCTGTGAAAGTAACTTTATTTGCAAAAAAGGATCCACACAGATGTATTTAAGAAACTCCAAGGGCCAGCAGGTGGCGTAGTGGTGACGTCGCTGGACTCCCACAGGGCTGACTGTAGTTTGACTCCGCACCCAGCGGCTTTAAGATCAAGTTGGGGACAGGTGCTCGTGAGCCCAAGATCCTGGGAGGAGAGTGGAGAAGGGATTGCACCGTGGCATCCTCCCTGGACGGGGGTGGGGTGATTTCTCACTTTCCCTCTCACTGTTTCTGTCTCTGTCTCCCTCTGGCGACTCACACGCCCTATGGCAGAATCCTCTGGGGGGAAAAGAAAATCAAGGACCTCCAGATGAGATCATGTTAAATTATCCTGGACCCTGAATCCAGGGTCCTTACAACAGACAGAAAAAGAGGATAAACACAAAAGTTAAGGCCATTTGAAAACAGAGGCAGAGATACAAGTCATGGACCCACCAGCCAAGAAACATCTGGAACAACTACAAGCGGGAAGAAGCAAAAGATTCTCCCTTGAAGTCTTTAAAAGGTGCATGGTCCTGCTGACAGGCTGATTTAGAACTCCTAACCTCCAGAACAGTTACAGAATAAAGATCTGTTGTTTGACAAAACAAAACTTGCGGTGCTAGTTTCTGCATCAGTAATATAGGGATAATATGCTAACTACAGTCTTCCTTGATGAAGTGAAAAATTGCAGTACCCAGGAACGGACATTCACAATGGCATTTATTGAACGCTTTGGAGGATCATACACTGTGCTAAATGCTTTGCATGTGTGACAACTATCTCTATTTTATTGATGAGGAAACCACGGCTCAGAGAAATTTAGTAATTTGCACAAAGCCACGCCGCTAACAAATGAAAAAGCAAAACCCAACAAAATACATAATTACAACGCAAACCGACCTCTGAGATATCCCTTTTATCCTACACGCTAGACTGGTGAGAAAGGATGCAAATAAATACACTCTGAAACGTTAGCTATTTTAAAGTCCTGTCCGCTCCGTCTCTCCTTCAGCAAACTGTCAGCCCTCCCAAGAACCCTTTGTCTCTTCCCAGCACGGAGGCGACAGGGTTAATTACGTCACTCTCAAGAGCCGCTGACGCATTCTTGGCCCGACGGATCGTTTCAAGGGCCAAAACAGACGTGTCGCACAGCCCTCGCGCCTTTAGATGAAGTCTAACAGCCACGGACCAATGAGAACTCCGGATTTTTGTGCTTTCTGCCAAGCTCCACCCCTTAACCTTAGATTCCCCTACGGAAGAGGAAAAAAGCGGATCCGGGGGCGGAGCCAGGCGCGGAAGCGGAAGCGGGATTGGAGATCTGCTTCTAGCTCAGACTTCGGCCCCACGTGTGCGGTGAGTGAGACTAGCCGGGCAGAGCTCCTGCGAGGGGCTCTTCTCGTGGCCGGCGCCAGAGTCGAGAGGATCTCTCTGGGCAGTGGACGTGGGAAGAAGAGTTTTGACTGATTGCCAACCGGGCAGTCTTAGGCTGGGAGTTTGGGACTGACAGGAGCCGGTGGGAAGGGCGGAGCTACGATGCATCTTCCTACCACGTTGCCCTTAGTGCTGGGTTAGAGTGAACTGTAATAGCTTCCCTCCACAATTCAGGCTCGTGCTAGATCCGGTGATCCTACCTTTGACAAACGTCCACTCAGCGTCCCTTCTGTGCTAGGTGCTGAGGTTACAGCCTGAATATACACTTGTGGGTTATAAGCTGGGAAGGAAACGATGTGGTGATCTCTTCCCGCGTATAAAAAGCACTCCGGAACTATAAGCAAAGGAGACACATGGTAGTCCCGGATTTCTTTAGACAATTTACCGAATTTGGGAATTCAGTAGGGAGATTATTGATGATGGTTCGCATTAGGGTGGTGGTCGTGGACCTAGAAGTTGGAGCGTTAGAGGTGTTTTTAAGGGAGTTGAAGGATAACTTACCAATGGGTTGATTGTGGCAGACAGGAAAGGAAAATGTCAAGGGTGAACCTTAGGTTTCATGCTTGAATGTCATAGTAGGTTTTGTGCCATTGGCTGAGATGGGGTCGAATAGAGCAGGGAGAAAAAGGTGGTGTATTGTTCAGAATGGTTTGCGGTGTAAATACAGAGAATTGGACGTTTTAAGTCCAAGGTACCTGACAGACACATAATCAGAACTGTCAGGTAAGCAGTTAGACACAGGTTCTGGAGCCCAAGGAAAAGTTCATATGGAGAAATAATTTGGGTACCTTCAGCAGAGAGGCCAAGAGATGGATGAGATTGCCCAGTAAGATGTGTGGAGAAAGAAAATTCATTAGAACGAAGACTTAAGGAATGTCAGCATTTAGAGTTTGAGCACTAAATGTTTTCTGCTTTCAAAGTGCGCATTGGGAAAGCCTACGAGGGGAGTAAAATAAGATCAATCACATGTTCTTCAGCTACTAGGCTCTTGTTCCTAGACCTTTGAACACTTCTATATACTTCTGTCAGGTTGATTAATTACATAGTGTTTTGATTTTCTGCTTACCTGTCTCTATTAGATCAACCTTGATTTGTTCCTATAGTTTCAACTTAATGGCTCTCTAGCACATGCTTTGTAGGTATTTAACAAATTTCTAGGGACCAGCAGTTACCGTAATGGCTATGTCGCTGGACTCCCATGTAGTCGACCACGATTCGAGTCCCGGACCCGGTGGCTTAAACTCACACCAGGTGCTTGTGCGAGCATGCCCAAGATTCCGAGAGGAGAATGGAGGAGAAGGGATTGCGGCATGGCCATCCCCCCCAGGGAGTGATTTTTCGCTTTCTGTCTCTCTGTCTCTGTCTGGCGAGCACACGCGCCCTATAGCGAAAAAAACAAACAAACAAACAAAAAAACATTTCTATAGGAATGATGGAGCCATCCATGAATAACTGTAATATAAACCCAAAGTATTAAATTTTAAGAAAGTCAGTAAAGTGCTACTAGAATAAAAAGCGTTTGGGAGAGAGGAGGAGGTATGGAGGAGAAATTATAAGAACATGTTACGCTAGGAATTCTGTGGATGAAGAAAATGGTTTTGAAGTTTGGGACTACTAGAGTCTGGGAAGGATGTGGGAAGGGAACAGAAGGATGATGAATAATAGAAACAAACTTACAGATAGGTAAGAGTAACAGTATCTAGTGTTATAAAACAGTAGAGAGAATCTGGTTAATAACAGTTTACTGTAAGTCTCATAGTAACTAAAAAGGATTTTGAATGTTTCTAACAATGACAAAAAGTAGAGGCGATGGATATACTAAACAGTCCTGATTAAGCTATTATTTATTGTATTCATGTACTGGAAAATCAACCTTGGACCCCCTGTAAATGAATACAATTATATGTTTACTAAAATATTTAAAAATAAAAGTAAGAAAAGTTTGGAGCCTGGAAGAGCTGAGAAAGTAAGTCTGGATTCTCTGTGTTATTTGTGAGTGGGAGGAATTAGGACCAAATTTTGAATGGCTGTGAATGCCAGTCTGAGTTTGAATTTTTTGCAGTAGGCAGCGGGAAAGTCTTAAAGCTGTTGGAGTATGGGATTTGTGTAAAACCGATGTGTTAGTGGAAGATGAATCAGGCAGCAGAAGAGTGCCTCACAGCAGATTGGATACAAAAGAAAACCATCTGAGCAAGAGGTAACTAGCCTGAATGTGGTAATAGAGGGAAAGGAAAAGAGACAGTTCTGAGACATTGTGGAATGTGATGATTGGTCGTGAAGGTACAGGGTCCTCAAGCAAAATGTATTTTGCTAAGTGGGAAAGAGCAAGACCTAAGAGATTACAGGTTGTGTGATTCTGTTATATGATCTGGAAAAGGCAAAACAGAAATGAAAAACCATCATTGGCAGCCAGGGAACGGGGAGAGGCTGGCTACGAAGGAACTGTGTAGAGAACTGCTCGGAGTAGTGGAACTGTTCTGCAAAATATTGTGGAAATGAATGGATGACTGACTAGTGGTTTGTCAAAATCCATACACCGAAATAGTGAACTTGACTGTTCAGATTTAACAGATCAACCAGCATTTCTGGGGTGGAACACAGAGTGTGACAGATGAATCAAACTGGATTCTGAACATTAATTTCACTGAAGAGAATGGGGCAAAGGAGCCAAGCAAAAACTACTTTATATGTATGTTAGGACTGCGTACATAAGTAAATTGTAGTTAATGGGAATATATAAATAAAAATAATGGGAAGCAAGTTTCTCACTGTCAGAGAGAGAAGTTACAAATGAAGGGAGGACTAGAACAGAACCTGTGGTGTCTGAAGTCTGGCTGGCAGAGCAGCAGTGGTGTGGCACTCAGAACCTGGGCCACACGGTAGGGTTTGTGTTTGTGTCTGGAAACCTTCCTAAACATTCGCTGTGCCTGTGATCCAGAGCTGGCTGAAACTAGGCTGGATCAGAAACCTGTGGTGCTTGATTAGAGACAGCGGTATGAACTTAATGTTATTTTTATAGATAAATAAATAGAGTTATGTATGTATTTGTGTATGTATCAACCTAGGTTTGTCTGCTGAAGAGACCCAGAGCAGTGGTAACCCCAGTGATAATAAGCACATCTAGTACTCAGGTCTTGGTTTGTAAATGCCATTCTCGGGACCAGAAGTTGGCGGCGTAACGGCTATGTCGCTGGACTCCCATGTAGTCAACTGTACTCTGAGTCCCAGACCCGGTGGCTTAAACTCACACTGGGCATGTGTGTGTGCATGCCCAGGATCCCGAGAGGAGAATGGAGTAGAAGGGATTGCAACGTGGCCATTCCCCCTAGGGGGTTGATCTCTCACTTTCTGTCTCTCTGTCTCTCTCTGTCTCTGGCGATCACATGCATCCTATAGCAAAAACCTCTCCTCCCCTCCCCCCCAATGCCATTCTCAATAAATGTAGCCAGAATTTCCTGGAGAATGGCTGACTTCATGGCTCGGGCAAGGAAAATACAAAATGAGCCTTAACTAAGTGCCAGGACATAAGGACATGCTAGTGAAAAAAGAAAAAAAGACACCTGGAAAACTTCCACTGATCAAAGTGGGACTATTCGAGCAACAAAATAGTGGTGGCATTTGGTTATAACCTAGGAAATAAAATGAATAGTGAGACCATATTGATAGCAATAAATGGATGGGCAAGATGGGATAGATCTTCTTTACAAAAGAAGTAAAAATAATAAAAGTAGAAGTAATAAGGGAAATAGAAAATTGCTGTTCAAATACCACATTAATTGCTGTAGTTAAGATCTCTAAATCTAAGAAGAATGCTAAAATTAATGGGGGAAACTCAGAAGCTGCAGGAAATTTGCACAGTCTCAAACTATTTTGTGTAAAACATTTATTAGTTGCTGTGATAGTTTAACATAACTATAAATTTTTTACTACTTGTCTGTCTATGAAGTAGAGCTTAGTTTCCCTTTCTTTGCCTTTGGGCTGGATTTTAGTGGCTTTGCTTCTAATAGAACATAGGAAGGGGAAAATAGACCCTTTGCAGTGAAGAAACATGGCAGACACTGCGTTGACCAAGGGATTGAGGCAAACATCACTGCTAATGTCATGTTGATGTCTTGTGTCTTCTGATGTGAGGCTGTGAGAAGAGTACTTTACCTCTAGTATTCTTCCAGAAAATTTCGTAATCCCGGTGTAATCATGGGAAGACATCAGACAAACCCAAATGAGGCAAATTCTGCAAAACACAACAGAGACAAGGTGGCAAAATTCATTGTGTCCTGGAACAGAAACAGGACTTCAGTGGGAAGACATGAAATCCAATAAACCTATTAGTATAAGGTTTAAGGTTGCGAAGCTAAAATTATCTCAGAAATAACACATAAACAGGGGAAACATGTAAATGAACAGAATTTTAGAAAACTGCATGCATAGGAGAGCTAAGAAGTACAGGTGTAGTTATGTTGGCTGTAGTCAAATGGTCCTAAATGCCTGGAGGAAGTAGAGTATTTCAGGGCCATCTGTTTTTAAGACATATTAGTAAAGTCCAGGTTAGTGCAGTAGTTTCCAGGGTGTTCCCTGGAATCCTGCTATTCCCTGGAGATGGTATGTGAAAAAGTAAAATCCTGTAAGTTTTAGCCTTTGGTTGGCCATCGATAGTTTGTGCTAACAATTGATAAAATCTAAAAGGCCTTTCTTTATAGGCTGTTTATTGTCATTTCACTTAGTTTCCAAAATACATTTTATCTCAGAATCCTTCTTTTCTCTTAAAACTGTTAATAACTAAAGTATTAATTCCTTTCTGCTTTTTTTTTCCTTTTTTTTTTTTTCCTTTCTGCTTTTATGACAGTCTGATATTATTTTCGACATTATCTCGCCATGTTGCGGTCCTCCTGCCTTAGCTTCCCAGTTAGCTAGTACAGGTGTGCACTACCTGTTTAGGTTCGGAAACCGATCCTGGGCCTTACTGGCAACCCCATTCCCACCCAACAGCACCCTACCACTTGCACCACCATGGCTGGGCCTTAAGCCTTGTGAAATTAGTTTTTATATGAAAACTTTAGTCTAGACATAACTGATATTGTCTAGAGATCCCTAACATACACTCCTTAGGGTCTATTTTAGAAGTAAATTGAACAGGGCCAGCAGGTGGCATGGTAGTTGAAGTGACCAGATTCTCCATGGCCAACCGTGAGGTGCAAGTCCTGGACTCAATGCCTTGAAAAACAGCTACATGTGCATGGATGCCAAAATCCTGAGTGGAGAATGGAGAAGGGTTTGAGCATGACCAGAGGTGTTATCACTTATCTCCCCCCCAACACACACCAAGTGAGCACACATACCCCATAGCAGAAATTTAAAAAAAAAAATGAACATAACAGCTTTGACAAGTGGTGAAATGATCCGCATGACTCTATCAGGGGCTTTGGATATGTGAGGGGTTATCTGTTGTTTGTTGAATGCACTATGGAGTCTCTACCCTAGAAGTGACCAGGTTAGTAGATTCTTTTAAATGCAGTATTAGATATTTCAACATAATTTTATTTTGGAGTTAACATGTAAACTACTTGGCAGCCTCTAAACCAATCACAGGTTAGGGCTAGATGGTAGCACAGTGGTAAAACATGATACTCTGTAAAGCTAGGAGGGTCTGGGTTTGCTTCCCGAGACCTCTTTGAGTACACTGTGTACACATGTGCCCAGGAACGAGGACTGGGCTAAGTCGGGGCATTAAGACCCTGGTGGGGTGTTCTCTACCTATTGTAGACAGAAAAAAATAAATACAATAACCACAAACATAGGATGGTAATAGTTGTTTTAGCCACATTGGGTGACATAGGGATCTTTCAGATCATCTTTTTTCCTTTCATTAAATTTGAATATGTGGTAAAGTTAGCCCATTGTTTGTTCTTGGCTTTTTAGGCTAGAAACCTAAGAAATCAGATGGAAATATTGTGAGTTACACTTCCCAGGTTACAAAATGCAAACACTGATGCTTATGCTTAATGTAAATAATGGTCTATTTTTAGCCCATAGTGTTACCAGAGTGCTGCCCTTGGATATATCACACACGAGCCAAGTGCGTGCATGTTCTTAGCTTTTATATTGCTGGCTTGTTCATTTCAGTTTTGGGTGATTTGTACTGCATCTGTGAACTGTTAACGGGCTAAAGGTGGCAATGACTACTTAATGTCTCTTATTTGATGAACAATTCAGTAATTCTCTTTTATTTTTTTCCCCCCAGAGTTGATACGATGGAAGTCAAAGCGAAAAAAAAATTAATAGGAAGGAATACAAAGGCATCGCAAGAAATAAAGAGATTCCGTAAAAACAGTGGTGAGATAGCCTACTAAAAATGTGCTTCCCGTGTGGTTGTCTTGGCTGCTGTAATGGGCGGGAGGGGCGGGTAGATGGGGGCAGTATGTCGCAGATTCTAATCTAAGATTGGGAATAAAATGGGAATAAGTAGTGTGATTGTGTAAGAGTTAGCATGTTCCTCATGAAAGTTGAGACACTGAAGAAATTGCCAGTGGCCATCAGGTGGCACAGTGGGTAAGGTGCTGGACTCATGGCCAACTACAGTTGAAGTCCTAGACCCAGTGGCTTGTAACTCACGCTGGATGGGTGTGTGTGCGTGCCCCAAATCCCGAGAGGACAATGGAGGAGAGAAGATTGGAGCATAGCCATCCCCTCTTGGGGGGAGAGAGGTGTGATTTTTTGCTTTCTGTCTCTGTGTTGTCTTTCTGGCGAGCGCACACTCTTGATAGCAAAAATTTCTCTTTAAAAAAAAAAAGAAAGAAAGAAAAGAAGAAAGAAATTGCCAGAATAATTGAGGAACATCTAATCATCAAATAACTCCTTATCTTAGCCACTGATGCTATTACCTCACTTTATGTTACCATATATATTATTTTAATTTCTGATTAATTAGAGCTCTTTGATACCTACTGCTCATATAACAAATACTTTCAGCTTCAGGATTTCTAATGGTGATGTCTTTATTTTTCCATCAGGTGTCAGTATTGCAGAATAGAAAAGTCAGGGACTATGTAAATGACTAAGTGTTCCCTAAGCCATTTTGGTATTTTTTTCTTGCAGTAGTCTGAAGGCATAGCTGATGTTGTTTACATCTCATTTGTTAGGTACTTTATATGCAAGTTTTGCAAAATCTTAATTAAATAACTTTATTATAGATTTAAAACATTTTTTTTCAAACTAGACATTTTAAAATTAAAATTGTGATATACTTTCTTCATGTTAAGAGTATTCATTTTATTCTTAGACTCCTATTATGTTATCAAACCATCGAAAATTATGTGTAAAGGCTAATGACATGGAATAATTAAAACAGAGTACAGAGGTATATAAATAATATCTCATCTCTACTAATTACTTGAAACTGTAGAAACCAAGCTAGAGAAACATACCAAACTGACAACTGGTTATTTCTAAGTGGTGGAATTATGGGTAGTTTATATTATATACTACTCTACTTTCTAGGTCTCATGTCCTGAACCTGTATTTTAAAATTTATTATCAGGGAAAGTTTTTATAAGTAGATTTTATTGTTTAAATCCTATATTTTTCAAAGGATAAATATTATATATTTGAGAGTATGTCCCACTAAAGAACATGTCATTTTCTGTAACAAATACAATCCAATGGATAAAAGAGATTTACTGTGTTACTGAACTAATGATTATTTATTATTGTCACTAGATTCTGGTTCTTCAAAGACATTCCCAAGAAAAGTTGTTAAGGAAGATGGACCTAAAATCATATCAAAGAACTTTGAGAAAAGTGCCACAAAACCTGGGAAAAAGGGTATAAAGCAGTTCAAGAATAAGCAGCAAGGGGACAAAGCACCTAAGAATAAATTCCAGCAGGCAAATAAATTCAACAAGAAGAGAAAATTCCAGTCAGACAGTCAAAGTGATGGTGAGTATTGTAGCTTCAGCGTTGTCTTTGCAGAGGCCGTGCCCTGCTGAACCTCTGGGCACAGGGACTCTGAAAGTGCACGAGAGACCTTCCATTCTTGTTTCCTCACAGACAGCATTTTGGGACGGGCAGAAGGAAGAGTAGACAGTAGACAGGCTTAACTAAACAACACACCTTCTTTCTTGGTCAAAATTTACAAACTCTGATACTTAGAGTTCCTTTTTTCTTAGACCCCTTTTCAATTACCTTAGTCGTGGGCCAGCAGGAGGTGTGGTGGTTAAAGGCACTAGATTCCCAGATGACTGACCATGGTTCAAGTCCCAGACCTGGCAGCTTGTTCTCTTTCCCTTTCACTCTCTCTTTCTCTCTATTTGGTCAAACTGAAAAATAATAACAACAAATGGAAATAAATAAGTAATTATTTTTAAAAAATTACCTTAGTCATGGAGTTAATTGAATCGTAATGACTTCATATAGTGCATCATCAAGCATTACTTTCTATAGGCTAAAATTAATTTATTGACTTATTGTTCAACAAATACTTGAGTATTTATGTATTGTTCTAGGAGATGCGGCAGGTGACTTGTAATCAGTAAGGATACAGGCCTCCACTAATCATCATTGAAGCCAACCCTGAAGAGCCAAGTGCATGCCATCTTAGTCTCAGCCTTGGCTGAATATGCTCTGATGAATAAGAGACTTAATGGCCCTGTCCTCACAAAGCTTGGGCTAGTCTAATACATCAATCCATTGGATGACCCAGAGTCATAGTGGTAACAAAAGGTGACAAGTACACATGACCAGTTCAAGACAAGCAGCTCACTGATTGGAAGTGCTGGCAGAGCTCCCATATGTCTCTTGAAACAAACTGCTAATATTGTCACTGATGTTCCAGGGTCATTTCTGGCCTAGAGCTTTGCTGTCTTGTTAAGCGAGCATGCCCTTGTTTTGTGTTTTCTGGCACTGTCCAGGTGACACGTAACTGACATTTTATGTCTTCTCTGGACATCGTGAGAATTTCCCTGGTGCCATTCATTCTCTTTTTCTCCAGCACAGCTTATCCTGATGCTGTTCCTTTGTTGCCTTCTGAGACCACTGCGCTGGGACCTTCTAAGTCCAGCTCTCTAACCCTGTTCCTTGCTCTTTCCTCTACCTAAGGGCTGCTCACTAGAAGGAGAACAGACAGGGGAGACAGGGAGAAGGGAAAATACTGTTTTTTTCTCATTAGACCTACAGGATCTTTTCTTACTCTAGATCTCATCTTTTCTCTTACTTTTCTGTTCTTCAGCCCTCTCCCCACTCCTCAGTAGTTTTTCTCCATACCTTCTCTCTACTGACCACCCCAATAGATCCTACATCATTATTTCCCTACTAGAGTTCTTCACACCTGCATTTTGAACACACACACAAATTCATTCTCACATTAAGATCCTATTATGCTACAGCCTTGGTTTCTTTTGCTATACAAGGTATGTTCCTGACATCCTGACAGTGGAACTCTTAATCGTATTTTATTATATTTTTTATACCAGTAGCAAAGAGATTAAATACCTAGATACCCCCAAATTGATAAATCTAGGCAACTCAGCATGGTATATGTCAAGGGTGCCCAAATATTTGTGGAATAAAATTAGCTCTGAATCAGTTACTATCCTTGTTCGGTAGCACACGATGCCCTAGTATTATATGCCTCTGTTGCCTGTAACCCTCCACATTACCTGGCAGGGAATAAATGAGTAAACAATAGGGGAATGATTAAATGCATTGTAATATATTGGATAGCCATTAAAAATGATAATTTCAAAGAATATTAAGTTTCATAGAAAAATGCTTATAATAGCATTAAGATACTAGGAGTCTTTTTTTTTAAGGTTTTAATCGTAGGGTGCATGCAGTACCTAGAGAAAGAGAGAGACAGTGAGAGGGAACCTGAGAAATCATCTCCCAGGGGTTGGCTCTGCTGCAGTCCCTTCTAGGATCTTGCACACACATGTGCCTGGTGTGATGTTCAAGTCACCGGGTCTGGGACTTGAGCCATGGTCAGCCATTTGGGAGTCTAGTGCCTTAACCACCATGTCACTTGCTGGTTCCAAGATTCTGCATTTTTGAAAATTGAACATGTATGGGGAATACTCAGAGGGAATTAATTAATGCTTATAGCTATGTTTTGGTTTTAAATGGGATTTTTGTTTGTTTGCATTTTCAAGTTTTTTATAATAAGAGTATTGTATAATCAGAGAAAGGGAGATTTTGAGAAATAATTAATATTCTCAAGGATTACATATAGGATATTCATGTAAGAGCCATTTTACTAAGCTATTCTTTGGCCTCAGTGGACTCTGGCTCCATCGGTAATTTACTAAGATTTTGAGGACAAAAATGTAATAAGAAAAATACTCAACTTTTATAGGGTTGTGATTACTAAAGAAGTTGGAAGTTTTGTTTGTGCATTGTCATGAGTGAGAGTTAACGAGTAGTCATTTCTTTGTTTGAATCCTGCCCTTCAAGTGTGGGTTGTGTTACCTTGGACAGACTGCTTGGTGAGCTCACTTCCCAGAGTGGAGGGGATTATAATTGTAGTACCACCTTACAGGGGTGTCGTAAGAATGACATGACTTAACATATAACAGCACTCACACAATGAATTTTTAAAATTGTTTTTCCTGTTCTAATTTGGACCAATTTTTATTTTCTTTGAAAACTAGTTTTGGGATCAGCAGTGGGCGTAATGGCTATGTCGGACTCCCATGTATTCGACTGTGGTTCGAGGCCCAGACCCGGTGGCTTAAACTCACGCTGGGCAGATGTGCATACATGCCCAAGATCCCGAGAGGAGAATGGAGGAGAAGGGATTGCGGCGTAGCCATCACCCCTGGGGAGTGATTTCTTGCTTTCTATCTCTCTGTCTCTCTCTGTCTTTCTGGAGAGCACATGTGCACTATAGTGAAAGCCTCTCAAAAAAAAAAAAGTTTTTTTAGTTTTACTTAAAGGCCAGTGATCTTAATGTTCTAAAATAGAATTTTATTTTACAACTGAAAAAGATGAGTAAAAATTTTCACTTGCTTTCATAATCTTTTTGATACCTTTTTTTTTCTTAGTAGGTATCCTGCTAAGAATCAATAAAGAGCTGTAGAATGAGTAGTAGACTTTTATCAAATTTAAAATGTATAAAACTGCTAAAAAAAATGGTGTATTAGTTTATGAGGGATATTTTCTTCCTTGTAGCTTCCACAATGAGTATTGATCCTGATTAGTGATTGTCCTTTGCAACTATTTTGTGTTTGTTTCTGATACTCGAATTGTAAATGTAATTGAAAATAATTTCTATAATTAGACTCAGCAGCCAAGAAACCCAAATGGGATGATTTCAAAAAAAAGAAGAAAGAACTGAAGCAGAGCAGGCAACTTAATGATAAAACCAACTATGACATTGTTGCTCGGTCCAAGCAAATCTGGGAGATTTTAAGAAGGTAATGCTACCTAACAGCATCTTTACTGGTCCCTTTGAGATAATGGAGAAATCAAAGTGTACCTTGTAAACAGTGAGATGCCCAAAAATAAATGATAGGATTTGGGTGATTTAGGGAGTTCTCATAACAGTCTCACAGAGGCATCAGTACTTGGAAGTCTGCCCGTTACGGAAATGTGTGGTATCATTAAGGTGGTGTCAGATATGTTTATGAAAATGTCTGAGAGTTAAGATGGATTTGACATTCTTTCTGAGAGCTTTCTGAGAAAACAAAGGACAATTTCTTATCAGCCAGGTTTTGAGAGGCTTAAGTATTTGGTACCTTGGACTTGTTTTATTATTTCTTTACTTCTGAAGTTCTGGCTGATAAGATTTGGATGGATGCATAAAATTATACCTTGTGAAATGAGTTTCTACCTCTGAGAAAATTACTTTTGTCTGGCTGGACTGGAATAGTAATCTTTATGTCAAAGGTTTGCTGCCTTCACAAAGAAAATCATGTGAACCGGATGAATATACACTGGTATGGTTTTATGTTTTACCTGTTTAAAATAACTTCTTAAACTCTAGTTCTTCCCTCTTGTATTTGTAGGAAAGACTGTGACAAAGAAAAAAGAGTGAAGTTGATGAATGACTTACAGAAATTGATTCAAGGAAAAATTAAAACTGTAAGTAAAGTCAGACTGCAATTTGAAACAGTAGGAGTTGTCTCACTCTCGGGGAAGGATGGCTGGCCATTCCTGTCAGGTGAACCTATTGTTGTTTCCAGTGTAGTTGGCTAAAAAGTTCAAATGCTTTTCATAACACTGAATAAATAAAAAATTAATAATGAGGAGAGTTGTGAAAAGACTCTCAAGTTAGCTGTGTCTTTTTTGTCGTTTATTTCTCCCACGAGAAAGGATAGGTGGTGAGGGAGGCATCTCTAACATGGTCTTCAAGCTACAGTCCACCCCTAGCTTCAGCCAGCCTGGGTCATAGGCACGCATGTACCTGCCTGGCATGCACAGGGAGACCCTAGGATGAGAACCCAGGATCTTCCCATAAGGGATCAGTATCATGGAGCATTGCATTACTGCTGCCTTGCTGTTACTGGCCCTGTCTCATTTTTAATAATTTTCTTCAAATAAGTCAGTGTTTTCTTAAAGTTACCATGAAGCTTTTAGTTCAGAAGTATTCATTTAAATACCTTGCTTTGAACTGTAATCTAGTGTTCTCTAAATGAATAACTTTATGTATTTGTGATGTAAATATATTACTTCTTTATTTTCTTTCTTGATTTTATACACATTGTGCAAGGGTCTTTATAATCTGAAAATTCTAAAAGTAGCATTCACTGTTGCTCCTTAATCCTGTTTTGTAATAAATTTCCATTGGCTTTTATGTACTTGTACATAGTGGCTGCTCACTTGTAATAGATTCCAATTGATTTAGAGACCCTAGAGGGCCAGTCTCCATCAAACTGTATGCAGAGGTCTAACCAGATATTGTATTATAGTTTGAGGGAACATTGAAATAGCAAGTCTTCAGCTCTTTCTTTCTTTCTTTCTTTTTAATTAACTTTTTTTAAGAGGTTTTTTCCTATAGGATGCATGTGCTCACCAGAGAGACAGAGAGACAAAAAGCAAGAAATCACCCCCCAGGGGGGATAGCCATGCCACAGTCCCATCTCCTCCATTCTCCTCTCGGGATCTTGGATACTCATGCACATGCTCCCGGCGTGAGTTTTAGCCACCAGGTCTGGGACTCGAACCATCGTCGACTACATGATAGTCCAGTGACATAGCCATTACTCTAACTGCTGGTCCCAGCTATTTCTTTCTTACACATCAAGCATGATTTTTTTAGGATAAAGCTGCCCTACAGCTCTAGCAATGGTCTGTTATCCTCAGTGTATAAATATTTTACACTCAAAATTGTTTCTCAACTACCTTTCAGTCATTGCTGCATGATCATGGCCTTGGGTGTTCAAATCCTGATGCTACTGCCTAAAATATGTGTGCCTTTGGATGATAGCCTATTTACTGAGTGTTTACAATGGCTAGGAATTGTGCTAACCAGCATATACATTGTCCCATTCAATTTAAGTCATCAACTCTGTTGTAAAGTTGGTACATATGGGGCTCATAGAAGTTAAGTTTCTTCTTCAGGGTCCCAGGGGTAGTGTGTTGTATAATTTTTGTAAACTAACTCTTCTCATCTCTAAAGTGGGAATAGTAACAGCTCACTCTTAGGGTTGCTTTTAGGTCTACATGAGAAAAATATATTTAAAGCATATATATATACATTTGTTACATAGTAGGTACTTAATAAGATGTACAAAAGCAGCCTTATTTTTAAGGAAAGGTTTATTGGTACCAGTGTTTGGTGTGGTAGTTAGAAGATTGAACTCCCACATAGCCGATGGCAATTTGAGTCCTGGACCCGGCAGCTTGAAACTCATGACAGGTGCTTGTGCATGCACGTCCAAAATCCTGAGAGGAGATTGACTGTCCCCTTGGGGTGATTTCTCACTTTCTCTCTCTCTGTCTCTCTGGTGAGTGCGTGTGCCTATGGCAAAGAAAAAAGAAAATCTTTAGAAAAATTAAGATGTTTTGAAGGATCCTTTACAGATCTTTCTTAAAGAAATTGTTTTGAAATCTATGACGTTGATGGTAGTATGTCCTTGCCTTCTGACTTGTTGGAATTTAAAAATTTTAAAGACAGAGTGAGCAACCAATAAGAACTTTTTAAGTAGACTAGCCCCGTAACATAGTAGAAATCATCTTTTCTCATTGATAATTTTTAGGTGTTCCTCTAAAAAAATTGAGTAGTAGGTTCTTCCAGAAGTATTTGGGGGAATAAGGTCTGAGAATCAGATTTTCAAATACAGTAATTTTTTTCTGGGAATATTACTGTTTATATGTGCAAGGATTATAAATGAAGATACGAGAAATGGAAGATTACTATAATGTAATTGCCAGTGTGTATTTAAGCTACACACACTGTATTTGTGTAGCAAGACTGTTTAGATTCATAACCAAGGTCAGATATTCTTGTCATAGGGCAGGGGCCAACACACTCAGGTCCAAACATTCTGAAATCACTTACTGAAAATTATAGAGTAACACATGTTTTCGACTGGAATATTGCCGTTTTAGAGAAGAAAACTTTCAAAGAAACCAGAAATATAGCCTGTTATAATCATTAGATGGGTTTAATTTGGTTTAGTTTTAATAGTAATGACAGGAATCTTGCAATGGGTAAGTCTCTCTCTAATTCATTATCATTATTAATTATATTTATCAACTATGGTAGGTAGTAAAACCAAAGAATGATGTTCTATATAATTTAAACACATAATTTTATTTCCAAGTTGTCTGGGCTTGCTTTTATCCATGAAAATACCACTTTATTTCTAACAGGAATTCTGAAAGATGTAGCAATGAAAAGTAAGTAATAAGAAGGAAATGTAGCTCTTCAGTTGGGAATTAGTCTAAAGGCTTTCACGTTTTCTACAGATTGCATTTGCTCACGATTCAACACGGGTGATCCAGTGTTACATTCAATATGGTAATGAAGAACAGAGAAAACAGGCATTCGAAGAATTGCGAGGTATTTCCTACATATTGAAGACTAATTGTTATGATTTGCAATACCTCACTTATTTTCTCTTGAAATACCCGACACTGTCCTAGAAAATAATTCTGTTGAGGTGTGTCTTCTCCAGGACCTTTTTTACCTTGTTCTTTGTCTGGGACAAATAGTGAGTGCCTTGTATTTCTAAGATTGTGCATTTATGTAGTTCTTGTTTATGGAGTGCTGAAATGAGGATATCAAATCATTATAATGCATTTTGTTTTTCAGGTGATTTGGTTGAATTAAGTAAAGCCAAATATTCCAGAAATATTGTTAAGAAATTTCTCATGTATGGGTGAGTTATTTTATTTATAAAATGTATTTTCTCTTTATTTTTTGAAGATGTGGATTCCAACTGTGCTGAAGTGTTATTTGTAAAGTCTGTGGAGGTAATAGCCCTCAATAGATATTTGTGGTATTTTTTGAGGAGTATTAACTTAAAATCGGTTATTAAAATTAATATAAAATTATGATAGTGTCCTCACCATTTTTTTAAAGAATTTATTTATTATTATTATTTAAATTTGTTATAGGGCATGTGCTCTCACCAGAGACAGAGAGAGAGAGAGAGCTGCCAGGTTCAGGACTTGAACTGCAGTCAGCTGTGTGAGAGTCCAGTGCTTTAACCACCATGTAACCTGCTGGCCTTACTGTCATCACTATTTTTAGGGCATATTTTTATATCTTGAAGCTCTGGAATAAGAGAAATGGAATCATTATAATTTATTACCACTCTCTTTTTTTCTTTTTCTTTTTCTTTTTTTTGGGGAGAGAGGGTTTTGTTGTAGGGTGTGTGTGTTCGCCAGAGAGACAGAAATCATCCCTCCCAGCGGGGATGGCCATGCTGCAGTTACTTCTCCTTCATTCTCCTCTTGGGATTTTAGGCTTGCATGCACATGCACCTGATGTGAGTTTCAAGCCGCCAGGTCCAGGACTCAAACTGAAGGCCACTATGTGGCAGTCTAGCAATGTAACCATTCCGCCATCTGCTGGTCCCATTAATTGCCACACTTTAAAGGGTAGATGATTAGAGGGGCAGGTGAGTAAGCTGTGAGATAAGGTCTGTGGATTAGGAAACTTCAGAGCAGGAGAATTTTCTGAATTAACTGAAATTGGTACTTGGCTTGACGAGTCTTTTTGGGTATAATTGCCAGAATATGCTAACCAACAACTAAAATGTGTAATAAATGCAGTTGACAGAATTTGCAAAAAGTAGGTCCCTGGGGTCAGCTGCTCAGGGTTAGGCAGTTTTCTGCAATGCTGGATCCACAGGGCAAGGTCCTGGGTTTATGTCCTGTGGTCTCCCTGTACACTGTGGGCACATGTACATGTGATCCAGGCTGGCTGAGGCGGGGTGTGGAGCACAGCATGGAGATCTTGCTGGGGTGCCTATATCTATCTGTCCATCAATCTTTCTCAGTGTCTCTCTCTGAAGAAATAAAATTTTAAAAAATTTAAATAAAAAAGTACAAAAAATGATGACCAGCAGTTGGTGTAATAATTATGTTGCTGGCCTCCCATGTAGTCGACCGCAGTTCAAGTCCTGGACCCAGTGGCTTATACTCAGTCCAGGCACATGTGCATGCGTGCCCAAGATCCCGAGAGGAGAATGGAGGAGAAGGGATTGCAGCATGACTATCCCCCCTGGGGAGTGACTTCTCGCTTTCTCTCTCTGTCTCTTTTTCTGGCAAGCGCACGCACCCTATAGCTAAAACCTCTCAAAAAAAAAAAAAAAAAAAAAAAAATTGGATTCCTGGGGACCAGCAAATGCATATGATTACATCGCTGGACTCCCCGGTAGTTGACCATGGTTGAAGTCCCGGTCCCAGTGGCTTAAAATTCATGCTGCGTGCATGTGCATGCTTGCCCAAAATCCCCAAAGGAGAATAAAGGAGGAGGAATTGCAGTATGACCACCCCCCCAGGGGATGATTTCTCACTTTCTCTTTGTCTCTCTCATCTCTCTAGTGAGCGTATGAGCCCGTAGCAAAAATCTTTAAAGAAAAACATTATTTTATTCCTAGCTTGATTATTTTAGGAGATAATATAAATACTGTGACTAAGTCCTGTTTTAGAAATAGAATCCTAGAATATGTTTTATTTCTATTTCCATGAATCTTTGACTTTTCCTTTCTCTTTTCTCTTACCCTACCTTTTTCAAGCCGAACAGTTTAAGTAGTCTGGCATTTAGGATACTTAATATGTGCTAGTCCCAGTTCTTGGTGCCTCTTAGCTCTTTTCATCTTCAAAACAACCCTACTTCAGTTTTATGAATGAAGAAGGGGTACGGAGGGGTTAAATTACTTGCTCAGGATCTCCCTGCTGATAAACAGAGCTAGGTATCAAACTTGGGCAGGCTGGCTACCGAGTCTCAAAACTTAAAGTGGAACTGCGAGGCATGAGCTCTTCTCTGTGGGAGGCCCACCCACATGATACTGAGTTCAGTACTGAATTCATCTCAGGGGAAGTAGTTCTGTTTCACTGTCAGTCGCACACCTTTCTCCTGTTATTTATTTTGATCGTGTCGGGTTTAGAAGTAAACCACAGATTGCAGAGATAATCAGAAGCTTTAAAGGCCACGTGCGGAAGATGCTGCGACACGCAGAAGCGTCGGCCATTGTGGAGTACGCCTACAATGACAAAGCCATCCTGGAACAGAGGAACATGCTGACAGAGGAACTCTACGGGAACACGTTCCAGCTTTACAAGGCGAGAGTTGTTTTTTTACTTCTCTGTATGCTCTTCCTTAACTCCCAGTGTCCTACGTTGCATTTTTTTTTTATTTTTTATTTATTTATTTATTTATTTTCCATCCAAAGAATATATTTTAAACTCAGTTGATTATGTAAGAGGTCATTTTTATACCCATTATTAGAATATTTTGTCTCCGTTTAGTGAGCAAGTAATCTTCCTTGAAGTTCTCTTTTTCCAGGGCATTGTCTTAAATCCCCTTCAACTCAGACCACTTGTGTTACTCCCTCCTGAGTGCTGTGTGTAGTAAATGTGTCACTGCTTTTATTTCTCGTCAGTCAGATGCACACAGACGACTCAGTAGTTACAAAACTTTGTAATCACCCACAGCTACGTCTGGCTGAAGTGCCTGGGCTCTGCCTTGCTGCCTTCTCCCTTGTTTCTTCATGTGTGCGTTACCTTTCTCCAGGTTATATTCAGAGAGGAAGAAGTGATATAGTTTGATTCCCAGGTGGTTTCCGTTAGTGAGGTATACAGTTCTTGAGTTGAACTTGTTGCTGTGTTTCTTTTGTAATCATTTACTGGAGGACTGTCCGACTGTTTGCAAAATACCTGGGGGGTAAGAATTTGTAAGGTTACTACGTAATCTCATGAGTAGGTATATGACTAGATTCTTGGCAAGTACTTCTTGGTCAGTTGATGTGGTTGGCTGTGGATCCTGGCTTTTTAGATATGTTAACACACGTACAAGCCAAGAGTCAGATAATCAGGAATTACTCCATGAGTGTATACACAGTGGTGCTTTCATTAAGTTAAATAAGCAAAATCTGAAATTAATTGAAAGCTTATATAAGATGACTATAATTGCTTTTCTTTGTTGTGAAGTAAAGATGATTAAATATAGAGGGGGTTTGATTTTTCTTTTGCAGTCAGCAGATCACCCAACTCTGGACAAGGTGTTAGAGGCAAAGCCTGAAAAATTAGAGCTCATTATGGATGAAATGAAGCAGATTCTAACTCCAATGGCCCAGAAGTAAGAAAGATGTTTCTGGTTTTTCTAAAGAAATGGTACTTGGAAACCAGCAGATGGTGTGGTGGTTATGTCGATGGACTCCCATGTAGTCGACTGCAGTTCAGGTCCAACCCAATGACTTAAAACTCATGCCAGGCATGCGTACGTGTGTGCCCAAGACCTGAGAGGAGAGTGAAGGAGAAGGGATTATGGCATGGCCATCCCCCTTGAGGGGTGATTTCTCACTTTCTGTCTCTGACTCTTTGGCAAGCAATGTACCCTATAGCAAAAATCTCTCTAAAAAAAGGAATTAAAAAAAAAAAAAGAAAGAAAGAAATGACATTCGAAGGTGTAAAGTTTGATGTAACACTTGCCCAGAAAAGATGTCTATTTTCTCTTTACTGTTAGTAATCTGGCCTAAGTAAGAGAGTAGACATTTTGGTTTGAAACCATTCTTGGTGCAGAAGGAGGTCTCTTTTTCTGATATTATATCCTAAAAGATGATAACATACATTAGTGATTTACAAACTTTGTTTTAATCAATGAAACATTTTTCGCCCAAAAAAATGTTATATTGAGCCCATATGTATTAGTTTCACAAATACAGTCTATTATGTAAACAGGATTGTGAGACTTAAAAGCTTGTGCATGAGGCTTTCTTGGTATTTGCACCATGGCAGAGTGGTTGCAGGTATAGCTGCTGGGACCAGACTGCCTGGGTGTGATTTTTTTTTTTTTTTTTTTTTTTTTTGAGAGGTTTTTGCTGTAGAGCACGTGCACTCGCCAGACAAACAGACAGAGAGATAGAAAGTGAGAAATCACCCCCCAGGGGGGATGGCCACGCCGCAATCCCTTCTCCTCCACTCTCTTCTCGGGATCTTGGGCATGCAGGCACACGTGCCGGTGTGAGTTTTAAGCCACCAGGTCTGGGACGCGAACCGCGGTTGACCACATGGGAGTCCAGCGACATAGCCGTTACGCTACTGCTGTTCCCCCTGGGTGTGATTCTTAGTGCTTCTGCACACCCATTACTGTCTGACTATCCTTGGGCAACTTAACCTCTCTGTGCCTCATTTTCCATCTGTATAAAATTGGGCTGATTATAGTACATATTTCATAGAGTTTTATAGACAATAAATGGATTAATATTTCCCAAACACGAGAACTGTGCTTTGCATATAGGCAACATTCGTTATTGCCGTCTATTTGGAAACTGCATATGATCTAGAGATCTTTGAAGCCTTGCCCTTAACTTCCACTGTATACCTGAATTCACCAAGTATCACACTAAGACTCGTGGATCAATTAGGTACTGTGGCAGTTACTGACCCTGTTTTGGTCCATTTAAGTTTTAATTCTGATAGAATTGTTTTATGAAACTGTTGTATTGTGAAGGGTCAGAAAGAAACAGTGATAACAAAAATAGGCTCACGTGGATTTCTAATCTTGTGTCTGGGGTTAGGGAAACTGTATAGAATCCTTTTTTTTTTTTTAAAGAATTATTTAATTTTAATTTTATTTATTTATTTTTAAAATTTGAGCAGAGAGGGACAGAGAGAGAGAGAGATTGAGAGAGAAAGAGAGAAAGAAAGGAAGAAAGCAACCTGCCAGGTCCAGGACTTGAACTGTGGTAGGCCATGTGAGAGTCCAATGCCCTTAAACCATGCCACCTGCCAGCCCCTAGATATCCTTATTTAAGAGCAATTTTGAATGATGGTTTTATCTTTGCTGATTAGATACTGTATTAGCAATGTATACTTTGTTTTTGGTGCAATATGGTATTAAATTAATTTTATAGTCTGGTTTTCTAAGATCTTAGTATTGCTGAAAAATACAGTTTATCTTAAGACAAATTTAAAAACTTTTTCACTTGTTTAGATTATTTTAGGACAGGTGAGGTTATATCTTTCAGTATGACTGTTGTGTCAGATCTAATTATTTTTTTCTTTCTCTTTTCAGGGAAGCTGTGATTAAGCACTCATTGGTGCATAAAGTATTCTTGGACTTCTTTACCTATGCACCCCCAAAACTCAGATCAGTAAGTTCTTAGGTTTTATTTTTGAACTGAAGCTTTAAAGGAAAAGCTATGTAGAAATTTGAAATTCTGCTTATTTTTTTTAAGTTTATTTTTTATTCCTTCCATAAAAGTGAAGCACTGCTTTGATGTACATTGACTTTTATAATTATTTTTTAACTGCTAGAGGGTGTATTAGCTTACCAGAGAGAGGGAGAAAACACCTTTCCCCCCAGTGGGGGCTGTCACACAATCTTTTCTCTTCCATTTTTCCATCGTGTCTGGATTTTAGGCATGCATGCACATGTGCCTGACATGTTTTTTCCAACTACTGGGGCCAAGATTCAAATCATGGTTGGTTGGTTGTGATCTAGCTCTCTTAATCACCGGGCAGTGGGACCAGCTTGTTTTTTGGACAATTTAGAGTTGTTTTTATGTTAGAAAAAATAATTCACTAAACTTTTTTCAAATAAGACTGCTGATTTCATTCAGATTTTATTTTTTCCCAGTAAACAATAATTTTGTTCATTTACTTATTTTAAAATTTCTTTCTCTCTTTTCTACGGGAGAGTGGAAAAAACAAGCCCCCAGCAGTCTTCACACTGTGATCCTACCCCCTAGACTTAACCAGCTCACATCATGGCATTCTCATGTGTCCCTGGCATGTATAAGGAGGTCACGGGTCCAGAATCCAGGACCTTCCCATCTTGGTCCTGTTGGGTTACTGCTGCCACCATCACCTGGGACCTCCTCTTAGTTTTATTAATTCCTCTGAATTCTTATATTGTAATTCAGAGTGTCCTCTAGCTAACCTAATCTGAAAATTAAGACATGGAGGAATATTCAGGTAGTTGTAAATTTAACTGTGCCAATATGAAAAAAAAGTTACCTTGACGTTAAAAGATGAGGGAAGGATACTTTTGTAAAGCTAAATGGACCATGAATGCCTGGGCCTTCTGTAACAGCAGAAAGAACAGAGAATGGAGGTAAATTGTGCTGCCATTCCAGTCAATGATGGGAATATAAATGAGAATTCACTGTGTGGTTCCCTGAACTTGCCTCGTCGTAAAGTGAGGTCACTTTCTCTTTGTCGTCATTTTCTAATTGTAAGGGGTAACTAAAATAATGACACCAACTTCTTTGAATAAGTACCAGACTATATATTCACAGAAACCTTGATCCTCTCAAAATGGACATACAAAATAATTTCTCAAGAGTAGCCACATAGTTGGGACCAGCAGTTAGCGTAATGGCTATGTCGCTGGACTCCCACGTAGTCGACCGTGGTCCGAGTCCCGGACCCGGTGGCTTAAACTCACGCCGGGCACGTGTGCGTGCGTGCCCAGGATCCCAAGAGGAGAATGGAGGAGAAGGGATTGTGGTGTGGCCATCCCCCCTGGGGGGTGATTTCTCACTTTCTGTCTCTCTGTCTCTCTGTCTGTCTGGCGAGCGCATGCACCCTATAGCGAAAACCTCTCCAAAAATAAAAATAAAAAGAGTAGCCACATAGCTAAGCTGTAAGTTAGTGGCTGTAGCAGCATCTTCTCTATGGGAGATTTCTCCATTTCTGCAGAAGGTAGGATCTCACCATCTGGGATTTATTGAGGCAGGACTGAATATTCAGAACTGACAACATGATCATTTGCATATATTCAGTGATGGAAAGAGTTTTATCTTTTCAGTGTTGAATGTGCTTTGTAACAGCAAAAAAGTCATCTGTAACTTAGTGAAAACAAGTAATGAAACAAATGTTCTTTTCTGGTATTGGGGGCATTTTCAAAACAGACACTTTTTAAAAAAGCCTTGGGGCTAATGGAAATGTTACTGGAACAAGTAACTTTTCAGCTGGATAGCTTGGGCGAGATTCATCAGTTGGATAGGTTAACTGAAAGCTGTGTTCTTAAGGTACATCCTGAGAAGGGATTGTAAAATACATGAAGGTGACATTGCTAGTTCCTAATTGATGAAACTGGGCACCTACCTTCCTTCTTCCTGGCATGAAGCTTTGTACTTATTTATGAAACATGAACTTTTAAATTTGGAATACACTAAAATTGGGGCCTGCAGCTCTTAGCTATAAGAACTCATTTATACCCTATATGTGTAGGCTTCAAAAATATAAATAAGATTGGGGCTAGGTGGGGGGGGGGGGGAGGCAGCGAATCTGATGCTCTATGAAGCTGATCCACACAGGAAGGTTCTTGGTTCATGTCCAGAGACTTCTCTGAGTACCCTGGGGAGGCCTGTGACCATTATCTGTGGCCGGCTGGGGCTGGGGCCGATTGGGGCATCAGGACCCTGTTAGTCGTGCTTTCTCTCTTTTTCTCACATGGAATAAATAAGACCTTAAATAGATAGAGATATATAAGTTATGAACGTAGAAAAATGATTTTTTTTACTGAAGAATGTTTGTAGCTGAGGACCTGCTTTAAATGTTAATACAGAAATTTGTCTTTCCTAGCATAGTGTTACTTAAAGTGTGTTTATGGTGAAGGATTAATATGTTTTCTGGAGATAATCCAATGGCAGCCTAAAATCTACAAACCTTTAGTCAAAAAATGTTTTGTTCTCTGTTTATTCATTTCTAAAGAAAAGCATGTCATTTTCTTATTTAACTGTTCTGTTAACTCTTCTTATCAAAACCACCTCATAGACTTCTTTTTCTTGGGAAATGATTTAGAATGTTCTATTATACATATGGCCTGTGGCCTTTGTTCTTAATAGACATTTTTAAGACTCAGATATTTTGTTTATAGGAATTGCTTGGCAACAGCATTTGCTGCTTTTAATGGAAAAGAACGTTTCTAGGTTTAGTTGTTGTTTGATTATCTACAGAATTAAAGATTAAATTGTTTGCTACCTGTGTTCTCTTCCTTTCATCTTTCTGTGCCTGATTCCCTCCCTTTAGACAGATAAAACCCCAGAAAGGAGGGGGGGAATAAAAAAGACAAACTAAAGTACTGATAGCATTTATTCCCTAGGAACTGATTGAAGCCATCCGTGAAGCAGTGATATACCTGGCACACACACATGATGGCGCCAGAGTGGCCATGCACTGCCTGTGGCATGGTACTCCCAAGGTAAGACTGCCAGCACTTGCAGGTAAACAGTGTGTCAGTCACAGCCCTGTCTAATTTGCAAGCTTGACTTGCCTGCCTTTAAAATGTAAATGCCCTTTGGCCTTTGTCCTATTGTGGGTAAATAACATTACCCTATCAAAATCCTGTTTCAGGGCCTCACAGGAATTAGCCATTTTCTTTAGGCCTAGTCTTCTGCTTTAGTAAAAAACAAAAAACCCTGAGGTTTCATTAAAGGATGGAATGGGATCTCTCACTCAGGTCAACACGATTATTTATGTTAAGCTTTAGTTTACAGAGGTTTTGGTACCTGTCAGACTCTCTCATCACCTATTTAATGATCATACTGGGAGAGGAGGCAGAAGACACAATGAACAGCTACAGGTCTGCTCTTGTGGGGTTAAGTACTTTAAAGACAAAGATAAAGATCCATATTAATCAAAGACATTTAACAGAAATAAAACAGTTCCTTGATCAGTATTATTTTGCCTTCAAGAGATGGTTATACTGTATCTACATTTTTTATTAACACAGATTTAATTTTTTCATACTGTCTGTATGCTAGACATTGGTTTTTTGAAGACAGTTCAGACATCGCATGGGGGATCTCTCAGGTCTCACTGAAAGGTAGTTTCACTTGCAGCTTGGACTTTCATGGTTCCATCCTTACCTTTCAATGGGTTGTCACATACGAGTCTGAGATTATAATAGCTCTAGAGGGCTTCTTACAATATATGGCAGTTTTCTTGTTCTGCCTGCATGACTCTTAGTATCATCAGTGAAGAATATGCCACTCACGGGACCAGCAGTTAGCGTAATGGCTATGTCGCTGGACTCCCACATAGTCGACCGCGGTTTGAGTCCCGGACCCGGTGGCTTAAATTCACGCCGGGCGCGTGTTCGTGCGTACCCAAGATCCCGAGAGGAGAATGGAGGAGAAGGGATTGCGGTGTGGCCATCCCCCCTGGGGGGTGATTTCTCGCTTTCTGTCTCTCTGTCTCTCTCTGTCTGGCGAGCGCACATGCCCTATAGCAAAAACCTCTCCAAAAAAAGGAAAAAAAATAAGAGTATGCCACTCAGATGAAAACTGATGTCAGTTTTTTTTGCTGGTGTGCATGTGTGCCTGTGAGAGAGAGGGAGAAAGGGAGGGAGGGAGGGAGAAAGTGAGAAAACACCCCTGTAAGGGGGATGGATGGTCATGCTACAGATTCTTCTCTATTCTCATTTAGTTATTGGCCTGGCACGCATGCACACGCGCGCGCACACACACACACACACACACACACACCTGGCATATTTTTCAAGATGCTGGTCTGGGACTTGAATTGCACTGCCATGTGGGATATACCTGCCTTACCCACTGGGCCACTGCCTGGGAGTCTGTTAAATTTTCAACAGTGAAATACTCTTAAACTGATACTAAATGTTCATTGAAGCAATTTTTTCTTTTAAGGACAGGAAAGTAATTGTGAAAACAATGAAGACTTATGTAGAAAAGGTGGCTAACGTAAGTATAATAAAGCTGCATTATTTAATTATTTTAATACTAAAATATTCATGTCTATTATAGAATATTTGAAAAATTCCAGAAATGACTCATTATTTGCTTGATGTATTTCTTTCTAAGGTACTTTCATTGTGATTTCTTTCTTCCTGGCTTTTGATTGTTTGTTTTACAATTTGCCCAACTGTGTGTATGCTTGTGGGCAGGGTTGGGGGGTGAGAAAGACCACCACCATTGGGCGTGGTCATACCACAATCCCATCTCCTCCATCTCTCCCTACTTTTGGGGTTTTGAACATTCATGTACGTGCACCCACCTTGTTTTTCCAAGACACTGGGTCAGGGACTTGAACTGCACAGTCTGCCATATGGATTCCAACTACCTTAACCACTGTGCAATGCTGGCCCTGTAGTTTCTAATTTTCATATAATAGTTGAACATTTTTGCAAGGTACAGTATGGTTTTGCAAAGCATGTATGCAATACATGATGGTCACACAGGCAATAAACCTAGGTATTGCTAACGTGTGACATTACATTATGTTGTGCATATTCAAAGTCTGGTTATCTTGAAGTCCATGTTGAATTGACACCCAACTTTCTTTATCCTACCATGCTGTGGTATTCTGTAACCCATTCCACCTATCTGTATTATCTGTATGCACTTCTTTTTTTTTTTTTTTTTTTTTTTTGGTAAGTTTATTCATTTCTTCCAATATACAAATAGAAGCACCCTCAACAGGGTCCACACACTACAATGTAGCCCCCATCTCAGCCATCCTGGATCATGGGCATACACTTGCATGACTGCCATGTAAGGGGACATCCTAGGATATGGACGCAGCATCTTCCTATCTGGGTCTAGTTGCATTAGTGCTGTGCCAATGCCTGGCCCTAAATGCATGCATGTTCATGTATTAGTTAGACAGAAATGGGATCTTTTTTTTACCACGTGTATTCTTTTGTTCCTTTAATGTTGTATTGTGACAGTTCTCCATTCTTATTAGATATTGTTTGAAGACCAGGTATTTACAAGCTTTTTAAATAAATGTGTCCAATTATGTTATTTAACATGGGAGATACTGCCTTCTTACGTAATATGAGATTTTAGGTTCTAGGTAAATAGTACCAGATTGCACTTCAGAAACATCGTATTGGGTTTTATTACCACCAAAAACATAACATAACTTAAATTTTTTTTTGGGGGGGGGGAGGTTTTTGCTTTAGGGCACGTGCGCTCGCCAGACAGACAGAGAGAGACAGAGAGACAGAAAGCAGGAAATCACCCTCCAGGGAGTATGGCCACGCCGCAATCCCTTCTCCTTCATTCTCCTCTCGGGATCTTGGGCACGCACGCACACGTGTCCGGCGTGAGTTTAAGCCACCAGGTCCGGGACTCGAACTGCAGTCGATTACGTGGGAGTCCAGTGACATAGCCATTACGCTAACTGCTGGTCCCAAATTTTTTTTTCTTAGAATAAATTTTTAGTGTATTTATGAAAAATTCAAGTTCAGTTTTATGGTTCTTTGGCAGTAACAATTTTTTTCATGAATTTAGGAGCTGCAGAAAATTTTTTTCTGGGATATTAATTGCCTCAAAATAGTAATTGTATGTTTTTTAATATTAAATAGTTCTCCATAGTATTACTGTGGAATGCTGTAACTGGAATATGATATAGTAAATGTAATTTTAATTTTGAGTTGAATTTTATTATATTTTAACTGACAACGTAGTCCACCAGTAAATTTCTAACTTTCTGAAAAACTAAAATTAGTGATGAACTATTTTTTCTATAAAAAATCCAATGAGAGCTACTAGCTTCTGATGAATATTTCATATAGCGAATACTAATTCAAACAAACATAAAATTGAAGCTGTGTGATTATGTACTTGCCTGTATTTATATATATCTTTTGTTTGTTTGTTTGTTTTTTTCGAGAGGTTTTTTTGCTATAGGGCACATGCACTTGCCAGAAAGATAGAGAGAGACACAAAGTGAGTAATCACCCCACAGGGGTGATGGCCCTGCCACAATTCTTTCTCCTCTCGGGATCTTGGGCATGCACACACACGCTCCCGGCATGAGTTTAAGCCACTAGATCCGGAACTCAAACCACAGTCGACTACATGGGAGTCCAGCAACATAGCCATTATGCCAACTGCTGGTCCCCGTGCCTGTGTGTGTGTGTGTGTGTGTGTGTGTGTGTATGTATGTGTATGTGTATGTATCTTAAGGTCTTCTATATAGCTGGGGATTAGAAAAGTTGGTATAAGAGCATTGAGGAGGCAAGCTAACTTTCTGTAACAAATTATGGAATTCTCAGAACTGCTTGGGATTATGAAAATACTAGGTTATCAGGAAATTAGTGATGTATTTTTCTGTTTTTCTGTGCAAAAATGCGTCATGAATTTCTCAGTGACCTAATAATTTATGATTCATGATTCACCATTAGGTAAATTTTATATGATATTTTAATTTGAATACTTTAAATTAGAAACAAGTAAAAATAGAATGTTAATAGAGAATTGTAAAAGGTATTAATTGTAAGACATTTTTTTGGGGGGGGAGAGGTTTTTGCTATAGGGCTTGTGCACTTGCCAGAAAGTCAGAGACAGAGAGATAGAAAGTGAGAAATCACCCCCCAGGGGAGATGGCCACACCACAATCTTTTCTCCTCTATTCTCCTCTCGGGATCTTGGGCACGCACACACACGCATACAGTGTGAGTTTAAGCCACCGGGTCCGGGACTCGAGCCGTGGTCGGCTACATGGGAGTTTAGTGACATAGCCATTATTCTAACTGCTGGTCTCAATTGTAAGTAACAAAATTAGGTTGTTTTGATTTTATAGTTTGGTCATTTCAGATATTTCAACAATAACTTTTTTGAGATCCTAATCCCAGTATGGCGTTGTGATAGTAACAGAAATGAACAATATAGTATTGTTTTTATTTATTTATTTATTTATTTTAAGAGAGATTTTTATTATAGGGTGCATGTGTTTGCTGGAGAGAGAGAGACAGAAAGTGAGAAATCACTCTCCGGGAGATGCCCATGCCGTAGTCCCTTCTCCATTCTCCTCTTGAGATTTTGGGCACACACGCACATGCGCTTGGCCTGAGTTTTAAGCTGCAGGGTCTGGGACTTGAACCACGGTTGACTATGTGGGGAGTTCAGCTCATCTGCTGTTCCCAAAATCTCCCCCCCTTTTTTTAAAGAATTATTTAATTTTATTTGTTCATTAATTTATTTTTATTTGACCAGAGCAAGAGAGAGGGAAAGTGAGAAAACAAGCCACCAGGTCTGGGACTCGAACTGTGGTCGACCATGTGGGGGAGTGCCCAGCACCTTACCCTCCATACCACCTGCTGCCTCCCAAAAATCTCTTAACTATGATTGTGGAATTGTCTATTTCTCACTTCAGTTCGATTCTGCACTAGCTCTTGTGTTCACCTAGTGGTATTTTGCACTCAGTCATGATCGTGTATATGACCTTAAAAAAATGAAATCAGTCGTTTTGTGCTGTGTTCAATATTCTGTTTTGTTTCCTTCATGTTATTTATCTTAAGGTTCATTGCATACACCCGCATACACACATACATATGTATATTAGCTCACCTTATTGACTTCGTGATTTTCATTCTGTGGCTGAACCATAATTGATATAATCAGTTTCTACTGTCAGGCACTTCGGTAGTTTCTCGAGTTTTAAAATTACTATTAGTACTCCAGTGTATATCTGTCTGTGGAAGACTTTGTGCTCACGTGGATGCATGTCTGTAGGGTAAATCTCTAGAAAAGACAGTTGCTGGATCAGAGCATACACACATTTTGAATTTTTATAGGTGTTATTAATTGCTCTCCCAACAAGTATAACTTCTTTACATTTGCAGTCTTTTTATTTTTTCTTAAATTTAATTAATTAATTATTTTGGAGAGGTTTTTGCTATAGGGCGCTTACGCTCACCAGAGAGACGGAAAGCGAGAAATCACCTCCCCCCTGAGGGGAGGGGATGGCCATGCTGTAGTCCCTTCTCCACTGTTCTCCTCTTGGAATCGGGCACACACGCACACGCGCCCGGCGTGAATTTAAGCCACCAGGTCCAGGACTTGAACTGCAGTCAACTACATGGGAGTCCAGCAACATAGCCATTATGTCAACTGCTGGTCCCACATTTATTTATTTTAATTTGATTAGAAAGAGACAGAGAGATATTGAGAAAGCAAGCCAACAGATCCAGGACTCAAACCGTAGTCAGCCATGTAGGAGTGTCCAGCGCCTTAACCACCACTCCATCTGCTGGCCCCTACATTTGCGGTCTTAATGACGAAAATTAATGCCTGTTGGGTGGGCCTTATAGCACAGAGTTTAAGCACTGTGCACGAGGAGCTATATCCCACACGGCCATTTATAGTTTAAATCCTGGCTCCAGTGGCTTGGAAAACATGCCGAGTGTATGTGGCTGCAAGCCCTAAATCCTGACCAGAAGGAGAAATGGAGAAAAGACAATGCAGAAGGGAAAACACGAAAGACCTGCCCCACTGGGAGATGCTTGCTTTCTGTATCAACTGCATGTGCCCATTGGCATTTTAAGAAAATACATATATGCCTGCTTTTTCCTAAATCTTTGATAAATCTGTATATTATCAAAGGTTTTCACATTTGGGTAGGTGGAAAATGGTGTTTTATTAATTATTGTCCTTAATTATTTTCTTATATATTTTCTTATATAGTATTTCGGACATTTAAAGCCATTTGTACTTATGTTTTCTGTGAACCTAAGTCTTTATGTTATTTACCCATTTTCAGTTGATTGTTCTTTATGTAGTAAGGATGCTTTATCTTTGTTATTTTTCTCCAGTTTGTCTTTCTGACCATATAATTAGTAATTTCCTCATTGCTTCTAATTGAAATTGTATCACCTGTCATATTCATCAAACCTGGGTGTCAGTGAGTGATGCTTTTTATCAAAAATCAAATCTACCTCAAAGTTATTTTAAAAAAAATTGGGGGCTGGCAGGTGGCAAGGTAGTTAAGGGCGCTGTACTCCCACATGGCTGACCACGGTTCAAGTCCCGGACCTGGTGGCTTGCTTTTTCTCTTTCTCTCTCTCTCCCTCCGTCTCTGGTCAAATTAAAATAAAACAAATAAAGTAAGTAATAATAAAATATTCTTTAAAAAAAATTATCGTAGTCCCCCCTTATCAACATAGGTCTGCTTTTGGGTATCCTCTATTAAGTGGGAAATTCCAGAAATAAGCAATTCATAATTTTAAATAGTACACCATTCTGAATAGCCTGATGGAATCTCACTGTGCTGCTCTATCCTGGCTGGGACCTGAACCATCCCTTTGTCAAGTGACTCCATGGTTTAAGGCCACCTGCTTGTTAGTCACTTTGTAACCTTCTCAGTTATCAGTTTGACTATCATGGTATCCCATGATTGTGTTCAGGGAACCCTTATTTTACTTAATAATGTTCGCAAAGTGCAAGAATATTCATACCGGCAACTCAGATATGCCAAAAGAAAGTGGTGAAGTGCTTCCTTGATTTGAAAAGGTAAATATCCTTGACTTAAGGAAAGGGAAAAAAAAATTCTATGCTGAGGTTACTAAGAACTATAGTATAAGAAGACATTTTCAGAAAGAAATTGTATTCACGTGTCTTTTTACCACAGTATATTATGATAGTCTCATTTTTTATTAGTTATTGCTATTGATCTCTTACTGTACCTAGTTTATAAATTAACCTGTCTTGTAGGTATGTAAGTATAAGGAAAAAAAAAACATATATAGAGTTTGGTACTGTCCATGGTTTCAGGCATCCACGAGGGAGTCTTGGAACATAGCCCTCGTGGATAAGGGGGCCTACTGTATGTCATCATCCAGGATACTAAAATGAATATGCCACCACCACTGAAAAAAAATTTTTTTCTTTAATTTTTAACATAAAGGAGGAATTCTTTAAATGTTTAGAACAGTATGGAAATAATTATATTTTAAGAAGTAACTTGTGAAAGCCACAGTGACTATTTGTGATCACACGCTGCTATTTTTTAAGGCAGTGATTTTTTTAAATCTTATATTTAGGGTGTTAGTATACTCTTATTTTTCTGGTATTTGTTTAATTGCCAGAGGGTATATGAACTAGCCAGACAGAGACAGAGAGAGACAAGGAGAGGGAGAAAGCTCCTCCCAGTGGGGTATGGTCATCCCATAATCCCTTCTCCATTTCTCCCTCCTTTTGGGATCTTAGACCCACACATAAAAGCTCCCAGTGTGATTTTTCAAGCTATCAAGGCTGAGATTCAAACCGCACAGTTGGCATTGGGAGATCCAGCTTCCTTAATCACCCACCATGGGACTAACCATTCAGTATTTATATTCTCATTATGTATTAAAACATTTTAAAGAAATTGGGCAGTATACAAAAGAAGATGAAAAATAATTGAATCCAGAGATGATTATTACGTTACAGTGTTTTGCCTTCCAGGAATTTCTTTATACATGGTTTTTTTTTTACATACTCTTACTTGAACTTTTTTATGTTAAATTTTCAAATGGCTGTCCATTAATAGGATGCCTGTGTTAATAGTCATTATATCCTGGTTAGTCTTGGGTTATTTTGTAATGAAGTATGTTCTGGTTTTTTTCTTTTTATTTTTTAAATCAACCTTTTCTTTAGAATGTACTTTAACTAGGTCCTGATAAAAGAAGAAATCCATTTGACTCTGGTTTTTACCCATCTTGTTTTTATTGTGTTTAGCAGTTTGTTAGTGTTGGTCATCTTTATGAAGTTACTCCCATTACTTCATGGGTGGAATAAGAGGAAAAGTTATGTATCTTTTTTCATCTTTACTGACTTCTAATTTTTACAGGGCCAATACTCCCATTTGGTTTTACTGGCAGCATTCGACTGTATTGACGATACTAAGCTTGTGAAGCAGATAATCATATCAGTAAGTAATTCTCATGACCTTGAATTTAAGTTACATTGATACCCCAGTTGTGGTTTTATTCCACATGTGCATGTGTATTTCCAACAGTTATTTTCTGTTGCTTTCTAGTTGTTTCAGTTAAGTCTTCTTTTTGAGTGTGGCTTCATTCCTATATAAAATATAACCACATAACTTGATATTAATACCATTTTAGATTTTGAAAAGACTAGAGTTAAGACTTAATGCTTTTATTTCGGATGATGATAACATCGCTTTTTAGACCCTACCATATGAAGGCTAAAAACAAAAATTAGCAAAACAGCTTTGAGACTTGATTAGAAATTTGTTTATGTAGTCATTCTTTTTATTCAGGAACTCATGTGCAGGCAGACAATATCCACGACCTTGACCTTTTTGACTTTCTGCCCTATTGAGAAACCACCTCTGTATAGCTACTCACTTTATTAGTAGAGCTAATGTGTTAATAAGCTGATAAGGAAAAGCTCACAAAACTCCCTCAATTGTGATGCTTAGAGCTTTCATGAAAGCTTTTGTGGAGTCAGGTTAAAAATTATTACTAAAATTAAAATACTAGCTTTCTTTTTTACATTTCAGCAGTTCCTTTTAATCTATGCCATAATATGGTAATACTTGTCTTTAGAAAAACTGATCTGTCCCCTTGGAAAAACTACTCCAAAGTAAAAATTGCATTCTGGGAGCCAGCAGGTGGTGTGATTGGGGTGCTGAACTCCCATCTGGCTGACACGTGGTTCGAGACCCAAACCTGGCAGCTTACTTTCTCACTTTCCCTCTCTCTCTCTGTCTCTGTCTCTTTCTGGTTAACACATGTGCCCTGTAGGAAATTAAAAAATAATAAAGATGACAAATAAAATTTAAATAAGTAATTCTTAGGGAAAAAAATTGCACTCTGAACTATTTATTTTTCCTTTATCCTGCAATGACAGCCCTTTTTTTTTTTAACTTTGGATTGTCTGATCTTTTCTTTTCCTTTCCTTTATTTTTGGTGTGTAAGTTGAGTATGTAGTGGAGGTTGCAAGGGTAAGAATAAGAAGTTGCAACATTGGTAGCTGTGACCAAACTTGGCAATCTCTTGAACACCACATAATCTATATAGACATAGGCTGTTTTCTGAAGACAACACAAACCTGTGTGTGTGGTACACACAGATAGGGCCCTTGAAGTAGTTTTGGTGACATGCAGTACTTTCACTTCATCAGGGAGAAGCACATGGATGATTGAGAAAAGAGAATCTACCTGTTGTCACGTGGTGGTGCTGTAGCCTCTCTAGACCAGTAGAGCTGGGTGTAGTAGAAAAAGGATGTCAGTTATTGGAAGGGAAGAGGTTTGTTTTCTTAGATGCCAACTGTGGGTCCCCATGTGTATGAAATTCTCATGCCCTTGCTGTCATTTTCAAATTTTGCTCTTGACTATTTTAAGATTGTGATGACTTTCTTTGAGATAGGATTGTGGGAAGAAGCAAGTTGGCAAGACTTGCATGTCACCAACTGAGTATTTTGACATATTCCTTGTGACTTTATTACCCTTTGACTCCAATCAATAATGATTGTTTTTCATTCCTGTGACAGAGATGTGAGACCATAGAATTGGCCAGTGAATAAAGTTGTTTCACAAAAATGAAAACAGGCTGGGCTATTGAAAGTTTGCTTTTGTTTAATATTTTCACAACTAAAATTTGCATAACTGTTCCAAATGGGTTTCAAGAGAAACTAAATTTCCCTCAGGATTGCCAGAATTGTCTGCTAGATTAATTTTTTTTCCAAAGACTTATCCTACTTAAAATTGCTGTAGAAACAGTTTTAATTCCTCATGCTTATCAGTTTGATTCCCACAAGTATTTAGCCCACATTCTTAGCGACTTTCTTGTACTGGGGGCAGCTCTCCCTGCATGGCCCGATTTGCTGATGTCTTCCCTCTAACTGACAAACGCTCCACAGGTTCTGTGCTTCGTTAAACTATGAAGCTGGCGATAGGATTCTGGAATGCTAATTGCTCTTGCATTTTTCCCACCCATCCACCACAAAACCTGTTGCAGTAGGCAGTGCTTTTTAAAAATAACCAAGAAAGCTTAGTGTTGCTAAGCATTCTGTTCAGGGTACCCAGACTTCCCAAAATGTCAGGTTGAAATCACAGCCTGGTCAGCTGAGCCCTTCGCCTTTCAAAATGGATACAAACTGTTTTTCACCTGTTTTACTTTCCAAAATAAACTTCCTTATAAAATTTTATCTGATTAACCCTGACGTCATTGGTTGGATGAAGCTGGCTTAATAGCCATGCTCCTCCAGAAGGAAATAGGTATACTAGTGAGTTGCTGTTTGAGGGCGAATAAGTATTGATGCATATTTTAAAATCCATGATCTTTAAAGTATACAGAAAGATATAAGAAGACTGCAGTGAGCATCCAACCTCTTACCATCTGGCATGAAGAAGGAAAACTTGACAGATGCAGCTCGATTTAAAGTCCTTTGTGTACTCGTTCCTATTTCTGTATCCCATCCTCACTCCGTACCTACTGTGATGAATTGGGTATTTATTTGTGTGCATTTTTTAATCTTTTCACTATATGGAGAGATTATATCTTGTGTGTTTATAAATTATAAATGTGTCTTGTTTGTATTCTTCTGCAACTTGCTTTTTTCTTGTTTATAAGATGCTTTATCAGGAGTCAGCAAGCCTTTTTTGAGAAGCACCAGAGAATAATTATTTTAGCCTCTGTGGGTCATATATGGGCTCTACCACATATTCTAGTTTGTTTGTGTGTGTGTGTGTGTGTGTGTGTTTGTGTGTGTGTGTGTTTTAAATCCTTTGAAATGTAAAAGCTATTCTTAGTTTGCAGGATGTACAAAAAGAGGCTGAAAGCTGGATTTGCCTGCCTCTGTTCTGAATCATGCATTTTTCAATGCCAAATAATATTCTTCTGATAAGGACATACTGCAATTTCTTTTTTCTATTTTCCTGATAATGGATGTTTAGGTTGTGTATAATTTTAAAAACTGTTTTTAAATTTTTACTGATTTTTACTATTTCAATTAATTCCATGAACGTTCTTGGACATGTCTCCTTGTGCACATATTAACAGTTTCTCTAAAGCATTTACTTGGCAAAATTGCTGGTTTGCCAGATATACCACACATAGAGTCACATGTCTGAATTTCCCACCCATCCACTAAAAAGCCTTTTGCATTATGTAGAGTCGTTCAGAGTAGCCAAGAAAGCTTAGCGTTGCTAAGCATTCCACTGAGAGTAACTGAGTTTCTTGAAATGTCAGGTTGAAATCAACAGGCTGGTAATCACTCCTCTTGTTTTCTGTTAAGACCAAGCTCCAGTCTAGTCACTAGATACTGGTGGCTGATCTCACAGCTAGATCTGGTCTCCCTATCCTGAACAACTGTAGTCTTTTTTTTTTTTTTTGGAGAGGTTTTTCACTATAGGGCGCGTGTGCTCACCAGATAGACAGAGAGAGACATAGAGACAGAAAGCGAGAAATCACCCCCCAGAGGGGATGGTCATGCTGCAATCCCTTCTCCTCCATTCTCCTCTCGGGATCCTGGGCACGCACGCACACGCGCCCGGCGTGAGTTTTAAGCCACTGGGTCCGGGACGGGAACCGCGGTACAACTGTAGTCTTTGTCATTATTCACTTAGCAGTAAATCATGGTCTGACTCAGGATTGACATACTCAGAAATATTCATGGACCAAACAGTAAGGAGTGAGGCAGACCAGGTGTGGGCAAGGATGACTGGAGGTACCATGATGAATGGAAGGAACATGTGTTCATGGCCTCCAGCCTGTAGTAATGTGAGCTCCATGATGGTGGGCCTTTCAGTTTGTCCGTCCGTCCTTCCGTTCGTTCGTTCTTTCTTTCTTTCTTTCTTTCTTTCTTTCTTTCTTTCTTTCTTTCTTTTTTTCTTTCTTTTTAAGAGCTTTTTGCCTCAGAGCATGTGCACTCACCTGAGGGAGATGCAGACAGGGAGAGGGAAAAAGTGAAAAGTCACCCCCTGGGGGGAAGGCTACACCGCAATCCCTTCTCCATTGTCTTGGGATCTTGGGCATGCACGCGCATGATTTTTCAAGCCACCAGGTCTGGGACTTGAACTGTGGTCAGCCATGTGGGAGTTCAGTGACATAACCACTGTGCCATCTGTTGTCCCCACTATTTTTTCTTTTAAATTAGGTAAAATACATGTAACACAATTTGCCATCTTACCATTTTTAGGAGTACAGTTACATAGTATTTAAGTGTATTCACATTGTTGGGCAGTTTCCAGAACTTTTTTATCTTGCAAAAATGAAACACTACATTCATTATAGTAGACCTTCAACTTTTCTGAATGTGACCAAAAAGGTGGACTTTGGGATGGAATCACCATATTTTTAGCACAAACCACTCAGGAGGCTGACTACCTGGTATTCTAATGTTCTCTCTCCACTTCTGTTATCTGTTACCTTAATCTCTTAATTTTAACTTTTTCTTAACTCTTTTGCCTCCTCCTCATTTTAGCTCCTAATGATTACAGTAGTCTGCTTTTCTTTTTGTCCCTCCACACAGCTTACCATAAACGTGTATATGCCATAGGCTGCCTCAGTAACGTGTTGCTTTTTGCGTTTTTCTCCTTTACTGCAATGCACCAGCACTCCATCCCTACCTGTGTACACTCTTTGTTTCGACCTTTACCCATCTTCTGTAAAAGAGGGTGGCACAGGAGTTCCAAGGAATCTAGCAGGATTTAACACAGAAGGTCAGAACTGGCCTGAGATGTCTTCTGAAGGTAGCACTTTCATTCTGTTCACATGCCCATGATAGATCACAAGAAGAAATTACGATACTTGGGCCTTGTGATTTTCTTTTCATTTCATTTTTGTCAGGGATAAGTGAAGCCAACATCTTTAAAATTGGGTCTTCCTTGTTAGTAATCTCTCTTTCACAAAGTTGAAAGCTCTTCATTCCACCAGCTGTTTTTAATCTTCATAGTTAAGAATGCTGCATATTGACAGGTACATTTTTTTTTTTTGGAGAGGTTTTTGCTATAGGGTGCGTGCATTTGCCAGACAGACAGAGAGAGACATAGAGACAGAAAGCGAGAAATCACCCCCCAGGGGGGATGGGCACGCACGCACACGCGCCCAGCGTGAGTTTTAAGCCACCGGGTCCGGGACACGAACTGCAGTCGACTACGTGGGAGTCCAGCAACATAGCCATTACGCTAACTGCTGGTTCCCGTGACAGGTACATTTTTAATGTGAAAATAATCATTGGACTCTTAAAAGCCTTAATCAGATATGAATTCAGATTTTTAATTCCTTAATTCCAAACTGAAAGGTAGTAAAAGTTCAATGAATTTGGGAACTAGTCCTTGAGTAGTATTTATATGTAAATTTTTATATGTATCTTGAAGTCCCAGTTTCTTATTATTTTTGCCCAAGCCATTTGTATCATATTAGTCTCTCAAGTGTGGAGCCCATTGAGATATTTTGGTGTAGTGAGGGATGCATTGCTGGCTTCTTGCCTCCTCCCTTTCCTCCTTATACCAATAAAAAAATTATAAATAAAAAGAAGCCATTATAGTTGTTCAGTGCAACCTTCTGTTTTTTGTTTTTGTTTTTGTTTTTGGTCATAAAAACATGTTACAAAGGTATATACAGACTTGTTTTTTGGACAGCAAAGGTTACTAAAGATACTCCATATTTGGGACACTAAACGCTTTATTGTCAAAAATGTATAATGATGAATTATCCAAGAAAACCTACTTTGAGTCTTATTTACCTTGGGATTATAAGAATGCTCCCACCCTAGTAATAAGTTCTCTATGTATTTTTCAATGTGGCTTCCCTTTTATTACTCAGATTTTAAGTTCATTTTCCCTGGGTGATTGAGATTACATATACATTTTGAGGTGGTCTATTGACTCTTTCTCTGAAAACATATATGTTATGTGGGGATCTCTACACTATGGACTTAAATTTCTTCAGAAGTAGAAGAGCTTAGTGGGGATTAGAGTCGAGGAAATGATACACCTGCCTTACCCCTCGACTGTTATCAAAGCAAATGAGAAAATTCATAATGCAGACTGAAAACTGCTATAAAATAATTATTTTGTGTTAAAAAGCCTTTAGCACAGGACATAGTAGTGAGAAGATTATTTAACATAATAGAGTTACAACTCTGAGCAGTGTTTGGCTCCTAGTAAGCCCTTAACAAGTATTATTCAATTAATTATTAGAAGCACAATATACTTTTGTGCAGAGAATGAACAATGAAGAAAGCTTAGAATCTGAGTTCCATCAGTTATGGGATTGTGAATTTTCTGTATCGTGATCCCATGGTTTATGACTGGCCTCATTTTTAACTTGATTCCTTGTGTCAAAATTACTGATCTTAACATGATAAATAGGCATATTTTAAGAAGAGCAGACCTGAATATATCATCCTGATAGAGAATTCCTTTCCTTAGAGGAGGTTGTATGTTCTCTGAGCATACAACTGGACACATGTGCCTGTGTGTCTGTAATCCTGATGGGATAGAGAATTGGGGAGGAGAAGGGATTGTGTTGTGAGCACACCTCATTGGGGGTGCTTTCTCCCTCTCCCCTTCCCTCTCTCTGCCTCTGGCAAACACACACACCCTCTGGCAATTAAAAAAGCAAAACAAAAAGACTCAAAATTTCTAAACTGATTTTTCTGTCTTACTGATAAAACAACCTCAGTAAATTTACACAATGGCTTAGTTAGGGTGGGGATGACATTGCTTTCATCACTTAAATTCAAAGAACTAAAAAAGGCGGTTACTATTCCTGGGAGTATTGATTGAAAATATCATTGTAATTTGTAACTTCTCAGAGGCTTCTTTCTGGATTTGTTTTCATGTCCTCCATTTTGTTTTCATTGCTGTATTAAGCAGCCCTCATTTGCCATGAATAAACAGCCAACCTTTACAAGCCTTTATCCCCTTGTTCTATTTATCAGGGTTTCTTTATCTCCCCTCACATACATGGCAGCATGGACATTCTAATAGGAATGTTCTTCTTTGATGCTGATGCTATCTTTTAAGTGCAGCTGCAAATGATCCAAGTCTACTCAGTGACCCCCAGCAAGCTATGTCCCTGGTAATAGTGGCCTAAGAAATACTGGTCATAATGAATGAAGATAACTCCTTTAAATATTTTAAGTCCTTGGGCTTGTACTTAATATATAAGTGGATCATTCAATAACGTTAATCATAGTAGAGAATCGATTCTGTATTCCAAGAGTAAATATTACTGAGACAAATCTAATGAGACGATTTCTGAACAAGCTCCACATTTTTATTAAGCACACTGGGAACAAGAGTTAAATATATATTCTTCTTTACCATTCAGATGACAAGAATATGTTATTTTAAGAATGGAGATACTGATTTTTGTTGTTGTTGTTTATAATTTTACAGGAAATTATCAGTTCTTTACCTAACATAGTAGCTGACAAATATGGAAGAAAGGTCCTGTTATATCTCCTAAGCCCCAGAGATCCTGCACACACAGTCCGAGAAATCATCGAAGTTCTGCAGAAAGGAGATGGAAATGCACACAGGTGAGAGCGAGTAGCGTGGCCCGCCTCCCTTACTCCTCTGCTCCGATTTGTTTTAAATTCGAGTAGCTCGTGCTCCCAGAAGTCTGCTCGTACATGCACATCCTCTTTCCATGCTCTCTCCCCGTATGACTTCCTGGAAGGAAATTCCAAAGCCTGTAGTTTCAACCAGTTTTTAAAGTTTTTATCTTGAGAAGGACATAGCAGTGTTATGCCAAAAGAACACTGTGGACACATGGCACATAGTAGGCACTCGGGTGTGTGGCTTGGTTTTGTTTTTGCTTTGTTTTCAAAGTTCTTGGTACTGTGTATCTGAGTACCCTAGAGAATAGTGTCCACAAAATACTGTAAACATGTATTGTGTTCTGGGCTACGTCACTGTTTGGCTTTTGGTTTGGGGTGTGTGTGTGTTACCTAAGCCTAACATCTTTTGTGCCAGGCACTGTTCAGATCCTGGGCACAACCATGTAGAACACCCCCTCAGATCCATGGTTTGTATGCTCAACAGAGAGACAGGCAGTTACAACACAGCGTGATACAGACTGTGATAAAGACTGAGAGGTTTTATGATCCTAAGATCAAATATTTCTTTGGCATTTTATGTATTAAAAAAGATTTTTTTTTTTTAATTTTGCCATTCTCCTCTTAGGATTTTGGGCACCTACACACGCGTGCCTGGTGTGATTTTTCCGTTCGAGTCCTGGACGCCAACTGCGTTCGGCCATGTGCGAGTCCAGAGCCTTATATACCATGCCACCTGCTGGTGCCCCTTGGCTAGTTATTTTAATATCTCATTTAATGTATTCCCACAGTAAGAAAGACACAGAAATCCGCCGACGCGAGCTGTTAGAATCCATTTCTCCAGCTTTGTTAAGCTACCTGCAAGGACATGCCCAAGACATGGTGCTAGATAAGTCTGCCTGTGTGTTGGTGGCCGACATTTTGGGATCTGCCACCGGGGACGTCCAGCCTGCCATGGACGCCATCGCCAGCTTGGCAGCAGCAGAACTGCACCCCGGAGGCAGGGACGGAGAGGTAGGTGCTCTTGTAAGATAGGCAGGGAAACTGCAGGGGTTGTGGAAACTCCAGTCGGGAAAATGTCGCTATAAAGAGAGTTTCTGTGATAATGATCTCAGCTTACCTCATTCCAGCAGTATAGTTGAAAACTGCAAATTCAAAATGCAGTGTCATTTATTCCAACACTTATTTTTCTCAGAAACTTGTGATGACGCCATGTTACCTACAGAGTCAAAACAAAATCTTACTGTGGCTCTCTGTTGTGATTGATCCCACATTGCCTTTCCAGCATGTTCTGTCTTAATTCCTATTTTAAGTTTGCTGTGGATGCTTCCTCTGTCAGGCTGCAGGGCTGCCCACTTCTCTATTTCCCTGTGCTCTTATCTGTAGAAAGGCATACTCGTGCAAGGTCCCCAGTCTTCCATTAAATCTTCCTTTATTTCTTCTCATTAAAAAATAACTTGCTTTTACCGATAGCTCCTGCCTGTATTAATTGGGCCTTGTATTACTCTTTTTCTTAAGTTCTGTGATTCATGCACCTGATGTGTACCAGGTAGTTGTCACAACTGTCCTCCCAAGGACTTGCTGTTTTGAAACACACTATTTAAATAAATGCCAGGCAATTAGTTGTTATTATAGAGATAAAAGCTGTGAAGGAAAGCTACTGATTCTGTGGGATTGCAGAAGAACCTGTCAGAGCCAGGCCGTTCATAGGAAAGCTTCCCAGAGGCAGTTGAGGCCTGCAGGATTCATAGTGCTCAGTAAAGACTGGTAGAAGAAGACTCCAGGCTGAGGGAACAGCCTGGGTGGCAGCCCTAAGTAGGAAGGAGCTTGGTGGCTTATGAAGTTGGAAATCAATGAGCCAAGGGAAGAGGAAGGCAGAGCTAGATACAGAGGTCTGTCTTTGTTCCACACCAGGTTCCAAGCTCGAAAGACATTTATGGGGAACCCACTGTATTTGGAGGCCATGGCCCCTGCTTTCACTTAATCTCATAATAGCCTGCCATTATTTTCCCTAGTATTATAGTTTGATGATTCAAAATAATTTTTTTTTTAAACTTTGTCAGAGGGCACATGCACTTGCCAAAAAGAGACAGACAGAGGGAGAGATCGCCCACCAGTAGTGCATGATCTTGCCACAGTCCCTTCTCCATTCCCCCATCCTGTTAGGATTTGGGGCACTCACACACATGTGCCTGGCATGTTTTATAGCCACTGGAGCCAGGATTCAAACTATGAAGTTGGCCATGTAGGGTTTACTTCCTTTTACCATCAGACAACAGAGCATACCTGAGGTTACAAAATAATTTATTCAAGTTTCATGCCTTTTATTTATTAATTGAAAATATAATAAATCTGTATTGGGTGCTTAGAAAGGTATTAAAAAATGAAATGACAGGGTCCCTGCCCTTCAAGAACTTGGGCTCCATTGGGGAGACATGTGCAATCAAGATATTACAGGACAGGGTCATTGTCACAGTGAGTTATGTTCAGGACGCAATGGAACTGAATGGTGACATCGAATTTTAGTCCAAATCGTGGGGCTTCTCATCAGTATCCTGGGTGGTTGGAGGACCGTTTTGGCTACAGATCACAGAAGGCCTCATGGAAGCAGTTCAGGACCTCCTTCCCGTCGTGAGAACTGCACTGGTGCCCGTGTGGGTGTGGTGCAGCAGCTCAGTGACGGCATCTCCTCGGTTTGCTCTCTTGAGTTGTTGGAAAAGTCATGGTGAATTTTTTCTATGCTAAAACGTGTTAAGATTTTTCCAACCACCCAGTATTTTACTTGATCTGCTGTCATTATGACTGTCGCATTGTGGTCACAAGTATCTTTCGCAGCCCTCAGCCCACATCCCCTCATCAGGGTCCTAGGCAGGAAGGAAAGAGTAAGAAGGCTCTTCATCCTTAGAATGGGAAGAAAATTCTAGACAGGCTTCCTTGACATTTTGCTGGTCAGAACTGAGTCACTGCCACTGCCCAGGTCCGGATGCCTCTGGCAGAAGCATTTGGATTACCAGGAGTGGTTGACACCAGTTGGGGAGGGACCCTTAGAAAAGTGAGTGGAATGGTGGAGTGTCGGCAAGGAGGAATGCTGGGGTCGACAACATGCCTTTTCCACAGCAGCAGTTATATTGTATTCTACTTTAATTCCTTCTAACCATCTGGGTCAAAGCCTGGTACTTGGAAATGTTTCGTGCAGTCACGTCATACTTGGTTCTGAATGAAATCGATGCCAGGTATTTAGTGTTCAGGCTACTTTTGAAGTAGAAGATTGGGAAAGAGAAGTGGGCTGTGGATCTTGGAGAAGGCCTGGCCCCTGCCCTCATAAAGCAGATCACATTAACAAGTGGGAAAGATGAGTGCGTAATCAAGGTTTTTCTATATGGGAATTGAGCCTATTGTTTCCCGTACTCAGGGGAGACAGACCCAGGTTACTATGGGAACAGTAGGCAGGGCCCTTGAAAAGAAATGGGGTTAGACTCAAGAGATGTCTTCTTGGCCTGCTCATTAGATACGTTGCCAAATGCATTTAAACATCATTCATCACTGGGCTTTTGTTGTTGCTGTTGTTTAGTTTTTGCTATAGGGTACATGTGCTTGCCAGAGAGACGGGGTGGAGGGGAGAGAGAGAGAGAGAGAAGAAATGAGAGGTTACCTCCTGGGGGGATGGCTATGCTGCAGTGCCCTCTCCACTTTCCTCTTGGGATTTTGAGCACACATGCACGTGAACCCCACATGATTCTCAAGCTGCCGTGTCTGGGACTCAAACCGCAAAGCCAGCCTTATGGAATCCAGCACCTTAACCTCCATGCCTTAACCTCCCTGCTGGCCTCCAGCACTGGGTTTCTATGTGTCTGTTAAAGTGTTCTGTCCTACAGCTTCGTATGTACCCCCAAAACTGCACATTAGAGTCTGAAAAGAAGTGATTAGTGCGATTTTTAAGTTGAAGATTGTGGTGGTGCTGTTTACACTGGAACTCAAAAGGTGATTCTGCATTGCTTTGCAGTGGCTGTGTGATCTCACATGACCATCTGCATATCAGTCCAGGGACTAGAATAGATCTCTGGTCCCTTTAGGTATAATAGTCATTCTAGACAAAGACCTCTTAACACTGTGGAACTTGAAACTTGGCTGAGTTCTTATCTGTATGTGGTGATATGGAATGAATTGTAGGCCAAGCCACATGAAAACTGTTTTTTAAATTAACTTGTTTTGACCCCTCCTAGCTTCATGTTGCAGAACATCCAGCAGGACATCTAGTACTGAAGTGGTTAATAGAACAAGATAAAAAGATGAAAGAAAATGGAAGAGAAGGTAGGCTGTGAAACTTGACCTTTTCTTGTATCTCATGTGGAATTTCAGTAATTCCTGGCATCCCTGAACTTTACAGTGGCCATTTAATTTCAGATGAAAGCTTGAGAATGTTTAGAAATGATGTCTGGGAACAAGAAATGATTTAGTGACTGCTCATAATGCTTTTTCCCCTTGAAATCTTTGTCCAAGAATCTCTTAAATTTCTTTTCCCACCCTCCCTTACTTTCTCTTATCTTCCTTCCTTTTCCGCTTCAGGGTGTAACTGGCCTTGGGCAGTGCCTAAAATATCGTGGTCTTTCTTGATGATCACGGTGTGAGAGGATACGGGATTTCAATTGTGTCATTACCCCTGTTGAAAAGCATGGTATTTATCTTTAGTTTGGACGAAAGAATAAGCAGAAGAAAATTATCTTCAACAGAGAATTTTGGACTGATGCTTTCATTTGACATTGAAATACACGTGACCAAAGAGCAAGCCAGTCCTTGGCGCTTTCTGGGTCTCTATAAGCTTTTCAGCTTTTCTGTAAAAACTCAGCTCTCAAGGGGACAGCATCTTTCATCTAATTGAAAAGATGCATCCCATTCTCCTCTCAGTCCTGTTTTTAACTAGACCTTCTCTTACTAAATTCAAACTCCATCTGGTATTGAAACTTTAAAAGAGATTTCCCCCCCACTGAGTTAAAAAAGTATGGGTTTTCTATTACTGTGCCTGAATAAAGTGACAGAGCATGAATTTATGTCTTGAGGCAAGTTACAGTTCTCATGGCTAGCAGGCAGTCAGCCGCAGTAGAGCTGTCACTTCTTACTGTTCCTTCCTGTAAGGATAGGGACTTGAGACTATTTTTTACTATAAATTATTTTGCAAAAGGCAAAGCTTATAATAAATACTGAAGAAAAAAGGAATTAAAGCATCTTTTTCCTTATCCAAAAAGTTGATGTGTAGTTGAGTTTATTCCAGAAAAGTTATCTGTCTTACTTTTATAGGCCAAGGAATTTTTAGTGATTTATCTCCCTCTTAATTAAAAATGTGCAGATAGCCCTAAAACTTGCCTTTTTGGGTCTAATGGGTTTTTTTGTTTGTTTTTTTGAGAGGTTTTCACTATAGGACGCGTGCGCTCGCCAGACAGAGACAGACAGAGAGACAGAAAGTGAGAAATCACCCCCCAGGGGGGATGGTCACGCCGCAATCCCTTCTCCTCCATTCTCCTCTCAGGATCTTGGGCACGCATGCACACGCGCCCGGCATGAGATTTAAGCCACCTGGTTTGGGACGCGAACCGCAGTCGACTACATGGGAGTCCAGCGACATAGCCATTACACTAACTCCTGGTTCCCTAGTGTGTTTGTCATTTTTATGTAGCACCCAGTGAGTGCAACTAGCTGTGTAGCTGTTTGGATTATCTGTTTAACAAGCCACCTCAATACTTAGCAGTTTCTAAACAGCAGTCCTGTGATTCGGATTTTATGGAGCTCGACTCTGCTGAGTCACCCAGGGCCATTCATCTGGGTCCTAGGGAGCTTTCACAGTGGCTCACTCAAATAGCTGGCAAAGTGGTGCTAGTCACTGGCCAGGAACTAACTACCTGAATTCTTCCTAGGCTGCTTGGGCTTCCTTACAGCATGGTAGTTGATATTTTTGTTTTGTTTTTAAGAATTATTTCATTTAATTAATTTATTATTATTTAGTTTGACCAGAGAGAGAGAGAAAGTGAGAAAGCAAGCCAACAGGTCTAGGATTTGAACCGTGGTCGGCTATGTGGGAGTCCAGCCCAGCACCTTAACCACCATATGCGACCTGCCAACCCCAGGTAGTTGATTATTTTTTTTTTTCTTTTTTGAGAGATTTTTGCTGTAGGGTGCATGTGCTTACCAGGGATACAGAGAGGGAAAGAGAGAGAACTCACTGCCCGGGGGGATGACCACACTGCAATCTCTTCTCTACACTCCTCTCAGGATCATAGGTGAGCTCGCACATGCTTAAGCCCAGTGTGAGTTTCAAGCCACTGGGTCCATGACATAAACCGTGGTCAGCCGTGTGGGAGTCCAGTGCCCTAAACACCATTTCACCTACTGGCTTCCGGGTAGTTGTTTTTTTTTTTTTTTTTTTTTTTTTTTTTTTTTTAAGAGAGATTTTTGCTATAGGGCGCTTGTATTCACTGGAGAGACAGAGGGAGACAGAGAAACAGAAAGTGAGAAATCACCCCCTAGGAGGATGGCCACCCCTCAATTCCTTCTCCATTCTCTTCTTGGGATTTTGTGCATGCATGCACACATACCTGGCGTGAGTTTTAAGTCATTGGGTCCAGTACTTGAATGTGGTAGACCACATGGGAGTCTAGTGACATAGCCATTATGCCATATACTGGTCCCCAGGTAGTTGATTTTTAAGAGACCATCCCAAGCAAACAAAGCAAGTGCATGATACTTTAATGATTTTTTTCTCAGAAGTCATTTAATGTGACTTTTGTCATAATCTCTCAAGTCAGTCACAGCAGTCCACATAGATTTAAAAGACATAGAGTCTACATCTAAAGGAATGGAATTATTCTAGAAGAGTACACAGGACAGATGGCACTGTACAACATGCCTCACTAGCTGATCTGTTCTCTTTAGCGGGTTCCATAGAAAGCTGAATAGCCATAGTCCTCTTAGCTTTGAAAGGGTCCTTACATTTAGGTATCTATGAATGAATTCTGCACGCTATCCAACCCAGAGTCTTAAAGAAAGGTTGTCTCTACCTCCACCTGCACTAAATTCTTGCTGTCAGAATTTCTCTTCAGTCCAAGAATGAGATGCACTTACATGGCATAGTAAGATGAGACTGAGACCTTAGGAATCAGAAGTACTTGAATAACAGACGATGAATGATGGGGTTTTTGTCCCTTAATGATAGCGTGTGTGTAGTAGAGAGAGAGAGAAAGAGAATAGCACCGTTCACAGGGGCTCATCACGACAAAATGTCCTTTCCCTTGCGCTCTAGCTCTTTCAGGATCCTGGTTGCCTTTGTGCTGCAGATGCCCGTCACGCCATGTGGGCCTAACACTACATTGCAATGTTTTGGACTGTGCCACCAAGGCTGGGCACGACGATATGTCCACTGAGGGGGTGTTTGAGTGTTGTGGGGAGAAATGGCCAGGTGTAAGCTAGGACATTCCTTCTTCAGCCCCTAACAGTGTTCATGGCACCTTCTGGAGGAGCATTCCTCCAGGGGTGAAACTCTCATCTTAGCCCAATACAAGGGTTGCTGCCAGATATTTACTTCCTGAATAGCTCTGAGGTCAAAGTTAAATCACTAAATACATTACAAGCAAATGCAAATGTGACCAAGTGAGTATTTCAGAAGAATTCATTGTTTTTCTTCAGTAAGTACTGCTAAAGATAGCTTACGATTTAGATCAGAGTTAAAACAAATGGCAGTTTAAACATGCATTATATTAACCTGTGCTAGAATTTTTATGTTAAGGGTGATTGGGTGAAAATTCTTTTTATTAGCTTTTTTATTAAAACATTAACAGGTTTCAGAGGGGTAGAGGAGGGGATTGGAATCTAAATCTTACTATATATGTTCACTGAGCTTCAGTATATTTTACAGGTTGTTTTGCAAAAACACTTGTAGAGCATGTGGGTATGAAGAACCTGAAGTCCTGGACGAATATAAACCGAGGTGCCATTATTCTTTCTAGGTATGTATTCTGGGCCTTTCTCCGCACAGAGCCTGGTTGTGCAAAAGACATACTTTCTTCATATTTATTTGTTTTTGTTGTTTTTTAATTTCTTTTTTTTTTTTTAATCACCAGATTGCCAGAGAGAGGGAGGAAGCATCCACCAGTAGTGTGGTCATGTGCAATCCCTTTTCTTCCATTTCTCCATCCTGTCTCAATTTAGGGCATGCACACACTGGTGTGTTTTTCAAGCAGCTGGGGCTGGGACTCCAACCACAATCGGCCACACAGGATCCAGCTTTTCCTAACCATTAGGCTATGGCTGGCCCTGTTTCTCGATTCCAAAATTTGTTTCCAATAGTTGGCATTACTCTTAGTTACTCAAGTAACTTATAATGTCATGCCTAACTTTACGTGTAATTTTCTTTTATTGTTTTTAATAATTCTGAAAGGACTAGAAAGGCATTTGCTACAGAAGTCTATATGCTAATCGATCATTTCTAACTTAAAATGAGAGAAAACTGGTGATGTGTGACTTGAGCCCATCTTCATGTATTACCGTCCGGACTTAGTTATGTTGAATTTATAATTTAGAGGCCGTTGAAATTTTTGTGCATTCTATGCTTAAATGAGACCTTCCTATTAATAGCGTTCTTCTTAACATCTCATCTCTTTTTTTTTTCTTAATGCCAGAGGATGTGTGAGGGCAATGCCTGAGGTAGGAAGGCAGAGAGAGAAGGCCTGGTCACACTGCAAACCTTTTCTTTCTAGATTTCCCCCCGTCAGGGTACTGTGCATATACACGTGCACCTGGCATGACTTTAAAGCCCCCAGGGCTGAGACTTGAAGCCACATGGGATCTGGCTTTCTCATGTAGCACACACTTACTGCTTTGTGAGGCCAGTCTAGTAACACTCACTTTAAAAAAGATTTGTGTATTGTTTCGAAGCAATCACTGGTGCTTTTCTCAAACCCTGCTGTGTTATCAAAGCTTGGGAAAACAGATACTATTCTTAGTTTGAATGTCCCACAATATTTCACTTGCAACGTGGTACTTAATTTAATCTCTGCTGTTTGTGAAAGTTATGTTAGATTTTTCTTCCATACATAATTTGATGTGGTACATCTGGTATATTCACAAACATACACACACATTCAGAAGTATTCGTTTATTCAGGTATATCAGTATCTCTAAGTATATGAGTGTTATAGATCACGTTCTTCATTTCTTATTAAAATTAGTTAATTTTCCAGTTGATGTTGATCAGTCAGAATTTATTAGCTGAAACATGGACTTTTTTGTCCTGAATTTACCAGGCATTTGGAGCATTAACGTCTGCTGACATATTCTTTCATTACACTCGATTAACTAGAAGTTTAAGTGATTCCATGAAATTAATTTACAAAGGTTGCTCATCAATCAGAGCCTTCCTTGGGTGGATTTCAAACATAAGAAGATTACTGGTGCAGTTGAAACAAGCCTATATTAATATTTTGAGGTTCTGTATGGAAGTTATACTGTACACAAGTATAATAATTTGAGGGTTTTAAATATTGTAATGTGCTCACTTGTATGGTAAAACTTTCTACTTGCTTATGTTTTACTTAAATCTCTTGTTTTGGGGTTGTTGGGAGTTTTTGTTTTGTTTTGTTTTGTTTTTGCTTGTTTATGATAAAGTATTTAGATTGAAAAGAGAAAATCAGCCTTGTATACTGGCTAAAAAATAACTCAGGGAAGCAGAATTCTCTGGCATTTAAGAACAGTGGGTATAAACGGATGGCTTGGCTTCCAGGTTTAGCTTATTGTGTAACCTTGGGGAAAGTATTCAGCTTTTCTGAACCTTAATTTTCTTGGTTGTAAAATGAGAGTAATAATAACTCTAACATTGTTAGGAAAACTAAACGAGGCTATGCGTAGAAAATGCTGAGCATTCTGTGTAGCGTATATCCTATGTTTAATAAGTGTTATCTATATTACTATTATGTGTTAACTCACTGGTGTGTTTAGCCAGATATGCACAATTAAGCCACAAACCCATTATATAGGTACTTTACTTCAACTTATTGAGCTTTGCAGGTGATAAGCTGTACTTGTTACTATTTCCTACTACTTTGTGCCGATAACTTAGTCTCTGTTGACCTGGCAGAGTTTTTGTTTGGAACAGGGACATCTGAAAATGTCAAGTGAATGTTTTCCAGAGTGTGTTTCATTGGTCAGCATCTCCATGTGGTTCTGAATTGCTGGGGAGAGAACAGACCACTCAAGCCTGGTGTTCTGTGGTCAGGTGCTATGGCTTGCCCCATTCTCAAAGAAATGGGCCTGCTGCCCGAGGGCTCCATTACCTTGTGATAAGAGTGCCCAAGTGTCCCGCACTGTTTTGCAAGGCAAGGCTGGGATTATTTTCCTCAGTGGCTAACATTTATTCAGTGCTCACTAAATCAGGTTTGGCTTGGTGGCATTAGATGTAAAATCATTTAGTCTCAAATAGCCTTGTGAGGTAAGAGTGGACTGTGTTGTTAATCTCACTGCACAGATCATGAAACTGAGTCATAGAGGATTTAAACAGCATACTCTTGGTTGTATAGTTACTGAATAGCAAAAGCAGGTTTCTAACCCAAGCAGTTAAGCTCCAAGGTAAAGTTGTGCATCCCTGCACTAAATGGTACAACTCTGGAGCTCAGTCAGGAGGCCCACCCATGCTTATCTTTCATGCCCCACTTTACCTGATTTCGTACCCGTTCATTCATGTTAATTCAGCCTCGTGGACCATTTCTGGGCCATCCAGTGTATACATGTGCCATGAAATAAAGGAATACTAAAGTACAAGGTTCCTGCTCCTGAGCTTTTTGTAATCTAGACGAAGAAGGAAAGAGATTCTGTGTGGAATAATGTTAAGACAGGATGTGAGTCTGACTTGAGATAAGGTAAAAAGTAGGACCAACTCTGTATAGAACAGAGTGGTCCCTGCAAACGTCTCTGCTTGAGTGTCTCAACAGCAAGGTCCTAAAGCATTCTGGGACCAGCAGATGGCATAATGGTTGTGTCGCTGGACTCCCACTAGTCAATCACAGTTCAAGCTCAGACCCAGTGTCTTAATTCTCACGCTAGGTGCGTGTGCGTGCGTGCCCAAAATCCTGAAAGGTAAATGGAGAAGAAGGGATTGCAGTGTGGCCATCTTCCCTGGGGGATGATTTTTCACTTTCTGTCTCTGTCTCTGGTCAGGCACACACGTGCCCTATAGCAAAAAATCTCAAAAAATAAAAGATTCTAAAGCATTCTTTTGTGATTTTAGAATATAGGTTACTAGCCTTCATTATCCTGGTAAACAAACCATCAAAAAAATACAGTTACACAAGGCTGTCTAACAGTTAATGAGTGCTCTTTTATATTTTGGGTACAGGTAGTTTTTGCAGGTAATCTAGGGTAGTTTTCTAAAATGTCATTTTTGTTTATTTTTTTCTTCTCTCTTTAGCCTTCTCCAGAGTCCTGACCAGGAAGTTGCAAACAAAGTCAAAGCTGGACTGAAAAGCCTGATTCCCACATTGGAAAGAAACAAAAATCCTAGCAAAGGAATAGAAATTTTGCTTGAAAAACTGACTGCATAGGTGGACACAATTAAGAACAAGAAGGAGGGGCCAGCAGTTGGTGTGGTGGTTTAAGATGGTGGCCTTCCATGTGACTGACCGTGGTTTGAGTCCCAGACCCAGTGGGTTGAAAATCATACCAGGCACGTGTGCACGTGTGCGTGCATGCATGCATTCCCAAAATCCTGAGAGGGCAGGGGAGGAGAAGGGACTGTGATGTGGTCACCCCCCCGCAGGGAGGTGATTTCTCACTTTCCCTCTCTCTTTCTCTGTCTCTTTCCTGTGAGTGCACAGGCTCCATGGCAAAAACCTAACACAAAGAACAAGAAGGAATCATTTTTCCTCTCTTCTGTTCTTTTTTCCCAGAACAAAAATGAAGGGCTGGGGTGCTCTGTATATGTTTTTCTTGACTGTGTTTAGATTCTTGTGTAAGAATCTATTTATAAAGTTGTTTCTACAATTTTTGTTTAATCTCAGTTCTCCTTTGTGTCATAATGACTGAAAAATCTCAGTGTGAGGCAGCAAGTGGAAGACTTAACAGCCTCATATGGTGGGACTAGAAAAGTAGTTGAATGAGTTGGTTCAGGGATACACAATGTTCAGTGAGTAGTCTGAGAAGGCTTCCTGGAAGAGGTGGGATTTAAGAGGACCATCCTGCCAGAGGAAGGCAGGATGTGGAAAAGAAGAACCAAGAGACAGACATCTTTGGTGGGAGCAATGAGATGGGAACTAGTGGTTTTCAGCTGAACTTCAGGAAACTTTAGGGTTTTGATGGGTTCAGGAAGAGGAGACACTGCAACCAGGGGAGCTCATTTCTGGCTTTCTTATGGATTGGCTTCCATATTAGACTTTTGTTTTGAGAGCCGCTCAGATAAGTACATCTCCTAAGTTAAGGGGAAATGTGACACTTGGATTGGGGATCAGGATGGGTAGTGGTGTTAAGGTCACAGTCACTGGACCAATCTCCCTGCTTACATGTGGGTCTTCCAAGTAAATAGAGGTTTTCTTGTTGTGATGAGGGGAGAAGAAGATTTTCTTTGGCCCTTAGGATTGTCCTCCTGCTGCGGCGGAAGCCACCAAGCTAGTCGAAAACACATAGAAAGAAGTTTGAGTAAGGGAGAAGAAGATGCACATTTGTTAAGAGTGCAGAAGTTTGCATGTAAGTGCGACTGTGGTTGGCTTTTAGCAACAGAGAAGGACTGGTGGATCCACCCAAAATCTCCAGTAGCCCTAGCAGTGCCCAAAGAAGCATGAATACCCGGCTGCTTTCAGCAAAGAGCCTTGGTTCTTTGTTGAGGTATTCTGATGTAAGAGGACACCCACTGAGTCTGTCACTGCAGTTACACCTGCTGGAGAGTTAGAGTACAGGGTATCAGGACCCATCCTGCCATCCTTTCTCCAGCGAGGGCATACTGAATATTTCTGAAAGCAAGTTACAGGATCATAACTTGTTTGACATGGATTGTCCCCTTGACTGACACCCACCAGCGTCTAAAGATGTGTGGTGGGATAGCTGGATGGCTCAGGGATGGGGGGAAGAGGTGAGCAGGGGAAAGGCAGCTCTAGAGCTTTTGTTTACGTAATTCATTGTGGTTTGTAGTCTTAAAATAGGCTTATGGAAACGAGTTGGCAAGAACCCTGCTGTTTGTTCTATCTTTGAAACTTAAAAAAAAAAAAAAAATTAAATAATTGTCTTATTTACCTTTAGTATTATTTTCCAGTTTGACCAGAGAAAGACAGAACGTGAGAAAGCAAGCCACCAGATCCAAGACTCGAACCACAGTTGGTCATTTGGGAGTGTCCAGGACCTTTAACTACCACGCCCCCTGCCGGCCCCAGAAACTAAAAAGAAATTAACATGTAGTTTTTGGTCATTGGAAAAGTCATGATGTATTTTTCCATGCAGAAACCTGTCATGACTTTTCTGATGACCTAGTAATTTGAAGAGTATTTTTATAAAGCTTACAACAAAAACAGTTGTCTTCCTTCTGCCCCACTCCTTAATAGCCCTGCTCCACTTATTCTGGAACTACTTCTAGTTATTCTTAGCTCTGCTAAATTTCTAGATGTACTATCTTATAGTATATGTTTTCATAGTATATGTTTTTAATCTATCAGTTTTAGGTATTTTCACTTGCTATTACAGAAAATGCACACTAAGAACTTTTACAGCTATTGTTCCTCCACTTCCCCTCCCTCTATTCCTAATAGAATTATATCATTTTTGCGAAGAATCAGTGTTCAGGGTTTTCATTATTATATAAATTGTTAAATATCTATTCAAAAAGTGAACTGCCGGGCCCACACACTTTTTTTTTTTTTTTGAGTGGGGAAGGCTGTGGATTAGAAACATGTTTTCAGATTGGCTGCTCTCCACAGTGAACTGTCATTATGAATTCTCTATCATTTTATCTTTCCTGGAATTAGTCATTTCCGTATTTATTTGCTGTTTCTACGTTTCTATTATAAATTTCTTCCAAACTTTTTATCAGAGTTGCTACAAGTCTTTTCTCACAGACATTGGTAGCAACTACCCAACAGCCATGGGTCCCCTGGCATTTCTGATGTACAGTTTCCCACATGGCTCAGATAGACTGACTGGTATAGCTCAGTGTTTCCCAACCAGTGTCTCGAGTGGGTCGTAGACGTGCTGAGATTTTAACAACCTCATCCATTACTCTGTGCAGCCGTACACATCTTTCCCCTGTGTGTCTTGTGCAGAAGAGAACTGGTATGAACGGATCCTAGGGGCCCATTCCTAAGTCAGTGACGGATTTAAGGAGGAGTCTAGCCAGTGAACCTAGAAAGAGATTGGCGTTTCTGTGAAAGACTTCTTGGCTCATAGACCCACAGGAAGACAGTCCTTTAGTGCCCCTGCCCTCTCCCCACCCCTGCTCCCCAGCTTGGTATATGCAGGTAGGGTGCCTGGAGTTGGTGTACCGTATTGCAGTGGTGAGAGAACATAGCAGATGTACTAAGGGTGGCTGAGAAAGAGGTAGAAGATTCTGAAACTTTGATGTGGCTGAGCTGCTGAATAAATCAACTCCTGGAGCCATGTTAGCCCAAGACTCAAAAGTTTTCTGAAACAATAAATCTCCAGTTTTCATTTAGGCTGTTGAATTGGAGTCCAAAGCACCTCTGAATATCAATTTCCTCACTATCCAACATGTTAGGTAAACTAGTATTGCCACTTTTTCCTGAAGATACCACTCTTGGCTTTCTGGATGGCCTTAGAAACTACTGCCACCTGCAACCATTATGAGTCTCCCTTCATTTCTCTCCAGTGGAGAGCTAATTTCTCAGATCCTGTGCATTTCTCCTTGCTTAATACCCTTTCCTGAATGAGGCACAACCACTAGTAGCTTACCAAGAATGAATACATGTCCAGTAAAATCGTTAAGGCCCTGTAAGTCTGAGTGTCTTCATTTGCCTCTTTCACATCCAGATATTTAGTTTAGCTGGATATAGAATTACAGTTTAAGATGAAATTTGCCTCGGAATTCGAAAGTGTTGATCTGCATTGTCTTTAGCTTGCAAAGTTGCAGTGGAAGTCCAGGACCATCTTTATTCTCAATCTTTATAGGGGGACTTTGAGAGGAGGAAACTTCTCTGCAAATTTATAGCATTTTAAAAAATAATGTCCAGCCTCCTCCTATTTCATGATTGTGTACATTAATACTCATCATGTTTTTGTATTCTTTTATTTGGAGGGGAGGGGGGGGGGGGTTTGCTATAGGGTGCATGTGCTTGCCAGAAAAACAGAGACAGAGAGACAGAAAGCGAGAAATCACCCCCCCCCCAGGGGAGATGGCCACACCACAGTCCCTTCTCCTCCATTATCCTCTCAGGATCTTGGGCACGCATGCACGTGCGCCCAGCGTGAGTTTAAACCACCAGGTCCAGGACTCAAATCATGGTGGACTACATGGAGTCCAGCGACATAGCCAATACGCTAACTACTGGTCCCTGTTTTCTTACTCTTTACACTGGACAGTTGGTGAACTTTAAGTCAGAAAAGCCAAGCCGTTCAATTAAGTTTGTTTTTTTTTTAGGAGAGTAAGAGACAGAGAAAGACAAACAACCTCTATAGGGCTACACAGCACAATTCCTCAATCCCAGCCTTCCCAGCCAGCCAGGGTCATGGACACACATGACGGGTGTGTAGTTGGAGCAGGGAACAGAACCTTTCATCTTCTACATTAATCCAGCATCACTCCAGCAGCTTCTTACTGCTGCGTCACTGATCCAGCCCTATTCGCCTTTTTGTTTTGCTTTCTGGGCAAGTTATTTTTCTACTTTTTCTGCCTGCCCACCTATTGAAGTATCTTCTTTCTTGGGTACAATATCTCTGTCTCTGAGTTTGTAATTGTTTTTTTTTTTTAACTTCTCTTTGTCTTTTTCTATCTGTTCTTCATGTTTGTTTTGCTCTCTGAGACTTTCCTGAGAAGTCTTAGGCGCTTTTTATATGTTTAAGACACTTAAAACCGATGAGAGGACAAGCCTTCCTGCTTCTCTGTTGACTGTTACTCAACGAGTTGATTAGGTGTGGATCCTGCTGTTTCACTGGGGTCCTCCAGATGTCAGTATCTGTAGGCCTCTCATATGGGGCTATCTGTACCTCCAGAAAAATCCACCTGCAGCCAGTGTCTCAGTTGCTCAACACTCAATGTGCAGATCCCTCTCATGCCTGGGGCCTCCACTCCTGAAAAATCAAACCAACCTAGGTCGACCAAATACACCAGCAGCCTTCTGCCATGATGGGGAGGGGAGCCATGCAGTTGGGCAATCCCCTTGTTTCCATCCCAAGGCTCACTCCAGCTCTCTCCCAGACCTGGCACTTCTAGTTGCTGGGATTTTCTGGTCATTGTGGTAACAAACTGCTCCTCTGCAGGCACTGGATATTCATCTTTCTTAGTTCTGCTTTGTCCTCTGCTTCCTTCTTCCCCATATTTATGGCTGTCACCCACCCACTGAGGGCTTCTCTTGCTGATTTTGTTCTTGTGAGTTTATACCATTTTTATTCTTTTAGTCCTATGTTAAGTTTTCTGGAAGAAACAGAGATAAACTCAGTGCATCATTTTTGTGCAGAAATCTACAAATGTAGCTTCAAAGAAATGAAAAACAACCCAAGTTAATGAAGGGCTTAACTATCTGTGGAAGATCTTACTGGATTTTAGAATATCCTTAGTTTGAAAATTCCACTTATCATAGTTTTCAGTTTGCATTTATTCCATGCTTTGTCCAGGGATTAGACATTGTCTAGAAGAAAAGAGAACCTCATTTTCCGTTAAATCTTCTATAATCGTTTGCATAACCATAAGAAATAGCTTCCTGCACTACTGAAATCAAAGGATTGGCCCATTAATATATGACACCACAGTTGGTTTCTGTTTTCATCAAATTTTTGGAAGGGTTACATCATACTTACAGCAGATGAATCACTATTAAAGGTAAGACTTGCAATAGTGTGGATGTGTGTGTGTGTAGAGGATAATGGTGAAAATAACACAAGGTCCCAAAGCAGAAGCAGTTAGTACAGAGCCAGTATTCGTTCACTGTTTCTAAACCCAAACTGATGAGCTACATAAACATGAAAATCTGTCAGTTGAGCTCTTTTCATCCTTAGAAAACAAAGCTTTTAATCATCTCTAAATTTAAAGACATCATCACCATGCCTCCAACTTTCTGACTTTTTCCCAGATGAATTCTTAAGATATTCAGATGAACAGCCCTACCCAGGAGATTCAATACGCTCTTCGAATTGTGTGACTTTTAGGAATAGTGACTAAATGGCAGGTCTGCATTCCAGAGCGTGAGGGAGAGTGGTGCGTACATCTTCATACCCCAAAAAGTAAGTGAAGATGCTGCCGATGCGTCCCCTCCCATCCCTACAAAGAATGATGTTGGAACCTTTATCAAAATAGTTTATCAGATGTTTAAACATGGACTCATGCCTGTTGCTAAATGTAAGTGAAAATAGAGCTGTAGAAACATGGGAATTAAATTTTGATCTGTGCTGTTTTACTCTAAAGGAATTACGTTTGGAGAGGAAATAATTAGCTCTTAGTTTTGCCTGATACATGACCACTCCTTGTGCAGAAGGTGATGGGAGCCTCTTAAAGCCATGGGAGTCATCTGGCTTTATGCTCTTGATGACTGTAATTAAGCATAATGAATAATTTAGATATTTTAAATGACTTCCAGATACTTGAAAACATACTTTTCCTTTAACTGGAAATCCTTTAAAATTCCTTATTGATTCACTGACTAGTAAAGACATACTGATCTGATGTTACTACATTCAACAGTAAGAAAGTGATAGAAAGGAGAAACTTGAATCTTTTTTTTAATTATTTTATTTAACTTTATTTTATTTTTTTAATTAAAAAAATTGTATTTACTTAGAAGCATTCAGAATGTCAACAAAACAGCTGCAACTTTTTTTTTTTTTTGCAATTACAGAGTGGTATTCAGTTAACAGAACAACAATTATTTCGTATAAGCTGCATCAGAGACAACTGAAGATGAAAAAACTACCATCCCCATATATAACTAATTTGTGCTATGTACCAACAAGAACCTGCTTTAAATTTCCATGCCAATTTACAACCCCCATACTGTACCAGGCAAGGTTAGTGGCTATTGAAAATACCACCAGGACAGGGCTATCTAAAGACACATTCAGTAGTGTGTTAACTATACAAAAAAAGACACTGTACAGTTTAAAAACAAATCTTACACAGCCTTACATTTCAATTTTTTTCTTTAAAAGGAGTGAGTTGTGTACAGGGGGGTTAAATGCTTCATAGACAAGGAAAAAACTGCGCTAGAACCAACTTATTCATCATCATCATCATCATCTTCATCTTCATCCTCTTCATCTTCCTCTTCCTCATCTTCCTCATCTTCATCTTCCTCGTCTTCCTCCTCCTCCTTCTTTTTCTTGCTCTTTTCAGCCTTGACAACTCCCTTTTTTGCTGCATCAGGCTTTCCTTTAGCTCGGTATGCAGCAATATCCTTTTCGTATTTTTCCTTCAGCTTAGCAGCCTTCTTTTCATAAGGCTGTTGATCATCTGCAGCAGTGTTATTCCCATCTCTCCCAATTTCTTTGCAACATTACCAATGGATAGGCCAGGATGTTCTCCTTTGATTTTGGGGCGATATTCAGAACAGAACAAGAAAAAGGCCGAAGGAGGCCTCTTGGGTGCATTGGGATCCTTGAACTTCTTTTTTGTTTCCCCTTTAGGAGGGATATAGGTTTTCATTTCTTTTTCATAATGGGCCTTGTCCGCCTTTGCCATATCTTCAAACTTTCCTTTCTCTTTAGCAGACATGGTCTTCCACCTCTCTGAGCACTTCTTAGAAAACTCTTGAGAAGTTGACTGAAGCATCTGGGTGCTTCTTCTTGTGCTCCTCCCGACAAGTTTGCACAAAGAATGCATATGATGACATTTTGCCTCTCGGCTTCTTAGGATCTCCTTTGCCCATGTTTAGTTATCTTTCCTCCGCGAGGCACAGAGTTGCCCAGTGCCCGTCCGGCTCTCACTTGCCCCGGTGCTGTCTCTATGGAGCTCAATGTACTGCAATGGCTGTGAAAGCGGGAGCCAGACGCCTTTATTTTATTTTAATTTGACCAGAGATGGACAGAACAAGAACGAGAGAGAGAAAGTGAGAAAGCAAGCCGCCAGGTCCAGGACTCGAACTGCAGTTGGCCATATGGGAGTCTAGCACCCTTAACCACCATGCCACCTGCCAGCCCTGAAACATGAATTTTAAAGACCTTTATCAGGCTGGACAGCAGCTTACCAGTAAAACAGCACTCAGAGGCAGTCGCACGTGGGAAGGTTCCCAGTTCCAGTCCAGAGACTGCCCTGAGTATGTTGGGCACGTGTTTGCCTATGATCCAGAGCTGGATCTCTCTCTTTACCTCTTTCATGGGAGAAATAATTATTTTTAAAAGCTGAAGAAAATGGAAATAAAGCACAAGTTTACTTAAAAACAAAAACTGTGTAACAGCAGGAACGTGCTTTTTAGGAAACAGACATGAGGCCAGCAGATGGCATTGCAGTTAGGTCTTCAGACTCCTACATGGCTGATTCAATTCGAATCCCAGACCTAGTGGCTTGAAACTCATACTGGGTGCATGTGCATGCATGCCTAGGAGGAGAATGGAGGAGAAGGATTGCAGTGTGGTTGTCCCTTCATGGGGGTGATTTTGCATGTCTCTCTCTCTCTCTCTTAGGGTGAGTGCATGCACCCTAAGGCAAAAAAAAAAAAAAAAAAAAAACTTTAAAAAAAGAGAGACAAGATATAGACTTTTTTCTTACCAGATCAACAATTCTGTCCCATCTATATTGATCAATATCTAAGTCTATTATATTTATTTCTTCAGTGAGAGAGAGAGAGAGAAGTGGGGTACCCCCAATAGAATCTTCATGGGGCAATCCACTCCCAGCCTCAGCTAAGCAGGATCACAGGCTCCCCGTGCCTGGTGTTTACAGAGAAACCTTAGGATACGAACCTGGGACCTTCCCATGTGGCTTTACCAGAGCCCTTCATTGTCACTACACCACCGTGACTGGCCTCTAGTTCTATATAAGCTTTATTGGAATCCACTGGTGATAATAAACCTGGTAGACATGTTTTTGGCTGGTACCTCTTTGTGGGCTCGCCTCCTCCCCCATTTCAGCGCTCTTATTTGGGTGAGGTGGATCCATATCCATTGTGTTCTGCCTCTACCAGGGGCATATGACTCAGTCTCCAAAATCAATGTTCCACACCATGGCCTTGGTGATTAGTTTGTGTATGAAGTACTCTGCTTGATATGTAGCATCAAGATCTAGCATGAAATCAAAAAGCATTTAGGAGTCTGGGGCTTTTGTGAGAAAAAGCGTGAGAGATGCTCTTCTGAGATCTTAAGCTCCTTTAGACAAGGACCAGGTGCCTCCCTGAATGTTAGTGTTTTTCGTTAATTCTGAAAAGGCACACTTTTCCCACATCTTAACATCTTCAGGGTCTATGTTATCGTCCGTGGCATATTAGCATGGACTGTTGCTCAAAAGGCAGCTTAGCTTAGTGCCACGTAAAATAACGGTGAGTCTTGGAGTCAGCGTATTTATAGGTGGTAGGATCCAATATTCTGTCTTATCCTCTCTTAAAGGTTTTCCAGTCTGCATGAACCTGGTTTGTTTTCCTAAAGGAGCTTCTCAGCCCTCTCAAAAGTTTTCTTTAGGGCCAGCTGGTAGTGTTGTGGTTGGGAAAGTTGGACTCACATGACTGACTGCTTGATTTGAGTCCTGGACCCAGCGGCTTGAAAGAGGTGCCAGATGTGTGTGCATGCATGCCCCACAGTCCCCAAAGGAGAAATGGAAGAAAATGGGCTGTGCTTGACCATCTCCCACGGGGATGCTTTCTGACTTTCCTCCTCTTTCTCCAGAGAGTGCATACACCCGCTAGCAAAATTTAAAAAAAAAAAAAATTCTTTATTACCGGACCTGCCTAGATGTGAGCATGATTAGAATGATGTGTCTGTTACATATTTGCACACAAATCACACCCCTTTAAAAGAAGAAAACCAGGTAGAACTAGAGGCAGTATAGACAGTGGCTGAGTGCATCAGCCTGGAGCCACATTGCGATTTTGAAACCTGGCTCTGTAGCTCCATGATCTTGGGCAAGTTACTTAACTTTCCTGCTTCAGTTTTCTCATTTGTAAAATGAAGATAATGCATACTTCTCTGCATCTTTGTGAGGGTTAAATGAGTTTATGCTTAAAATATATAAATGTAAATGTATAAATAAATAATATATTTGTACCTAATATATATGAAGAACCTGTGTAGAACTGAGCCAGGCACACAGGGCTTGCTCTTAGGGCCAGTCTTCCTCGTGGGCAGGAGATTGGAGGATTATTACCAAGATCCATATTGTAATAACTGAAAATCATGACTTTGAAATCAAAGTCCCCCTCCTGGCAATTACTTTGCATGGTAAATTTTAGTGGCCCTTGCCCCTACAAGCAACATTGCACTTGTACTTTTGAACACCTGTTGGCTAAGAAATAATACAGAAACTTTCATGAATTCATTGCCACTATTATATATATCTTTTACAATTTTCAACTCAGCTATGTACTTCTGAAAAGCAGTCCAACTGTGAGCCGTCATTCATCTTTCACAGCTAGTGCCTGGGGAAAGACAAAGCTTGCAAGCTCCTTGTGATTATTTCTGACCAAGGGTTGAAGGCAGAGGATGAAATCACTTGAGCCAAAATTGGCTCCTTTTAAAATGCAAATAATCCTGGTAGAAATAGCATCTTCAGCTGTGGCCTGTCGTTAACACCTTTTTGTGGAGTCTATCAACTTGCTTAGATAGCTGGCAAAGAGGTAGACAGGTTAGAAGGCAGTGTTACCGTGGGGAAGGAGAAGGGGTGAATCGAGGTAATAGGTAGGGCAGAGAAGTGGGGGCTTCACATTATATGAAGCTGTGGATGTTGGTTAGGGACAGGCGACCAACTGGGTTAATTTCAGGTGATTGTTTCGTAGAGGAAACAATCGTGGACTCCTGGAGGAACTCGCACAATATTTGAGTCTGCCACTTGCTAGGCAGGTGATCTGGGTGCTCAGTTTCCTCATCTGGAAAACACAGCCGCCACCAGCTTCATATTCCCTCAACTTACAAAGGTTTTTTTAAAAGGAGATGCTCTACAACGTGAGAGGGTGGCTGAGAGCAGCACCAGCAGTGAAAAGCCCTTGGAGGTTGTTCTCAGATCCAACAGCTGGGCCCTGGTTCTGATCAGGAAATTGGGTAAGTCATCATCTTTAGGAACCAACTGTTTTATTACTTGTGAAAGCAGGGATAATACCCGAAAATCTCAGGACATTGGGATCAGAGTCAAGTAGAACTTTATGTGAAGGTACCTTGTGAAAGTGTAGGTGTCTTGATTCCCAGATGGATCAGAAATTCCTTTGTTTGCTTAAGGTGCAGGGTTCTAGTTTACAGATTTAAAAGAAAACAAAAACCCTCCACTGTTAAGCAAACTCATCTAAAACCCAGAAATAAGGGGGAAAGATGTGCCCTATTCAAAACACACTTAAAACGTTGTCTGCAGAACCACGGAGCTATTTGCCTTTCTGGCAGAGGGATTCGGTGGTAACCTTAACCTGTGCTGTTAATTAGGGCATGGACTCCAGCAATGTGAACGATAACGCGCAGACTATCAGTAAACTGCAAAGGATTTCTGGATTATAGTTTGATCACTCTGGTGCCTGTGTTGCACTCACTTTGCCATCTTATTTTTTCATTGAATATATTATAAAATACATATTACATAGACAATTTTTTCAGTCTACTGTATCTTCCCTTGAAATGCTTTCATCATCCTGCTTTTTCCTCATCAAGTTAAATAAATCTTTGACATGTTACGTGTATGAGAATCATGTTTTTAACATTCTAGAAATAATACTCTTGTTGCTGCTGCTTTTTTTAAGTTCACTCATTTCTTCCATGAGCAAGAGATAGAGATGAGAGAAGGGCACTCCCGACAGGGTTCTCACACCTTGGGCCACACCCAAGTCTCTGTTGGCTGAGATACGGGGCAGGGGCTCACGCCCGGCCTGCTTGAGGAGGCCCCGGACAGAATCCAGGACCTTTGCCATGTGAGTCCACTTGCATTCCTGCCCCACACTGCCCAGTCCCCTTTCGTTATTTCTCTGTTGTGCTTTCGGTGTTAATTATCTGGCCTTTTGTGACCTTTTAGTGCAGTAAGACCTCAGAGATTTATTCACACCTTCCAAAAGGTAACTTGCCAGTTGGTGCCTATTTTGCAAATGAGAAGCAAACTGCTTGTCTCCCCTTTTGTTGTCAACTGCAGGGATGATGTGACCGTTCTATGGAAAGTTATTCAGATTGCATTGTTAGTTTTGTTTGTTTTATAGAAAACCTTAGAGATTTACAGTTTTAGTTACTGAATAACATTAAGGCTTTTTACCAGCTTGAGGTTTTCAGTGAAGTTTTATAACTGAGGAAAATGAGGGCTGGATGGAATACATTCCCATTTCTATTATATTTAGAAGACCTATGTCAGGTCATTTTGCCCATATACAACTTAGTTGAGAATTGGTTAAATCAAGAAAAGCTGTGAAAGAAAAAGTAGACAACGCAATGAACAAGTTCATTGCAGTACTTAAGAGGGCAAAAAGTGAAGTTTCAGTGAAAAGTGAACAGGTTAAACTATCTCTTTGAATAAGTTTCTTAGAGTAAAATTTCACCAAGATCAGAAGCACAGTAAGGAAAAGATGTGAAATTTCAACCAGTTGGCAGAAATAAGTTTTCAGCCCATGTTTAAGTCAGCAATAAAAATCAAATATATTCATAGGAAAATATGTGCTTATATGTTATTTCTTTAAATCATTCTGTATTCTTTTTTCATGAAGTAGTTTCTTTCTATATGCAAGTGTATTTTGTGCCCTCAAGACCTCTGCTCTTTTTTAAATATTTTACTTATATTTATTTATTTATTTAATTGGACCAGACACAGAGAGAGAAGGAAGGTGAGAAAGTAAGCCACCAGGCCCAGGACTCAAAAACCACGGATGGCCATGTTAGGGTCCAGCCAGAACCTTAACCACCACGCCACCTGCTGGCCCCCTAGACCTCTGCTCTTTCCCCTTCAGTGGTGCAAACACCGCCCACTAGGTTCCATTTTCTCTCTCTTGCTTTCACTTGGGTTTTTCTAGGGAATGTGGCCAGTGGTGCAGGGGGAATGGAGGGAAGAAGGTGGACCCACAATCAGGAGATCAACCTGCAGTCACTTAAGCTCAGGGGAGTAAGTACCCCTCTACCAGGGCTGCAGTGGGATTTTAGGATTTTTCTCATGTGAGTAAACTAAGGCCTTGTGGCTTGATCCTGTCTGTATTACAAAAGTATTTAGTATTACAAATACTTTTGGGTTGTTAAATGAGTCATGACTCTTTTTTTTTTTTTTTTTTTTTTCATAGACAGAAAAAAATCTATCATTGGGGCTGGCAGGTGGCATGGTGGTTGGGGCAGCTGGATTCTCACATGGCTGACTGTGGTTCAAGTCCTGGACCTGACAGCTTGCTTTCTCATTCTGGTCAACTTAAAAATAAATAAATAAATAAAAATAATGGCAATGAATACAATTTTTAAAAAGAGTTATGACTTTTCTGACAGCCCAATGCATTTGGGATAAGAACTTGATAAGAGACCTTTGAAGGCTGCCCTAAGAATAAAAGTATTACTATGGTAAAGTGAAAAGATGGGACAGATCAGTGTTCTAGTCCCGTCCCTGCCCTCCCTCCCTGTCAAATAACCAGCTGGTGATCTGGGCTGAGCTGTTTTAACTTTCTGGGTCTTTCTTCTGCCCTCCATAAGATGAGGGACTTGGAATAAATCAGGTGGTTTTTCAGGTAGGATACGTAAGACTCCAAGGTGCCCTGAAATGCCTCAGGAGCTGCAGATGGGGCTCCTGACCCAGGCTCTGCCTAGAGCACCCCCACTTCTATCTGTTTAACATCCAGATTCAGAGTAAGATTTCTTTTTTTAACAGGATTGTGCTGTTAAAAACAAACCAGCCAGTTAGAAAACCACTGATCAGTGTCACCTCCAGTGTTCTGGATGAAACAGTCCATGCTCACCTGATGGCAGTGACCTGCATATGTCCTCGCTGGTCTCCGGATGCAGTGTCAGGAAAGGAAGTGTCAGGCTGGAGGCAGGTTTTCTGTGAAGCCAACAAGGCTTAAGCATCACAGCCCCTCATTTGCTGGGCATGCTAGAGCCCACTATCAAATTTTGAATTCATAAAATTTTTTCTTTCATTGTATAAGCCTTGGACCCCACAAGCCCTGGATTCTCCCAGGCATAGACCCATGTTTCTTAATGTGCAGATACCACTACAGATCTGTCCTAGTGATCTGAAAAGGCAGCCTTAGGAACAAACCAGCCATTGGGAATGGGGTGGGGGCTACTTTGCAAGTTCAACGTTAATAAGTGAAGGAAGGGCCCGGTGTGGTGGTGTAGACAGTTGCGGGCCTGCTTCATTCTCCTGGAAACCATCTGGAAAGGGTCCTGGTTTGCCTTACCACGCCTGGTGTGATCCTGGCTAGTTGTAGGGCTCAGAGAGGATCAGAGTATGAAGACCCTATTGAGAGTCTCTCCCTCTTCCTTGAAATAAATCTTTCAAAAAATAGGTGATGGCAGAACCAACGTTCTATTATTCCTGCTAATGTAAGATGTCAGTTATTGCTCATTTTTTATCTCTACTAACCTTTTTATGAGAGTAGCATAACTTAGAGGCGATGAATGCACACTCTGTGCTTCAACTGCCTGGGTTGAAATTCACTCTCTTCCTAGTTACATGACATCAGGTGGCACACCAACCTCTTCAGTTTCTAGTTTTCTTGCCTGTAAATGAAACTGACAATTTCCCATAGAATTGTGAAGGTTAAACAAGATAACTGTCTAAAATGAATTTAGCATAGTGCCTGGGCATAGAAAGCACTTGCATTAGAATTTTCCGTATTGCCATTCTTGAGCAAATGCCAAATAGGCATAAACACTAAATTTATCTCAGTACCTCAAAAACAGAACCTGTTTTTAGCTGTATGGCCCTGTGTGTAGCTAACAAAGAAGATCTTCTAGCTGTCTTAACTGAAAAAGTTTTTGCCAATGAGATGTAAGAGGAAGTGTTTGCTTAGATAGGATGGAAAGGGCCCTCTCCTTCAGTGTGACTTTCTATTATTTTGAACTTTTGATGTGATAGCTGGAACTTCAGCAGCCATACTGGGTAATGTGGATAAGGTTTGTACCTTGAATGATGAACAGAAGGGAGCCCAAGACCCTGGCAATTTCATGGAATACTCACCTTGGGCTGTCCTTCACTCAGATTATTTTATGGCAGGATTTCTTGAATCACCTTTAGGGCTTGTTAAAACAGATTTCTGTGCCCCACCTCCAGAGTTTCTGATTCAGCAAGTCTGATTTGGATCCTAAGAGTTAACATTTCTAACAAGTTCCTAGATAATACTGATGGTGCTGGGTCAAGGACTATAGTTTGGAAGCCACAGTTTTATGTGTCAGAGAAACTTATTTTGTTAAAGACACCTACTATTTAGGCTATTCTGTTATTAAAGATGGAACTAACAGATTATTTCAATGTTGTAACTCACCTTGTTCTGGTAAGTAAAAAAGAGCAGCAAAATGATTCAAACACAGCTAAAGTGAAGCAGGAAGGGTGGATTGGAAATTGAATCCTTGACCACTGCACCATTCATTCATCAAATGAGTACTGAGCACCTAGACAGTGCTAGCATTCCCAACCACCAAGGCATGGTTTAGCAGGGTAACCGCCTGACTGATAGTTCTCACATCAACGTGGAGTTCATTTGAGTCAGACTCTCGAACCACTGTCTCTGCGAGACTAATGAAACAAGCCAGTGTTTTCCCAACTCTCATTCTGGACATGAGGAAGGGGCACTGGTGCACAGAGCTGGTGGGGGTCCTCCTCATTTCTGACCATTGAGTGCAGTAGTAGTCAACACTATATGTACACTGGAGTTATCTGAGGAGCTTGAAAGTGCACATGGGAGGGGGAGGAGGGGGCCTGCTGGGATTCTTACTTAATTGGTCTCAGGTGGAGCCTGGGGCTCCAGATTGCTAAAAGTTCCCTTGGTGATTCTAATAGGCATCCAAGGTTGAAAACCACTGCTCTAACCCTGCCCCAAGGTGATGGGCACTGAGGGTCAGAGGCAGGTCTGCTGTCCAGTGGAGTGCTCTTCACATGCCTGCCTGGACCTCGAAAGCTGCCTGAGGCCGAGTGCACCGCCAGGTTAATTCTCACCCGTAATTGTCAGTGGCACAGGATGCATGGTGCTGTGAACTCACATCTGCTCCCAGCTCCATAACAGAAAGCTCGCTGCAGCTCATCAGTTTCCCTAACAAGATTTTCCTTGGTGACAGGGAAACAGATCATTTTAATTAGCATTAGATAATGAATTTAAATAGCATTGCAGTAATTCCAAAATCTCCCTTAACTGCCCTAAATAACATCATGCACGAGGTACTCTAGTGGGATTTATTGTTGAGAAATATCAGCGGTAAGAACACAGCTGAAAAGGCTCCTTAGGAGGGATTATTTTCCCTGGTTTTTCTTTGCACATAAGTTAGGTTGGAACTAGGCTATCGGAACTGCAGGGACTGAGATGTCACTTGGTATCCTTTCCTGTTAGCTGTGTGCACAGCTTGTCTGCTGGTCACTGATGGGGCTGTGGCCCCAGTTTAGACCTTGCTGGTGACACATGGAGTTTGTTCTCTGTTTCCTGGGGAGGCCCCTCCACTCAAAAATCCTTACAATCAGCTAAGAAGATCCCCTTGTAAATTCCACCCTTATCCCCAGTTGTCTGGGAACCCATTCTCTGCTCTTGCATTCCAAGGAAACAGGACAACATCCTACGGGCCTCATGGGAACTTGAATAGAAGTGTTTGGGATGAGTACTAGCGCTGCTAGGCCTCTCGCTAAAGGGACTGGAAAAAATAACGCCTTGTCCTGGTGACCCTGAAAGGTCTTACAAGTTGATTTTTCTCTCCCTACATTTCTGCGTAATTGGCAATGGATGTTTTTGATGCACATTTCTCTGAAAGAAAGGAGAGAAGAAAAAAATTGGGCTACCTTTAAGCCATTCGTCCATGGGCATGCTCTTGTTGAGTGTGATCTCATTGTGGAGTTAGTGTCTCCCGGGCTCTGTCCTCTATTCCCAGTTGGCCCAGCCTCAGTGCCAACAAGCTGTTCTATCACTAGACCTCAGCTACTTTATGTAATGTCTGTTGGTAAGATCAACCATGAGCTAAAACTATGCAATTTGTTGCAGTTTTCTCGCATCTTTTAGACATTCATAAGGTGAAATTGTGAAAAAAGACAATTTTCTAATGGCTTTTCTGTAGACCAGGATGAAAGTATTTGATTTTCTTTGGTTCTCTGCCTTAAAAGATAAAATAGAATTTTGGAGTTATGAGGCTTTCTGGAGTTACCATACAATCACATCCTGTATTTGTTAGGATGGTTTCTGACAGCAACTAGTATACAGCAAAAGATTTTAATGCTAATCACCCAGAGGTAGTATTGGACTCCACAGATTTAAAGGCTTGGTCACCAACAACGCCATTTATTTCAGATGCCGGTTAACACTTTGGGTGTCCCCAAACTCTTCACAAGCTACAAATCTGGAAATCCCCACAACACTCTCAGGTTTGATGATTCTGTAGAATGATCCTTAAAACTCAGGAATGCACTATACTTACAATGATGGTCTATAAAAGGTACAGATAAGAACTAGCCAAATAAAGATATGGATAGGCAAGGTCTGGGAAAGACCCAAATGCAGAATTTCTGTGCTCTCTTCCTGTCAAATCAGGATACTTCACCCTCTGGCATATTAATGAGTCAACCAGGAATTTCCACTGAGCTTGACATTGGTAGTTTTTATAGGGTAATCATTTTGTAAGCATGATTGATTGAGTCATTGGTCATGTGACTGAACTCAGTCTTTAGTCCCTCTTCCCTCTCTGGAGGTTAGACTGGCTCAAAGTCCCAACTGTGCCTTCATGTCTTTCTGGCAACCATTCCTTATCCTGAGTCATCTCTTCCCTAAATTCAAGTGTAATCCAAGAAGCTTATGACACTCCTATTAGTTGAGAAATTCCAAGGTTTCCCTCCTAGAAATGAAAGAAACAAGCTACATTTTTAATTATATAATAGGCTACAACAAGCTACATTCTTTATATAATATTCTCTATTATACAACAATTAAACTGTGTTTATTGGGCAGTGGGAGGAGCAATGAGGAACTGTAAACAGTGCCCCTACAATGACACCATCAGAATGTGTCCCAAAGTGAATGTGAAATAGGAGACTTGAATCAGGAGTGCCATTATTTGGTCCCCTCACACAGTTTGTGATGCCAGTGTTAAAGATTGTTATTATGTCAGGCATTACCAAAATCATTACACATTTTAGTATCTACTACATGTCCCTAGTAATTATCTGTATATACCATGTATTTTTAAGTGTCATCCTTTATGATACACATTGAATGTGTAATCTATGCATGGTGCACATTCTTTTACTTAACATCTAGTTTTGGCTAGGCACTCTGCCAATTATTGGCAGTATTGCAGTGAGCAAAGTGGACAAATCTCTGCACTCATGGAGCCTATAGTCTGATGAGAGCATTAGTTACCAATATGCATCCAATAGTCTGACTTCAGTCACTGATGGAATGTGCCGGGGGCTATGAGAGCTCAAAACAGGGCCTGAGATCTGGAGGATAAGAAAAGGATTTTAGGGAAATGACAACAGAGTTCATGAGAACACTCCAGGAAGTGGGAATGTGCAAAGTTCCTGAAGCGAGAGGGAATAAATTAGGTTTGCTCTATTAAAAGAAAGCAGTATGTCTAGATGACAGAGTTTGAGAGGGAACAGCAATATAATAAGGTCTAGAGAAAGAAGCTGGATCAGATGGTGCTGGGCCTTTTCGACTTTTTGTTTTGATCGAATGAGAACCACTTGAAAGGTTTTAGCCAACAGAGAGAGACAATCAAATAAGCATTTTACTGTAACTTCACTAGCTGCACAGTGAGAATGTAAGGGCTGCAGAGATAATAACAATCCTCCACAGGCATTCGAATGAGAGATGTCTTTTGCCTGGACTGGGACTATGGGGTAGAGACAGAAGATAGAAGAACCACTTAGGAAATAGTCAGTTGGGCTTGATAAAAAATTCAAGTTCAGAAAATAATATGAGTGACTCCTGCTTGGTTTCTGGAGTCATAATGTCCTTTGGGCCAACAAATGACATGGAGGTTAAGGCACTGGATCCCACATGGCCTAATGAAAGAATGAAATTTAGAGCTTCTTTATATTGGGGTTTGAGGGTCATGATAAACCATTTATGGGATATTATTCTATGTACAAATGTCCCCAAGTTAAGAATTTGACTGGCATTTAGAGGCGTATTTAATTGTTTTATGAGAAATAACCTAAACCGCAGTGTCTAGGTCATATTAGTAGAAAATCTTTATAATCTTGTTACCACTCTGAATGAGCAACAAAATATTATTCAAAAGAGTCTTAAGGTAGACTTTCCCATCAATCATGGGTAATATGGATAGCATGATTATTTTTTGTCATGTTGACATCTGTGCATTGTCAATTTGAAAGGTAAGTAGTTTAAACCATAGAAGCAAAACATTTATATGAATTGATAAATAATCCATGTGTCTATCAGAAATTCAATATGATTATTTCCCTTTTCATATATGCCCTGAATAGTGACTTATCCAGTATTGAAAACTGTTTTTTACCTTATGTAATGGTACTATAGAAGCATTCCATTTCCTTACAGGTAATTTCCAATAAACCCATGTCTGAGGTAAGTCAGCTCTTTAACCATGTATTGTCATTGCCATTTTCTGTTTATGATTCTGTGTTGTTGTATACAGAAGTCCAGTCTTCTTAATCTGATTCAAACCAAGACGTTTGACTACAGAGTAGTCTGAGCTTCACCTAAGTTCAATCAGTACCACTAAGATTTTTTATGCCTAGAGATAAGTCACCAGTAGCACAATTTACATCCTCTGACTTCCATTTTTTCTTTCCAGTGCCTCATCAACTTACATGAGTATTAGTCAAAATATTTATTCTGCAAAATGCCAAACTTTGAGGGCCAGCAGGTGGCATGGTGGTTAAAGTGCTAGATTTCCACATGGCCAACCATGTTTCGAGTCTTGGAACTGACAGCTTCCCTTCTCACTTTTCTTCTGTCTCAGTCCTTCTCTAGTGAATTAAGAATAACTAATAATAATGATAATGATAATAATAATAATAATAATAAAATTAAGTCTTAAAAAAGAGAATACTAAACCTTTTTGTAAAGTCGTTTTCCTGAATTGGTCACCTCAAGTGTTTATAGGAGCTAATGTTAACTGTGGTTCTTCTCAGAAAATTTATGGGCCTACATAACCAGCAATTACTGTAGTAAGAAAGGCTTCATGTTAGATAGTTGGCATTAGTGTATGTTCATTCAGTTTGCATAATGATGGTCCCTAGCAGAAGTAAAAAATTAAACATTTTCATTAGTTTCCAAAGTAGTAGGATCATAGTAATTGTTTATGGAAATAAGAAAAAGTTCTGGAAAGGCGAAAAATTTCTGATGAAACCTTGTTCTCTATTCTTTGGCAGAACATTTCTACCTCATGTTGTCATTTATCTCTAGGGAAAAACTCCCTTGAATATCCTTAATTTTAAGTCAGTGGCTAGACAGACCCAAGAGTTTGAGGGAGCTCTTTTCAGTTGAGGTATAGATTCAAGATTTGATACACTGAAATTTAAGTACTGTATTAGTGGGCCTGTTGGACCAGCAGTTATTGTAACGGCCATGTCGCGAGACTCCCATGAAGTTGACCACAGTTCGAGTCCCAGACCCAGTGGCTTAAAACTCATGCCAGGCATGTGTGTGTGCATGCCCAAGATCCCGAGAGGAGAATGGAGAGAAGGAATTGCGGCATGGCCATTCCCCCTGGGGGGTGATTTCTTGCTTTCTGTCTCTCTGTCTTTCCGGCTAGCACATGTGCCCTATAGCAAAATCCTCTCAAAAAAAAAAGAAAAAAAGAATAGAGGTCCTGAACCTGGTGACTTGAAACTCATGCCAGGCATGTGTGCGGGTGTGCCCAAAAATCTGAGAGGAAAATGAAGAGAGGGGATTATGGTGTGGCCATCTCTCCGGGGGCGGGGGGGGGGGGTGGTTGATTTCTCACTAAAGTGAGTCCCTCTGTCATTGGAAGTTTCATTTGGGATTCTTCAAAGTGGGAAAATGTCTTACAATAAATTTTTACGACTTATTTGCATCCGCCTTTCACCAGGGAAAAGCTTCTGTCCATCCAAGAAACACACATATTCTTTCAAACACATGTTGGTAACCCATAGAGATGAACATTTGAATGGAATCTATCTACAAATGTTCAAATGATCCTGATCTTTCCAGGATTATGGATTTGATTAGTCAAACATCAGTTATATATCTGGCTAGCCTTGGTGGGAGAAACACCCCCACTAATATATTTTCATGATTTGTGTCAGCTTAGCAATACTAAGAAGAGTTGCTGAAGGTCAGGCTTTTGGTAAAGATTTTAAGATCTCTGGAATTACGGAGCCATCTGGGCCTTATATGAGTCCTTGATTTGTATTAAATTTGCAACCTTTATTGTGTCAGTCTCAAAGTCTCAATTCAGGAGCTGACCTTAAAATTTTTGATTAAACAATTTGTGTTAAGTTAGTTAACATGTGTCAACCTGAGGAAATTCATTCAAATTATGATTTTAGTACATTAAATGTCTCTTCATCTGCTGCCTTAGCATGGATGTTAGCCATAGCATTTCCTACGTATTCAGGGTCTAATTTAGGGATATGAGCTTCAGTTTCTGTAGTGGGAACTTCATGGTTTTCTGAAGCTTTATGATTATAACTTAAAGGTAGCAATAATTGGGGAAAGAAAGATAAGCGCCGTAAGCTCCATATTTTTATAATCATTCTATTTGGTGATAAAGACCCCTCTGTTTTCATAACGTCGTCATTGTCGTAGTAGCAGTGTAGTTTAAGTTAGTTTCTCCTTGTTGATTTAAAGGAAACACTGGAAGTGGTTTACCAGAGGATTTCTTAGAGTTCTCTTAACGCTGACAGTTATCGTAGGAGGCCGGAGATTGAGGATGTTTCTTTCATGGCCTGTCAGATGATCCAATCTGCTTTTTAAATAAGTGACAATCATTTTCTGTTTTCGATACAAGTGTCTTTTTTTTTTTTTAATTGGATCATCTGAAAAGTCATGACATACTTTTGTATGTTTTTCTATGCAAAAATGTGTCATGACTTGTCCAAAAACCCAGTAATTTTGCCAGAGGGCGCATGCATTTGGTGGAGGTGGGGCTGGAAGTGCAGAAGGAAAGGGAGGAAGTGCCGACCATAGGGATGGTCACACCACGATGACGGGGCCATGCAGGCAACACAAGCTGGTAAGGATGCTGCCTCCCATTCTAAGGCAAGGCCTGGACTGGAAAAAAACTGAGGCAAGGCCCAGTTTACGAGCTCTCCCTTGTGTCCTTGAACTGGCCAGTATTCAATTTCTCTGCCATGAGTTTTACTGTTATTACGGTACCCTATAAGGGTAAAACATCACCCCCAACCATTACAATAAAGCCAATTAGTGACTTTGTAAAAATGTGGTTCCCTAAGACTAACAGGAAGACCAAGAAGCTTAAGACTCCCCCACCTGTCTAATTTTAAGCCAAAATTAACATATAAATTAAGTTAGTATAAACCAAGTTAGCATTAAAAGTATATGTAGACTAAGTTAGTTTAAGGCTAGTTTTTATAAATACCCCTTGTTAAAGCTACAGGCCAAAGTTAACTCATACTAGGCAAAGTCAGTACATTCACCACGTAACAGAGACTCAGAAATAAAACAAAAAAACTCACTAATTGACAGACTCAGCAAATAAAATACAAAATCCCACAGGTTTATTAAAAAAAAAGGCCTGGCTGGGACAACAAAATAAACAAACTTGAGGGCTCCAAAAAAAAATTAACTTAGCTGGGAGCTCTTATCTAAAGCAACAGGTAGTTTTCAACTACAAAAAGTTTCTCATCTATGTACTATTGACTATAAAAAACTGCTAATAAAACATCCTGTGTTGTCTCCTGAGCTACAAGATCATCTTCCTTTCCCATACATAAATCATAAACTCACCTATTGTTATAATGTATAAATAGTCCATATATTAACTGTTGTCTTTACTTAGCAAGACAAAATTTCTATCTAAAACTTTACAACCAGCAATATTATCGGCCTGACCCAAGACTAAAGTTATCAAACATCCTGCAAGCCCCCTCGTCTAAAGACCCTTCCCAGTAATCAAAATCTAAAAAAAAAATACAACAGACAAATAGACTTCCTCATCCTAAAAACTGTAATTAATTTTACCTAATCTGACAAGACAAACAGCGTGTTTTATATTTATTACTTCCATGCTTTGTACACCCTGTTCCTTAAAGTAAATTTTTTTCACTGCCCATTTACTTACATGTATCACATTTTCAATAAATAAGCACAATAATTCCTGACAGTTGTCACTCCCCAAAAAGCAATCTCTGGGTAGTGTCCGGCATAAGACATACATAAAAAGGCACCGAGGCCTATGTCTTCTGTTCACCTACACCGCCTCCGTCAAATTAACCCACCCCCGCCAAGGCTAAACCCCGACACCACAGTCCCTTCTCCATTTCTCTTCCCTTTTGGGATTCTGGGCCTGCACGCATGTACTTGGGGTTTCTCAAGCTGCCAGGTCTGGAACATGAATGGCATAGTCGTCTATGTGGGATCTAACCACCTCGACCAAACCACCCGCTGGCCCCACAAGTGTAGAGACAAGTGTAAAACAGGTCAATGGTAAAGATATTTTAAAGTTTGGATGGGGCTTTGCAATTATTCTGATTACAAGATCATTAATTTATATGCCCAGTGGTTTCATTTCTGTCCTAATCTTCTCTCAATATGTTTTGTTAAATGTTGTAACAGTGTCCAGGGAGTCACTTCCCATTCTAGTTGTTTCTTTAATACATCACTTATCTCTGTGTACAGTACATTTACACAATGGACTGACAAGGCCACTTCATCATCTCCGCCATTAAGGCCAAAGCGCTGTTTAAATGTTTCTTCTAACTGGATATGATTGTCCATAGAAGATTCATATATCTGTTTTTCTGTTTTTAAGTTTGGATTGTTGCCAATCTATTTTTATAGAAAAAACTAGGATATGTCTTCCAAAAGTACAAGGGTACTTCAAAGATTTTATAGAAAAATGAAATTGAAGTATGAGTTTATATTCGTGCAAAAAATGTTTTTGAAATCCATGCCTGTACACCTTATACACGTAGTCTGAAGATCTCTGCTTCTCATTCTGAATGGCATACCATGTGCTAAATACCTCAGGTTCACCTTTTTTTTTTTGGAGAGGTTTTTGCTATAGGGCGTGTGCGCTTGCCAGAAAGACAGAGAGGGACAGAGAGACAGAAAGCGAGAAATCACCCCCCAAGGGGGATGGCCATACTGCAAACCCTTCTTCTCCATTCTCCTCTTGGGATCTTGGGCACGCACGCACATGCCCCCGGCGTGAGTTTAAGCCACCAGGTCCGGGACTTGAACCATGGTCGACTACGTGGGAGTTCAGCAACATAGCCATTACACTAACTGCTGGTCCCCAGGTTCACATTTTTATTGAACAGTAGTGGTGGTCTTCTCCTCTCTGTAAAGGTGTTTTTGTTTGTTAGTTTTTTTATTGCAGGAGGGTACTTGTGCTCATGGGGGGCAAGGAGGGGGAGAGAAAACATCCCCCCAATGCAATATGGTAACACTGCAATCCTTTTTCCTGCTTTCCTCCTTCCAGTCAGGGTTTTGGGCAGAGACACACACAGCCATAGTATATTTTTCAAGCCATCAGGGCTGGGGATTAGAGCTGTGGTCCAGTCATGTAGGGTCTGTCTCCCTTAACCATTGTGCTATGGGGCCAGTCTCCTCTTTGTCAACTTCAGCATTGCCTGAGTCTAGTCTTTCTTTGTTTTACTAATTATTTTGTGTAAGTGACTTGAGAGAATTCAGAAATCATTGGAGTTAGAATGTTATGTAACCTTTTTTGCTTTCATTTTTATAACATTGCCAACATCTGATTTCTTCCAACAGGTCTTAAATTTCTTATGAGACTAGAAGTCCACCTTTTTAAAAGAAACCAAAGCTCTTCTAATCTGTTATTTAATCTTGAGATTTATGCCTGTCTTAATAAATGTATTCTATAGCTTTTTTAAACAAGTGTACACTCACAGGTAGAATTTGTTTCTCTCTCCTTTTGCTTCACCCAAATGCTCTTTTCTATGAGTCAGTTTTAGTCTGTGGATTCCCAACTAAAACTATATTCTCTTTAATATTTCGTGGGACTCCCCTTTCTTTTTTATTAATTCTCTTGAGTGATTCAACTTTCCATTGCATTATAGTTTACGTTCTTAACCCACCTAAAATCTCCTTCATACCTGTAAGAGTATAGTTTCCTCCTTAAATTAAAATTTCAACTGCTTTTGAATCGAGTTGTAAATACAGTTTTTCTATGAAAAAAAAATTTCATGTATACTATGATCATTTCAACTCTTCGTACACCGATATATAGCTCTCTGAAAATATAAGCACTATTGCCGAACCCAGCTTCAGTGTATTCCAGTGGAAATTATTGCCATTTTATCTAATCATTCTTTTTTGTTTTCACATTTCAATTTAAGGAATTCCTTCTCAAGTAAGAAGTCATGAGCTGATAAAAATATCTTCTTGATCTCCGGGCCTTGTACTCACATCCTTGGACTGAGACTTAGCATCCTGGTAGCTTTACCACGGCCTTGATAGGCCAAATCCTGCTCTTGGACATCATCTACATACTAACGTTTCACTTCCCAAGTCATTTTTATTCCAGCTGTTTTTTGGGAAAAGGACGTGAAAATAAGACCTTTACAACCAAGTCCCTTTGTTTGGCCAGCCAGGAAAGCAGTATTGCATTATGGCAACAGCGTTTGAAAGGGAGCCATTCTTGGACTCTAGTCCTCTCTTGGCTACTTGACTCTGTGACCTTGGACAAGCCACTTTAACCCTCTGGGCTTTGCTGTTCTCATCTGATAAGCAGAAATAATAATGTCTTCTCTGCCCATATCTCAGATTTCAGTTCAGAGTGAAAAGAGATCATATACATTAGTGTTTCTGAACTGATTATTGCACCCACGTGAGATACTGTTATGAATATTACCAAGGCTGCTTGTGAAATGTGGGAGGTGAAATTGAACCAGATAAGTAGAGTTTCAACATATAATCACCCACTCATGATCAGAAGGTCTTACTTCACTGATTCCACCTCACAATGGAATGAGACAGAAGACAATTAATTTGCTAGACTCATTCATCTTCATTTGATCTTTGTTTGACATCTCTACTAGTAAAGGTACTCAGCTCAACACAGAGCAAAGGAGCTTTAGGACTAGTGGAATTGTTTTCTTAAGATAAGCAATAATTAAAGTGCCCACTGATAAGCACCATAGTTAACTGTTTGACTATCACTTTACACTAACATTTCTATTCCTTGTCCCTAGAGGAAAGGAGGAGGAAAGAGAGACATAAAGATATTGACTTATTTTAATTTTGGTAATTTGCAACTGATAAAAAATTAATTGTCCTGGGAACCAGCAGTTAGCGTAATGGCTGTGTCGCTGGACTCCCACGTAGTCGACCGCGGTTCGCGTCTCAGACCCGGTGGCTTACAACTCACGCCGGGCGCGTGTGCGTGCGTGCCCAAGATCCCGAGAGGAGAATGGAGGAGAAGGGATTGCGGCGTGACCATCCCCCCGAGGGGTGATTTCTCGCTTTCTGTCTCTATGTCTCTCTCTGTCTGTCTGGCGAGTGCACGCGCCCTATAGCGAAAAACCTCTCCAAAAAAAAAAAAATAATTGTCCTTATCAGTGGGTTGTCTAGAAAGTTTGGTTAGAAACCACTGGTTACTCAAAGTCTCAAGGAAAGGAGAGGCACCAGACCTATGCCAGAATTCCTTCCTAATTTGAAACAGAGACCATTGCAAATAGGGTTTTACAAAGAATGTACAAGTTAACAAAGTAATATAAAAGGATTGACTAGGGTCATCCCATGACATGGTGGTTAAGGTGGCCAACATAGCCATCCACACAGTTTGACTCCTAGACCCACCAACTTGAAAAGCATGCTGGACTCCTGTGCATGTGTGCCCCAAATCCCCAAAGCAGGCAGAAATGGAGGAGAAAGGATTGCAGCATGACTGTGCCCTATGGAGAGTGCTTTCTTCTATTCTTTTCCCTCTCTTTCTGTCTCTGGTGAATGCACATGCCCTCTGGCAGAATTTAAAACAAACAAGCAAACAAACAAAAAAGTCATTGTATGTATCATTAGTGAATATTATAAGGGAAAGCAACTGATGATCAAAAATTATGGAGTGCGTGCATGTATTTTTTTCTTTTTTTTTTTTTTTTGAGAGGTTTTCGCTATAGGGCACGTGCGCTCGCCAGACAGACAGAGAGAGACATAGAGACAGAAAGCGAGAAATCATCCCCCAGGGGGGATGGTCACGCCGCAATCCCTTCTCCTCCATTCTCCTCTCGGGATCTTGGGCACGCACGCACACGCACCTGGCGTGAGTTTTAAGCCACCGGGTCCGAGACGCGAACCGCGGTCAACTACGTGGGAGTCCAGCGACATAGCCATTACGCTAACTGCTGGTTCCCAAATAATTCTTTTTTTTTTTTTTTTTTTGAGAGGTTTTTTTTTTGCTATAGGGCACGTGCGCTTTCCAGACAGACAGAGAGAGACATAGAGACAGAAAGCGAGAAATCACCCCCCAGGGGGGGGATGGTCATGCCGCAATCTCTTCTCTATTCTCCTCTCGGGATCTTGGGCACACACAGACACGTGCCCAGCGTGAGTTTTAAGCCACCGGGTCCGGGACGCGAACCGTGGTCGACTACGTGGGAGTCCAGCGACATAGCCATTACGCTAACTGCTGGTTCCCCGTGCATGTATTTTTTAATGGACACCCTCCTCCATCCTCCAGCCAAAGACACTTCTGTGCCTCTGAAATTGTCAACAAGACCACATCTTCACCATGCCCTGCTTTCTCCTGCAATTCAGCAGGAGATTTGGAGCTGAATAAAATGTGTTAAATAAGTGCTGCAATAAACTTTTTTTTTTTTTTTTTTTTTTTTGAGAGGTTTTTGCTGTGGGGTGCATGCGCTCGCCAAAAAGACAGAGACAGAGACAGAAAGCGAGAAGTCACCCCTTGTGGGGGGTGACCACACTGCAATCTCTTCTCCTCCATTCTCCTCTCAGGATCCTGGGCACGCATGCACATGTGCCTGGCATGAGTTTAAGCCATCGGGTCCAGGACTTGAACCGCAGTCGGCTACATGGGAGTCCAGCGACATAGCCATTACGCTAACTGCTGGTCTCTGCAATAAACATTTTTAACATTCCTTCACATCAGTGGTTTTATATATATAGGAGGGAAACTTTAAAGGTAGCATGGGATCTTTAGAGTTGTTAAGTCAAAGGGAATGTATGTTTAAATTTTAATATAAGTTTCCAAATTAATATTTTACTATTTAGTAACAAATCATGTTCTTGTCTCTTATTTTGCCAATAACAGAAAAATACCCTGGTCTAGGTAATTTAAGAGAGGCTTATTCAGTTCACTGTTTGAAGGTGCAGGGTTCAAGGGCCACATCTTATAAGAGTTTTCCTGTTTTGGGGGTCCTGAGTCCATGCAGAGAATCACAGTGTGAGAGAATAGGAGTGAATATCTCCTTACCTTCGTATGTCTCATTTCCTCTTACATACCAAAGTCAGTCATGCCACCTTCCTAAAATTTGGTCATCCTGATATTTTTGTGAGTTTTTATTTCAGACAATTGATCATTGCTTACAAGTATTCGAGTTTGTGTATTTGATCTTATGGAATGGGATGTTTGTGCACATGTAAGTTTATAGTGGGGAGTTTGATATTCTTGTCTTCCACATAAATGGTCAGTTTTACCAGTACTAGTTATGTAATTATCCATGATTCCCCCCACTGAACTAAACTAATTTAATCATATATTATATTTTCATGTACTCTGAGATCTATGTCTAGATTTTCCATTCAGTTCCTCTAGTATGTTCACCTATTATTGTACAGATACCTTCATTTGATTATAGAACCATCCCTTTCCCCCATTACTCTGTCTTTCCTACTTGCCCTCCTTGGCTATACTCAGTTTTTTTACCTCGTGAACTTTATGATCAGTGGAACTTCTGAGGCTAAAATTCCCTAATACTAGAGGGTAACACAAAGATTATAGGTTAAATTATTTGTTTTTTTATGAGCCAAATTTTCTTACCCTATTTCCTTCCTCAGATGGTACATATAGAGATCCTCCAACATGTAATATGATGGAGAATTTAAATTCCGTAAGTCCAGAGGCACTGATATATTATTTTTTTGTGTATGTAAGAAAAGCAGTTAGGCATGGGAATTAGACCTTTCCCAGTATTTTGTTAGTTGAGATACTTTGTTGCAAGTTGTAGGCATTTCAATTCAATTTGCTTAAGTGACAATGTAGGAAAAGACATTGTGTAAATTGATAAATTGTGGTATATACAGCCTCGCCTTGCTTCTGTGTACATCAGCCTAGGTCCTGCTCATAGCTCCTGCCTTCGGCTGCTTTGGAGTTTGTCGTGTTCTATTTCCATGGTCTTATATGAACCAAACTCTCTAAGGAAAAGTAATTTGTGAGTTACAAAGTGCCTGAAAACCAGTGGTCAGAATTTTATTATTATTATTTATTTTTTTTTTAGAGTTTTTGCCATAGGACATGTACACTCAACAGAGAGAGACGGACAGAGAGGGAAAGAGAAATCACCTCCCATAGGGGATGGCCACACTGCAATCCCTTCTCCTATATTCTCCTCCCGGGATTTTCGGCATGCATGCACACGTGTCCAGCGTGATTTTCAAGCTGCCAGGTCTGGGATTCAAACTGTAGTCAGCCATGTGGGAGTCTAGCACCTTAGCCACTGTGCCACTTGCTGGGCCCAGAATTATTCTTGGTATGTTCTGTGCCTCATTCCCTGAAGCAAGAGAGGAGTCAGTAGTTCTCAATGGCCATCGCTCAGTGCCAGGACAGTGTCCCGATGTCTAGAGATAGCTGTTACTGAGTCGGTGGCTGGCAGTGTGCGATGGTGGGGGACTGCGATGGAATGAGCCGAGAATGTGAGTACGTTGTTTTCCTCCTTCCTAGTTGATGCCCTGTTCATATTTTTCTTTAGTTACAATGTTCACAGGGGATTATTGGATTATTCTGACCTTCGGTATTACTTGTGCCTTGTTTACTAGACCTGAGTAAAAGCATTTAAAGTGCCTATGCCAAGCTTTTTTCTGTCGTCTTAATCTTATTTCAGCTGGCAAGGGCCATGCCTTGACTGGCTCTGGATGCTTTTCCTGGAACCGAGGTTGAGATAGGGCTTCGTGACACCATTGGTTTATTGTTTTAAGGACAACCAGGGCATGTAAGCAGGAAGTTACCCAGTCGCATATCACTTTGAATCCCAAAGTCCTTAGAGATTTACCAGTCAGCCATCCCCTCATTTGTAGATCTGTGTGCCAAAGTATGCACTGTTAGTGAACTGCTCTTTCAGTGTAGAAAACTAGGTGGTATGCATGCTTTTTCAGAGAAAACATTTCACAAGTCCCCACTTAGCAACGTAGAGTCTGACCCTCTACCATCTAATGGGCACTGCTCTTCCCGAGGGCTCAGGAAGGCCCTTTCAGTAGTTCCTCACTCTGAGGTTTGAGGCTGCTTCCAAGTTGTCGTGCTTAAGTCCACACACCCCACATATCCCTGTGTGTCCTCCATTAGTGACGCTGAGCACACAGTGAATTTTGGATGCACGGGAGTCTAACTACTCTCTTTCCAGACTCAGGGAAGGTATGATCTTCCTATCTTGCTATGCCAGTTCCATGTCTTTATCACAGAGCTTCAGCTTTCAACTCCTTCCTATTGGATTTTAACATAATCCCATTTCCTCAATTTCCAAATATAAAAACTGTGTGGTAGAGTCTTATGATAATTCTGATTTTGATCCTGAAATACCAAAGCCATAAATAACTCATCGAATCAAGAGAATCAAAACTACCAAAAACAAATACCAAAAAACAACAACAACCAGAAACAAATATTTGATTATTCTACTTTTATCTCCTAAGGATCTCTCCTACATTAGCAAATACCTTAAAGTTATTAAAACAAATTATTCCATAACATACAAATAAGTGTACATAAGGTAAACATAACACGGCACCAGCAGTTAGCATAATGGCTACGCCGTTGGACTCCCATGTAGTCCATCATGGTTCTAGTCCCAGACTCGGTGGCTTAAACTCACGCCAGGCGCATGTGCGTGTGTGCCCAAGATTCTGAGAGGAGAATGGAGGAGAAGGGATTGTGGTACAGCCATCCCCCCAGGAGGGTGATTTCTCTCTGTCTCTCTCTTTCTGGCAAGCGCACGCACCCTATAGCAAAAACCTCTCAAAAAAAAAAAAAAAAAAAAATCAGTTGTGCCCTAACAGTTTGAGAAAGGAGGCAAGATGAAAATGCTACAGGGGATGGCTAGGTTATGGCCAAATCTAGGCCCTGGAGAGACACGGCCTTGGCCATGGCATGGAAGTCTGCAGATTGTCAGTTCTGTAAACTCTGAATCATAATTCTGTCATCATCTAGAGTATGATTGATCTCTGAGAGAGAGACTTGTTAGGCACACTCACAAAGCCCAGTGCATAAACCGTCAGGACACTTTACTGATTTGTATCTGGATGTATAACTGTCAAGCAGATCAAAGCTTGGGTTCCATCCCTTGGGAAAGATTCATCAAGTGTCTGCTTTGCACTAAAGTGGTGTGTGTAAAGCAGTGAACCAGACAAACTGGGTCTGTCCACTTGCATGGTTAACATTTATTGGTCTGTTCATTCTCTTTATACAGAAAACCACATCAAAAGTCAATTATGATCTGAAAGCTGCTTTGTGAGCCTGAAGCCAAAAGCAAAGTTAACAAAGTAGATGACCTTTAACATCTACTGGTGTCCTTCACTAATAGTTTACGAGGATATACCTTGTCCAAATGTGCGTCAGTGGGTCAAGATCCTGACCTCGGGACCAGCCTTTGGCATAATGGCTATGTCGCTGGACTCCCATGTAGCCGACAGCGGTTCCAGTCCTGGACCTGGTAGCTTAAACTCATGCCGGGCACGTGTGCATGTGTGCCCAAGATCCCGAGAGGAGAATGGAGGAGAAGGGATTGCGGCGTGACCATCCCCCCTGGGGGGTGATTTCTCACTTTCTGTCTCTGTCTTTCTGGTAAGCGCACACGCCCTATAGCAAAAACCTCTCAAAAAAAAAAAAAAAAAAAAAAAAGAAATAAAGAAAAAAAGAAAAAGAAAAATCCTGTCCTTTAGAAATACTGGGAACAATGACTAATTTGGAGTCCCAAATCTCTTTATAACTCTATCCAGACCTCTCATATTTTAAGAAGTAAAATTACGTACAAATTTAAAGAATAAAATGATAATCGTCCATATTACTACCACCCAGATTTCCTACTATTAACATCTGGACTCATTAATTTTTAGTCATTTGATGATTTTTACATTTGTCGACAAGAGATGACAAGAGGCAAGGCTCGAATCTGTCTTCGTGTTCATAAATTAGGGCGAGCTTTAAGGGGTTTGTGAATGAGTGAGAGACGGTAAGAGGAATTTCTATGAAGAAATGATTTCAGCTTGTGGCAAAAATGTGAATTAATTGTATAGATAATTTTGAATCTTTTACATCTGTCAAAGAAGAATTCTCCTCAATAAAGATTAGTTTTTATCATACAGGATAATGCCCAGCTATATTAGGTCATAACTCTGGATTTATTGGAATTGTGAAATAAGAGATGGATGTTTTCCTTATTGCTTTATTCTCCTGTAGGATATTGAGCTTTATCTGAGTGCTGTGTCCCTGAAAAAGTCCACCCTGCCCTCACAGATTCTAGGAAGCTTCAACCTCTGCCCTTCTTCCAGGTCTATGACTTCCTTGTTTATGTGGCTTTATGTCTTCAGGCCCCTTTCCACCTGAAGGAACATAAACAAAAAAAATTTTGAAGGAAGATAAATAATTTTTTTCCCTTTCAAAGAAAATAAAGATGGCTTTATTTTTTTCTGTTGATGTTTTTGTTCATTGAGAGGTTTTGTAACAAATTTTATAAAAACTCAATAATAGATCAAAAGAGGTCAATACCATAGAGTAATAAATAATCCATTGTGTCTTCATCCGACATCATTTTGTATTTTTATTTAAAAATCCTTTGTATCCTATTAGACCTCCAGAAGTTAACTTCTCTCTCTACATTACAAAAAGGCAGTGACTGATGCAGTCCTCTTCAGAATGAGATCATCCTGGAAGGTTCCTCTAAATACCTAGCAGTTTATTGAAAGGGCACCTAGTAATTTCTTTGCCCCATTTATCACTTCCCTGATATATCTTAATCAGGTGGATTTAAAGGCTGAAAGGGAAAATTCTTTTCACAAAGACCCTGGCAGAGAATATAGTGATTAATTGTGCAAGAAATGTAATGCATCCAGCTAACTATCCCCTTCTCTCTGTCCATCTACACACACACACACACACACACACACACACACACACACACATATTTGGGAATATTTAGACAAAAAGTCACGTTCCATTCATTTATTTAAAAAAAAAACCTAAACTTGAGCTTTGAAGCCAGACAGGCATATTCCAGAGAACTATGTGTCTGTAACACAGTGTTTTGACCCTTGGAGAAGTGTATCAATTAACATATCTTCAGCTCAAGCCTAGTGACACTGTAAGAGGCAAACTTACAAAACTAATTTTCTGATTTGTAAGGATGTCTTGTGCTACTGCGCTCACTTGGGTTCAGCTGCCAGTCTCTCACCCTTATTCTTTTCCCTTCCTGGAAAGACTTTAAATGCAAACAGAAGGCTCTGATTCCTCTCTCTCCATGCTCCCACAGAGGGCCATGTTCTCTTTGATCCCTTTGATCTTTTCCTGGTGCTCCTGGGAATCAGAGTCTCTAAGGGCAGGGCCCTACTATCAGTATTTTTAAAACTCCCAGATGATCTAACTTGCATTGAAGGCAGAACAGTGGTGCATTTATTTATTTAGTTAGTTTTTTTCTTTTTGATGCATTTATTTAGTTCTCTTTTTTTGATATTTCTTTTGTAAGAGGCAGTGTGAGCGAGTGCAAACGTGTGCACATGAGAGGTCTTGTCACACTGTGACCCTCTTCTCCTTGCCCTTCAGCTAGTCAGAATCTTGGGCAAGTGCACACCAGGTGTGTTTTAGGTCAACTCCTGATCCAAACCTGTGGTCGACCATGTGGCTTCCAGTGCTACAGCTCATTAACTACAGCCTACACCACTGAAGTGGGGCCCTATACTGCATTAAGATTACAAAACTTCTCAGAGCTGCCGCTTTCTTTTTTTAATAGAATTATTATTTTTTTTAAAGTTTGTTATTCATATCTTTTATGAACAAGAGAGGCAGAGGGACAGCATTCCCAATGGGGTCTTGATTTTGCAATCCACCAATAGCTTAAGCCTGTCCCGATCGTAGGCATATGTGTGCCTGCTGTACTCAGGGAGGTCTCTGGATGCAAACAAGCAACTTCCCATTGGGTCTGCCTCACAGAGCATTATGTTTAATTGCTGTCCTTGCAAAGGTTTCTTTTAAACTTCTTTGCAACCCTGAAGCAGAACACACAGCCTTTCAGAATTAGGAAAATGTGACTTGATCATGGGAAAGATTACAGACTATTAGAATTAAAACTAATGTATAGCCCAGAAAGGAAAAGGGCCTTGCCCAAAGTGGTTTAGCCATTTAATAGCAGAGCCAGAAATAGAACCCTGTGAGGGAGGCAGAATTTTCAGATAGTCTCTGTGATCTTTGCCCCGTGGTGTGACTTCTGGGATGATGATATGCTACATGTGACAAATATACCCTTCTTGAAAACTCTAGTCAGTTCTCTCTGAGCTCAGGCCGTGGGCTTGTTCTTGCCTAATTTTAGCAAGAATTCTACCAAGTCAGTTTAGCCAGAACTACCCTCTTCAATATTTGACCAAATTCCTTATTCCCCACCATCTCCCTTGTGATGCTTTTTCACTCTGGTTTGTTTTCAGCAAAAATCCAACTAGGGTGGTTTAGCTAGAATCCCCCCTTACTCCTGATGTTACCTCTTAGAAATTTTCCATTCACTGTTCCTTGCTATAAATTCCCACTTTTCCTTATTATTTTTGGTTAAGCCCAGTCTCTCTCCCCAATTGCAAAACCCTATTACAGTAGTCTATATACCTATCTCAATAGTTCTTCTTGAATAAACTCTTCAAAATGAGCTTTTACAAGTGTTATGAATATTTTTCTTTGACATATGGCACAGGGAGATTATCCAGATGGGTTTAATCTAATCCCATGAGCACTCTAAGGACAGAGATTTTTCTGCAGCTAATGGAAGTTAGATTCCAAGCATGAAGGGGATTTGACTTAACAGAGGTTCTTCCATGTAAAGATGGAGGGGCCCTGTGGAAGGATCTGAAAACAGACTTGAGGAGGTAAGAGTGATGTCTGGCTCACAGCCAGCAGGCCAACTAGAACCTCAGTCCAACAGCTACAAAGACCTGAACTTGGCCGACATCCTGAATGAACTAGGAAGCAGTTGATTCCCAGGACTTCCAGTAAGAGCCCAGCCTGTGAGGCCCTAAGTAGAGAACCCAACCATGCTTCCTTGGGTTTCTGACCTACAGAACTGTGATATAATAAGTGAGTGTTTTACTTTTTAAATTTTATTTTAAGTTCCAGAGGACACGTGCATTTGCCAGAGAGACAGAGGGAAAGGGAGAAAACATCCCTAATAGACGATGGTGGCACTGCAATTCCTTCTTCATTTTTTTCAACCTGTTAGGATTCGGAACACGTAGGAACTCCTGGCATAGTTTTGAAGCTGCCAGGGCCAAAGTGCGAACCATGTGAGATGTGGGATCTAGCTCCCTGTACACAGGGCTTAACTGCTGTGCTATGGACTGGCCCTCTAGTTCTTATCTTTAATGCAAGAGAAACACATGGCTTTGGACACATGTATTCCTTGCCCCATTTGTGTTAGAGTTAAAGATTGATATCAGTACCCAGTCCCCAGTCAGGCACGTAAAAGGGACTAATGTGTTTTCTTTTCCTGCCCTTCAGTCTTTCTCTTTCTTATCACCCCATTTTTTTTTTTTTTTTTTTTTTTTGCCTTGAGGCTGTTTTAGCCTCCAGATCCTGAAGAGAAGAACTTGTCAAATCCTCCTGATCTGTTGCCCCCTGTCCTCTGCCTTGTGACTCAAATCCTGCCTACAGTCAGCAGCTCTGCTGTAGTTAGTTCTCACTGGGCACTGGGGGTCAAGAGACTGGGGCAGGACATGTGGCAGAGGAGCTTCAGGCAATTAATTGGGCTTCCTGAGAGGAAAGTGGCTTCTGGGACAGGCCAGAAGTTGGGAAGCCCTTGCTGCCATCTCTTTACTTCTTTCTCACCTTTTCCAGAGAAGGCTTGCAAGAGAAATAAGTCCTACCATTTGTTAACCTTACACTGCCAGCCAGGCCTTATGCTTGGGACTTAGACACATGATCTCACTTTATTTTCATGATCATAATTAACATTTGCACAGTGTTTTATAATTTGCAAAGCATTTTCTCATCTGATCTTTGCTGCATTCCTTTGAGAGACTAGATTTTTTTTTTTAAGGTTTTTACCATAGGATTGCCAGAGAGGTGAGAGACATTAAGAGAGAGAGTGAGATATCACCCCTCAGGCAGGATGGCTATACTGCAGTCCCTTCTCCATTCTCTTGGGATTTTGGGTACACATGCACATGCACCCGCCATGATTTTCAAGCCACCAGATCCGGAACTCAAACTGTAGTCAGCCATGTGGGAGTCCAACACCTTACCCACTGCCACCAGCAGGTGCTGGCTCCAAACAGATTTTGTTTCTATGTGGAGATGAGCACATGCTTTGCTTGATGTCGCACCCATAGGTGCTACCTACTAGGTTCATAGACGCAGCCAGGCATCTTCATGGGGGCAGCTAAAGGCCCGTCCTCAGAGAAGGTATTTTGCTCCCACCTGTCATTGAGGATCTTTTAGAACTTACTTTCCTCCCACTGAGGTTCATGAGGAAGGCAGCTGTCTGAGTCCATTTTCTGCTGCTGTAAAAGAATACCATTTTAAAGAGCAGAAGTTTATTTAGCTCACAGTTCTACAGGCTGGGAATTCCAAGGGCATCATGCCAGCATCTCCTAAGGGTCTTGTGCTGTGTGCTCAGATGGTAAAAAAAAAAAAAAAAAGTAGAAGAACAAGCGAGCACATGCAGAAGAGACAGCATGAGGGATGGACTCACTTTTTTAGCCATCTGTTCTCTCGATGATGATAACTAACCTAATCCTGTGATGACTCAGTAGTCCATTCTTGAGAAATGTGCCCGATGGCCCAGTCACCTCTCATCAGGCCCCACCTCACACACTGGAAATTAATTTCCAACATGCCAGTTCGGTGGACACATTCAAACCATGGTGGTAGCAATGTCTTCAAACCCCATCCTATCCTGAAATTCACTTATCTGTGTCTTACTGCTCATAGAAATGTGTCTCTCACTCTCCTGTGCAGGCATACGCACGAGCCTTGTGATCTCACTTTCGCAAAGAAACTTGACTTTGATTAACTCTCCCGAGGATCTCACACCCTCCTGTTCAGTGTGTTTCACCCTCTGACTCCCAAAGGACCGATTCAGAGGAAGCCAGGTCCAGTGTGGTCAGTATTCCTAACTGGAGTTTCTTCCTTAAGGTTTTGCTACCAATTCTCCTTTGGGGAGCCCAGGGCTAGGCACATAGTAGGTGCTTTATAAGTGATGATGCTCTGTGTCACGTGCTACTAATTTATTGCTGCATAACAAAACTCCGCAGCTTTAAACAGTATGCATATATTAAGTCTTAGTTCCTGTGGGGCAGGAATCCAGACAAGAGCTAGCCAGCCAGTGGCATGGTGGTTAAGGTGGCTGGGTCCCACATGGCCATTCAGTGGCTTGAGAAACACAACAGGTGTATGTCCATGACCAAAATCCTGAAAGGGGGGAAAAGTGGAAGATTAGGAATTAGGGAGTGGCCAAACCCCCACGGAGGAGTTTTTCTTCTCCAGCTAACTTCTGTCTGTCTCTCTCCGGTGGGTGCATGTGCCCACTGGCAAATTCTTCTGTTTTTTTAAAGTAGCTTCTAGGCCAGCCAGTGGCATGGTGGCTAAGGTGTCTAGATCTCACAGTGCCAACTGTGTGATTCAAGTCCTGAACTGGTCGTTTGAAAAACATGCTGGGCTCATGTGCGTGTATGCCAAAATTCTAACAGAGTAGAAGAAAAAGTGACTGCGGTATGGCCATCTCCCCTCGGGGGGAGATGCTTTCTTACTTTCCCTGTCTCTCTGCCTCTCTCCAACAAGCACACACACCCTACAGCAAATTTAAAAACAAATAAAATTTAAGTAAATACGTAGAAAGGCTAGCCCCATGGCCTAGTAATTAAGGAAGCCAGATCCCATGCAGCCAAGGGCATGGTTTGAATCCCAGACCCTGTGGCTTGGAACTGTGTGTGCACACACTTACCCCAAACCTTGACCGGCTGGAAAAACAGAGAAGGGATTTCAGTGTGACCACACCCATTTTTGGGGATGCTATCTCCCCTTCCCTCTCTATCGTTCCATCTCTAGGGACTACATATGCCCTCTAACAAATCAAAGAAAAAAGATATTTTACCAGGTTTTGGCTTAGGGTCTCCCCTGAGGTTGCCCTTGAGCGGTCAGCTGGGCCTGCATTCCTTGGAGGCTGGAGGATCTGTTTCCAAACAATCACAGGAGGGGGTGCTTAGTAGATCTCAGTACTCATTGGCTCTTGACTGGACATCTCCGCACTGGGCTTCCCCCATGTCCACACCGCGTGGCAGCTACAGCTTCCTGCAGAATAAGTTATTTGAGGGCGAGCACAGGAAGGAAGCTGCAGTCTTTTATTACCTAACCTGAAACATGACGTACCATCGCGTTTGCCTTCCGCTATTGGTCACACAGACCAGCCCTGTACAGTGTGGAAGGGAACTTAACGCACGGGGTATGACTCCCAAGGAGTGGGTCTGTGGGGGCCCTCTTGCAGGCTGACTACTATAATTTATATATGTAAATATTTTCCAGGAAACTTCTTACACATTTCTCACTTTTTTAAACCTTTGTTTGTTTGTTTGTTTGTTTTGGCATGAATTTACCTTGAATCAAATGACTCTTCAGGGAAGAGAATGCCACATTTTTTAATTCATCCCAACCTCTCCCACAATCTTCCGAACTCTCACTAGTAAACAAACCACACATATAAAAAAGTAAAAATAAAAATAAACCAAGCCTTTGTGGATTTGGAAACAGTGGTCATATTAATTAAGTAGTCTGCTTTAATTTCTTGGCCCCCATTTTTTTTTTCTCTGTAAAATAGGGTACCAAGGAGAAAGGGTTGGACCAGATGTTCTCAAAGGGCCTTTAAAGCTACAAGTCATTTTTGTGCTTTTCCTAAAGTAGATAGGACTATACCTATTTGACAGTTACTAAAGCGAAGGCAGAGGGCTGGGAGCTAACTCTATGTAACCAGGGAATTCTGTTGCAAAGTTGTGAGCAGAACTGAATTTTCAGAACTGGTAGGACCTTGGGCCTTCTCCAAGCTTCCTGCCTAGAAGCTGGATGAAGGCAGGCCAGCTTCTGGGTACCATGTCTCTGTTTTGGTAGTATTAGTATTACCACTAGTTCTGTTAGTCTACTATCACCGCCACCTCTGTCACTCTCTTAGCACCTATTAATTGTCACATCCACTTGAAGGATTTCTATTTTCCCTATGAGTCATAATAACCTTTTTTTTTTTTTTTTTTTTTTTTTTTTTTTAAGAGGTTTTTGCCTTAGGGCATGTGCTCACTGGAGAGTCAGTGAGAGGAAAAGTGAGAAATCACCCCCAGGGTAAGGTCATGCTGCAATTCTTTCTCCTCCATTATCCCCCTGGGATCTTGGGCATGTATGCATATACACCTGGCATGAGTTTCAAGCCACTGGGTCTGGGACTCGAACTACAGTCAGCCATGTGAGAGTCCAGCAATGTAACCACTATGCCATTTGCTGGTCCTGAGTCATAATAATCTTATACCATAGGATTATTCCCATTTAACAGAAGAAAACTTTCCTAACAAGTTTTACCTGAATGATTGGGTCTGAGTCACTGAGGAGTGAGTGGAGAGCAAAGTGAAACTCAGAGGCCATGTTAGGGTAAGGCAAGGCACCAGATGCAAGGTTACTGCATCTCAGCTACTCACAGTGTCTGGCAAGGCAGTGCCACCGCCCCATGCCAAAAGGCCAGGGTGGCCTCCAGGGACACCTGTGTGGAGGGTGACCTTGACTCAGTAGCTGTTATCAGACTGTATCTTGAGCAGGTGGCCTGCTTCACTCTGAGCCAAGAGCAAGAAGGAAAAAAAAAAGTGACATCATTGTTCTACATACAACGTGGTGCCCTTGACTCCCAGGTTGCAGAAACAGCCACCAGTGTGACAGGAGTGGAGAGAAATGAGGACCAATGTGCTGTCCCAGTAGCACTCCTGTACATTTCTGCATGCTTCTGGATGCCATACGGGTCTTTGCCACTTCCTTGCGAGAGCCAGGTTTCCTTTCTCCCCCATCTTAAATTCTTCTCTCTGCTTCTGTGTTTGGGCTTACCCACAGCTTCCCGATATCCACTCCAGACTCTATTTTCTGATGCCTTCTATTCAGCAGGATCTTACTTTACCTTTTATTTATTTATTCATTATTATTATTATTATTATTATTGAGAGATGCTTGCCAGAAAGTGAGAAATTACCCCCCAAGCGGGATGACCACACCACAATCCCTTCTCCTCCATTCTCATCTTGGGATTTTGGGCATGATATGTACCTGGCATGAGTTTCAAGCTGTTGGGTCTGGAACTCAAATGGCGGTTGGCCGCATGACAGTCCAGCGTCCCAGCCACTACTCCACCTGCTGTCCCCTTACCTTATCTTTTAATGCACTCCAGTCTCCCAAACAAAGTAGCATGAGTGGCAGCCCTAAAAACAGCAACAACAACAAAAAAACAAACCAAATCAAACCAAAACAAAACAAAAACACAAAAACAAAACCCTGATTTTCCTGGGACAAGGAAGCCCAGAACACAGGAGCTTGCTGATTCATTTTAGAAATTTTCTAGCAAGGAGAAAAAAAATGTACTAGCTCATCACACCATCTTTTCATTTGTTCCCTACAAGAATACTATGTACGTGGTATTCTTTTTCCAAGCTTATATACAAAGGAACTGAGGCTAAAGAAGTTAAATAACTAGCCCCAGTCACCCAGTTACTAAGAGGCAAGGTCAGCATTGGAACTCAGATGTGTGAAACCTGAGCCTTGAGCTGAGGGTCCAACCATGGTGAGGACACACCATCCTCTGGACTGTGTTTTCAGGATGCTTTCTGGTCTAATCCTGTGAGATGAATCTCCATGGGATACTTCATGGATGATGAAACTGGCTCAGCAAGGCTAAGTAACCTGTCCAAGGACATAAAACTTAGATATGTCAGAAATCAAAAGGAGGGACCAGCAGTTAGCATAATGGCTATGTCGCTGGACTCCCACGTAGTTGACTGCGGTTCGCGTCCCAGACCCAGTGACTTAAAACTCACACCGGGCGCGTGTGCGTGCATGCCCAAGATCCTGAGAGGAGAAAGAAAGAGAAGGGATTGTGGCGTGGCCAAACCCCCTAGGGGGTGATTTCTCGCTTTCTGTCTCTCTGTCTCTGTCTGTCTGGCGAGCACACGCGCCCTATAGCAAAAACCTCTGAAAAAAAAAAAAAAATCAAAAGGAGTCTGGAAGGCCCTTATAAAGCCTTCCTTCCTCTAGTCTCCAGTGCTTAGAGAAAAGTAAGCTTGGTGCTCCATTCTAGATTGTCCATGCTCTAACTCCTTTCCCTATCAGTAGGTGTGATGAGGTATTATAGATCTAGGACTGCATGTTCCCCCCACATTTCCTGCACAAAGCTCTCCTGTCACCACTTGCCTGAGACAAGCAGGATGATCTCACTGTCACTTCATCCATGTTTAGGACTATCACCATAAGAAGCCCCCAGACTTTCATTCTGACATTTCCCTTTTCTCATCTCAATTCCTATGCTTCCTAAATTCTATAGCTTTTCCACTGCAGTTCTTGCAACTCAGTGTAAGTCAGCAATTCCTCCTCACTCTTAACCTCTCCTTTGGATGTTGAACATTCTCACTTTTTAACTGCATTACTGTTTTGCAAAGGAGCCACTGCTAGATGGGACAAGCTTTTCTTTGTGGGACTAGTCTATGCCCTACTATCCTTGATCCATCTATCCGCTACATATCAGTTGTGTTCTCCAGTGCAGTGAGGATGAACCTGGCTGATATGTGGCTGAGAACCCTATTCCCCTGTAGTCCTCTCAAGAAGAAGTGGTTGCTTCTATGCAACAGCTCCTACCTACTGGGCCTGGAGGAAGGTAGATGTCCTCCTAGCACTTCATTGCTGCTCCCAGACCATTCTGCCTTCCTAACTGCTCCAAAGCACGTCTGCATTTCGAGTCATCGGACTCCTTTTCATTCTTACCACAGCCATCTACTGATCTTGAAGTCCTCCCTAGGATCTGACTCATTGTACCCCGTCTCTAACACGATTCCTCTCTAATTCTTGGAGATGTTATATGTACAGAGATGATACTTCCAGCATCTTTTGCCTCCTTGCCTTTGATGGTTTTGTCTTCTACTCTACATTAGATGCTCATTCTCAGGGTCTTACTCTAGGTTGTGTCATTAAGAAAACTGCAACCATTCCATAACGTCAAATGTCTCATTAAATTTTTTTAAATTAACATAGAGAGACAGACAGACAAGTATCCTCAACATGATTTTGTACCATGGTCCACCTCAGCCCTCCCAGACATTTAAGATCATGGGCACACACACACTTGGGATGTACAGGTTGACCAACAACCAAGCACATGATCTCCAAACGAATCTAGCATCACTTGAGCAGCACCTTACTGCTATGACACCTAGTTAGCCCCAAGCACCCTACTTTTTCATCACTTTCTTTCCAATTGCCCACTTCTAGTGTCTGAACCTCAATGATTCTTCCATCACACCAGGACCTACAATCCACTGATCTTCCTACCTTTTTCCTGGTCCTCACCCCCTCAGTGGCCTTGTCCTTATTCCTGGACACACTGGACATGCTCTTTCCTCCAGGTGCTTGCATTTGGTGTTTACTATTCTCCCAGATACCTGAGGAGTTAGCTCCTTACCTCCCACAAGGCTTTGTTGGCTCCAGTGTCATCATTCACAAGGAGGCCCACCCTGATCACTGCATTTAAAATTATCCCTCCCCCCCAGTATTGTTACTCTTTATCCTCCTCCTGTGGTTTATTTTCCACCATTGTACTTGTCACTAAAATACTATATATTTTCTTTTTTATGTATTCTTCTAGAATAAAAGTTTTATGAAGGCAGGAAATTCTGTCCATTGCAACCCAGTGCCTAGAAGAGTAGCAGACACATACATGTGTATCAGTAAGTATTTGTTGAATGAAAAATAATGTGCTATGACTGCCTTTTCAACCTAAGTCAGTTGGACTAGAAAGTCTGCTCTTCCCACCATTCTGTGTCTTTTCAGGAGTAAATTATAGGGAATTGAGAGGAAAAAGAAAGAAGCAAAACATCTTAGGGACACAAAAATGGAAAAGTATCTGTTGATGATAACATGTATTGTAATAACTTTGAACCAATATATAGTGTATTCCTGATGAGAAAATGCATTTGGTATGCTGTAATGATACATAGTGATTGAAAAGTAAATAAATAAATAAATAAATAAATTTAAAAATAAGATAAACCATAGATATAAACTAGCCTTAAGAGAACCATTGAAGTAGAGGCTTTTCTAGGGACCACAAGGAAAGGACTACATAAAACACCTCACATGTGTGTGACTGGGAATGTAGTACCAACTAACATTTTGCAAAAAGATAAAGGTCAGATGGATGCTGAAATAATGAAGGCCTAAAACCAGTCTCACTGCTACTCTGTCCTTGTTCAGACTCTTCCCTTCTTTCCCCATCTTAATTCCCTCTCTTCCCGTTTTTACCTGTTTTTCCTCTCTGCCTCTTTCTTATTTTAAAAAATTTTATTTGTCATTATTATTTTTTTCCCAACTTGCTATAGGGCATGTGCACTCACCAGAGAGAGGGAGCCACCAGGTCCTGGACTCGAACCGTAATCTGCCATATTGAAGTCCAGCACCCCAACCACTACGCCACCCACTGGCCCCTCTCTGCCTCTTTCTTCTCACTCCTTTGACTTCTTTCCTCCTCTTCTTAGCTTTCTCAAAGAACAAGGTAAATTAGTTTTTGAAAAGAATTTTAATTTCCAAGCTGTGGGAAAAATAAAATTGTCCCCTTTCCTGAGGCTCCCTGGAGCACCCTGTGCTTTAATGAAATAAATGGCCTGGAGGAAGTAGTGGGGAGTATTCTGTTGGTGGGTCTGTTTGGGTTCTCTCTCTCCTTCTCTCTTTGGACTCTGAAGCTCTATGAGGAAGGTCAGGGCAAGTTTGTCATTGGCCCCTTGTCCCAAGCTACTTATGGTTTGAAAATAAATGACAGATGAGCCCAGAGATTTTAAAGAAAATGAAAGAGGGAGAGAGAAAACCCTCTTGGTAGTGAATCTTGATGCCTATAGAAAGCATAATGCTTTTTGTGAATTCCACAGTTGAGTTGGCCTGAGGGAGTTCAATGTTTCACCCTCCTCAATGAATTAGTCTGTAACAGCTCTAAGTGGCAGAACAAGGGGGGCAGATGTCTGGGCACCTTCCCCAACAGTGGGAAGTGCATTATCTCAGGAAAGTATATTGCATAAAACCTGCAGTCTTCATTGGGCATTGTCTGTAGTAGCATTAAAAGGATACTTTGTTTTCAGGAATTCTTAGATTCGCATCTTTGCTGCATTAGTTTTGGCCTCTGAAATCTTGCGCATATTACCTAACCATTTTGTGCCTTAGTTTCCTTTCCTGTAATTGCAGATAATAACAGTCCATATCTTACTAGATTGTCATAAAGACAGATGATGAATAATAACGATGACAGTAATAAGGATAATGATCACTATGAATCTGGACATTTACATGTAAATGTTCAACTGGGGTCAGCATGGAGAAATGCAGCCTACCATGCACGCATTCCAGAACTAAAATATTTGTAAATGTCCTAATGACTGTAGACCCTGATGAACCCCGCAGCAGGGCTCACACAGATTGGAGAATGTCATTGACATTTCTGTTTATAAAGAATGAATCATAAGAACTACCATAAACAGGGCACATGTTTGTGATAGATATTGTGCAGTATTTTGCATTCAGGTATCAGTTAATCTTCCCAACAAGGAGATCTCAATAATCTCCTTTTTATAATGTGGAAGCCGAGACTCAAGGAGGTTCACTTACCAAAACTTTCTAGGTGCTAAAAATAGCATAACATAGTCTGCACAGGTTTTCTGAATTTACTGGGAGATCCTTTAAAAACAACTGCACTAAGAGACTACAGAGCCTGATTTCTAGTTAAATTTTGAGCACGTGCCAGGATAGCAAAGAGGTCTTGAGTCTCAAATCTGACAGATTTGTGTAAGTTGTTAGAGAACGGCAATGAGAGGGCTTTCCAATGGGAAACAGCACTTGGTTGATGAACAATACCTGCTATGCACGTGGATATAGATGTGCAGATGGCAGCAGGGGAAATAGATGTTTGCAATCTCTGGACATTTTTCTTAACTTCTCTGGGTTTCATTTATATCACCTACGAAGGAATACAATACAATAACAAAGTAAGAAAAAATACTTTACCTGAATGAAGGTTGGATCTTGGCCAAAATGGTTTCTTTATGTTCTCAGAGAGTACCAAAATTCCTGTTCCTACATTCATATGTAGATGTTTTACATTTATTTTATTTATTCATTTCATGAGAGAGAGAGAAAGAGAGAAACGGGAAAAGAGACTACTGCATACAGCACCCAGAATGTTCTCTCTGCTCATCTGCTGTTATCAGAGCCTAGGCGGAATAGACATGGGAGACAGACCTCTTGGACAATACTCCAGGGCAGATAAGGGTAAATAATTGTTGTAGATGGACAGGTGGAGAAGGCCCAGCACACAAGAACAGACACAGAAAGCAGAGTATAAAATCCACATGAGTTTATTTTTATTTTTTAAAAAATTATTTTACTTTATTTATCCATTTATTTATTTTAATCTGGCCAGAGAGGGATAGAGAGAGAGAGTGAGAAAGTTCCAGGTCTGGGACTTGAACCATAGTCAACCATGTGGGGAGTCAGTGCTCTTAACCACCACCATGCTACCAGTGGCCCCTGATTTCTGTTTTTCCGAAGAGAGGATGTAGCAAAGCACATTTTATTATTTTTATTTATTTACTTATTAATTTTGAAGTTTTTGCCTTAGGGTGTTTGTGCTTACTGAAGAAAGAGACAGACACAATGAGAGGGAAAGTGAGAAGTCACCCCCTAGGGAGATGGCCATGCTGCAATCCCTTCTCCTCCCTTCTCCTCTAGGGATCTTGGGCACACACGCACATGTGGCTGGCATGAGTTTGAAACCACCAGGTTCGGGACTCAAACCACAGTCAGCCATGTGGGAGTCCAGCAACATAACTGCTATGCCATCTGCTGGTCTTCCACATGAGTTTTAAATTCATCACATCAGAGGAGACCAGGTGGGAGGGAACACTGAGGGGTAGGGACATATTAATCTTGATTTGGAGGGTCCAGACCATCAGCCTAGGAAATGGAATTCAGATCTCAGTAAAACTTAAAACTACTTTCCCAGACCTAGACTCTTTGGAAACTTTTTGTCTTCTTTGCTTTGTAGATGACACCCTAGTATTTTTAGGTGCTTTTAAGAAAAATTTCTTGTGGCATGTCCACTTAGTTCCTTGAAACTAAATTACAATGAAGGAGGAGTTTTGATCCATCTTGGGTTAGAAGTTTAAGACAATGATGTCTACAGCCTTGTGCCAGCACTAGTGAGGGAGTCCAAAGCTCCTTGGGGTGAAGGTTGGGGGTCATTTAAATCATGGAGATGGTCATTCCAGAGCTCTTTGTTGTTGTTCATACTTGAGAAGATCTTATCTCCTTTTCTCTTTACCAAAGGAGGCCATTCTAGTCCATGGATCGGATTGACAACATCTGTTTCCAATGCTCTATGTGTTGGCCTGAAAACTCATTCCAGCTTCTGGGCCTGAACATGGGGACTGCCATGTTCTCTTCTTTTCTTGGTCCCATGCCCTAGGAAAGCCAAATGCCCTCTTGGACTCAGTAGTAGAGTGTACCATCAGGGCAGAAGAAAGGCCTACATCTGCATTGTTCATTGTGGTAGCCTCTAGACCATGTGGCCATTTAAATGTAAAATAAAATTCATTAAAATGAAATAAAATTTAAAAATTAGTTCACATTAAAAAAAAAATTGCCACAAGGCACATGGGATTACCAGAGAAAGATAGAAAAAAAAAAGAGAGAGGGAAAGACAAACATGGGGGTGGTGGTGGTGGCCATGTTGGAATCCCTTTTCCTCTATTCTCTTCTGGGATTTTGGACACACACACACACACCCACATGTTTCTCAAGCTGCCAGATCTAGGACTTGAATCATGCAGTCAGCCATGTGGGATCGAGTGTCTTAACCACCATGTCCCAGGCTGGTCCAATGCTAGCTACATTTTAAGTGCTCAATAGCCAACATGACTATTGGCTACTATATCATAACCTTTCTATTATTGTAGAAAGTTCTACTGGTAAGACTTGCCTAGCTCCTTGTGCATAGCTCTGGCTAGGCTAGGGGGTTGGCAGTAGAGTTCAAAAGCTGTCTCGGGAGCCAGCAGTTAGTGTAATGGCTATGTCGCTGGACTCCCATGTAGTCGACCACGGTTCATGTCCCGGACCCGGTGGCTTAAACTCATGCCGGGCGCGTGTGCGTGCGTGCCCAAGATCCCGAGAGGAGAATGGAGGAGAAGGGATTGCGGCGTGGCCATCCCCCCTGGGGGGTGATTTCTCGCTTTCTGTCTCTCTGTCTCTCTGTCTGGCGAGCGCACGCGCCCTATAGCGAAAATCTCTCCAAAAAAAAAAAAAAAAAACAAAAACAAACAAAAAAAAGCTGTCTTCACCCACAGAATCCTTTCCTTAATAAGAAACTGTAGATGGGCTTGTCCATTTTTTCTACACAGCTGGCAAAATAGTGGCCTACATTTATTTAGTACTTAACACTTGCCAAAGAGTGTGCTAAGGGTTTTTAATATAGATGATATCAATTAATTACCACCATAATCCTGAGGAAGACACTATTACCATCTCCATTTTAGTGATGTAGAAACGGAACTTTAGAGAAATTTAGTGATCACTCAACTGCTAAGTTACACCATATGAAATGGCCAATGTTCAGCCATTTTTTATGAAAATGGCAATTTTATATGGTTCAACCTCAGAGTGAATGGCAGAGCCAGGTTTCAAATCCAGATTTAAAGAGCATGTCAAGTTCAGTGTGGCTAAGCCTTTGTAAATGACCACCTTGAAACCTACTTCATAGGGCTGTTGAAGGATTAAATGAAATGATGTTGGTTCTGTGCCTGGTGCACAGTGAAGCTCATGAACTGTTCTTTTTGTTTAACTCCCTCCATCTGTCAGTCTTACTCACTGGGGAGGCAATATGCAGCTGTCTGAGCAGATGTGGCCAGTGAGTTGAGAGGAGGGGGCCTGCTGTCATTTACCAGATCCCTTCCAGGGACCTGAAAAAGTCCATAGTTGTCATTAAGACCTCTCCTGACCCTTTTCTTTACTGATCCCCACTCCTTTCTCTCAGGGAGTCTCTTCTGCTGAGCAGGTCTGTTATTCTCTGTGGGCCTTGAGCAGAGGAAGAGGTGGTGGACATTGGCCCCTTCTATTCCCCACATCCCTCAACAGCCCCAGCAAATGCACTTCATTAATGAACCTCCTTCCTTGGAGACTACAGAAGGAGCAGGAGGGCTGGGGGTGGACGAAAAGGGGAGGCTGCTGTCTTGAGCATGTCAGGTGGCTATATAAGCTGTGCTCTGACCTCCTGCATGTTATAACTGTGATTGCATCTGGCAAGGAGAGTGATTCAGAATTCCTCCCTCTTTTATTTGGCAGGAGGGGAGAAATGTCTCCTTGGTTGAGGGGCCTGCTGTTTGGGAGAGATTTTAGATCTTGAGGGTAATTTCCATTCATATGAGGAAATTCTGTCTTTCAAAAGCTATAGTTTAGGATTGCCAGACTTAGAAAATGGAAAAATAGGAAACCCATTAAATTTTGCTTTCCAATAAACAGCAATTTGTTATTAGAAGTATATACCACAAAATATTTGGAATATCCTTCTACTAAACGTCATTTGTTGTTTATCTGAAATTCAAATTCACCTGGTGCTATGGTTCTAAATTCAGGTGTTGCCAATGTGATAGTGTGAAAAGGTGGGGCTTTTTAGAGGTGAGTAGGCCATGAAGGATCCTCCCTCATAACGGGATTGAAGCTCTAGTAAAGGAGGCTTCACACACGGCGTTCAGTGGGCTTGTCCTTTTATGTTCTACCATGTGAGAACCGTGTTCATCCCTCCAGGCAGCATCAAGGTACCACCTGGGAAGCAGAGAACAGTCATCACCAGACAACCAAACGTACAGTCACCATAATCCCGGACTTCCCAGACTCCAGAACTGTAAGAAATTTCTGTTTTGTTTTTATAAATTACTCGGTTTATAGTATTCGGTTATAGCAGTACAAAACTGACGATAACACCTCAGCATCCTGTATTTTATCTGCAAAACAGCACAGTCAGGCTTCTGTCCATCCTTAAGGTGCCAGGTCAATTATGGTGACTTTCAGGACATGTGGGAGTAATGGGGGGAGAGAGCTAAATCTTCTTGCAGCTGCCGCTTGGTTTCATAATTCTAATACCTCATGGGAAGGGCAGAACAAAGTGATGTAGACTGGGGCTCTCAGAATGTGTTCCCTTGGACAGCGACATCACCTGGAACTTGATAGAAATGCAAGTTCTTGAGTTCTATCTTGGACCTACTGACTCAGATGCCATGGGGGCAGGCCCTGCCCTTTGTGCTTTATCAAGCCCTCCAGGTGAGGCAGTTTGAGAACCACAAGCTTAACCTTTAAGCAGGCATCTTGGGGATCAGACAGACCTGTGCTGGAAGTTCAGTCCCCCATTTATTGTCTGTGAACATAGCCAAATTACATAACCTTTCTAAGCTTGTGTTTCTTCCTAAATTAAGAAGGAATATGATACCTTATTTAGGGATGTATTAAGGATTAAATGAAGTTTATATTGTTAGATAGATATAGACATATATCTCCCATCATAAGACAATTATTCTCATGACAGAAGTGCAGGTCCTGTCATGTTCTGAAACAAATTTGATGGTAGGCATGGCAAGCCCCAGGTATGAGAACAGTCTGTGTGCACTCAGTTTAAACAAACCTTTATTTTCAAAACTTCAATTTGCAAGGAGAAAGAGACCAACTTCCAGTGAGCCTGGTGTTCTAACCCACAGACAGCTTAGAGTGGAAGGCCACATCTACTTGATTACCTTTGTTCAGTGCTTGATCCAGAGCAGTTGTCCGGACGACAGGAATTGTCCTGTTTTGTTTTTCCCTTTCATGGAAAGGGGAGGAAAAGGAGGCCTAAGGTGGTGAAGACTAGTGGAAGCTCCTTTCAAGGTAAGGAGAATTAGCATACATAGGTACAATTCACAGGCCAAGTCTGGGGGATCCCATATTTAGTTGAAACCTGGGTTTCTTACCTTCAGAATTATTGACATTTTGAGTCAGACAGCTCTTTGTTTTGTGTGTTGTGGGATCTTTAAGAGCATCCTAGGCTTCTATCTACTAAATTCCAGAAGGTCCCTTATCCTTTCTCACCATAGTGACAACTGAAAACAACCTGAGACATTGCCTAAGACCCCACAGAGCAAAATTACCTTTGATTGAGAACCACCATCCTAGAAAATCTATTAGATAGCAGCTACTCAAATAATTTTAACAACTATTATTAATTGAGGGTTTATAAATAATAGCTCCACTCCCCACATTCATATTACAAGGTAGGTGTTATTACCTACATTTTACAGTGAAAGAAACTGAGGCTCAGTTTTTTCTTAAAGTAACCTGCCCCAAACCATACAACTTGTACACCTAGATTTAGAATGAGGTTGGTCTCACTCCAAAGTTTATACAGTTCCTGCTGCAACACTCCCTCTCTCTGGAAAAAATTAAGACTTTTTTCTTTACAGGAATGAAATTCTTGAGTCACTGCAGGCCCCAGGATATTTATCGAGCTCAATGCCATGAAAAACTACAAGAGAAATCTAAGATGTTAATCCTTTCAGGCAGTTTCCAATATCAGTGTCATCAGGAAGGTTGGACTCTCACATGCCACACTGTTAAGAGAGCAATACAAGGCATTCTGGGGCCAAAAGCAGTACAGGAAGCATACAAAAACTGAGTTTGGGCCCAAACGAGCACACCTAGAGGTAGAACCTTGTGAACTGAAGCTCTGTGTATGTCTGCCTCACATGTGTTTTTGCATGCTAACAGAGGGAGCAATGAAGCCTTGAAATTTATGGGATCTACTAGCCACTTGTCCTGCGCAATACTAATTCTCTTGTCTTAGAGCGGGCTATGGGTTGCTTCCAGACACACACTCAGCCATCTTCTTTTTGGCTCTTTGTATAAAGTCCACATTTCCCCTCTCCCGACGGATGGCAGTATACTCATAAGCCTTGAGCTTGCTGTAGTAATCAGAGAACTTGTTGTAGAGGATGGAAATAGGCATCCCATTGAGAATGACCCCGAAAGCAATGCAGAGGAAGGCGAAAAGTCTTCCCAGGTGGGTCTCTGGGCACATGTCTCCATAGCCCACAGTGGAGATGCTCACCTGTAAGTAGGGAAAGCAGGATAAGACTTAGTGCTGTGAGGAAGAAAGCAGGCAGAAGGTAGCCTGTGTCTTTGCAGATGGGCTTAGGAAGTGTGTAACAGCTCAGCCTCCTGGGAGCTGCTTCCTGCAGAGAGTACCAGGTACCAGCACGTCTGCCTGGAGGACTTTGTATCCTGGCAGAAACACTAAGGAGTTGAGAGACTTTGGGTTCAATCCTGACTATAACTCATAAGTGCTCCTTTATACATGGTAGGAGATGTAATACCTACTTTAATCAATTGTCGTGTAAGATAACATATGTCACATTCCTGTGTAGAAAGTACTCAATGAAGGCTGGTCTTGGCCTCTCCACCTCCTCACCTGAGGCCAGGCTTAGGACAGGGGTCCCTGGGTTGGCCTGTGTGATGTTTGTACTGGAAAGAGCTCAGCTGTAGAGCCAGTCAGACCTGGGTTTAAGTCCTGCCTTTGACCTTCCTAACTGAATAACCTTGGGCAAAACATTTGGACTCTCAGAGCCTGGTTTCTTCATCTAAAACAGTGGGATACTACCTACAAGATTCTTTTAAAGAGTACATAAATGATATAAGACAGTTACCACAGTTCTAGGCACACCAAAAGCATTAAACTCCTCTACTGTCCTCTGCTCATTCTTAAAATGGAGACAATTATAACACTTCCCAGAGCTGTTTTGTAGTTCAAATGAGATATTTTATATTAAGGTGCTTTAATTGCAAACATCTGAAGAAACACACTCATTATTTTGCAGAGACTCGTAAGACATCACCGTCCAAAAATATGTTCATCCCTGTGTGAAAATCTTCTCATCATTCATCACATTGCTTTAAATCCTACTAATTAAAGATTTATTTAGGTTAACAAGCTTCTGTTTTAAAATGCAGATACCCATGGGACAAGTTATCAGTGTAGCCAGAGAAAATCCTGGGAAAGTCTCTTGAGGACTGTTTCTATGCCTCATGTACTACTTTCGATCCCCGGACTATTGGTTAAGTTACTAGAAGCCTTTTATTCCCGCCGTTGGTTCTAGTTATAAACATTTTGCATTGCACAACTCCAGGGGGCATGCTTTGCTTCACAAATTTGTGTAGTTGTTGGCATGCTTTTCCAGCAGAGGGCAGTGAAGTGTATGAAGCCACCCTCTTGACCCATACTGAGATGGCCTTTAGAGTAGACATGCACACATTTTTGTTTGGATCATGTCCGGATTAGTTTGAACTTAGTGTGGTTGATAAATTAGAATGAGACAGAATACAGCCAGCTGAGGAAATCTGGTGGTGCTGATAAGAGCCATGGCTCCATTTAGCCCACATGAAGGGAAAGGGTATATCTCCATATAAGAGCAGGTGACACAGATGCCCACTGCTCCGTTTCTGGTGAGACCTGCTGGGATGTGCCACCGTTTCCCACGGTGTAAGAATTCACACAACCACCTAAGAGAGGCAGGATGTGCAGATGAGGTTAAGGAAATGGGTACTGCTCTAGATAGACCTTATGGGTCTGAATCTTCTTCTTAGCTGTGTGAGTTGGGCAAGTCGCCTGAATTCTCTCTGCTCAATTTATACTTTTGACATGTTGGGAGAATAACACTACCTACTTCACAGGGTTGTTATAAAGGAATTGGCACAGGGCATGAGAGCAATAAGGTCAGTACACATATCATGTAGATAAGCCCAGAGACCCTATCTTAAAGCTGGCTCCCACTGTGGGGAGATAAAGACCAACATTTATTGAGTAACTTTACATATTATGCTTATTAGACTCACAGGCTGTGATAGGGGCTCCCCAATCCCCAACTGTTATGTGAGGGAGATTAAATGAGAATGCCCTCTGGCTCCAGCAGAGAATTCTTCCCACATTCTGGACCAAAAGGTGATGGGAAACAGTGATAAAGTACACGTATGGGTTCAACTTGAAGTGTGCCTGCATTTGTGTTTCTTGTTACTGGCCACGCCAAAAGTAAATGAGTCTGAATCAGATCTCTGCCAGGTGAGGAGTTGAACAACGGCTGTCTTCTGTCACTAGCACCATCACTCACACCGCTGTAAGAACATTTAGTCAGCTGGAGGAGGCCAAAAGTGGGTTTAGAAATAGGGGTGAGTGGCAGGAAGCACTAGTTTTAGAACATGAAACATCGGTGAAAGTTCAGCACAGAGGCCTTGGAGGAAACCAGCCATTCAAGGTCTAGTATGTGGGGAGGGAGAACATAGAGGAAAGAAAATAAAGACAAAGTGTTCATTTTCAACTTGGATCAGTCCCCACATTGCATTTGCTTTACCCTCAATCCCAACTTCTTTTTTTTTTTTTTCCTTTGGCTGAACTTAAAGTGAAAAGTCAAAAGCAATGAGAATTGGCTTAAAGTAGAATAAATATTTGATATGCATAAGAGTCAAAATATTTTTGTATGTCTTAAATCTCTGTTTTAAGAGAAATGCTCTCTTCTAGGAGGTTATATGTGACTGGTCCCCAGGAATCTGTTCATAATGCAGTTAATTTACACATTGTCTATTTGTGGATAATTTGGTTCAACAAGTAATCTGCTTCTTGCTCCTTGGCTTGGGGTGTGTGAGGGGTGACTCAGGATTCCTTGGCTTTAGAGAAATTTTTGTCCATGTTGCACAGGCCAAACCATTTTTCTCCTTAATGGGCATTAATAACGAGAGGCCCCAGACTGACCCGAGTGACCTCAGAGTCAGTTCTCACATTAGCAGGGGTTGAGTTTGGAAATGTGACCAAAATTTCTGCAATCCATTTTAATATCCTTGAAAAAGCTAACTGGCTCAGATACTATGTAAACTGGAAACTTACCATTCTCCTGAAAGCTTACATATTTTCCTGAGCCTTGGGTCCCCAAAGCCAGAATGTAACCTTCTCCAGCAGTTCACTCACTAATCTGCAAATCCAGGCTGCCAAACATCATGAGGCCGAGCATCAAACTTTCCTCTGAAACTTTCGAATGACTTTACTTGGATTTTTCATTCAACAAGGAATGTTTGTTTCTCTCATAATGAGCTAGGCATAGATTAAGTGGTGGCACCTAGTAATCTAAGCATCTAGGAATGACCCTAGGGAATAAAACGGATTTTTCAAAAGAATGACTACTCCTTCTAGTTTTCCTAAAGAATTGAAGGGAGTAAACAGCTTTGTCAGTTAAAATGACCACACACCTCAGTACATGTTGTCCTTTAAAGGAGTCAGCCTCAAACGTTCTCCTTATCTGCACTACTGCTACAGGAATGTGTTTGGAATTCTTCTTTTGGATTATGATCTGTACAGAAGATTCAGCCTCGAGACTTTGACACAAGTGGTCACATCCACCTTGATGGTTAATTCCAGGTTCCCATCTTAAACTCAGATATTTTTCAAGTATTTCAATATATTGAATCTACCCTCAAAAAGTAATGATTTAGCACTGTTATGAAAAAGCAAATGACATTTGTGTATGGGCATGTCACAAGGCTATGAAGATAATTCTTCAGAGGAATTCAAAGAATGTTTTGATTAGTAGAAACACTATTAGAATGAGGTCATAGGTGATCATCTTGAAGATAACAACAACCCTCATGTGTAGATTACAGTTCTGACATATGCATAAATGATACAATGGGGGGGGGGCGTGCACAAGCTAAAACAAATCCACAAATGCAAGTTTGAGATCTATTAATTTACCCACAGAATGGTACACAGTGATAATGCCCTCTGCATCCATAGCATACTTGGTACTTCCCTGCCTTCCACAAGTCTGTCATGTTCCAGTCAAGGCGTGTTGGTCAACAGAAGGCACAGACTTTAAAACATAAAGGGAGACTACTCCAAAATCAGGAACCCCCAAGATCAAATGCCCTGACACTACCTAAGAACCTTTGCCCCATCTTTAGTTCCTGTGCCATTTCTGAGGGGCCAAGGTACTTTAACACCTTCTGTGCCAGAACAGACCTTAGCCCCGTGACTCTTAGCCCTAAGTCTGACACCCTTCGGTTCTGTTCTATAATTCTGTGACTGAGTCTGTAAATTATACTTTGTGGATTCCCTTGCCCCTGTGTTCTGGGTATGTTCTGCCAATGAGAAACACTGATGGGAGACCGGAAGGTGGGATGAGAACTTAAGGGTCTCTATTCCTGTTTCTGGTTTCCTCCATCAACCCTCCAGTAACAGCAGAGAGCTGTGGCTCGGACATTTTTCAGCACTCTTAGCACCAGCCTCATGGTACCATCTTTGAACTCCCCATGACAGCTGCAGAGTGGCTACTGCTCTATACTCCTAGATTCTTCTCTAATTGGTTCTCCCAAATAGGGCCAGTGGCTCTTCCCTGCACTTACCAAGCTCTGGGTTATCTCCTTTATGCTTATCCAGCCTTCTAACACCTAGGTACCTATTTCCTAGTATCAAATCTCCTCTCTTTGAAATATCCATCTTGGTTGCTTTCCTGAGTAATTCTCTCTAAATATGTTTACTCAAAGCAATCAAGCAGCCAAAATAAAATAAATTTCAGTAATTTCTTAATTGTCGCCTCTTCACAATGAAATGACAACATACTTTAGGAAAATAAATATGGGGGCAAGGTTTCTGGGACGTAGTTATCTGATTCAGTTAGAGATAAATTTTCTTTCTGAAGAGTTTTTGTTTTTGAAGGAATGAGTTCATGACACAGTTTCCTGTTTGATTTCTAAAGCTTTAACTTGCTCTGAAATGCTCAGAAGGGAATGGTTTGTTGAAGTCCAGTTGCCCTTTTCTACTCAAAAACATACCCACGCAGGAGGCCCGTGATTACAGGCTCATCATAGAGCTAATTGTTCTTGCTGAGTTGTGCCATTTTCCACACCCAGGCAACCCAGGGGACCCCAAATGACTGGAGCTGCTCCAGGCGTGGGCCTGTTTATCTGAATACTCAGTTCTCCCAGGATAGAACAGCTGACCCTTCCGTATGTTTCATAGTCTCTCTCTCGTTTCCCTAGTAGACAAGAAATCACTTGTTTTGTTTTCTCCTCAAATGAGGCTGGAAGCAAAGGTTATTATTACCATGTCATAAAGGATATTAACTAGGCAGCTAGGTAGTTTCTTACTACAGACTTACTATAGGCTAGCATTTTACGTACATTTCTTATTACATTAGCACTCACAAATAATCTCCATTTGACAGACAAGTAAGATATATCTGTCTTATATCCTAATACATGAGCATTTGCTGATAAATGTCCATAAGGAATTTGTATTTGCAGCTGTAGAAGATTTCACAATAGTGAAAATTACTGTATTCCTCTTAAAACCCTGAGTTGAATTACAGACAAAGGTTGCAGGATCCTTAGCAGAGAGAGGGCAAGATTGTTATAAGAAAATCAGATTTGGGGTTGTCTGAAAGTACTAAAAACACACAAAAGAATGAATTATAGTATCTGTCTTCAAGGCAGAGTCGATATTCACAAAGGATACAGCTGTGGAGTGGTGAAAGAATTATCAGTCATATTTTCCCTTACCTCACATTTAAAATTTCAATTTGTAGATGTATGTTTTCTGAAGTATATAATACATTTGAGCAGTAACATTCTACTGTGGTAGAATGATGGTATTATTGGATCCAGTTCTGTATATAGAGAGGACTGCCTAATGGGGCATGATCACATCATAATCCTTTTTACTCTATTTCTCCATCCTATCAGGATTAGGAGCATGCACACATGGTGTTATTTTCCTAAGCCCATGGAGCTGGGACTTGAACCACAGTCAGTCATGTGGGATTTGGCTCCCAAACTACAGTGCACTTAACCACTGCACTATGGGGCTTGCCTGGGAGATGGTTTCTAATGCATGATTATTCTGTTAATAAGTAGGTGGCATGGTGGTTAAGGTGTGGACTCACATATGGCCGACTGAATTTCAAGTTCCAGACCTGGCAGCTTGAAATGCATGTTGAATGTGTGTAACCAAAACCCCAGGAGGAGAATGGAGAAGGGATTGTGGTGTGGCTATCTCTCCTGGAGGGTGATTTCTCATTTTCCCTCTCACTGTCTTTTTCTGTCTCTCCAGTGAGCACAAACACCCTATGGTAAAAGCTTAAAGAAAATAGTGTCTTCTAATTTATTTTTAGTAACTTAGTACATAATTTATCATAGTATATGCTCAAATTCTTTTGAATTATAAGACATATGATCAATAAAATACTTAGAGATCATTGGATCAGAGTTACCTTTAGGATTCTACCTCTCAGATTCTTATGAATGTTTAATCATGTGGATGAGTTTCTTCTCAGTACTCAGATTTTATCTCAATGTCATCTTCTCAAACAGGGCTTTCTGACTATCCCCTTAAATGTAGATTCCACCACCCCATTAGAATGTAAGTTCCGTAAGACAAAGAACTTCACTTTTTTTTTTTTTTAATTTTTGTCTTCTACCATTCTGTATTTGTAGTGTTTAGAAAACTACTTGGCACATGGGAGGTGCACAAAAACTTCTTGTTTAATAAATGAGTAAGATGGATTTTTGTGGGTTGCATGAGGAACCAAGACACTTTGTCTACCTCATTTTGCCAGTGTTTTTCCTTCTTTGTTCTACTGAGAATATGAACCTAGGTAATCAGAAGTATAGAGATGAACTATATTGACATAACAGCTCTTGGTAAGAGTGCAAACTTACAGTATTCAAGGGAAATTGCCTCTATTGTTTTCAGAGTTTATAAACAAATTATTCATCTTTTATCTAAATCATAATAATTTTGACTGGTATGTATAATTCTTAGACAATACATGGATAAAGGCCATTGGTAAAGGGTCAGGTCAGCAAATAGGAAGATTGATATGGTGGCAATTTGGTCTGTAAAAATAGTACCTGATAGAGATAATGACTTACAAAAGAAAACTCACATTGGTAAAATCAATAATTGGTAAAATTCATTATAAATAAAAACTGGTGATTCAATTTTGGTTGTAAAATGTACGGAGAACATTGATCTTGGGTAAAATAATTTCAGTTAAAATAATAGAGGATTATATATTTACATAAATTGCCAGAGGGCATGTGTACTTGCCAGAAAGAGGTCAGGAGTTGGGGGTGGGGGGGGGGGTTGGAGTGTGAAGCACTCCTCAATGGGTTGTGGGTACACTGCATTTCCTTCTCTATTTCTCTGTCCCATCAGAATTTTGGATATCAGAATTTTGTGCATACACATCTGACATGTTTTCCAAGCCTCCAGGGCTGGGATTCACTGTGGTCAGCCACATGGGATCCTATTCCCTTAACCACTGGGCTATGAGACTAACCCAAAATGAGATCATATAAATTTCTGGACTTTGGGTCCAGCAAATGGCATAATAGTTATGTCGCTAGACTCCCACATGGTGGACTGCAGTTCGGGTCCCAAACCTAGAGACTTGAAACTCACACTGGGTGCATGTGTGTGTGTGCCAAAAATCCCAAGAGAAGGGAGGAAAATGGATTACAGCGTGGCCATGGCTCCTGGGTGGGGGGGTGATTTCTTGCTTTCTGTCTCTCAGTCTCTCTCTGTCTCTCTGGTGAGCACATGTGCCTTATAGCAAAAATCTCTTTAAAAATTTTTTTTTGGATTTCAATTTATGTTAAACAGATCAAAAGAATTAAATCAATGGAGACTTACTTCAGGAAAATTTTAAGTATAAAAATCCAATACTGGATTTTAATTTTAATTAAAAATTAAATTTTTAATTTTAATTTTTATTTTTATTAAAATATTTACATTTATTAATTAATATATATAAGGTTTAAAAGTTTTACAGTTTAAAACTATAGTACAGAAAATCCAATGGGTCCAGTGCCTATTTACTCTGGCCTTTTAAGATATTTAGATGAATGAAAATTTGACTTTAAAACTTTGTATTAAATCATCAGCATGTAGATTTGCTTTTTCCTGCTTTAGTCCCCTCCAAAGTAAATGTCATTTGCTAGGGACAAGTCAACCTCCATGAGTGCCATCTGTACACACGATTTATTTACTATGGGAATGACCTTTTGTCATTTGGAATATGATCAGTAGAATAGCATTTGGCTAGCTTATTTGGAAGAACCTGATGTCACCCTGCCACTGAAAAAGCTCAGAATCCTTGTATATACGAGCTTTTCATTTTCAAGGGAAGAAAGACTCGCTAAACTGTAGAGCGCTAAAAGTCCAACGACTCCTTTGAGAGATAAGAAAACCAAGAACAAGGAGTGATGGAGTAAGGTTTCAGTTAATTATTCAAGGTCTTAGTTGATTGGCAGATCTGGAACTAGAATCAGATGCTTTAAATCTTCCATAATGTTAGACTACACTGTTAGTTGCCCTGGGTTCCTTTGTAATAGAAGTTCACGCTAGACTATGAGTTCTGACATACCAAGTGTTAATTTTTTTTTATGGAAAGATTTTCGCTATAGGGCGTGTGCGCTCGCCAGACAGACAGAGAGAGACATAGAGACAGAAAGCGAGAAATCACCCCCCAGGGGGTATGGTCACGCCGCAATCCCTTCTCCTCCGTTCTCCTCTTGGGATCCTGGGCACGCACACACATGCACCTGGAGTGAGTTTAAGCTACTGGGTCCAGGATTCGAACCGTGGTCGACTACATGGGAGTCCAGCGACATAGCCATTACACCAACTGCTGGTCTGATTCCAAGTGTTAATGTTGAAAATACCTTTTTTTTTTTTTTTTTTTTTTTGAGAGGATTTTGCTATAGGACACATGCGCTCACCAGAAAGAGACAGAAAGTGAGAAATCACTCCCTGGGGGGATAGCTATGCCTCAATCCCTTCTCCTCCATCCTCCTCTTGGGATCTTGGGCATGCACGCACATGTGCCCAGCATGAGTTTAAGCCACCGAATCTGGGACTCTAACCGTGGTCAACTACCTGAGAGTCCAGCAACAAAGCCATTATGCCAACTGCTGGTTCTGAAAATACCTATTTTTTAACATGGGAAAATTGGGTAGATTTGCTTAATGTCATTTGAGGGCATCATAATATACTTAATTAAGGAAACAATACATCCAGTTCTTTGCTCTTTGTGTGTATGTGTATGCCAACTTATTTATTGATCTTATTAGAAGATCTGATTAGTGTTTATTTCCAGGAGTTCATCCAGTACATCAGGAATAAAATATTTGAGTAAATGGCATAGGTTATTATGAAAAGGCAAATAGCAAAGAAAGCAGTGATTAAAAATAACTAATATACTAAGTACAAATTAGGTAAGGCATGCGAAAGACCTAACATCTGAGAGAGACTGTCCTGAGGTGTGGAAAGGGCCTGGATTTTGGGATTAGACAGGCATGAGTTTCAGTCTGGGTCTGTCATCTCTAGCTGTATGACCACATGCAGTTTCTGTACTTGAATTTTTCTAGCTGCAAAACATGTCAATAATATCTGATCCAGAAAGAACTTTAGTAAAGTTGGAGCAAGTCTTAGTTTTAGATTCTTCCTTCCACAGATTTAACCAGAACCAGCAGCCACAGCATTTCGGTCACTATTGCTCAGCCAGTTCTCACCTCCTTCTCTGCATAAATCTACAGTTTCCTTAAAAAATGGAAGCCACTTTCTATTTGTCCTCTTTTAGGGGAAAAAAAAGGAGGGGGATGATTAAAACTAAGGATTTTGAGACTGAAATGGAATAAGCTTTATAAATCATCTAGGGCACTAAGTGTTCATTACATGGTAAATAATGATGATGTGTCATCTCATATTCATAAACAATGAATCCTCAACAGCTGTCTACCTATCAATGGCTTTACGACTAAATCTAGATTTCGAGATACCCAGGGTCAAGTCAATCTAAGTTTCTTACTGGACTCCAGCGTCCAGCTATCCTACCCTTTATTTTATACCCCTGCTTTGTTAGCTGGAGGCAGCAATGGATCAGGGAGCACAGCTGGTTATTTGATAACCAAGGAGAGAAAGGTACAGGCTCTGCCGGGCTGGGGGAAGAGGATAGAAAAGCCGAGAGCCCAAGTACTCACCGCGGCCCACCACCATGCGTGAGGGATGCTGATGAAGTTGGTGCCGGGCACGTCGTGTTCCACAGAGTAAACGGCCGCGGCGAAGGTAAGGATGCCCATGGCGATGAAGAGCAGCAGGGAGCCCACCTGCTGGTAACACTGGCGCAGTGTGAACCCGAAGGCACGCAGCCCCGTGGAGTGGCGCGCCAGCTTGAGGATACGGAAGATGCGCATGAGACGCATGATACGCAGCACCTGGCCCATTTTGCCCACGCGGTCCACCGTCTCCAGATCGTGCTCGTGGGGTGAGCCCTTTCCGTGAAACATGTCATCGCCAGTGAAGCACTCGAGTAGCAGCTGCAAGTACAGTGGCAGGATGGCCACCAGGTCCACCAGGTTGAGGGCGCTGCGCACGAAGCGGCGCAGGTCCGGTGTAGACACAAGGCGCAGCAAGTACTCCAGCGTGAAGAAGGCGATGCACAGCATCTCCACGTGCTCCAGAATGGACCGAGGGTCGCCACCTCCCGCGCCCTCCTCTGCCTGATGCTGCATCTCCTCCACGGTGTTGAGCGCCAGCGCCACGACGGAAATGAGCACAAAGAGGTTGGAAGCCACCCCGAAGGCCTTGGCAGCCACCGAGGAGAACGGCTTCTCCATGAGGTTCCACAGGCGACGCCGCAGCGGCCCGTAGAAGCGCATGTCGCGGAAGAGCTCCTCGGCCTCCTCGGCCTGCGCCTGCGCGCGCAGCTCGCGCTGGATCTTGAGCTGCTCGGTCAGCTCGTCGCGGCGCTCCTCGAAGCAGATGCGGCAGCAGCGCGGCGTGTATTTGAGCCGCACGCCCCAGTAGCCCAGCTCCTCCAGGAATCTGCGCGGGCACAGCTCGTCGCACACCATCAGCACCCCGGACATGTAGAAGTTGTAGACGAGGTGGAAGACCGCGGGGTCGCGATCAAAGAAGTATTCGTCCGTCTGCGCCTCGTAGTCATCGCACAGGCCCAGCTGGCGGCTGCGGCTGGTGGTGGTGGCCAGGCGGCCCAGGCGCGTCTTGGGGTAGCAGGCCAGCTCGCAGTAGTCCAGCCGGTAGCTCTGGCCGCCCACGTTCACATTCAGCGTGGACGATGGCGTTGGAGGGTTGATGTGACCATCCCGCCGGGTGGCAGTGCTCTCTGGCTGCTGGTCCTCCTCAGCTAGTTCATCCTTCCATTCTTCCTCCTCATCTTCCTCGATGTAGTAGTTATAGCTGAGCTCGTTCCACAGTGGGATGCTGGCCTGGGAGCCAGAACGGCCCCCCACGGAGGAGATGCTCTTGCGGCGTTGGCTGCCTTCCGCCTGGGGTGTGTTCTCACCCTCCCAAGTATTCCAGGGCTTGTAGCTCCAAGACCTCCTCCTCTCACTCTGTTTCAGCATGGCCGCGGGAGGTAGACTCCTTGCTTTTCCCTCCTGGCTGCTGTAGGATCCCAAGTCTGCTCACTGCCGCTAGGAGGATGGATCACTTGCCCTGCACTGTCTCAAACTGGCCAGAACCAGCACGTCTAGGGGCAAGGCATTGGTTTCAGAGCTGCCCGCTCAGGCCCTGGGGCAGCTAGTCCAGCCTAGCCGTTGGGGTCTGAGCATAGTCCCCAGACAGCTATTGACTGCTCTAATCTTGCTGATAGGGAAGAAGCAAGCGTTAAGAGGGATTTAGAGCCTCTTAGCTTGTTCCTCCACTCTGTGACGTAGAGGGTGATTATGTGACCTTAAATCTTCAGATAATCTGAAGAAGGCAGAAATTATTGCTAATAAAAATGTCCGTCAGCCTTGCCCTTCAGAAAGTGCTTGGTGTATGTGTGCTGATACGAAGCCAACTGAATTAGCTGTAGGATGTGGATGGCTCTGTCTTCAAGCTTACTGACAGAGGTTGCCGGCTCTGCCCTGAATAAACCCACCATCAACAGGGATGACAAATAGCAATAGGGCTTAAAGCAGACCTCGTGACAGCTCAGTTTCCCTCTTGGCATAATACTTTGTTTAGATCATATAGAATCTTACATGATTCCTTTTCCATCAGTTCATATGATCACATTTTTTTCAAATGGATTCTTCTTAGCAGCTCTACCCTGGAGTTCAGCCAGAATTTTAAATTAGTTTCAGCTTTTGTCTCTCCTCCCTGTCTCTTAAAGGGTAAGACATGTTTCAAGGTAGAAATCTAAGACTGACTGGAAAATGCTTTTAGGTTCCTGTAGCCCTGCTCAACTGTATTAGACCATATTTAAAGGTGAGCAGACACCCTTTCAAGGATAGGGCCTTGTCATCCTTCAAATGATCACTTTTAAAAAATTGTTTTTTCATGATCGAGGTACTGATAATCTGAAGCTGAAGATACAACCATGATAGAGACAGAGCTGAAGCACTGGAGAAGCTTGTAGTTTGTTGGTGATAGAAATAGCAAAGACAACACAAGAGCAGGTTAAAAAAAGTAGAGGAGCTGCTGCAGTGCTGGAGACCAAGTGGGGAGGCTTCGGTTCCTGCCCCAGAGGTGCCTCAGCATCCCAGCCTGCCTATGGGCCAGGGATCCTGGCTGGCCGCAGGTCTTGCGGGAGGATCTTGGCATAAATCCTGTACAGGGTACATGCCTGTCCTCTTTCAGAAACTAAGCACTAACAACCAAGAAATAAGGGGAGCAGGAAGAAGAAGAGATTTGTTTTGGGTAGAGAAATTTTTTTGGATTCAAATTAATTTGAGGAGCTAATCAGTATTTGTGATTTAAAAATTCAGCAGGTGTAAAGGTGCAGTAGGAAGTTTATGTTCCTGACAACTCTAACTTCCAACCATCAGATGCGTCTCCAAGGAAGCAACCACAGTTACTACTTTTTGGCTAACTTGCCAGAAATATTCTATACATGCACAAGCAAAAACCTGCCCATCTGTATCTAGCATTTGAAGAGCTCAACACTAGCAATACAAATCAGAGAATACTGTACACTTGGCTTTTTCCAATTAGCCATATACCTTAGAGGTATTTTCATATCTAAACATAAATACCTACCTCATTTTGAAAATATGCACTGGTTTACTAATAACAGGCATTCAGGTTGTTCTCTGTCTTTGCCCTTATAAGCGATAGTGCAATGATTAGCATTATACATATATTACTTTACACATGTTCAAGATATATGAAGGATATGTGAAAGATAAATGAAGAGGTATAGAGTTGGAATTACTAGGTCTGCACATTTGTAATTTTGATTGATAGTACCAAACCTCACTCCCTGGAAGTTTTATCAATTTACAATTCACTGTCAGTAGATGAGAATGTATTATTACACTTTTTGAACTTTGTTAATATTATAGGTAAAAATGATATGAGTTTGTTTTGGTTTTTTTTTTTTTTGAGAGTTTTTTTTTTTTTTTTGAGAGGTTTTTGCTATAGTGCATGTGCGCTCGCCAGAAAGCCAGAGAGAGACAGAGAGAGAGAAAGCGAGAAGTCACCCCCTGGGGGAATGGCCGTGCCGCAATCCCTTCTCCTCTCGGGATCTTGGGCACACATGCACACGCACCGGGCATGAGTTTAAGCCACTGGGTCTGGGACTCGAACCACGGTCGGCTACATGGGAGTTCAGCGACGTAGCCGTTACGCTAACTGCTGGTCCCAAGAGATTTTTGTTATAGGGTGCGTGCGCTCCCCAGAAAGAGAGAGAGAGAGAGACAGAAAGCAAGAAATTACCCCTCATGGGGGATGGCCACACCACAATTCCTTCTCCTCTATTCTCCTCTCGGGATCTTGGGCACGCACGCACACATGCCCGGTGTGAGATTAAGCCACCAGGTCCAGGACTTGAACCGCAGTCAACTACATGGGAGTCCAGCAACATAGCCATTACGCCAACCGCTGGTCCTGATATGAGTTAGTTTTAATTAACATTTCTTTTATTATGAACATGGTAGAACATTTTCTTTCTATGTAAGTAAAAACTATTATAATTCTTTTCCTGGGAACTATCTTTCTCTGTATTTTCCACTGAACTGATGGTGTTTTCTTACTAATTAGTAAGAGAGCTTAAAATATTATAAAAATAAATTATGACATAGATTGCAAATTTTTTTGAAATTTGTCCTTTGATGATTTTTTTTTCTTATGTAAAATTTTTATTTTATGACATCTGTATTGCTCGTATTATAAGAGTCTTCACCACTCTGTAATTCTTAAATTTTTCTTCTTATAGTTCTATTTTTCACCTTTAGGAATTTGATTCATCAGGAATTAATTTTGATATAAAAAGTGAAATAGGTACCTAACTTTATTTTTTATTTGGACATTCCAACATATTAACTTGAATAATCCATCTTTTCCTCACTGATTTGTGGTGAGGTTTCTATCATCTAGTTCAATTTTAACTCTGTTTCAAAGTTGTAACTATGGGGTCTGCACCTGCTAGTAATAACATTCACTGATATTGTTTAGCTCAAAGTAGGCCTCAGACACATGAGCTTATGTAAAGCTTCTTACCAGGCTTAGTCTTTAAGTTCCTAAATATATTTCTAGTGTTCTCCTATTGGCATGCAGTACTGATGTTTCTCTAGCCACATACTTAACTATTTCCCTATCCCATCTTTCCTCTATATTGTTTTGAGTCCTGACATAATACCTTTCACATATTGCATTAATGTGCTTTTTCTCTTTAGGACTAATTATGCTATTATGAAAAGTAAAAGTATTACCATTTTCAATTTTTTTCTTTCTTTCCATTGAAATCATATACTACTTTTTACCCAGACATTTTTTCTGTTTTTTTTTTTTTGAGAGGTTTTTGCCACAGGGCGCGTGCGCTCGCCAGACAGAGAGAGAGAGAGAGAGAGAGAGAGACCGAGAGACAGAAAGCAAGAAATCACCCCCCAGGGGGGATGGCCACACCACAATCCCTTCTCCTCCATTCTCCTCTCGGGATCTTGGGCATGCACGCACATGCACCCTGCGTGAGTTTTAAGCCACCAGGTCCAGGACTCGAACCGCTGTCGACTACATGGGAGTCCAGCAACATAGCCATTACACTAACTGCTGGTCCTCTTTACCCAGACTTTTGACACGCTCAAAACATTGACATTTGAAAAAACTATGGAGTTAGTGATATTTATGGAATATCTCGAAGCTAAGCATGAACACTACAACTGTGTAATACATTGAGGAATATTGCCCTGGTAGATGACACTTATGCAACTATGACATCCCAAATACATCCGATGGTGCGGGCATTTTCCCTGGGTTTGCTGCAATGTGGTGTATATAAGTGCAACAGTAGATGGATACCTGCCTATTGAAATGCTTTTGAATAGAAAGAGCAGTCTAACAGAATGGATTGGTTATGTGACTAGTAACAGTGAAAATTTAAATTTTAAATTTTAATTTTAATTAAATGTAAATAGCCACATATGACTAGTGCCTTCCATGATGAACAGGGTAGTGTTAAGGTATTATCTGTCTGAATCAGTCTCTTTTAAATATGAGATGCCCAAGAAGCACTCAACATGACTGCTGGAAGAAGAGACGGGGAGAGTGTGTGGGAGAGAGGAAATTGAGGGGTAAGAAAGAAGGAAAGAGAGATTTTGGGCAGAATCTTGACATGTCATGATCTTCTTGTCCCAGTCTCCCCGTTAGTCAAGACCACAGGTGTGTGCCACCACACTTTGCATGTTTAGGTTGGGCTTGGAAACAAACCCAGGCCTCTTATGTGGCCCCAGCTACCACTTGCCACTGTTGCTGGCCAACATGAACCTCTTAGTCATGTGAGTTTGCCAGCAAAACTGACTTATCATTTCTAAGACTAAAGGGAATGAGAGGGAGAAAATAACTGTGGTAAGACAATGAGTGGGGTGATGGGGTGGTGTCAAGAAGCCTAAGTATGTAGATAGCAGGCTTTGGAGGCATGGGGGCTTTTCAGAATCGGTTCAGGATGGCTTGGAGAAAGAGTAGTATCAAAAGAGAAAAACTAAAGCCAATGGTAGGAACAGCAAGGGTGCTAAAAACAAATACCTTTACACATTTCCCCAGACCTAATCCTAAAAAGAAGAGATGAGAAAGAGAAGGGAGCTTTGGCAATGATTTGGGAAAGCTGTATTTCCTTTAAGCCCTTTGAAGTCCCTGTCGTAAATAACTAAGTTTGTAAATGTAAAGTGGGAAGTTGAGGTGAACATCTGGAAAAGTAATGTTCAAACCAAAACAAGAAATTATGTGTGTATATAGAAACAATATCCTCAACTTTCAATGAAGAAAAAAAGAGTAGATTGTTTTGTTTTGTTTTTGTTTTTTTCTCTAAAGCCTCTGTGAAGTCTGGTCAGTTTCTTCTAATAATTGAGTTATTTGTTTACCTACTCTTTAAATCCACCTGTCTTGCCAGGGGTGAAATGTGGAATGAATAAGAACAGCAATTGATTGCAAAATGTCTTACCAGTTGAAATCCGTACTGACCAAATTAAAGTTGTCTGCGAGTCTGGAAAAAGGAAGAGTAAATGATGGGGAGAAAAGAAATCTGTAACTAAACATTCTTCTCAGTGATGCCTCATAATAAGGCTTAAATCTGGAGGCTCTCCCCCCTTTCCCAAAGCACATCCATCCACTTTAATTTCATCTTCTAAAGATGATGAACCTAAGACTCAGAGATGGGGATTTTCTGATGCCTCTTCGTGAGTGACGGCCAGAGGTCAGTGCAGAATCTGGGTCACATCTACTGGCTACTGGAAGCTCTTTCCTCTTCTCAGGCCTGTAAAGGCTGAATGTGAAGCCCCTAGTGTTGTGCCCTTCACTTGGGTAACCTTGACCTTGATTTCTGATCTTCACTTATTGCTCCTCCTAAACATACACAGATGCCTTTCAGTGTGGTTCTATTTGCTCTTTTGCCCCAGCTAATGCAACAGATCTTGCCATCTGTTAAGCCATTCAGGAGGCAGATGCAAGTCGATTCAACACAAAGTGGGCAGAGCTACTGTGTGCAAGGCACGGTGCTACTTTCAAGCTGACAGGGACCCCACTGCACACTTCAGTGACAGGGAAACTGAGGTGTCAGATAAGTCAGGTGACTTGCCCAAGGCCTCACAGATCCTTAGTAGTACCTAACTCACCAGACCCCACTGTAGAACCCTGTTTTAATTCCAAGTCAGTGTCCTTTCCTCCTAACATGAGATCATTTCACCCTCACTGCATGTATTGGGCTGTTGGGAAAGTCATGGCACATTTTTGCATAGAAAAACATGAAAAATGTGTCATGACTTTTCCAACAACCTATTATTTTTCACTTGGAAGTTGTGTCCATGTGGAACAAACAAAAGTTGGAGATCTGGGGGGAATTTTCTGAATAACTTAAATATCAGATGCTGGCATTTTTAAAAGGGCTGAGAATCAGTCATCCAAACTAATTGCCTTCTCTGGTTTAATTTTGTAGAAAATGTAAGATATACTTGCATTTGTGCTCCACTTTCTATCATGCAGGTAGTCACAACTGAATGTCACATACCTTCCCCAAACAATATGTTCTCTTTTACCCAAGCCAGAGCTTTCCTTTGAGGAGCAGTCTCAGTTGACCTTTAAAATGTTTGGTCTTGGATAATTTGACACCACTTTGCATCTAATGTCCTTTGGGTTGCCAGTGTTCTCACCTGGTCTCTGTTTGTGGCATCTATTTCTGTGCCTTCTACTCTGAGCAATGAGGCTCTCTCAGACCAAGCCTCCAGAGGACTAGAAATAAGGCAATTAAGCTCTGTATTTGATGCAAGAAGAAAGCATTTGCAGAAAGCACTTTCACCAGAGGATTTTTTTCCCCTCAAAATTTGCATTCAAGAACTCTACCAAGGAAGGAAAATATGCCAAAGAATATGGAACATCTGCTCTGACACTGGCATTACTGTGATGAAGAGGGGCTCCCTGGAGTAAGGGTGATGGGAGCCAGATGATGCTCCTGGGGAGATTTGCTGATTTAAAAAGTGGCATCTGTGAAAATCTAGTAAGAATACAAGGAATGAGCTTGAACAGATGGCACATGAAGAACTTTGGAATAGAACCATTCTCTGGAAATCTTTTAAGGATTAATAAATGTGGTGAAGGGACGGATTACAAATGATTAATGTTGACTCAATTATGTTAGATAAATTTCCCAAGTAATTTTACTGCAAGAGCTATTTCTTTTTTTAGACATAGGTTAACATTTATCAGTCATGGCAGAATTGCAGTGTAGATAAATACTTTCTGTGCAGTTTTCTGTGATACCCTATCTCTGCATTGCAATGGCTGTTCATAAAATCAGAGTAGAAGGTTTAGACCGTAGGTGATAAATGTGTGCGTGGGAGTTACGGTCACTAAAAAGCATAAGTAATACATTTTAACAAATACATTTGTGGTCATATTGTTCTTATGTCGATGCAGACTAAATTATTTAAAGTCGTACAATTAATTTCAGAGACCTACATGAGAAGTTATTATTCTAGACTGGAAGTCAAATGAAATGGATTGGCAAGGCATTGCCAAAAGGCTTTATGGACTAAATAAAAATGACTATAATTGTCATGGCAACTATTTGTATATAACCCCATGTTGGGTGCTGCTAAAAGGTTTGTGATTAATAAGTAGCTTAGTCTTTCAAGAAAGGTAATGATTTTCCTTGCCCCCTTAATTTCACTCTTTATTTCTTCTCAAATTAATTTGGCAAAAGTCAATTTTAGCTCCTGCTTATGTAAGGACATCACAAACTATGACTAAAGCCAATTTGAGGAGGCTTTATTGCATGCATCTTTTAGGATTATGTTTGTCTGCGGGTAACTGGAAGAATACTAAGTAGGGGTTTGTATATATAGGCATTATTTTCTTCTTGTGACGAGATGTCCAAGGATGTGCTAAGAATGTCATTAAGAACCCAGGCTTTATTTCTACTTTGCCTTCTTGAGTACATATGGCGATTGTGATTGCAAGATGACTTTGGTAACTTCAGGGATTAAGTCTATAAAAAGCTATTAGAAGAAGGAAAGACTAAGATAAAAAGGACAAGCTTATTCTTTTAAAAAGATATTTTGGAAGGCAGTTGCACCCATCAACTTCCACATACTTCTAATTGACCAGATCTGAGTCCCATGAGAGTTTGGGAAGGTAATTATTATACTTCCCAGTATTTATAGTATGGTTGGGGCTCTAGATGTTTAAGATCGGATGTTAATGTGCCAACATGGAGTATCTGTCATCTTGTATAAATATGAACTTCGATTCTCTTGGATTGTGGTGGATACTTATATAGAGATTAAGTCCCAGATTATGTGTAAACTTATAAATGTACATTATTTGGTCCTAAGTACAGATTATTTTCCTCATTTCTTTTTCCTGATGAGTAGGTCCTGCTGTGGTTTCCATATTTAGTGTTCACTTTCCAATATGGATGTTTATTTCAACCAGTTAGTCATCTTCCTGATACCTGAAGTTATTCAGGACAGCCTTTTTAAATTTCATTGCTTCAGTAAAGATGCTTGATGAATGTTAAAAAATCAATAATATGGAAATGTGCAAAGAAGAAAATAAAATCTACTTTAAATCTTAAAACTCCAAATAATTACTGTTAACATCATGTTGGATATTCATTCAGAAATCTTTATTCTTCTGTCTGTATGCACACATACAATTTAAATATATGTATAATTTCATAAATACTCATATGATTTTAATGTATACATGTATAATTTTACTTCTATAGGATGACAGTAAGTGTAGCATCTTTATTCACCATAACCTTTTTTAAACGATTCAATGACTTGTGATAATTATTTTCGATATAGAAATCTGTCTGTATTGGGACCAGCACTTAGCCTAATGGCTATGTTGCTGGACTCCCATGTAGTTGACGGTGGTTCAAGTCCCGGACCCGGCAGCTTAAACTCACGCCGGGAGCGTGTACGTGTGTGCCCAGGATCCCAAAAGGAGAATGGAGGAGATGGATTGCAGTGTGGCCATCCCCCCGGGGAGTGATTTCTCGCTTTCTGTCTCTCTGTCTCTCTCTGTCTTTCTGGCGAGTGCACGTGCCCTATAGCAAAAACCTCTCCAAAAAAAAAAAAAAATCTGTCTGTATTTATGTTATTTTTTCAATGGCTAATATTCTTTTATTTGTATTTACTTTATTTGTTACCTAACAAATACTAACAGAATATAAATACCGTAACAGTGCTGCTTTTTTCCTCAAGTCCGATGTCTCCAATCATGTGTCTTAATTGTGCTGTGAAATCTTTATAGGTACTAGATTAGACTATGCTGGGTACTATCAGCTAAACCCTTCAAAGTGCAATTTGAGAGACAGACATCGAGAAAAGGAACTGCGTGTAATTCCAGATTGCTAGCTATGTGACCTTCAACAAGTAATCTTTCTGGTCCTCAGTTTCCACATCTGTCAAATAATGAATGGTGTGAGTATAGGTGACACTAAAGGTCTCTTTGATCAGCTCTCATGTTTTATGATCTTATAAAACCTGTCTTTGGGGAACAGTAGGTGGTGTGGTGGTTAAGGCGCTGGACACTCCTACATGTCCAACCATGGTTTGAGTCCCGGACCTGGTGGCTTGCTGTCTCACTTTCTCTCTCTCTCACTCTCTCTCTCTCTCTCTCTCTCTCTCTCTCTCTCTCTGTGTGTCTCTGGTCAAATTAAAATGAATGAATGAATGAATAAATAAAATTAAATAAATAATTCTTTAAAAAAAAGCCTTTCATTACTATGAAATCATACCATTATCAGGAAAACAATGACTAGAACTGGATTATTATTAGTGTGTAGTCTGGAGCCTTGTACTTAGTAAGTGCCTAATGAATATTTGCTGAATGACTACTATGTATGAGTGCTCTCTATCTTATTCTGAATTATTCCCCAAATTTTCAAAGCCTACTCTTCTGCCTTGCTTTTATTAAGATATAAATATAGAAAAATTGTCCAGAAGAGTTTACCTTTCCTATTGACCTTGTTTTATGACTCTTGGAATGATTATATAGATTTGTTTATGAGTTCTTAGCTTGTATTATTAAATTTCTTCTAAAATATTTTATTCATTTTCTTTTCTATTGTAAGTAAAATATTGCTCATATTTCCTTTCTATGTGTTTATTGCTACTATAGAGACAAATTATTGATCTTTGTATGTTTATCTTATATTGAGCCATCTTCTTAATTTTACTGATTTTTAAAAATGAGCTTCTAACGTTATTGAAAATAAAATTATATCAGTAAATCAAAGAGTTTTATTTCTGCTTTAAAAATATGTATACAGGTTATTTTATTTTCTTGCCTTTGAGTTTGCACATAGCTCTAAGATAATATCCAGTAGTAAAGAAAAAGGTATATGAGTAGGAAATTTACAAAACAGTCAGCAAAATAGCAAACATACATATAATACAATTACTTAAATTGAAGTAGAAACTAGAAAAAGATTTTCTCACTTTTATATGACAAAAGATACCACAATAAGAAAAATGGACAGTTTTATTGTCAGTCATGTAACGAAGCGGCTAAAACTTAAAAGAACTATTGCACTTATTGCTAGTATGGATGAATCCTCTGAATTTCAAACAGCTTCTTTAATATTCTCTATCAATACCTATTAAAATGAAAAGTTCACATGTACATTTACCCAACAGTCCTACTCTTTGGGCTTAAGGAATACCTTATATTTTGGATATTGATACTTTGTCATTATCTTAAAAATGCTTTCCCAATGTGTGGTTTGTCCTTTTCACTTTCTTTATAGTTGTTTTTGAGTAGTTAAATTTTACAATCATTTTTGTAGCCATTTTATTTTATTTTTTTTTGAGAAAGCAATTTTTTTCTATAGGGCTTGTGTGCTTGCTGGAAAGACAGAGACAGACAGTGAGAAATCACTCTCCACGGTGGCAATGCCATAATCTCATATCTTCCTTTGTCTTTCTGAGATTTTGGGCATGCAACCACACACACCTGGCATGATTTTCAAGCCACCAGGTCTAGGATTTGAACCACAGTTGACCATGTGGGAGTCTAGCGCTTTAAACACTACACCACCTGCTGGCCCCATGGCCAGTATTTTTCATGTATGCTTAAGAGGATCTTTCAAATCTTAAGGTCACAGAAATGTATCTGCTATGATTTGAATAATGGTTGTTCCTCAAATTATCATGTTTTAGAATTTGATCTTAGTGTGATTTTTTAGAGTTTTGCCTTCTAAATTTAAATTTAAAATATAACTGAAATCCATTGATTTGGAGATATGACCTGAAGTAGAGATACAGTTTCTTTTTACTCATGAATAACTAGTTTTTCCAATACTGTTAATTAAGTACGGTCTTCCCCAAGTACTTTAGTAATGTTATTCCTGACATATATCATTTCTATAGTTGTATAGCTCTGGGTCTGGGCTCTCAGTTCTGTGCTATTGCTTAGTTTGTCTACTTTTTAGACAATCTTATACTGTTTTAACTGCTATTACTATAAACTTTGATAGGACTTGATACATGTTGGGCATGTTCCTCAATCATGTACTGTTTCTCTTTTAAGAGTATGTTTTTTGTTCTTGAGCCTTGAATTACTTCTATATGAGTTTCAGAATTTACTTTTTGAGTTCCAGAAATTAAAAAAAATAATAATCTATTGGGGCCTCAGATTAGAACCGAGTTGGGTTAATGCATCAATCTAGGAGAATTACTGCTAAGGTCACCCATTTTATCTATCATCTATCTATCTATCTGTCTATCTATCTATCTATCTATCTTCATTTATTTAGGTCTGCAATAGCTTTCATTACAGTTTTAAGAATATTTTCTTTCAGGTTTTTAACATCTTTTATTAATTTCTAAGTAACTTAAAATTATATATATATATATATGTGTGTGTGTATATATATATTTTTTTTTTGAGAAGTTTTTGCTATAGGGTATGTGCGCTCGCCAGAAGGACAGAGAGAGACAGAGAGACAGAAAGCAAGAAATCACTCCCCAGGGAGAATGGCCATGCCACAATCCCTTCTCCTCCATTCTCCTCTCAGAATCTTGGACATGCATGCACACGTGCCCAGCGTGAGTTTAAGCCACTGAGTCTGGGACTTGAACTGCGGTCGACTACATGGGAGTCCAGTGACATAACCATTATGCTAACTGCTGGTCCCCAAATTTTATGTTATTGCAACTGACATCTCTGGTAGTTTTAAAGTATTTCCAAATGCTCTTTAAAACTCCTCCCTTTCAAATTGGAGCTTGATACTCCTCAGATCACCCTTTGTGTAGAAAGGCAGCTACAATGTCCTGAGGATAGTCACATATCCTATAGAGACATTCACAGATAGAGAACTGAGACTTGCCAGTATCCCGTAAGGACTGAGGACTGCAGACCACCCCTGGCCTCATGAGTAGGCCACGTTGGCAGTAGATCCCCTAGACCCTAGCTAAAGGTTCAGATGACCACAGCCCCCACCAACTTGTGACTACCACCTTATGAGAAATTCTGAACCAGAACCATTGGTGGAGCCACTCCTCAGAACTTCTGTGAGATAATAGATGTTTAGTAGTTTAGGCTGCTAAGTTTTTGAATAATTTGCTACAGCCTAATGTATAACTAGTGTATCTCTTTAAAAATATGTTTTTTTTTTCTGTTGCTGGTATATAAAAATGGACTTTTTAAAAACTTTATCCTTATAGCCAGCCATCTTGCTAAATGCTCGTCTTAATTTTGATAACATTGCATTTTCTATGGAGTCTGTTGAGTTTTGTGTAGACAATTAGCTTAAATTCACTTAATGGCAGCTTTGTTTTCTTCTTTCCAACTTTGATTTTTCTTAATGTAGATAGCTTTCAATTCAGTATAATATCACCTGCAAGCTCCTTTCTCTGTTTCTAGTTTTAAGGGGATTTTCTTTCAAACACTTTTTTCTTCATTCATGATAGAATGTATGCAGGAGAGAGAGAGAGAGAGAAAGAGAAGCATCTTCCATAGGGCTCATGCTGCTGTGGTCCCCTTACTCTAGTCTTTCAGATTGTTGGATCTTGGGCATTTGCTTTCAAGCCTGGAATATTTCTGATTGATGGGCTGGGAATTCAAACCACAGTCACCATGTAGGGTCCATTTTCTCTTGAATGGTGTGTTACTGCTGAGCCGTGGAGCCAGCCCTGAAGGGGATTTCCTGGTAGTCTTCTGTCTAAGAATATTATTTCCTAGGTTTCTGATAGAAACTAGGTTAGGGGAGTTCTTTCTTACCTCTGGTTGCTTCCCTCAATACACACACACAAACACACACACCATACTGGTGTATCTGTATTTTATATTCTTTGTTTGAAATAAAATATTCAGAAAACAAACATTTTACATGTTTTTGGATATTTTCTCAAATCATTCCGAAGAGTTACATCAGTATACAACCCAATGAATAGAAAATACAAATGCTTGCTCTTCTATGTTTCAAAACTTCCTTTTCTCTTCAATGTAACTCCCCAATTTCTTAATAATAAAAATATGCCGTTATATAGCAGATACTCCACTGCAGGCACTGTTACAACGCTTTGTTTACAGTAGTTCATTTAAATTTACAACCCTTGGAAATACTCAGTTTATAGATGAGCAACTGTGACACAAGAAGATTAAATGACTTGCCCAAGCTCTTGCCACTAATAAGTGACATAGTATCTCAACATGGGCATTCCTGGTTCCCGAACTCATGCTTCAACATTACACTGAAATGCCTTTTACAGCCAAGAGCCCCTGGGAACTTGCTATCTGGTGAGAGCTATCATTACACAGTTCATTATCACCGTCACCTTCTAAGGTCAAGTGCTAATATCTGAGTAGAGTACTTTGCATATTGTACCACACAATGCTTTAGCTGCAGAGTGAAAGTATGACTTCGGTGACTTGGTGGAGTGGTTGATCTCCCATGCCCTTTGCCTTCTCAAGAAGCAATTCCTATATGTCATCAGATTTCTCCCAGAGGCTGGGCTACAGGGTGATATTTTTGCATGATTTTGGGGGAAAAGGACATGTACTTTTAGTTTGAATGTAGTGAGGATAGCATTTATGTCCATATTGGACAGGAGGTAGTTTGAAAGAACAAGGACTCGGGAAAGAGAAAGGCTTATATTTACTATTCCCTTCACCACATACCCACTAGGATTTATTTAAATCTGAACCTTAGATTTTCCCATCTGTGAAATGGAGAAAATCCTAGCTGTCTGATGGTGGTGGTGTGAGAATTAAATAAGATGGCGTATGTAAAGTATCTGGACTTAATGCCTGGCATGAGGTTCTTGCTCTCAAATGTGAGTTTGCTTTTCTTTCTTCAACAGAAGTTTATTATTACAGAAACAAAATCAGCCCCAACTGAAGCCTAAAACCTAGGGAATAATTCACACACAGACAATTGAGCATTGATTATGTGTGAGCAAATATTTTTATTAATATAAATGAAATGCATGATAACTTATGTGCCAGATACAATTTCTAAATACATAACATACATTTAATTTTTAAAGTCTGAGTTAAAGAAATGAAGGGAGAGGGGAAAAGCACCCCCAACATGATCTTTATGCCACAATCCAGCCCTAGCTTCAGCCAATCCCAGATCATGGGCACAGGCCCAAGTCCAGAGTATGCAAGGAATCCTCTGGAGTGAACCAGGGACCTTTCCATGAAGGTCAGACTTGCAGAGTGCTCGTTTCCACTGTGCCGCCTTCTACTCCCATACATTGACTGTTTTTCATTCTCAACCACCTTTATAAATTATACACAACCATTATTATTCACATTTTGTGGACAATTGAGGTGCAAAGAAGTTAACAATTACACTGGGTTACAGAGCTAGTAAGTAGCAGATCTGAGATTCTGACTCAGGCTATTTGGTTCCAGAGTCATCATCACTAGACTGTGCTTCCTCTATAACAGCTCAAAAGGCAAATTCCTGACAAATGTCTTGCTGTGAAAAGAGCAACTAGCAAACTCACACTTTGGCTTTCTATTTGGCAGCCCATTTCTTTCTTTTCTTTCTTTCTTTTTTTTTAATTTTTAGTTTTTCCCATAGGGTATATGTTCTTGTAGTAGAGAGAGAGAGAGAGAGGGAAAGTTGAAAAATCACCCCTCCCCTCCCCTCCAGAGGAGATGGCCATGCTGCAGTCTCTTCTCTATCCTCCTCTTGGGATCTTGAGCATGCAGGCACGCATGCCTGGCATGTTTTTCAGGCTGCTGGGTCTGGGACTTGAACTGTGCAGTTGGTCATGTGGGATCGAGCTACATTAACCTCCACAGCACCTGCTGGCCTGGCAGTTCATTTCTTTTGAGTTTTTATTTAAATATTGATGTCTTCCTTGGTTATAGTTAATAGTGTATATTAAAATTAATCTGAATTTTTATCATGTTATTTATATCATAGATCATCTATCCACCTATCTACACATTATCATTTCATTTATTAAACAATATTTGTTAGGCTTTTATAAAGGCATAACAATTGCATAAGAAGACTCGACATCAAAAGAGCTAGCTCTAAATCATGTCTTTTTGTTTCCTAGCTGTGTGACCTTAGACAGGTCACTTAACTTGTCTGAACCTCATCCTCTTTAAGCTAAGCAGAGGAAATAATACCTGCTTCTCTGCGTTTTTCTGTTGACCAGATGAGATAGCTATAAAGGGAAACTGATTTGGAAACTAAAGCGCTATACTTTTTAATTTGCTAGCAGGTGCTTGCACTTACCAGAGAGAAAAAGAGAGAAAGAAAATGAGAAAGCACACTTTCTTCCCATGGGGGGATGATCATACCACAACCCTTTCTTCTCCATTTCTTCTTTCAAGATTGTGGGCATGTATGTACAGGTGGCTGGTGTGTTTCTCAAGCTGCCAGACCTGGATTCAAACAGCACAGCTGGCCACGTGGGATCTAGCCACTTCAACCACCACACCACTGGGTGAGCCAGGGATGTTATCTGATGTAACTATATTTATATTTCATGAAGAAGTGCTGGCCAGAAGCCTTTGCTTACTTCCACAACTTAGCTTTGGAAATAGGAAGTGAGTGAAATTGCTCATTGTCCTTTTACTGCTGACCTTAGTCTCAGTGGGGGCTCTACCATGTGAAGAAAGGGAGAAGCTTTTGAGGAAGGGAGGCCCAGGGATTCCACTATCCTCTAGTTTTAGTAGATTCTTGAGAATGTGAAAGGTTTGTCTGCTGGCAGAGTGTTGCTTTCTTTGTGGTCTAGAATACAAGCTAAAATGCTACACTACAAAACTATCATTTCCTTACACAGAAAAGATGTTCCAGATAAATAAATGGTTCATGGAAGCTGGCGGAAGAGGTGACATGTGCTGAGGGGCTCATGCTGCTGCGTGGAGGGAGATTAGTTTCCAGACCTCTCAGATGCATTTCAGACAGCAAGAACCTTTGATTAAAATTGCAGAGGGACTTTTGTTTTTGTTTTTGTTTTTGTTTTTGTTTTCCTTCCAGAAGATTATCTTCTGTGCCAATGTCTGTAAGACAGCTGGTCCCTGGAGTAACTGGCTGCATTAGAATCAACTAATGATAACTGAAAGTCAAACACCAGTTCCTAGACTCATTCTGCAAGGATTCCTTTTTTTTTTTTTTAAAGAGATTTTTTTTTTTCTATAGGGCATGTGTGCTCACCAGAAAGACAGATAAAAAGTGAGAAATCACCACCACCGTCATGGGGGAATGGCTACACCACAATCTCTTCTCCTCCATTCTCCTCTCAGGATTGTGCACTCACACGTGCCTGGCATGAGTTTTAAGCTGCTGGGTCTGGGACTTGAACTGTGGCCGACTACATGGGAGACCAGCTATGTAACCATTACACCATCTTCTGGGCCCCTGCAAGGATTCTTATTTTTTGGATCAGACTTAGGGCCTGAGAGTCTGCATTGTTAGCTCCCAGAGAGATGCTAAATGACAGCTAGATCCAGGACCCCTGGCTTGAAGATGGAGTTGAACTGAAGCATATGGCAATGAGTCACTGAGTCTGGGGACTAACGAGGTATCCATTTAATATATACTGACTATCCACACTTGATGGTAGAGATTGAAATATTGGAGGGCATAAAAGCAGTGAAAATAGTTAGGAATGCTGAAGACAGTGTGGAAGAAGAGAAGAGTATAAAGAAGGATAGCAAGAGAACAAATAGAGAGGCATGACATTAGTGGGACCCAAACATGGTTTATTACTTGTTGATGACGTGTATAGTATTCTCAACTGGACTGGTCTGAGAAGTATTTCATGTTGAGTTAATTATTTTTACAAATGAAATGACATATAGTGATTGAATGTTTAAAAGATAATGAGAATAATAATAATCTGGAAAAAAATGATGAAAAGCTATTTGATGATGATGACGTGGATAGTAATGTCTTTGTCTTGACTGATATGCAGGTACAGTTGGGTTGTTGATGTTCGATAGCACTGTTTCCATGATTCAATCTCAGTGCTCTGTTCTCTATGCCCCTGCTTTCTTTGTACTATGGGTGGTAAAACTGCTAGGTTATGTGCCTCTGTGAAGCAGGGTTGGAGGTCTCTGCCCAGTGCCAAGAAAGAAAGAGAATAGTCAATAAAACCTTTGGCATGATCTATCCTCAAGACCTTCGGTGACTGTGAGACACAAGGGAAGTCGTTAGTGAAGGACTGGAATCATGCGTTACCTGAGAAGCTTATGAAAGATAGGGAACACCAGTACACCTGTGACTTAGGGATGTAAATTGCTTTTTGTTGTTGCTATTTTTCCTTCTTTGTTATTGCGGTTAAGCATAAAACAAAAGGTATGTCTGTACTACTATTTTGACAGATGACTTCATAATCAAACCTGTACATTTGAATTCTGGTTTCTGACACTAACTGTGCAAGTAAGTATAAGTTGCTTGGCCTCTCTGTTTTTAGTTTCCTTATCTGATAATAAGATTTAACAATGCTCAAATTGCATGGTTGTTTTGAAGTTATGATAAGACAAGGTTTGTGAGTGTCTGGTACATGATAAAAAACAGTTTTCATTCAATCCGGGGCCTGCTTACACTTCTGTTTGTATTAGCGTGTAAAGTAGCAGCTACTGCAAGATGAGTCAGTCCTGATAGGAAACTCTATTGAAGTGAGCTGTTGTGTGTCTAGGTCACTTTGTAAAAAAAAGGAGCAGGGATATTGGTGCATATAACCCCTTGAAATACTATGTGATAATGCAGAAGGCAACGAGGAGGTTGTTGGAATGTGCTCATCAAAATAGCTATGAATCCAGGAGGATGTTTTGGTGGTCTCTCCATTGTCACCCCAATCTATATGTAATATTAACCAGTCAGCTGTTAGAGGTCTCGTTATGTAGTTGGTAAATGATGTCAGTATGAATGGATTCCCACATGCTATGTAAGACTGATGTATTTCACAAACCAGTCTTCCCTATTTTGTTTGTGGTTAAAGATACAACAGACAACTAGCACTTTGCCCTATGGAGGAAAACAATCTGAACAGGTGCTAAAAGTCACTGGGTTCCAGATTTTTGCCATGGAAGAGGGTCATCAGGATAAGAATAGGTGCTTAACTAAAAGAGATTGCCCAGACAGCCAGTTTTGTGCTGGACACTGAGTCCAGGCTCAGTGCTCCTTGATAAGAATGAAAGCATAGCAAAGATAGGTAAAGTCTCATAGGGTCAAAGCACTTCTCACAGCTCTTTTTTCATGTAAGCCTTACACAAGCCCTGTGAGGTCAGTGTTCGCCATTTGACTGGAGAGGAAAGAAGACACAGTGCCATTAAGTGGCAAGGTCAGGAACTGACTTAAGAGCCCAGACTTTCCTATACATGAAACAGCCTCTAAGAAACAAAGATGAGGTTTCAACAGGATTAAGACCTGGGAGACTCAGAAATACTGGAATTTTACCTTCCCAATGAAGTGCATGCACTGACCCTTAACAAAAGACAACAAGTGTGTTAGTCAGGGTTTATAGAGAGATAGATCAACAGGGTATGTATAGACAGATCAGAGGAGATTTATTGGGAGGGTGAGCCTGTACAATAACAATGGCAATAAGAAGTCCCATGACAGGTTGTCTGCAAGCTGGAGATGTGGGCTTCTGGTTGTAGCTGGTAGATGAGTCCAAGTCCAAAGGCCTCAGGCAGGGAAAGTATTGACGTAATTCTCAGTCTGAGGCTGAAAGGCTGAACCTTGAGGGTTGCTGGTGTAAATCCTGGAGTCCAAAGGCAGACAAGTCTTCAGTTTTGATGTCAAAGGCAACAGAAATCTACCCTCTTTTCTCTCAAGAGAGATTCATTCATCTTCTGTATTTACAGACTCTGGGTTCCTTGTTGATTGTGTGGTGCCTGCTCACGTTGATGGTAATCTTCCGCATTCAACCTACTCAGACTTCACTTCTAGAAACACCCCTCAAGGGTACATCAGAGTGATGTTTTATGAGATCTAAGTATTTTTCTGTCCAGTCAAATAGATACCCAAAACTAACCATCACAATGACATTAAAACAAACAACAAAAACAAACAAACAAAGCAAAAGCTGGCCCTTTGGCTTTGTGGCCTGGTGTTTAAGGCAGCCACATTCTACATAGTTGATCTCGCAGTTTGAGATTTCTGGAGGTGACAGCCTGAGAAACACACTGGGTATGTGTCCCCAGATCTGGACACAGTGAAGAAGTGGAGAAGGAACTGCAGTGAGACCATTTCCCATGGGTGATTCTTTTCTGTCTCTCTGTCTTTCTGGCTAACACATGCACCCTCTGGCAAAACATTTTTTAAAAATAACAATAAGAAAATTTTTAAAAAACAGAATACTATTTTAATTTACTGTTAGTTGGGCTTGCCACCTCAAGTCCCAATGCTGAGAACTTGGAAGTTGGATTGGAGACAAGTCTCTAGTTTTGATGTCTAAGGCAGCAGAAATCTACTGTCCTTTCTCTCAGGAGAGACTCATTCATCTTCTGTATTTACAGACTCTGGACTCCTTGTTGATTGTGTGGTGCAAGTTCAAAGCCTGAGAACCTTCTGTCTTCCCTTTCTGACCAAATCTGAATCGTGTTGCTCATACTAGACTGACTGGTAGTATGGGAAGAAGAGCAGGAGAGAGAGACACACACACACACAGAGAAACATGAAGAGTAACAGACAGAGACTGATAAGTAGAGGTCAATCTTGTTCTTCCCAGTGGTTATGCTACTGCTTCTGGTACTTGAGTGGAAGGGGGATGAGTACAAGGCAGAGCAAGCCAGCACAGTTCCCCCCGCAACACAGTGGATTGTAGTGCAGAAAAAATGGAAGAGAAAGATGCATGTTCAGTCTTTGACCTTTACACACACACACACACATACATGAGCAAATATGACCCAATAAGTATTCTGAATCTGTTCAACTTACATCAACTTTTTCATCTTTGGGAAAAAAATATCAGGAGTTCGAGAGAAGACAGATCTTCAAATAAAATTTTTCTATCACTCCCACAAACAACATGCTACATATGCTAGTTGCTGAAATCTGAAGTGATAGGTGAGATAGTAGCAGGTAATGTTGCTGAAGATGTTGGTGGAAAACCACCCCCTCAACTCACAGCAGAGGAGAGATTTCAGCACCCATACTTTAATTTACCTGATACAGCCTGATTGACTGTAGCTGACTGGCCTATGGAAAGGCAGCTGACCCAAGTCGGGTCAATCAAATGACTCTCCCATATTCCCTGATTTTCAGTGAATTCAGTCTATCATGCTCTCTGAGTTCTGCCATCTCTTTAGCTATCCAGACATTTCTATATGTTCCTAGAGGGTGCTTGTTTACTCCTGTCAAGCAGCACTGGGTCTGCCAGATGCCTTCTCACCATGGACAGTCTTGTTTTTAGTGATATATTAATAGCCCAGGACGGTTAAAGGCTATAGTTCTGGTCACTGTCCCAGGTGCCCTGTCCTGACCTACTCTGCCCTGCCCAGGCACAGTGGCGTTTCAAGGTGTGAGGTAATTCTATCTGTAAATGCTCATCCTTGTTGCCCCAAGGCTGACTTGGGTTACTAATATTTCAGCCCTCTCTCTGTAGACTCTCAAGGCCCCCTCTAAGGGGCCCGGATCATGCTCACTGTCCATCACTTGGAGTCACATTTCCTTCCTGATCTCTGCTTTTTCTCACCCCAGTCCTAGGAGGTGCCCAACTTAGTTCTTGCCAAATTATGCCACTTAGCCTTGCAGAGCTGGAGACATTCTTGCAGGGGGAAAAATACTTGTATTATATGTATTATACATTTCCCTAGTGGGTGCTTCAACCTGCTTGAATGAGTTTCTGTTACTTGATACAAAGAAAGCTTAACTAGGACAATGAGGGTTACCACTGAGAGGTAGAGGCCAACAGCAGAGATACTAGAATAGAATCTGAAGACATGATCCACCACAGTCTTCCTATCCAGGTGAGATAGAGGAGTGGCCTGTTCCAGAATCGTGCTGGTGGAGCAGAGCTATAATAGATCCATACATGCAGATGTTAAAGTCAGCAGAACGAGGCACTCACAGAGAGTGGAGAGGAGCTTTGGGATGTCCTTGTGTTCCTGCTGGGAGTATCTGAGTTAATGAGGATGCCTTTCTCTGGCACAGGTAACACAAGGGCAGCAATTGTAGGGCTATAAACACTGCACAGTCATCAAACAATACCCATGGGGACAGTGGTAACATCAGGGTATGGCAATAGCCATTGACACTCACCTCAGAACCCACTGAGAATTTTGTGTCACTCTTCTATCTGCCTTCTATGGCTTCTATGTACTTCTTTCTCACTGTGTTTATGTCTCTTTCCCCTGGGAGTTTCTTCCTCTTTTCTATTCTTTTCTTATTTTTTTCCCCCTTTTTCTGTTCCTATCTGAACTATTCTATGTGGCTTGCTTTCCTGTCTCTCTCTTTCATTTCATTGTTTTTTTTTCCCACTTCCATTTAACCCTATCTTTTTCACTTACTAGAATATGAAGTGAAATTACTGTGTATGTGTAGAAGTTGTATATTTACAACATAAAGCTTTATGTTCCTTGCTGTGAATTTAAAGGTCATGAAACTTACATAATAATCGCTCCTACGTCAACTCAATGCAACCTTAAAGATGAAAGGTGGGTTCAATTAATGCCAATTTTAATTTTTCAGATTTCAGTGTACAGTCCCACAACTGGGCTTAAGTAACTTGTGCCCTGTGAATCTGCTTCTTGTACCTATTACTGCTATTTCCTTTATTATAGATAGTCCCCCAAACACCAATTTCCCATTGACTCCAGTTGTTCAAGATAGTAAAACTGCACTTAAAAAGGCAGCTCTAAAAAAAATTAGCCTAAATCTGGAATGAAATCAAGTGAACTACAACCACAGTTGCCTCATACAACAAATATTGTTGCTGGTTCATTCAAGGAAGCTATGTTCTAAACTCCATCTTCTAGACTCCCAAAATACTCAGACAAGCACAGTGGAGGAGTGATTTGTTCAAAGTATGACCAGAAACCACCACAGAGGCACAAGAAATAAGAGAAACCAAGAAATATCTCTCCCCTAAGGGAAAAGAACAATCCTTTATCATCCACAGACAGTACAGTAGAACTCGTGGAAATGCCTGATAGAGAATTCAGAATATTCATAGTGACAAAACTAAATGAGATGCAAGAGCTAAGAGACAATGAACTTCAGAAGATGCAGGAGAAAAGAGACAACGAGTTCCAGAAGGTAAGGAAGTTCTTCCATGATCTGAAAGAGGAAATATACACCATAATAAAGAATGAAATGGACCTATTAGAGATGAAGGATGCAATTCAGGACATCAAAACTTCCCTCAAAAGTATTAAAAGCAGATTAGTACATACAGAAGATTGAATGTTGGATGTTGAAGGCGAAACCTCTGATCTATAAAAAACAACCAAAAAAAAAACCCCCAAAATAATCCCCTAAAATGATAATATTATATGAGAAGTACCAGACATCATTAAGAGCCCAAACATCTGGATAATCAGTATCCCAGAAGGTGAAGAAACTAATAAGGGCATTGATAATCTATTCCATGAAATCCTGGAAGAAAACTTTCCAAATCTAGAGAGGCATTCAAATATCTAGACCCATGAAATACAAAGGACCCATAATAGAATCAACCCAAGAAGATCTTCTCCAAAGGACATCATAGCCAGATTGGCAAAATTCACAGACAAAGACAAGATACTAAAATTGGCAAGAGAGAAATGTCAGGTTACTTACAAAGTTTATCCCAACAGGCTAACATCAGACCTCTCATCAGATACAATGCAAGCAGGGAAAAAATGGGAAAATATATTCAAAGTGTTAAGTGAAAAACAGTTTTGGGACCAGCAGTTAGCGTAATGGCTATGTCGCTGGACTCCCACGTAGTCGACTGCGGTTCGCATCCCGGACCTGGTGGCTTAAAACTCATGCCAGGCACATGTGCATCCGTGCCCAAGATCCCGAGAGGAGAACGGAGGAGAAGGGATGGCGGCGTGGCCATCCCCCCTGGAGGGTGATTTCTTGCTTTCTGTCTCTTTGTCTCTCTCTGTCTGTCTGGCGAGCGCATGTGCCCTATAGCAAAAAACCTCTCCAAAAAAAACAAAAAAAAAAAAACAGTTTTAATCAAGAATACTATTCCTGGCAAAATTATCCTTCATATGGAAAGAAAGGATAAAAACATTCTCAGATAAACAAGACCTGAAAGAATTTGCTAATACTAGACCCACTCTTCAAGAAGTTCTGAAAGGAGTGCTCTACCAGGAAAACTAAAGACACACACACAGAAATAAGAGAACAAAGAGCAACCAAGAAAATGACAAACTTAATGCTAGGGACAAGAAATATCAATAATAACATTTAGTGTTAACTTCCAGGATTTAAACAGAAAGATTGGACCACAGTGAACAATGCCAATTCAACAGAAGAGAGACTTGAATATAAGACTAAACTGGTGAAATAGAATTTTATGACTTCTGAGTAAAACATTACTGATTTTTTTACTATGCTTTGTTTTCTCAATTTAAGGATTTTTCTCTCATTTGAGTTGTTGTTAGGTTCAGCAATTTGTTAAAATAATTTTTCTTTTTGTTTCTTTCAATGGAAACATAAAATTTTCTTCCTTCCTGACCCCTCTGGAATTGGAAAATATTTGGGAGTATTCTTATTTTGTGGCAGAAAGGTTATTTGCATAAATTCAATAATACCTGTTGCATTGAATCAGAAATTGGAAATTCTTATTATTGGACAGGGCTTTGACTAGAATGTCATGTCTAAAGATTAATCAGAAAACTGTGAAACTAAGGTAGATCTCAAGTAAGCCAACAGAAGTTCTTGGAAAGGTGGCCTGGCACCAGAAATAGTTCTGCTTGGCAGAGAAAATTAGAAAAGCTATATGAAAGAGTTCGTACCATAAAATAACCTGGACTTTTCCAGCCCAGCATTGTAATCAGTAGAGATTGCAAAAGAGCAACCACAACCAGAGGACTATTTTGAGGAAGACTTTGAAGGATGAGAAAGAGACTGATCTTTGCTAGCAGATGGTATATCACAGAATACTTGGTAGGCAGGGATAAATTAAGAAGGTTTATGTTTGACTTGTGTGCTGGGTATTTGCTTTTCAAAAATTTGAGTAGTTGATATGTAAATATTTTCTCAAAAATATTTAAAATCATACTGTCTGTGTTGTTATAGAGTCACAAAATAATAACAAATATTTTGAATATCATCTTTAAAATTCAGTTTTTTGAAATTTTGAAAGTTTTTAACTGTCAAGGACTATGGAGTATGAGCAAAATTTTTTGATATGTAAAGTAAATGTGTGTGGAAAAATGTTAAAATATATAAATGATAAAAAAAACCCGAGTATTGTTTATATCCCCTAAGGATTAAGAATCCCTGATACCTGCATCAGGAACCATCTCAGAAAGGAACCCAGCTACTGTATTGTTTCTTTATGGCTTACCCATTTAAGCCAAATGAGTGAAACATTTACTATACACCTGTTAAGTACTGAAAATTTGCATAGCATGTTATCACTTTTCATAGACAGGCTTCCCTTTCAGCCCACACATTGCCCAATTGCTATGGGTGAGCCCATGAGCATAAATGAATGGGACATAACTGTTGGTTAAAGGAAAGAGAATAGAGATAGACTGAGCACCACATGGGCCACACACTGGGCTCATGTTATTGATGGGGAACTGAGACTTAAATGAACTGAACTGAAAGTTAAATGAATTGCAACACAAGTAGTGATCACTCTTCTTTGGCATTTTTTTATTGTGGTCAATATGCATAACATAATAGTTGTCTTTACATTTTCTTAAGAGAGATTTTTGCTATAATGTAATGTGCACTCACCAAAACGAAAGAGACAGAGAGACAGAAAGTGAGAAATCATCCCCCCTTGGAGAGATAGCCATGCTGTAATACCTTCTCCTCCATTCTCCTGAGATTTTGGGCATGTGTGCACAGATACCCAGCATGAGTTTCCAGCGAACGGGTCCAGGAGTCTAACCATGTTTGGCCATGTGGGAGTTTAGTGATATAACCATTACGTCATCTGCTGGTCACCATAATAGCTATCATTTTAATGTATACAACTCAGTAGCATTAAATATATTCATAGTGTTGCATAATTGTTACTACTATTTCCAGAATTTTAAAAAATTATTCCAAACAGAAACTGTTGATATGTACCCATTAAATAATCATTTCCAATTGCCTTTCCCTTGAGTATAGCTGATTGGCCTGTGGAAAGGCAGCTGACCCAAGTTGGGTCAATCAAATGACTCTTCCATATTCCTTGATTTTCAGTAAATTCAGTCTATCACGCTCTCTGAGTTCTGCCATCTCTTTAGCTATCTAGACATTTCTAGATGTTCCTAGAGGGTGCTTGCTTGCTCCTGTCATGCAGCACTGGGTCTGGAGATGCCTTCTCACCATGGCCAGTCTTGTTTTCAGTGATATATTAATATCCCAGGAGGGGTAAGGGCTGTAGCTCTGGTCACTGCCTCAGGTGCCCTGCCCTGCTCTGACCTGTTCTGCCCTGCCCAGGCACAGTGGCTCTTCAAGGTGTGAGGAAATTCTATCTGTAAATGCTCAGCCAAGGGCCATTCCCCCAAGGCTGACCTGGGCTGCTACCATTTCAGCTCTCTCCCTATAGACTCCCCAGGATCCCAGTTGCTTCTAAGGGGCCCGGGTCATGCTCACTGTCCATCACTTGGAGTCATATTTCCTTCCTGATCTCTGCTTTTTCTCACCCCAGTCCTAGGAGATGCCCAACTTACTTCTTGCCAAACTATGCCCATTTAGCCCATCACTAACATTTCTAAGGGTACTTTTTTGGCATTAGGGGAAAGCAGTAGATTGTGGTTATGAGCATGGGCTCTAACACCAGAAGCCTGGGTTCAAACCTTGGCTTCTTTGATGTTATTATTTATTTTTGTAAATTTATTACCCTAATTGTAAAAATCAACTTTTTTTCCCATTTCAAGCAAAACAGACAAGGTTTCAGCTGGATTTTGGAGATCAAGAGACTAGGTAATTTTATAAATAAGAAATAAATAGATATCAAATATGGATGAACACAGGGAGACATTTTTGATGGAAATTACAAGCATATATATTAGTTATGCAAAGAAACTATAAGGGGCCAGGGGACTTCTTACCATAGGAAAGGATCCCAAAGTATAGGTTATGAGTCTGGTGCTGAAAAGAAAAAAATCCTAAATAGTGAACACTCACACATATATCAAGTTGGAATAATTCGACATACCTGTATCTAATTTATTTTCCTACCTATCTACATATTGGTCTCCATATCTAGCCTTATATCTATCATAGTGGTTAGTTTTATGTGCCAATCTGATTGTCATGTGGTACCCAGATTACATCTTACTCCAAAGTAGCAACCTAAGAGCATATTATTAAAAGTGTAGGGAAATAACTGTATTTCTTGAAAGAAATCCTGTCTCAGCTATTGAAACATGGTTGAACCTATCATCTGCTGGAAGAAGCCTTAGAGAAAAGCAGATCTGTGGGTGACAGCTGGAGCAAGCTCTTACTACCCCAAATGAGCTTGAGCTAATAGTTGTACCTGTCTCAATCAGGATAATATATATGGCATAAAGCAGGAACTAAATGAGGTCACTCATGTCAATAGTGCTTGTCCATTGCGTGGCACACAGGATATGGTTAAGAGAATTTTTTTTCCCTAATGACAGTACTTTCTGTTGTTTCCTAATAGCTTCTATTTTTTATGGTGCCAGAATTATCACGTTTTCTTCTTTACAACCTTTAGAGGAAGCATTACTATCTTGTTTTGTGAAGATGTGGAAGCAGTCTCTCAGAGAAGTTAAATAATGACTAGAGTCACGGTGGTGGGACTAGAATTTGAATGGGGTACATTCTTCCTCAGCCTGCCTTCCCGCCTGTCTCCCTTCCTTCTTTTCCACTATAAGTGCCAAATATGACCTTCCACAGTGAGCCCTAAAAAAGGTCTTCCTAGAAGTGAAGTCTTTATTTCTTACTGAGGGATTAAAGGAGAATATAGGGGGGGGAAATACTTTAGTGCATGTCCTGACATTACCTACTCTTCTCTGGATAGGCAAGTTTATTGATTTTTATTTCTTACTTCAGACTTTTGGCAGTTGTTTGTTCCCATCAACAAGAGCAATATCACTAAATCAGTTCTACCAAGTCAGTGGAGGGAGCCAGGTGGTGAGGCTGAGCAGTTTCAATGATGAAATAAATCACTGTTGTTCACCCCATCAGTATCAAAACATGGACAGGCAAGAAAGTTAACTGGTGTAGAGAGCAGTTCTTAGAGAGATCTTTGGAGACAAAACGTTTCTGTAAGGAGGAATATTTTACCCTTCATAACCTTGCTCGTATAATCTGATGTTCCCTTTTGCAGGGGTGTGCAGAGACTAAGACCCAAGACGTTGTGACACTGAATTAATCTTTGAAGCCTAAGTCCTCATCTAAAATTAAAGCAGTTTGGTCTAGAAGGTCTTAAAATGTTTTCTAGCTCAAAACTTTGGTTATAACATCTTTTCCCATGTTTTAGTTGGGCTACTTTTTTTTTTTCTTTAACTGTGGTCATTTTTTATAATTTCTTGTTCCTGTGGTCCTTTATGATCTCATAGCTTTGGAGAGTTTGAGAACATGAACTGTCACCTCAGGTTTGAATTGGTATAAATGCCCCCTAATCCATCCATCCTCTCTACAGTTTTTTTCTTGGGCTTATCTGCCTTGAATGCTGCAACCAGAATTTTCTTGTTTTCAATTGTATACTCAAAGGCTTCCAATTATTATCTGTTTCTCAAGTTTAAGCCTTCTTAAGTTGGATGTGGTGCCCACTTATATCCATGTAATGTTTTTTATGTTAGGAAAAAATATACATTTAGAATAATAATTGAGGGCAACCTCAATCAACTGAATTTATAATGGGCATACCCTTCAGGGATGGCAGTCAACTCATGAAATGTTGTATAGATAGGGTAGCACAGAAAGGCAAAAATCAACCTGAAGGATTACAATAAATGCAAGAGGAGAACGTATTTGCTAATCCAACCACCCTGATATTGAAGTGATTAAATTATAATGTCAGCAATTTTTATTGGAAAGGGGACATTTAGTATGTAGCACAGAAAATGTCAAGGGCTCTGTATTTTTCTAATGAAGGATTCATTTTTCAATTGGACCCACAACTGGAAGTAATTCATCCATTAAAAAGGATTTAACATTTCCTTACCATTCATATAGGAGGCTGGAGTTCGGTGATTTCCCCAGAAATGATATTTCCATGAGGCAAACACAGCTGCTAAAACCAACCTAAAGCTCAGGTTAAGGTGGAAGAGGGTCCCAGGCTCCCACAGGCTAGCCCAGAGTTAATTGGGATCATGTGAAAAGCAGCCAGCGATTTTTTTTTCTAGAGAATATTGAGGATAAGCAAAGCTTACCTTCACAGAGCTCAACTGATGCATTCTTAATTAAAGACACTGAGATGGTATGTTAGCAACATCTGTGAACTTCCTCTAATAAGTAATTAGAACAGAGAGAAGAGAATTGGCTATCTCAAGCTCATAGTATGGTATTTGTACAAAAGTGTGTGGATAAGACCAGAAAATTATTATTTCAAGGCACAGTGTTTGTGTTCTTACCCCTGGTTTAGTGATGAGAGGCACAGCCATTTTGAACCACTGCCTTCCTTTACCCTCACTGTGTTTAGGAATGATCATTAAATTGTTAACAGTTTTATAGTCATTGTCAGCAAAATTATTTTATCATCTTCCTTAAGCCTGAAGTTCACCTTTCCTTCATGTTGATTAGAAGTATTAGGAAAAGAATGAGACCTGCTTGGTTTCCAGAGGGCTGAGGTAGGTAGTCAATACTTCTTCAAAATGCTTGCTCCTCCCAGCTTCCTTCCATCCAGAGGGGTTGTAGCTCACAGAGACAAATAGAATTTTCCATGTTCAGTTTTATTTTAGTGGCTTCCTGCTTGTGTCCTCTCCAGAAGCTATGATAGACATCTGTTATAAGCAAAATTCCCTTCAAAACTCATGTGCAAAGGTCCTAACCCCAGTACCTCTGAATGTGAAACAGGGTCTTTGCAGAAATAAATGAGGTAAAATAAGGTCATTAGAGTGGGTCCTAATCCAACATGACTAGTGTCCTTATAAGAAAAGATTAAGACAGATAGGGAAGGGACCAACAGTTGGCATGATGGCTATGTCACTGGACTCCCATGTAGTCAACTGCGGTTCAAGTCCTGGACTGGCTTAAACTCACACCGGCTGCATGTGCATGTGTGCCTAAGATCCTGAGAGGAGAATGGAGGAGAAGGGATTGCGGCGTGGCCATCCCCACTGCGGGGGGGTGGGGGGTGGGGTGGGGTGGGCGGTGATTTCTCGCTTTCTGTCTCTCTGTCTCTCCCTGTCTTTCTGGTGAGTGCACGCACCCTATAGCAAAAACCACACACACACACACACACACAGACAGGGAAGAATAACCACGTGAAGATACAGGAAGAGTACAGCCAGGAGACAGGCATCAGAAGTCATCCCCACCAACATCTTGATTTTGGACATTTAGTTTACTGAACTATCAAGAAACAAATGTTAGCTGTTTAAGCCCCTCAGTCTCTGATCTGTTGTCATGGAAGCCCTAGAAAATTAACCTAATACCCTTTCCACCACCTCCATCACTGAGTCCAAAGTGAGGGAACAAGAGCAACTGCATTTGTGAGTCACATAAGACAGAAACTCCTGCTCCTGGTTTTCCCAGTCCTCTTCAGTCTTCCCCTCCAGCTCTATACCACAGGGTTTCTCTCTCCAGTGTGAACTTTACAGGACAGTCACAGGAGCCTCCTTACTACTGGGTTCACCACAATTACCACATACAAGTGGACTTCAAAAAGTTTGTAAAAAATGGGCTCACAGTACAAATTTATTTTGACAAAGAAATTTTTGAAATCTATGTGGAGACTGGGTCTTTACAGAGGTAACTAAGGCAAAATGAGGTTAGTAGAGTGAATGCTATTGCAGTATGACTGGTGTCCTCTTAAGAGGAGATTCAGCACAGACTCAGAGAGAAGGAAGGCTGCATGAACATACGGGAGATAGAGGTTTTGTTGTTGTTGCTGTTCTTTTACTATATGCATTATGCTTTTCCAGAAACTTTTTGAAGACCCTGCATGTTCTGCTGAGTTCTTTTAATGTAATATCCTGCTCCTTCAACTTGGAACGTTCTTCCAACAACCTTTCTAGCCTCCAAGGCTCATTTCCCATTTCTCTAGTGCTCTGACCTTCTAAATACCTCTCCTGTTTTATAATTTGAACCACATCACTTTGGGCTTGATGTTTCTTTTTTCTTTATAGCCTTTCCAATTAAAAAAATAAAAAGCATTCAGGCAGCTTACACAAATACATAGACTGCAGGAAGGTAACATGAATTTGGCATGGGGAAAAAAGAAAACAAGGACAGAGATAGTGAAGGGATCCAGGAATAAGACAGACCTCAGGGAGCAGACTAGTTTTGCTACATATTTGGCTCTCTTTCTAAGGAATCAACTTGAAAATAGAAACTTTACAGTTGTACAGTTCACACTGTCTATGAAATGGAAACAAATGGATTGCTCAGGAGAAAAATAAAAAAAACAACTGCTCCTGATAGGATAAAAAAAAATACATTTCTCCTGAGAGTTCTAAAACTGCTTTGTGTAGTGACTGGAATCATCAGCATCTTCACAGAGAACAAGTGATGTGGTTTCAGGAAAGCTCTCCCAGCCTTACACAAAAGTTTAATTCTCTAAGGTTCATTCTACAGACGCCAAATGGTAAGACTTTTAGGTATGGTGTGCTTTGCTGGCCTCCTTGAGTTTGGGTTTAGATTTTTGAGGTCTTAGAGGAAGAGAGGGATTGTATGCTTCAGGCGGGTCATCATATTATTTGTGTCATCTGAGCTTTGACAAATGCTGGATAATAATAAGCAATTAATTCAGTTTTGATAAATACTGAGTAACAGGTATGATGAGAATCTACAAACTATTCTAGGTGGCCAGAAAGCTTTCATTGCTTGATCTATAGGGGAAAAAAAAAAAAAAAAAAAAAAAAGCAGGAACAAATTTCTCAATTTGTCATTGTCGTAAAGCTGAAAACCCCCAGGAACATACCCAGAGTAAACTGAGTTGGATCGTTTGGCTTATTGCATTTAGGGAGACTGCACTTCAAGGGGATCCATGTGGGAAGCACAGGAAGAAGGTGTTAGAGATTTGTATTACAGCATTTGGGCTTGTGTTAGGTGATTTTTGGAAGTGTTAAAGGAAACAGAAATTTGCTTGGGATTGTGCTATCAGGAATTAAGGACAATTCTAACTGGATATCTGAATTTGTATCCAGAAGACGGGAAGAATGAATTGTGGCTAAAGCTTTAATTGTTAAGATATACGGTCTCTTACAAACTAAAGGAGACATGTTCGATTGTTTAGATGGTTTATTTTTATCTGTGCTCAGACCTGACTGCAGAGTAGACTTATTTTTGTCTCACTTCGTCATGCTAATATGGTGACCTTCTCTGACATTGCCTTCTAGCAACCCTGAGACCTAACTGCTATGGCCAGGCAGCTTCCGCCTGTCAGAGGCTGCTTTTCTCTTTGTCACACTGTCCATCGAGGAGCCTAATCGGGATGCATATCCCACTGGAGGAGGAGGTGAGAGAGGAAGAGGAAATGTATTCAAAGAGGGACAAGATTTTACTCTGTAACTTGGGTTTGAATCTGCTTCAACACATGAAGGGACTAGAGGGCTCTTATTTCATATAACAAGAAATAATTTTAGTCCCCTAAAAGTTTTGGGGCAAAACCCTGCCCCAGGAAGTAAGACTTCTAAAAATTGATTTAGGTTGATAATAGCTAATGAGATGAATTAGTGGGCCCAGTCAGATTTGATAAAGCCAATGAATAAGAACAATCAGTGGGTCCACCCAATGATCAACTGACGTGATCTAGATTTAAACATTATAAACCTTCGGGCCAGCAGGTGGTGTAGTGGTTAAGGGCTGGATTCCCACGTGGCTGACTGCAGTTCAAGTCCCAGACCTGGAGACTTGAAATTCACTCTGAGCGTGTGTGTGTGCATGCCCAAAATCCTTGGAAGAGAATGGAAGAGAAGGAATTGCAGCATGGCCTTCCCCTCAGGGGATGATTGATCACTTTCTCTCTCTGTCTCTCTGGCAAGTGCACGTGCCCTATACCAAGAATATCTCAAAAAAAAAAAAAAAAATTATAAACCTCAAAGACTGTAACTGCCGGGGTCCTTGAGCCTCTCCCTCACTGCCCCACTCAGGCCCGCTCCTACCTTTGGGAGTGTACTTACATTCTTACTTAATAAACCACCTTTGCCCTTTGCTTAAAAGAATTAAAAATAAGAAAATAAAAATCGATGTAGGCTTATTGATCCCGGAGCCCAGAATCATCTGGTTCTGCTGCACAGTATGTGCCCTGAATGAACTTTCCTTTAGCATCTACGGATTATCACCATGACTTTTTCATATTGCTTATTGAAAATTTAACTACTTTCTTTAAGCAGCTGAACTATACATTCAAAATTATTAAAAAATTATTCCTGTATTTGTATTATAGAAAATTTATTAAACAGAAAGGGGGAAAAATCCACTGTCTTATGAATAAGTCTAACCCAACCACTATTATTTCACTTATTCCTTCTATCTTTTTCATGTGCACTTTAAAACAGTTTTAACTATGCTGCAGTTTTATAATTTACTATTTTACTTTACAATATGCTGTTTTTACCTTACATCTGTACTTTTCCATGTAACTATAGAATCATGGTAATGCCTTTTTAAATGGCTACATAAAGTTTCCCATAAATTTGCCATTTTCTTTTTTGTACTTCCACTCATAGTAATTTTTTTCTTTTTCTATTTTAAATGCCACTAGCATGAAACTTTTCCAGCTAATAGAATTTTCTTTTTCTTTTCAGAAAATTGTCTTTTCAATCTGGAAGATTTTGGGGTTTCTTTTCTGTTCTCGGACATTGGGAATCTTGGCAGAATATGGATAAATGTCTCTCTTTCAGTAATATTTTCTGAAATTCATTAGGCATATTTCATCTGAAAACTCAGATTTTTTTCCTCAGGTATTTTTTTGTTTTAACATTTTTTTGTTTATTTTCCATCTCTTCTTGTTTTTTTTCTTTTCTTTTTCTCCTAGGACTCCTGCTATTCACATGTTAGGTTTGTGCGTGTGTGTGTGTGTTTGGAGAGGTTTTTGCTATAGGGTGAGTGCGCTTGCCAGGAAGACAGAGAGCGAGACAGAGAGACAGAGAGCGAGATATTACCCCCCTGGGGGGGATGGCCACACCGCAATCCCTTCTCCTGCATTCTCCTCTTGGGATCTTGGGGAGGTTTCTGCTATAGGGCGCATGCGCTTGCTAGACAGACAGGCAGAGACAGAGAGACAGAAAGAGAGAAATCACCTCCCAGGGGGGATGGCCATGCCACAATCCCTTCTCCTCTCAGGATCTTGGACATGCATGCACATGCGCCCGGCATGAATTTAAGCCACCGGGTCCAGGACTTGAACCATAGTTGACTACATGGGAGTCCAGTGACATAGCCATTACGCTCACTGCTGGACCCACACATGTTAGTTTTTGAGACCTATTGTCTAAGCCTCTTATCTTTTTCCATCATGATGATAATCATAAATGTTTTCATTTTTGCCTTGTTTTTCTTTATTTTATCTTTTCAAACATCCAGGCCTTTGAATTTGAGTATCAATAGTGATTATCCTCTCCTTAAATGCATTCACTGATATTTATTTAAATGAAAGCATGTGTTCTAGGTAATCCTGTTTCATGTCCCAAACTTGAATCTCTTTAAGTGCTCTTATTATCATTACTATTTAAAAATGCACACGCGCGCGCGCACGCACACACACACACACACACACACACACACACACACACGGGGCCAGCAGGTGCTGTGGAGGCTAAGGCAACTGGATTCGCTGGACTAAGCCCACAAGGTTTGAGTTCTGCATCCAGCAGCTTGAAAAACATGCTGGATGCATGTATTTGTGCCAAAACATCTTGAGAGGGATTCTAGTGTTGCTATCCCTCCTGGGGGATCATTTCTCACTTTAAGCTCTCTTTCTCTCTGTATCTCTCTAGCTCTCTCTGTCTGTCTCTCTCCAGTGAGCACACATGCCTTATAGCAAACTAAATATATATATATATATATATACACACACATATATATAGTTGTGTGTGTGTGTGTGTCGTGTGAATAATAAATAATTTATATGAATACAGATTGCCCTCTGTCTGCTCCAGTAAGCTTTATTTCATCAGAGACCCGCTCTAATCCTTCTTTACTTTGCCTCCATCTGACTGCTGAGCCCCCTTAGAATGTGGCTGTTTTTCTTGGCTGCTCATGGAGTTCAGCTGCCGAGATGCCTTAACTGGGATTGAGGCTAGAGTGGGAACAAGAGAACAGCAGAAGGTGTGGTCCTTACCCGGAAATCTGGCCGAGCTGCAGCAGAAAGTCAGCTGACTGCTTTAGATCCTTGCTCAGGGACTATCTTTCACTGCCACCCACCCCAAATCCCACCTGGCCCAGAGGGGAAAGCACCACACTAGTGTGCAGTTTGCCTAGCCCCTGCCTGAAATCACTCCTCAGGGGACTGAGCGGGGTAAAGTCAGAGTCGGGTGTGTGAGAAGACGGGACGCATTGAGGCACTGCCTTGCTAGATTCATCTGCTGCCATGCTTTCCACGTTATTTTAATATTTGGGTCATTTTACTTTTCTGTAATTTTAAAATCACTTAAGTTATATCTGTATATTTTGGGGAGAGTGGTAGCAAAAGGGGGCGTAAATTGGCATTTTAAAAGTAGTAAAGAGAGAGAGGGCTCTATATCTGTTCTAGCCTTCTTCATTATAAGTTTTATTACTTTCTATGTATAAGGTCTCACACTTTTTTCTGTTTTCAAATACTCATTATAATCATGAATTGCATTTCTTTTGTTTTTCTCATTATATTTTTCTTTCGAGTAATGCTACTATTAATTTTCAAGGTGCTCTTTTAGAATAAGAGTTCTTAATGCTGGGCAAAATTTGGAAATCCTAGGAAACCCAGTCCCAGCTATTATGACCCAAATTCAAGCTATCCGTCCCTTAAAACCAAATTGGATTTATTTCTTCCATGTGTGTATGTGTCTGTGTGCGCGTGTGTGTGTCTGTGTGCATGTGTGTGTGTGTGTGTGTGTGTGAAAGAGAGATTGAGCAGGAGAAATACAGCTATCTCTACAAGGGTCCTAATACCAAGATCCTTCCCTGTCTCAGCCAGCCCAGATTGTGGGCACATATGTGCTCCTGGCATTCTTTTTTTTGGAGAGGTTTTTTGCTATAGGGCATGTGCACTCGCCAGACAGACAGAGACATAGAGACAGAAAGTGAGAAATCACCCCCCAGGGGGGATGGTCACGCTGTAATCCCTTCTCCTCCATTCTCCTCTCGGGATCTTGGGCACGCACGCACATGTGCCCGGCATGAGTTCTAAGCCACCGGGTCCGGGACACGAACTGCGGTCGACTACGTGGGAGTCCAGCGACATAGCCATTACGCTAACTGCTGGTTCCCGCTCCTGGCATCCTTGGGGAGACCCTGGGACACAAGTGCAGGACCCTTCTCATGTGGTCTAATTGTATGACCACTGCACTACAACCTGGGCCTCAAATGCAAACCATCCTTTTAGATTTTCTTAAAAAGGTACACCCAAAATACAATATCATGCAGATAATAATTATAACCCTTTTTTTAATCAACATTCTCTGGAGTTGAAGTCCTTTCTGGAGTTTCTCCTCAACCCTCCAGGCTGCCACGGGGGTCACGGTTGCCAGAGCCCTTTTCCAGGTTTTCAGATTCCTTCCTCTGCTCCATTAGGCAGCCAAGGGCTTTCCCTCTGTGTCTCTGCAGCCTGGTCCAGCCAGTCCCAGGAAGGTGTTACCTTATTTTTTCAGTAAAGCTACAGAGAAAATGATCATGAAGTACTGTGATATTGCATTAAACATAAAAATAGGCACATGTTTTTATTTCTCTAGAAAGAATAAGCAGATTCAGTATTCTCTACTCTCTTTCTCTGAACAGAGGTGACTATTTTAAATATAATAATTAAATACTATAGGATACATGGGCTGGCCCTATAGCATGGTGTCTGAGGGAGCTGGATCCTATATGGGTGACCATAGTTTGAACTCCAGCTGTGATGGTCTGAATAGCTCACTGGGCCCTTGTGTGTGCATGCCCACAATTCTGACAGGATGGAGAAGTGGAGAAAGGATTGTGGTGTGACACTCTATTGGGGAGTGCTTTCTTCCTCTCTCCTTCTCTCTCTCTCGCAAGTGCATGTGCCCTCTGACAATTAAATACATTTATGTATTTGTCCATTATAGAAAATTCAAAAATGTATAAAAGGATAGAAAGTAAGACATACGTTTTCTTGCCCTTGTCTCAATATTTTAGTACCTTTTTCCAGAGGAAATGATAGTTTTTAGTTTCTATAAACTCTTTTTTAGCAGAGATCAACAAACCTTTTTCTGTAGAGGGCTAGAAAATAAATATTTTAGCCTTTCTGGACCATAAAGTCTCTGTCACAACTATTTAAGTCTACTGTTGCAGCGTGGAAGCAGACGGATAATACAAAGAATGTGACTATGTTCCAAGGAAGCTTTATTTATAGACATGGAACTTGGACTTCCACAAGTTTTTCATAAAATTGTATTAGTTTCTTTTGAATATATTCTATTTTTTCTTTCCCTCATTAGACAATATAAAAACCATTCCAGGATACAAAAACTGACTGTGGACTGAATTCGGTGTTTGGGTCATAGTTTGCAGACCCCTTTCTAGAGGCATTCTGGGCATATTCAGTCACAGGACTATATGTTCATTCTGTTTCTTTCATTTACAAGTACGCTCCATGCCATGCATGTCATTCTGCACTGGAATTTTTCTGTGAATGATTCTTATCGATCATTCCGTACTGGCTTGGTTTTTTTTTGTTATTCAGTGACATTCAGGCATGTACTATGATATATTGAGAACCATCAAGTTTGTTTCTGATAATGCGTTCTACAAGTAAGGCTACAACAGATATCTGTATATATTTGTCTTTGTGTACCTCCGTGATTCTGTTTGTAATAAATTTTCAAAAGAGTTATTGGAACTAACAATTCAGCATAAATGTAAGTAAAGCTTCTGGCCCAAGATTTGGCTACTTCTATTACAGTTTTCATATCCAGACCACACCAAAACCCTGAATGGTTCTAAATAGTTTCAGGAATCAACTATTAAAGGGTACTCCAGGAGATATGGGCAAATTTAAGTACAGGCATGTCTTAAGCACCAGTATGCAGGGTGAAGGGGGGAAGGGGCACACAGTGGGCCCACAGGAGTCTGAAGAAAACAAATAATCTCTTAGGGGTACAGATTAGAGGCTCCTGACCACCCACAAAGGCTGATTGTATGGCACAGAGTTGGAGAGGAGAAGGTGATGGGGCTTGGGATGTGATAAAAGAGTAAGAAGTTTGATTTTCATGATTTACAAAGAGATTACCTCCAAAAAGATTACAAATGTTATACATTAATTTTGATAGCATATAAATGCTACCTACATGAATGAATTTTGTGGTGAATAATTTTATAGAGTAGATATTTCTCCCCTAAGGTGATTTGTTTTGTACGTTGTATTTTGGCATATGACAAGTTCCATTTGCACATATAAAAAGATTTTGTACCAGAGTAATTGGTGTGACAGAAAGTACACATGGCAGATAATCCCAAATTAGGTGTACCCCTGGTCCAATAAATGACTGTCACTCTAGGCTTCTATTTTCTTACCTACAAAATGAAAAATGTTGGAATACTTGCTGTTTAAGTCTCCTTCCAGCTCTGGGATTATATAAAATGTGGACAATCAAATGTCCAGTAGATTGAGGTCATTTCAGGCAAAGATAGTGTTTACTTTTTCTTACTAGGGTACCTTCCTGCCTCTTAGGATAATGTGGATAAGGTGCCCAGTAAACATTAGTAAAAGGACTGTGTCGAATGACTATAATGCAGACATTTTTGCTTTGCATTTGCAGTAGACTCTTGTGTAATCTAATTCATTCCTCCTTCCTCCTTTGTAATAGATCTGTGTACTTGTGTAAATACTCATATTGCTGTATGTTTGGGGAAATGAAGTCTTCAGACCCAGGGCTAAAAGTTGGGCAATTGTAGTGATTCCCTATCTCTTGCATGTGATTGGTCTAAGTGTGGTCTCATGATGCAGTTCTGGCCAATGAGAAACCTCAAGATAAGTTTTCTTTATGACAAGATGGGACCTCCTGAGGAAAATAGTCTCCCATTGTTGTGTATCAGCCTGACTTCTGAAACTTGCTGCCATCTTATGATCAGAGAAACAGGCTGGGACAAGCCAAAGCAATAGGGGGGAAAAAAAGGAAAGAATCTGAATCCGTGATACCTTTGAGGAAGTTCTGAGGTAATCAACTACAGAGCAGCTCTGCTTCTGAATTTTTATGACGTGAAATGATAAAGTGTGATTTAGACAGTCAGGTTTGTTTGTTTGTTTTTTAGGCACTTGCAGACAAATTCATCCTAATAATATTATGTATCACTTTTACAGTTATTTTGAAAATTGGTGAAAATTAATGAGTCTTCCTTGGTTGTTACTTGAGCTTAATATGGAAAAGATACAGATACATTTTTTATTGTCCTTTCTCTAATTATAGAAAAATTTAAGAAGTAAAAACTGTTAAATTAGGGAACAATTTAGTACTACTTTAAAAATAGTCATACCTATTGAAGATGTTATAAACTATGCAGAGATATTACAGATCTTGGCAATTAAAAAATATTTGTGGAGATGAATATAAAATATTTCCACTTTAAAGTAAGGTACTATTACACATGGTTAAGTAGATTTTTTAAAAAACATTTTTTGCCCTTGGGTAAGGCTGTAAGCAAATACAATCTATTCCAAATTTCATGGAAATTCATGGCAAGAACAAGATAGTGGCATGATAACAGAACCAATAAAATACAGGCAAAGCACCTGCAGCTGTGTCAGTGTTTTTACAACAGAGAAATGTCAATTCAGTATTTATTCAGTCCCACCCACAGCAGGAAGTTGGGTGTTGAGGAACGCTTGCTGGAAGTTCAAGCTTCTACGTGATTAGCCTATAGTGTTATGGGAGCAAATTATAGGATTAGCTGAGGATAAACTATTATTAGATCTGTCAATATTTGTTAATTGCTGGATAGTACTATTTCATACATCTCATCTCTGCCTCAACACAGCATCTCTCTCTCTCAAGTACAAGCACACACACACACACACACACACACACACACTTTGGATTGATGGGTCATGGTAACCACTTATCTAAAAAGCTCTGTACATTTCACTTTTAGTTATACTGAATTCTCTCATAATTCTGATAACAGGTGTCTAACCCCCTGCTCTGATGCTCTTATTTCAGAGCTATTGTTGCTTGTATATGACACCATAGAACACTAACCATAGAGTTTCAAAGCCACACAAAAGAAGTTGTGTTAGAAAAACAGAACAGCTGGATGATGGTGCTGGAAAAAACATCTTTGAAACCTTGATTGACAAGTTCTATGAGTTGCAGAAAAAGAGCCTTTCCATTGAATTATGTAATCATGACATTTTTAGTTATGAGCTGTTTTAACTTTTTTGATCTTAATTTATTTTGCCTTTTCTTGTTCCTTAGCATGCCTTCTCCCACCTGTTTGCCTTCTCTCTCTCTGGAAGTTTTGAAGGACTAGAAATTTCATACTACAAGTGGCACTTATACAAAAGTGAGCTTTCAGCTTTCCACAAAGCCTACCTCAGTTGTAAAACCACCAGTTGGACATAGTAATACATGACATAGTCCATTCTGTTTTGGCCTAGAAACCTCTGGAAGGGGGTGGAGGAGGGACATGGAGTTCAGGAATTAATTGCATGCCACAGATCCACCAAAGGGGTTGGTTCCCTGTGGTGAAAGACTGATGGGATTTAGAATCCAACTGGCCAGAGTTCACAAAGCATCTCTGTCACTCAATAATTATGGAACTGAAACCAGATAATTAGTCAATAAAAGATAAACCTCAGTTTCTTCATTTGCCAAATGGAATATTAATATAGACCTTGTGAGAATTAAAGGAGAGAAAGCATGAGAAGTAGTAGCACTCATTCTAGAAACTTTTTTTTTTAATGCTACTGTGTTCCAAACATTAGGAAAGGAAATTAAAAATCAAGGCATTGTGCCTGACCCTGAGGAGCTTATAGTCCACTGGAAAAGAAAAATGTGTAGGTCAGTGATACTGGGAAAGAAGCACAGAGGTGTCTGGAGATAGTGGTGGAGGTGATGATGATGATGATGATGATGATAACGGCATTTTGTCAAAGAAGCCTTCCTAATAATAATGGCTCCTACATATGTCTCAAAGGACAAGTAGAACAAAGACGGGTGAGCAGAAGGGAAGTTTCATCTGAAGGCAAAAGGTGAACAAGGGTCATTAAAGTTTACCAGACCACGAGGAATTACCACTGGATTGAATGGAGTGACAGAGGTAATGATAGGAGATGAAAGCACAGAATTTGCCAGGAATCCCACGATAAAGGACTTTGTGTGCGAAGATGTGAAGTTTGAACTACTCAGGTTACTTGATCACGCAATCTGTAAGTGGTAGGTTGATCTAGGGTGAAATTCAAGTTTTTGTTTTTGTTTTGTTTTGTTTTAAATCTGAGAGCAGAATATTCTCCACCATAGCTTACTGTCTAGTTTTGTATGGGACCTTAACATGGTGACCTTAACCTCAGTGCCTACAGGGGTCACCTTTAATGGTATAGTCTGGAATAGAAAATGTGGAAAGTATAGCCTAAATCTCATTGTAGTGGAAAGGCACGGGCGGGCTCACTAAAGGTGCTGGCTCTGGGCTTTACAGGTGAGGGAGTTTGGAATTAGGTACCCAAAGGAACCAATCAGCAATTTAAAATCCATCCAGTAGTGAGCGAGGACTAGCAATGGAGGATGATGCCTATTGGTCAATCAGTGGTGAGCACAGGTACAGAGTAGAAAGACAGGAATAAAGACTGCAAAGAAGGATAAGGGTCAGGGCCCTCTTCATGAAACCAGGATGGGGAGGCTCAGGGTCTCTCTTCATGGTAGAGGGATTAATGTTGTTCTGTGTCACTGGACATAAGCAGTTCTTTGTTCCTCTTACTCCCTTTTCCCACATTAGAGAAGCACACTTCAAGATCACTTTTCATTATCAATTTGTAATCTTGATTTTGACCTGGAAAAACTAAACTCCACCTGTTTGGTTCTTGCTGAATTTTTGCCTGTGCCCTGAACAGCTCAAATAACACTTGTGTTCTGTTGCCCACAGGCCATCTGGGGCCGTGCTCATTCAGGACTTGCTTTTGAGCTGATCCAGTTACTGAACCTCAAATCCATGCCTTCTGGGGAGACCTAATGCTCTAGTATGCAATGACACTGATGCTTTTCAAAGAATTTTAGAACCCAGAAAGACACGGTCTTTCTAAAAATAATTTGCAGATTCAGCAGGGTACTAAATATAGTGGCACCAAAATTTTTAAATCCTTAAAAAATAATGTAGAAGTCTGTGCTTTTATATGGAGCAAAGTTGCAAAAGATATCTTTTCCAACTTGATAGGGACTGGACACTTCCTTTAGAATTATCTGTGGGCTTTGAGTACAACAGAAAAATACGACCTGTCATCCAATAAAACGACTGGGGAATTTATACTTTCAAACATGATTAAAGGACCCAAACATCCTCATAAAAATCGGATTTATCAAAGTGAGATACGCGAATGCTTACCAAGACTCTGGCTTCATTCTCTTGCTTTGTCCTCCTTCTGCTTTTCTGCTTTCATCTCTTCCTTAGGGCAGGGAAAGGGGATCACTTAATCACTTACATCCTCTAAGGAGTTTGAGTCTTTTCAGAAGAGCCATGTCTTCCATCAATTTAAGAGTTGCATTCTTGCATCAGTCAGTGGCCTGGTGGTTAAGGCAGCTGGATCCCCCATGGCCAACTGTGTGATTCAAGTCTCAGACCCAATGGCTTGAAAAACACTCTGGCTGTGGACCAGCAGATGGCATAATGGTTACATCACTGGACTTCCACATAGTCAACCATGGTTTGAGTCCTGGACTTGGTGGCTTAAAACTCACACAGGGTGCATGTGTGTGTGTCCAAAATCCTGAGAGAAGAGTAGAGGAGAAGAGATTGATGTGTGGCATCACCTCTAGCGGAGGGTAGGGGGAGAAGTAGGGTGATTTCTCGCTTTCTATGTCTCTATCTCCATCTTTCCAGTGAGCACATGTGCTCTATAGCAAAAATCTCTCTTTAAACAGAAAAGAAAAGAAAAACACTGTGTGTGTGTGTGTGTGTGTGTGTGTGTGTGTGTGCATGCCCAAAATCCTGAGAGGAGAAATGGAGAAGGTATTGCCGTATGACTGTTGCCCATGAAAGGTACTTCTTCATTTTTCTCTTTCTCTTTCTCTGGTGAGCACACATGCCCTATAGAAAATTTTAAAAAATAAAAAAAAGTTGCATTCCTGAATGATCAAGTCTCCTTAGCTGCTCTACATGTGAACTTATGATGGCAGAGATCTTTGTTTTGTTTATCGAAGTATTGTGAGGTCTTAGTGCAGTGTCCGACACAGAAATGCACAAAATATTTGTTGAACAAACAAAAGACAACATGAATAAAGATGTAAGAATATTGGTAATTAATTAAAGTACTCTCTCTCCAGAGAGAGTACAAGGGACTGCTGGAAAAGTAGACTTTTCCTTTTTTTTTCCTCTATGGGCTGAAGAGGTATGAAGCGTGAAGTGTGAGTAGACTAGGTTGGGGAGATAATTTGAGAAAATATGAGACTTTGAGAGAGTAATGTTGAAAGAAAGCAAAGGCTTAAAAACAAGCAAATATTGGGTCATCTGGAAAGTCATGATGTATTTTCCCAGAGAAAAATGTAGAAAAATGCGCCATGGCTTTCCTGATGACTTAATAGTATAAACCCCAAAGGACTGAAAACAGGTACTTGAACAAATATGTGCGCAGCAATGTTCATAGCAGCATCATTCACAATAGTCAGAAGATGGGAACACTCAAATGTCTATCAACAGCTGAAAGAATAAAATGTATTATATATGTACAATGAAATATTATTCAGCCTTTAAAAGGAATGAAAGTCTGATTTGGGACCAGCAGTTGGCATAATGGCTATGTCGCTGGACTTCCATGTAGTTGACCATGGTTTGAGTCCTGTACCCGGTGGCTTAAACTCATGCCGGGCATGTGTGCGTGTATGCCCACAATCCCAAGAGGAGAATGGAGGAGAAGGGATTGCGGCATAGCCATACCCCCAGGGAGTGATTTCTCACTTTCTGTCTCTCTCTCTCTGTCTTTCTGGTGAGCGCATGCGCCCTATACCAAACACCTCTCCAAAAAATAAAATGAAAGCCTGATGAATGCTACAATCTGGATAAACCTTGAAATCATTTCACTTAAGAAGCCAGGTACAAAAAATAAACTTTTTTGAATTTTTTCATTTATATGAAAGAAATAGAGTAGACAAATTAATAGAGACAAAAACCAAGTATTTACCAGGATTTGGGAAAGCAGGAAACGTGGCGTTGAGTTATTGTTTAATTGGTGCAGAGTTTATTTTTGAAATGATGAAAAAGTTCCAAAAATAGACAGTGGTGATAATTGTGCAGCATTGTGAAAGTATTTATAGCCGCTGAACTGTCCACTTTGAAATAGCTTAAATGATAAGTTTGGGGCCAGTAGATAGCACTGAGGTTAAGGTGGCTGATTCTCACATGGCCAACTGTGTGGTTTGAGTCCCAAACGTGGAGGTTTTGAAAACATACCAGGCGTGTGTGTGCAGAGAATGGAAGAGAAGAGATTGTGGAATGGCCGTACCCCTGGAAGGTGCTTTCTCACTTCCCTTCTCTCTCTCTGTTTTTCTCTGGTGAACACACATGCCCTATAGCAAATTAAAAATGAGTGGTAAATTTTATGTTATGTATATTATACCATGACTTAAACAAACAAGAACAAAACCTGACGTTACGATATTCCCAGTGCGCAAAGGACATTTGATCTCATTTCTCTGATTTTCTGTCATGGCACAAAAGACTCTAGCATCAGACAGACTTGGCTCAAATCCAGACCCCACCACTCACTACGAGTGTGCTTTGAACAAGGTAGTTCAGCTCTCAGAGTTCCTTCTTATTGGTAAAATGTAGACAAAAGAAATACCTCATTAATGCAACCTGAAAATAAATGTTGAAGATAAAATGCTTAGCACACTGTCTGACATGGTAGGCAGGCACTAAATGGTTAATTCAGAATCTTCCCCACTCTCTCCCCATCCCTATTTCCTCCTACCCTTCCCACCATCCTCTCTCATTTCTTCCTTTCTCTTTTTCCTATCATTTTGTAGTCTTTGGTTCACTGATCCAGGGCCTGTATCTCTGACATGATTTTTCTCCTTAGCTTTCAGGTAGAGTTCCCATAGGGAAAACTGTTCCTGTGCCACATAGATATATGTGCATGTATGTGTCAGAGTTTGCTTAGTTCTTATTTTTTAGAGAGAGAGTTTTGCTATAGGGCATGTGCACTCACCGGAGAGACAGAAAGAGACAGAAAGTGAGAAATCATCCCCTGGGGGACTGGCCACACTGCAATCCCTTCTCCTCCATTCTCCTTTCAGGATTTTAGGCACGCATGCACTTGTGCCCAGCATGAGTTCAAGCTGCCGGGTCTGGGACTCAAACTGCAGTCGACCACATGGGAGTACAGCGATGTATTCATTATGCCATTTTCTGGTCTTGAGAGTTTGTTTATATCTGAGAGAGAGAGGGAGGGAGGGTCAGGCAACCCCAACAGAGTTTTGATGCTATGATTTAGCCTCAGTACTCAGGGAAGTCCTGGGATGCAAACCCAGGATCTATCGCACATGGATCCAGTGAGTTACTGCTATGCCCTTACTTGGCTCCTATGTATGCATTTTGAAAATGGTGCAGCTACTTCGCCTGGAGCTCATCTCCCTTCCTGATGTCTCTGGTGTTGCCGATGCAGCCTACACATTCCTCAGCGCATCCTGGAACTCAGAGTCCAACCTGTCTCTTGGAGCATCATTTTTATCTTCCTTACACCAAAGCATGACAGAACTTCCTCAGCACATATAAATTCATGCCATTAGAGCCTTTACTCCATGTTCTTTTTTAAAGTTACTTCTGTTAAATGGGTAAGTATAGTTTTAGAAGTCAACCAGTTCTCATGGTTATAATGAAGACCCATGGGGCCAGCCCCATGGCATAGCAGTTAAATGCTGTGCACAGAAATCTGGATCCCACTTGGCTGACTGCAGTTGAAATCCTGGCCTCAGCAGCTTTAGAAACACACTGGGCATGTGTATCTGTGTGTGCCCAGAATATTGATGGGAAGGAGAAATGAAGGAAAAGGGGATTGCGACATGACCATGCCCCATGGGGGAGGTGGATGCTTTCTCTCTCTCTCTTTCTGGCAAGCACCAGTGCCTACTGGCAATTAAAACAAAAATTCTGAGGGTATAAAGGTAAATAAAATACTTTATTTTTTAAAAAGGAAACAAAAGATCTCCTCTCTCACCCCTTTCCTGCCCCCAATCTCAGCAACCCAGAGACAAGTACTATTGACTCGTAATATTTCACTTCATTTTCTAAATATGAGATTTTGTTGCTGTATTTTGTTTTTCTTGAGTTTGATACTATCAGTTGAGTTGTCACAATAAAATATGAGAATTATTCACTTTAAATCCCCTACTGGGTCAGTAGGTGATACGGAGATTAAGACACTGGATCCCACGTGGCCCACTGTGCTGTTTGAGTCCTGGACTCAGTCCTTGAAAATCATGCCAGGTGCTGTGCATGAGGCCCAAAATCTTGAGAGGAAACTGGAAGAGAAGGGATTGTGGCGTGGCCATCCCTCCTGAGAAGGGTGATATCTTTCACTTTCCCTCTCTCTCTTTCTGTCTTTCTCTGGTGAGCACATGAGCACTACAGTTAAAAAAAAAAAAAAAAAAACCAGAACAAAACAACAACACTTTACCTCTATGTTTTCCTCCCTACATTATTCTATTATACAATTTTGGATATTAACAGTTGGTATTTACATTTTTAAGACAGTGTAATTTTTACTTCTAACAATATTGTATATTTTCATTGCTTTTCTTGTACAACTACTTTTTATTTCATTGGAAATAATAATCACCTGACTTTAATATATTTGGTATAAATCCTTTGAAGACTTTGGATATCTGAAAATGTGTTTATTTTACTCCCTCCCCACTTGATTAATAGTATGACTGGACATAGAATTCAAGGTTAAACTGATCCTTCTTGACAATATTAAAGCCATTATTCCATCTTCTTCTAGTGTTTGATGGTGTTGTTGAAGTCCACTCACATTTTGTTATTTAATCCTTTATGAAGTAGCCTTCAAAAAGTTCATGAAAAGTACACATTATTAACAAACTATGCATGGATTTCCATTTTTTTTCCCTGCATCTAAATAAGCTTTAATTTTTCCAGAAACTTTTTTTTTTTTTTTTCTTTTTTTGGAGAGGTTTTTGCTATAGGGCACGTGCGCTCGCCAGACAGACAGAGAGAGACAGAGAGACAGAAAGCAGGAAATCACCCCCCAGGGGGGATGGCCACGCCGCAATCCCTTCTCCTCCATTCTCCTCTCGGGATCTTGGGCACGCACGCACACGCGCCCGGCGTGAGTTTAAGCTGCCGGGTCCGGAACTCGAACCACGGTCGACTACGTGGGAGTCCAGCGACATAGCCATTACGCTAACTGCTGGTCCCAATTCCAGAAACTTTTTGAAGTCCCCTCATATGTGTGATTATTTTTTTCTTGATGTTTTGTGATCTCCACTTTGTTCTCATTTTTTGGTCTCATTGTGATGTGTCTTGGAGTGTACTGGGTCATCAGTGGGCCCTTTCAATCTGGAAACAGGTGTCGTTCTCTTCCAGTAAGTTATCATATTCTTCATCTGTGATTTCTTTATTTCATTTTCTCAGAAATCTTTCTCACACACTTTCTGTGAGTGTTGAGACTCTTAACTGGTCCTTTAGTTGTCATATATTTTGTCTCCTATTTTCTCCTTAGTATTTTTTTTTCTTTCTTTTTTTTTGGAGAGGTTTTTGCTACAGAGCATGTGCGCTTGGCAGAAAGACAGAGAGAGACAGAGAGACAGGAAGCGAGAAATCACCCCTCAGGGTGGATAGCCACGCTGCAATCCCTTCTCTCCATTCTCCTCTCGGGATCTTGGGCACACACGTACATGCGCCTGGCGAGAGTTTAAGCTACCAGGTCCGGGACTCGAACTGCGGTCGACTACATGGGAGTTCAGCGACATATACTCTAACTGCTGGTCCCTCTCCTTAGTATTTTGTTCTACTTTTTGGAATTTTACTTCAATCTTTTTTTTTTTTTTTAATTTTTCCTTATTTCTTGAGAAAGAGGATATCCCCACCAATCCTTTCCTGGCCAGCTGGGATCATGAGTACCTGTGCACAGACCCTATTTGTGTAGGTCACCCCGAGAGATGAGATGAACCCAAGCACCCATATGGCCTTCAGCATTGCAGAGCATTGCACTACCATTAGACACCATGCCTAGGCCTCAATTTTATCCTTAAATCTTTTTTACTGACCTTTTTATTTTGGCTTATAGCTTTTTTTGGTTTTGTTTTTAAACTTGGAGATTATTCTTGGTTTTAAAGAGTTTTTATTTAAGATTCTTTACTGATTTATTTTCATGAGAAAGGGCACATGTGTATTTGTAAGAAAGAACACCCCACCCCACAGCAGACCTGGACACACCACAATTCTTTTTCCTACAATTCCCCATCCTGTCAGGATCCCAAGCACGCACATGCTGCCTGTTGTGTAAGTTGCTTGGACCGAGACTTTAACTGTGGTCAGTCATGTGAAATCCAGTTTTCTCTACATGTCACTTAACTATTGTGTGGGAGGGCCAAACCCACTCACTGAATTTTACACAATGCTTTTTGGACATTTTCTAATTATAAGTTCTACCTTATTTGATCCATTGAGATGCCTTATCTGATTGTTTAATATTAAATCTTTCTGGCATAGCTAAAGAGTTATGACTTGGTCATGATGGATGATGTTCCTTATGGTATTTTTGAATTTGTTTTTTTGATATTTGAGATTTTTCATTTGCATTTATAAATGACAGTAATCTATAGGTGTGCGTATGCCTATGTGTGTATGTATGCACCAAGTTACAATAATTAGGTGTGGAACAGTATTTTTATACTTTAGCTAAAAGCAACACGTAAAAACTGGTGGAAATGTTTTGTAAGAAGCAATAGACAATCTGCATTTATAGTTTGAGATTTCAACACCTCTCTCAAAAACTATTAGAACAAGTAGACAGAAAATATGCAAAGAAATTAGAATAGCATTATCAACCAATTTGACTCAGTCAATGTTTATGGAATACTCCACCCTACAATAGCAGAATATATATTCTTTTTTTTTTTTCTAGTTTGCTTATTTATTTATGAAAGAGAAAGATATAGTTTTTTGTTTGTTTTTTTTTGTTTTTGTTTTTTGTTTTTGTTTTTGTTTTTAATTTGCCAGAGGGCAGGTATGCTTACGGCTGAGGGCCAAAGAGAGGGAAATGATAAAGCATATCCCTATAGAGAATGATAATGCCACAATTCCTTCTCCTCCAACTCTTCCTCCTTTTGGTATTTTAGGCATGCATGCACACACACTCTGTGTTTTTCAAACTGCCAGGACTGGGACTTGAACCACACAATTAGTTGTGGGATCAAGCTGCCAGGACTGGGACTTGAACCACATAATTAGTTATACCCACCATGCCACAAGCTGGCCTAATATTGATTTTTCTTAGACAGCATTTTGTCATATTGAGATCCAGCATTCCAGCTGTTTAGGACTATCAGCGCATGCAACCCATCATGCCTGGGAACAAGCTGGGACCTCCCATGTGGCCTCAGTTTTCAAGCAGCAGTATTTTAGCAGCATGTGCAACTGTGGCTGAACCAACATGTTCTTTTCAACCTGCATATGTGGCATTTATCAAGTAGACTACATTTTTGTGTTCAGGTCTTTGTATCTTTTGTCAGATTTATATTTACATAGTGGATTTTTGCTTTTTGGTTTTTTTTTAGAATTATTTTATTTATCTTTATTTATTTTAATTTGGCCAGAGATGGACAGAGTGAGGGAGAGGGAGGAAAAGTGAGAAAGCAAGCCGCCAGGTCCGGGACTCGAACCAAGGTCGGCCATGTGGGAATCCAATGCCCTTAACTACCAAGCCACTTGCTGGCCCCAAAATATTTAATATTTTCTATGATGTAAAGGGTATTTTTAAATTTTAATTTCTAATTGTTTCTAGTTTTTAGAAAGGCAATTGATATTTGTATTTTGCTTTTTTATCTTGCAATAGCCTACATGCTTATTCATTTTAGAGGTTTCTTTTGTAAATTTCATAGGGTCTTCTATAGAGGTGATTGATTATGTTATCTGTGAATAAAGAAATTTTACTTCTTCTTTTTCAATCCATATGCACTTTATTTCCTTTTCTCTTGCCATGTTATACTGGCTGGAATCTCAATATAATAGGAAATTGACTGAGACCAGCAGTTGGGTAATGGCAGTGTTGTTGGACTCCCATGTAGTCTACCATGGTTCGAGTCCCAGACCCGGTGGCTTAAACTCACGTGTGTGTGCGTGTGTGTGTGTGTGTGTGTGTGTGTGTGTGTGTTTGCCCAAAACCACGAGAAGAGAATGGAGGAGAAGGGATTGTGACATGGCCATCCCCCCTGCGGGGTGATTTCTCGCTTTCTGTCTCTCTGTCTTTCTGGTGAGTGCATGCGCCCTATGACATAAACCTCTCCAAAAAAAAAAAAAAAAATAGTAAATTGAAGTGATGAGAGAAGACATCCTTTTCCAGATTTTAGAGAGAAAACATTCATTCTTTTACTATTTAGTAAACAATTAAGTGTCATGTTAGGTATAAACTTTTGGAAATGTTTAAGGATGAGGATGTGCCCTTCTATTTCTAGTTTGCTGAGAGCTGCTGTTGTTGTTTTTAATTGGAAGTAAGTATTGTATTTTGTCAGGATACATTTCTTTTTTTTTTAAAAGTTTACTTTTTTACTTCTTCTATGATAGAGAGGAAAACAGTACCCCGACAGGATATTGATGCCTTTATCCACTCCCCTCCCTTTAGCAGTCCAGGATCATAGATGGTCAAGCTCGTGCCCGGCAAAATCAAGGATTTTGGATTTGAGCGAGGATCCTTCCTTTGAGGGACTGTATCACAGAGCATTGTGTGCTTTATTGCTGTGCTCCTGTCTGGTTTCTATCAATCTACATTTTTGCATCTATTGAGATGATCACATTTTTAAAAAATCCATTTATATTGCAAATTACATTGATTGCTTTTCAAGTGTTAAAATAGCCCTGCAGTTCTGAGGATAAACCCCATGCAGATTGATGTAGTATCTTTTTTGTATGTGGTTAGATTTGATTTGAAAATATTTTGTTAAGAATTTTTATATCTGTTTGTGAGGACTGTTGATCTCTTTTCTTGGAATGCTTTTATCTGGTTTTGGTATCAGAGTAATGTTGATTTCTTGAAATGCATTGAGAAATATTCCATCTTCTTCAATTTTCTGGAAGAGATTGGATAGAAATGGTATTTTTCTTAGAAATGTTATTTTTCTTTTTCTTAAAGGTTTGATAGAATTTACCAGCAAAGATCTGAGGGTCTTGAATGCAAGGTTCAAGAGCGTGAGCTTTTGGGCCAGGTAGGTGGCATGGTGGTAAGGTGGCTGGCTTCCACATGGCCAACTATGTAGTTAAGTCTTGGATGTGGCAACTTGAGATAACATGCTGGGTATGTTCATGTGTGTGCCCAAAATCCCAAGAGGAAAATGGAGGAGAATGGACTGTGACATGGCCATCACCCCTGGGGGATGATTTCTCATTTTCTCTTTCTTTCCCTCTCTACTTTTCTTTTTCTTTATAAGCACATGCCCTATAGCAAGCAAACAAACAAACAAAAAGGGACTATGCTTTGCTCTGAAATCACTAATGGCTTCCACAGTAAAAAGATGATGTCTGCAAAGTATGTTTTGGGAAGGTGAATCTGGCACTTGTGGGCAGGAGCTGTGTTGGCAGTGAGGGCCTAGATGTAAGCACTGAGGGAAACATTGTATTCTAATTTCCAAAATTTCTGCTGACAAAGCTTTTGATTACTCCTTTCTGGGCTTGAGGAAATTCCCCACCTGGAAGGGAAAGTGACCCTATTTAATATAGCTTTTTCTTTATGAATAGGCTCTGAGGGGACTGTAACTATCATCACAGAACAGTTACTCTTGGTACCTGGGGTTTCTAAGTCAGCTAAGTAAATCAAACCTGGCTTGAGGCTTGCTTTATGAAGTACCAGAACTGGTGTTAGGTTGCAGCATTTTTAAGTGACTGAGTTATTTTTTTTAAGATTATTTTAGATTTTCTTTTCTTTACAGGTTTAAAGAGTCATAAAAGAAACACAAATCTGAAGGACCTATTCATAACACAACTCTATAAAGTTGCTGCCTCCCCACAATGCTGGAAATCTGTCATTTTGAATAAGCATTTCTCCTTTGGGGCATGGTATACAATATATTTCCTTCTGCATTGTTTATTATTTTTAAAGAACAGTATTGCAATACGATCTATCTGATTGCCATGGCCACTCTCAAGGAGTTTCACTTTATTGCATCAGCTCTCAGGATAAGACAGCCCAGGGCCAACCAAAAAGCTTAGTACCTCAAACTGTAAAAATAATCATATGAATTTGTTTTAAGATTGCAACTATCATGTTGTACATGCCCTTTTAAGTGCATGAAAATATTTTTCAACATGTAAGCTTTATGAGAGCATTTTTCAGTATTTTTCTCTACACTGCAACTCAAACAATGGCTATAGGGTAGTGAAGCATATACAGGTCTTCTCATATAAAGACGTGTTGTTGGGAGGGAGACACAGTCAACACGACTGGGAGAGTCAGTGGATTAGGGGATGGCTTTTACTTGGCATTAAGGTGAATGCCTTGGCATTGGCAATACTGTGGCATTAATTTAAGCACAGAACAGCCTGAACAATGATTATCATTGTAAGCCCAAAGTCCATGATGTCAAACTTGAATTAAATTGCTTCTTGGGAAATGAACCTGCAAAACGTACACATGGCAAATGTCTTCTATTCAAACAATCCTGAAAAAAAAGACGCTCACATTTGGATAGTACACATCTGTTATTCCATCTGGGCCTCATAAAAGACTATGTGAAGTGACTCAGTCAAATTGTATTGAAGGCTCATTGTACAGATAAAGAAATGGAGGCTTGGAGACAGAAGAGACTTTACTAGGATTGTAAAGCAAGTAAACAGCAAAACTAAGATGGGGACTCAGATCTTTTAACTCAGGGTCTCAGACTTTTACTGCTGCGGGGCACTCCCTCTCCAGAGTGAAAATATAGACATGGTGATTAAGCAAGTCCTAATGTGCCGGATCCAAAGCACACACACCTGGTACATAACACCGAGCCAGTCAGTATTGAACTCCTGGAGTTGAATCTTTTGTCTGTGTAGTTCCACATGTGATAATTCTACAGAGAAGTGTAATATTTTGCTTTTAAATCAGATTATTAATTCTACTCAGTAAAACACTATTTTGATGGTCTATTAGAGGACTTATATGTAGGCTTTTAGGGAAAAGGAGATAGTCATAGAAAATATACATTTATTAAGATACTTAAATCAGAGATTCTAACCTGGGGGTTGGACCTTTTTAGACTCCATAAATAAACACCAGGAGATACAGGGATCCCTGGAACTAAATATTTTCTGAATCTGTATATATTTTTTGGAGGATCCTTTGGTTTCATCAAATTTTTAAAGAAAGCTCTGTTACTTGAGGAATCATTATTCTGATAGACACAAAAGCAACCCCTCTTCCGCCCACTAAGAAAGGCATAAGAATTTTCCACGTCCCGGGCTCCCAGTTTATTGTCTGTCTGTGGTATTCATTTGGTACCCATGGAACACAGCTTTGCTTTGTTACTTAGCTGTCACATGTAAGGGGGGCTTCATTTCACCCATTTCTGTTTGTTCCAGAGTACCCAGAACCCTGCTGTGCATGTAGTAGAAGGTTGATGGTTAATGAATCATAGGTTCATGAATACTGACATTCAGCTCTCTGGCAACTAGAATGAGAACACACGAAGAGTTGTGGAATGAAGCTTGTTTCTAGCCATGCTTCATTAGAAAATTAATTCTAAACACAAAAAATGAAGTATGGTTAGCAAGTTATAGGATGACTTTTTAAGTCATATAGTAGTATATAGCATCTAGATGAGTATTATCCCAGTCAACATAAATCTCTTGTCTGGTTATATGTTTATTTCAAAAATGGTATTGTTGCTTCTTATGTATGTCCTTAAGACCTTCCTTAATAGGACAGCTATGGAGAGCCTCAAAGAGCATCAACCAGTGACAAATGACTATATTCCCTGACAGAAAACTTTGATTTTGTCTTTTTCAAAATATGAAGCCTATTCTCAAAGATGTAAGATTTGCAGTAGTAGTATGCATGGGAAAGTCCGCTTTGCACTCCCTGTATATAAATCCACAAAAGGACCTTCCAGCGTGTGTGGGGCATAGAGCATCAGTGAATTAGGCAAAACCTCTCATGGGAGCTTCTTTCCAAACACTATGCTCAACTGGAGGCCAAAGCTCTGATATGCTTACTTACAAAATTATCTATGGCTCGCCTTGATGGGGTCAACCTAGTTTAATACTTAGCACATGAGCACTTAAGGGCTAATTTTGAGTTGTACCCTGGGGGCACAAAGATGACCAAGACACATTCTTGGATTAAATAAGTTTGTATTTAATTCAGGATGTTACGTACATAAATAGATAACCTCAGTATAATGATGTACATGTTTTAGGATTACATGCCAGGAAGAGAAGAGGCACATGACACAAATTAGGGCGATAAAAAAGGCTTCCTGGAGCTGGCAGGCAGTGTGGTGGTTAAGGCACTGAATTCCCACGTGGCCCACCGTGATTTAAAGTCTGGACCTGGAAGCTTGCTTTCTCACTTTCCCTCTGTATCTCTGTCTCTCTCTGATCAAATTAAAAATAATAATAATAGGGACCTGTAGATGGTGTAGCAGTTACGTCACTGAACTCCCTTATGGCTAACCACGGTTTGAGTCCTGGACCCGGTGGCTTGAAACTCACACTGGGCACATGTGTGTGCATGTCCAAATTCCCGAGAGGAGAATGGAAAAGAGGGGATTGCAGCATGGCCATGCCCCCACAGGGTGATTTCTCACTTTCTGTGTCTTTGTCTCTTTCTGTCTCTTCAATGAGTGCACACGCCTTAGAGCAAAAAATCTCTCTTTCAAAAAATTAAGTAATTCTTAAAGAAAGAAAAGACTTCCTGGAGGAGGTGCCATTTGAGTCAAGACTTGCAAGAGTAAAAGCCAAGTGAGGAAAGAGGAGAAGGGCAAGGCATGTTGAGGGTAGAACTGGAGCAAAGGCCCAGGGTTGTGTAGGGAACAGCAGTGTGGGGGCGGGGCGATGAGGGAGCAGAAACAGTTGAGTACTACCAGAGTATGAGGGTAGGCTGGAGGACATAGGGGGTCTGGGTAGCAGGGGTCAGGTCATAGTGGTCTTGAATCTGATCCTAAAGACCTTGGCCTTCATGCCATAGGCAACAAGAAGTCATTTCAGACCAGGAGTGCATGGTCATATTTGCACTTTGGCAAAATGGTCCAAGGTCCCTCAGGCCATTACTACAATAAGTTCTGTACACTGATTAGCAAAAGGCTGGGTGTATATCATTAAAAAACTTCCAGGTCCCATCTAATGAACTGAATAATGTGTGATGTCATCTGGAGTCACTCTGTCCCTTAAGCTCTGGATAATGCAGGTTTGCACTTTCGTTCCACACTTTTGCAGAAAGCTCAGCCAAAACTCTGTACTTACACTGGGACTCTTATACTCTGGTCCTAATCTCTTATAGCAACTGAGTGAGTTCAGTTGAATGGATTGCTTTATAAGCCCCTTTATGTTTGGCCGCCACATCAATCCAGGCCTAGGACAGGGCTTGTTTCTGTGTTGTGCATCAAGTTATTCACACAAGGTGTTAGTGTGGGTCACAGGCTTTACCGAATGACTGGGAAGGAGACAGTTTTCAGTGGAGAAAATGTAAGCCATCCGGAATTGCATATCAGATGCTCCTGCTGTCTGTCACCTTGACTCCCAAACTTCCAGGACACACCACAGGATTCCATTGTCTTTTCCACCTTGCTGCTTCAGAGCCTCTTCCTCAACTGAGACCCGATTCTTCTCTTCATGAAATATAGAGCACATCTGCCATATGTAGCTCACTACCCAGACTCGGTTCAGGACCTCCTTCAGCGAAGTCAATGGTTTTTCTTCCCTCATAGTGATATAGAAATTCCTTCCTCCTTTCCCCTTCCTCTACTGCTCACCTTCCCTACCCTCTTTCCCTCTTTTGCTCATGCCAAAAGGCAAATTTACTTTCAAATTGAAAGAGCTAATCTTCAGCAAATCTCACATGTAAGTAGATGAATTTAAGAAATCATAAACCGTGACTACTGGTTTAAAACATATTCTCCGCTCTCAACTGGTAGGCAAGAAATGCTTCAGAAATAGTCACTACAGCAATATCTGTTCAGATGTGAAATTTAATGTTCTTTTCCTAAATTATGGACCAGTCACATTTGCTGAGTACTACAGATCCAAAGAGTGTCTACACCTTCTTTTGTGATGTAAAACATAGCCCATTTTCTTTCCTCACTGTTAAAAAGACCTCTCTGAATAAGTGATGAACCTAAATCAGTCACCTGTGCTCTTCAATCAGCACAGGGTCATACTCATGAGGTTTTCTGCAGCGCTAATAGCCGCAGGCTACTTAAACTATTTTTTTTTGGACTAAAAAAAAATAAAATAAAACAACCCTTCCCACCACCACCAAATTCTAGCATATCAAGGAGAGTTTTAACTAGGAATACTTGTAATAAGATTTTAATGCAGAGATGCAGATAAAAAATCAGATCCCCAAAGAGACATAAATAAAGCATTTTAACTTTTTTAACTAAAAATGTTTATGGCATTGAAGAAATAGTGGTTGTTTGATCCAAGTACTTCATACATGCGAGCACCTGTGAAGAAAGCTGTGATTTTATGAGAACCCTATGAAGGTGTGATTTTCAGAAGAAAACATGAGCTTAGATAGTAAGCAACTCACCTGTGGCCACATCTGGTTAAGAAGTGGAAGAATATCATAGTCGAGCCAGTGGGTAGCATGGTGGTCAGGGCATCGGACTCCCACATGGTCAACTGAGGTTCAAGTCCCGGACCTAGCAGCTCTCTCTCTCTCTCTCAATCTGTGTCTGTGTGTCCGGTGAGCACAAATGCCCTATAGCAAATGAAAATAAAATATTAATAAATAAAGTTAAGTAAAGTATTCTTTAAAAAAAAAATAACAACCACAGTCAGCCCCTGTAGCACAGTGATTTGGCCCTATACACAGAAGAGCAGATCCCACATGGTCAACCATGGCTCCAATGCCAGCTCATTGGCTTGAAAAGCTCACCAGGCATTTGTGTGTGTGTGTGTGTGTGTGTGTGCACGCACAAAATCCTGAAAAGATGGAGAGAGGGAGACAGGATTGTGGCATGACCAGGCTCCACTGGGGAATGCTCTTCCACTCACTTGCTCTTTTATTCTTTCTCAAGTGAGTACATGTACACTCTAGGAATTAAAAAAAATAGTGGAAGGGGACCAGTAGATGGCATAATGGCTATGTCATTAGACTCCCACGTAGTTGATTGTGGTTCAAGTTCTGGACCTGATGGTTTTAACTCAAGCAGGGTGTGTGTGCGTGCGTGCCCAAGATCCTGAAAGGAGAATGGAGAAGGGATTGCGGCGTGGCCATCCCACCTGGAGGGTAATTTCTTGCTTTTTGTCTCTCTGTCTCTCTCTGTCTTTCTGGCGAGCACACGTGCGCTATAGCAAAAACCTCTCAAAAAAAAAATAGTGGAAGAACATTCAAACTTATATCTACCTCACTGCAAAGGTGGTTAGCTTAACATCTCAAACAAAACTCAACATCTGGCTTAGGTGAGGACTTATTGTTAGGTTTCTAAAATTTTTTTTGAGAGTTTATTTTTTCAATTTACTTATTTTCTTCCCACTATTCTTTTTAATCTCCTGAGGTGATTTCAAAGTTTAGCACCTAGTAGAATTCAAACAACTGGGGGCTACTGTTCTACAAAAGTTTATATGGAATACTCTCAGGCTCAGAAAGATTTAGCCTTATTATAAGTGAATTTCAACCTGGACCATTGAAGCTGATGAGGAGAAAGCACAATCATTTTACTTGCTTGTCAAGACCTGTCTGGTCATCCTGAGGTATCTTCCTTTTAGCCAGGTATCACCTGCTCTCAGCGTCTTACAGGGTGGAAGCTCTGGACTAACTAACATTCCCTAGTAATGCTATTGGGTCATTGGAAAAGTCACAACATGTTTTCTCTATGCAAAAATGAGTCACGAATTTTCTGACAACCTAATAGTTTTGATCTGGTTTCTTTTATGGGAGAGCCAAAAGGGCAGAGCATGCAACGTTGGCACTCTGTCTATGGTCAGGTGCTAACCATGCCTCTAAGGATGGCAAGAAAAGGGACCTCTCTCATTCTTTCAGCCTGAAGAGTCCTGATGGGGTGGCCCAAGTGGTTTTCCAGAAGGGGTGACCAAGTCATCTTTAATGATTCAGTTGAGAAAAGGACAAAGATTTGAGTAAAAAATCTTCGCCATGGGTAAAATTACTGTATGTTATTAAAAAACAGAAACTAGTCTGTAGAAAGAGGAAGGCTCACAACAATTATCTCAAAAATAAACTTTTATTTAAGTTAAATGTACAGTTCATTAATAACAGAAAAGTGTTTATCTACAGGTCAGCAGAAATGGATGCGTTCCAACGTGTGCCTTAGAATTCTGAACATCCTGAGCATGATAATTTGGTTGTGTGTGCCAGACACCTGAGGCGTTACATGCTCTTAAATCACATTTTCGTATCAAGCGACATTTAAAAAGGGCAAGATAGTTTTGTCACAGCTAGGCAGTAAATATGTTTTAAAAATTAAATTTCCCCTGTTAAAAAAATTCTTTTCCCTTATACGTGTGTGTAAATTGAGAAAAATCCAGATCTCAGGAATAAATTCCAGAATATCTAAGATCCAATCCTAGAATCATAGTGGCATCATTCAACTGATATAAGTCCCAGTTCTTCCTGTCATCTTGAGCAGAGTTAAAAACTGAAGATTTATGGTGTCCTAGCTTGTTTTCCTCAATGTCTTATACATAGGAATGATGTCACATGTCTATAAATTCCTTCAGGAAATCTTTATTTTCTGCTTTGCAATCTAATCACCTACTTTACAGGGATGACCAAGAAATATAATTCTGGAACTTCAAGCATCTTGAAGGCAAGACACAGAACTGAGTTACTCTGCGCTGACCTGATGGAATAGTGCTAGTGTTTTATTTCTGGTACACTGCCATGTTGGAAGGCAGCCAGAGCAGGCATCTCAGACACCTGAGATACTAAGACATCCTAACATCAGTAGTAGAGGGGACTCAGCATTCAACAACATGGTGTCACCTTCACCCTTACACAGTATTTCATCCTCTTCTGAGAGGAGATGGCAGTGTGCACATAAAGGTTAGGAATCACATGGTAGCCTCAATTTTCACATCTATAAAATAATAGATAATACTTACCTATTAGACTTGTGAAGATTAAAGAAAATACATGAGAGCATGTATTTAGTGTAATGTTAACATAAGGGAACTTTGGTGGTCATCCAAAGACTGTCAGGTTCCCGATGATTTGTTTCCATGTCCTAAGCAATAAAGTCAAAAGACTGGGGCAGATGCAAACCTACTATGTTTCTAGGTTTAAACCATGTAATCCTTTGAACCTTCTTAGCTATACCAGGTGATATTGCCAACTAAGTTTCAGACTCAGATCTCATCAGACAGGTACTGAGGAGAAGATGGAAGTCAGGGACTATGTGTGTTACATTCAATAATAAAGTTACCTGTAACTTTATTACAGGTAAAAATGTAATAAAGTTCACCCAGTGGTGAAGCCACTCACTGGGTCCTAAGTTGTGTTACAATGGATCCAGAGGCCTGGCATCGACAGTGATATTCAGTAGTGACACTGGCCCTGAACATAAGTAAATGCCAGACCGTGTGCTGAGCTCTTTTGTGCATCTCATCTTACTTTACCACGTCATGATGGGATAGTTCCTACCCTCTCCACTTTACACAGGGGATTCGTAATTTGCCCACGCTGCCCTTCACAAAACCAACGTAGAAGGCTATACATGGACTGCACTGCCTACTGATTCTACTGGACCTACCTTGTCACCCATCTGACTTTTCCTCTAAGCAGAGTGAAGAAGACTGTTTTTCATATGCTGCAGGGTCCTCTGCAAGGACTGAACTCCCCACCCTCAGCCTGACTCCTACCTCAGTGGCTATGACTGGAAGGAAGGACATTTATAGGGAGGCTCTCTGTCAGGGGTGCCACTTTGTTCCTATTTCCCAGCTGAGCCAGGCTTAAAAATGCTAATGAAATTCAAGAGACACCAAAGAGATGGGATACAGCTGTCAACAGTTTCTTAGGGCCTACCTCTGGATCCCCAAATTTCACAGCTAGGACCTCACTGCTAACTTGGATTTAGCTTTTTGTGTGTGAAGTTAGATGTGAATGAGCAGTAGATTATCCTTCACTTGACATTATTTTGAGCTGGATACCTCCATGCTGGATTTGAAAGAAATAAATCCAAAATATGCCATTGTTTCTTCAACTTCATTCCCTCTATCCTTGGCAATGAAATACCTTTTGAAGACTTTTTCTATTTTATTGCATTCCTGAGCTTCTACAGTTTAGGTTCATGACATGGCTAAAGCAAGGATATACAATTGTCATTTTTCCCAAAGCACTGGGCTTAAACACTTGATTATGAAATGGAAGGGCTCACATTTGGGGATTGACAGTAGCAGATTGTATTCTTTGTTCTTGGACCTACATTAACAAAGCATATGTGTTTTTTCAAGTTCGCCACCATTGAAAATTAGGAATGTAACTTTTGCTTGGGTTCAAAATATCAAGTGTTTTTACTAAGGTAAGATATGACTACGTGGGAATTCTAGAAGTTGTTCCATTTAGACATGACATAAGAGTTACACCTCAGCAGAATCTTTGGTTCGGGGTAAAGATAGTGAAAAAGTAGACTTCAGGTAGAGCTCTCATTTCTACAGCATTCTTAAATGAGGAATTCATTCTTTAAATGAGTTAGTTTTTTGATAGGTTTGCTATTTAAAGCCTACCTTCTCATAATTTTGACTTCCAAAGACATAAGGAAAAGAAAAGCAGGGGCCAAAGTTGGAATCCTTTTTTTCCCCTAGGCTAAAGCCAAAGGCTTAGAAATGATACCAAGGCTTTGAAACAGCCTTAAGAGTGTTATAAGGAAGCTAGTTGAACAACTGGGACTGTTTCTTGTCAAATAGATAAGCTTTCAAAGGCCACTTAAAAATTTGGATCCAGGGACTTGGCTGGATTCCTTTACCCAAGGTCATAAAAATGTTTATTTGTCTGTCATCAATCTTTTGTAGTAATTCCTGAAGTCTGTGGAGTGTTGACTCTGGGAATTGCTGAGTATTTTCAGTCACTTCATGCGATGGGCTCATTTAACACTAAATATCCTCCTTTAGTGTTTGATAAGCTTCTTATTTTTCCTAATTAATTCTCTTCTCCTGCATTAAACTCTTGAGACACAGCAAATTTATGTTAACTTGTTTCACATAGAATCTTTAAGTTCTTGTTCGGGAGATAAAGCCTAGGGTTCTAATCCCTCACTGACAATTATTACACGATGAATTGAGCAGCCTAGCTGTATAACTGATCTCAAAAGAAATATCTACTTACTTTGTTTCTTCAAATGTGTTTTTACTTCTTAAGTTAGATGCAATGAGTTGTACCTTGGCTTCCTCACTGGGGAGGGGGGATACCTGAGACTCTTTCAGGGTGAAAGTTGGTACCCAGAACCTGAAAAAATACACTAGGGACTGGAATCCAAATTTATTTTATTTGTAAAAACTGTGGCTTTGGGCCTTATTGTTTAATGCTGTATAATCCTTACAATAAGGAAAAGCACTACTATTTTCAAGCTTGCAAAAAGTAATTTGTTATTACTCCAATTAAAATAAGCCAGTGGTTTTGTGCCAGAGCAGGGGCAAAACACCAAACAAATGGTCTCAGAGTTTTGACATGATGAATTCCAACCTGCTTCCTAAATAGGCACCTGAGCCATTCCCTGTCACAGGCCATATCCTGTTTAATGTGATGTGGAGTAAGAAACAGCTGGACAGCAGACAGGCCTACCTTAATGACCGAAGCCTTTTCCTTTTACATGCCTGACCTTCACACCTCCCAGCAAGAGTCAGTTCCAAGTCTATTCTTTTCCTTTTAGCCATTTGACCAAAATCACAAGGGAGCATCCATTAAACAGATGGCAGAATCAATCTCCTTCTTCTAGAACTATTGACCTCCATCCCTAAGCCACAAGCAAGATATTATCAGCCTTGTATTTTATATACAAATGAAATGTGAGTCATCCTCTGATCCATTTAGCTGCTAAAAACAACTCTTCTTCATTTTCTTGCTACCCTGTTGGTTGTTTAATCCCAGAAGAATTGCTGCACCTTCCACAGTAGACTCTCCATCTCACTTTGGACATAGAGGAGCCTCCAATGCTTCAAGTCTTGTATCTGCCCTTGCTTTCATGCATCCGGAGACTTTAGGGAAAGGATGCCACGGTCTATGTGATGGGAAACTCACTGAAGTACCCTTTGCTGGTACTTCCTCTACTCAAACTCTTCATCTGCTCTTCAGACTAAAAGTTCCAAACCATTTCCTCAGTAGGAATCTGTTCTACACCAGGCTAAACATTTATAAAGGAGATATTACAGACATGTTCTCTGTGAAGTCACATTAGAACAGTGACTTTCAAATCTTAGCACACATCATCAACTGGAAGGCTTGTGAAAACACAGATTCCTGGGCTCTGCCTGAGAATCAGCATTTCTAACCAGTGCCCAGGTGTTCCTGGGACCACACTGAAAACCACTGCCTTAGACTGTTTTAAAATGGCACTGCTTGTTAACTTCCCTATGTTTGTGGCAAGACCATCTAAACTTTTATAAGAAAGCCCTTTCTCATGCCTCAGAAGGCACTAGTCCTTGACCTTTCTATAATGACAGAACATGAAAAAGAGAGACTTAAGTGTGAAGAAGCAGAATTCATCAAAACATGTTTCTAGACCAGGAAATAAGTTAATGAGAAAAGGAACTCTTCGCAAAGCAAGAGAAAGTCCAGGTACAGACTAAGCTAGTTTCTTTTACAAAATAAGAAATAATTTGGGAGCAAATGTTAAATAGTACCTCGTTTTTTCATTAGTAGTTGGTTATAAGAGAGACTAGCCCAATTACAGGCTTAGTTATACAACATTAAGAGCGACAGCTCATACATTTAGTTAGAACACTTGATACTATTCAGACTGTTTATGAGAGTTCATCCTAGAGGAATAGGCACAAACCATGGTTAAGCTGCTTGGTTTAATTTTTTAGCACTTGAAAAAAATGTACAGTAGTTTGAACACACAGTCTTTGCAAACCTCCATTGAGGTCAAAGATTTCATTCACACGTACAAAATTAGTTTACAAATTTTTTTTGGCAATTTCATCTTAGTAACCCGTTTTATCCTATTGCCATTGTCCCAACCATTGAAAAAGTTTACAATAATTTACATAGAAATATTTTCAAAGTGCTTAAGAATAGTGATTGTTCTCTGGGATATTTACAGATGGCCTATACAATGTATGTACAGGTGGTATACACTATAGCACAAGTTTCATTGCTGGAATATGGCTTTCTAGGGAAAGTGCATATTTGGCCAGAGGTGGCAATACTGTCTAGAAATTCAAGGGTTACAGATACTCGGTAACCACATCCAAAGCTGAAGTAGAATGTGGATAAGAATATTTACAAAAGTAATATAAAAATGGTCAAGTACACAAGCTTGATCCACGCAAGATATCTTGATGTTCTTCCTGCTGGGAGGAAGAAAGAGACTTCAGCTGCTGGTTAGGTTACCATTCCAGAGTAGGGTATTATTGGTTTAGACCTCAAAGGCCGAGACTTGTTTGAGAAGTCAAGCTAGATCATCGTCTGTGCTTACAACTGATATCTGTAGAAAAGAAAAAGTATTGAATGAGGATGAGTCTTGCAATCAGTTACTGATAGCAAATCTAGTCCCTAAAATGGGCTTTGCTCGGCCAGCTGTGGTAGGGTGGCTAAGCAGACAGATCCCACATGGACGACTGTGTGGTTTGAGTTCCAGACCTAGTGACTTGAGAAACACATTGGATGCTTTTATATGCATGCATGTGTGTGTGTATGCCCAAGATCCTAAAAGGGGAGAGAGATGGAGAAGAAGGGATTGTGGCATGACTATTCCCCATAGGGGGTACTTTCCTGCTTTTCTTCTTTCTCTTTGTCTTTCTTTCTCTCTTATTGTCTCTCTCTCTGATGAATATATGTGCCCTCTGGCAAATTATTTTTTTAAATGGACTTTGATTTTGGGTTGATTATTCAGAGGCCCAAAGAACTTAGAATGAAAGTCAGATATAAATTAATATTTAGTTGTATGAGGGGACTTTAAAGTATTTGTAAAAAAACTGAAAAGTATGAGTTTCTTTTGGTGCAAAGAAAATTTCACATCCATGCGTAATTTTTTTTGAAAGCTTTTTTGCTATAGGGCAGGTGCATTCCCCAGAGAAACAGAGAGACAGAAAGGGGGGATGGCTATGCTACAATCCCTTTTCCTCTTGGGGTTTTGGGAATGCACGCATGAGTGCCCAGTGTGTTTCAAGCCACAAGGTCCAGGACTCAAATTGTGGTTGCCCATGTGGGAATCTAGTGCTTCAACCACCAAGCCACCTGCTGCCCCCCCCCCCCCCCTTTTTCTATAATATGCATTTTCAAGGAACTTTTGGAAGATCCCTCATGTTGTTCACATGCATTTAACTTGAATTCAACTGCTCAGTATAGACAGAAAATAGTGTAATTAATTCTGCCTACTCTACTTAATGATACTAAGTCTTGGAGAAACAGAAGAAAAGACACAAATGTGCTATGAATTGACCACAATTCCATGTTTCACCAGAGAGTCTGAGAGGGGAGTGCTTAGCACTCGCTGTGGTTAGCCCGTTCTCTAAACGATGACCAAATATTCCATCTGGGTTTTTTTCTGAAGAACAAGTGAATGACTCTACTGCTGAAAAGCAAAGCTATTGGTTGTCAGGAAAGTCATGACAGCATTTTTGCATAGAAAAATATGTCATGACTTTCCCAACAACCCAATATTTCTACTAGATAGGATGGGGGCACTTTTCTAAGTAAAGCACTTAGTCATTTTTGCTTATTAAATCTTACCTAATATACTGACTCTAAGCCAATTCCCCTGTATATGATCCCTACAAGTGATATACTAATTTACTCTTAAGTATCCAACAGGCAACAAATTTAACAGTTCAAAAAGTGCTATTTGGTTCATGCTAATATTTACGTCATTTTAGAACCCAAAATAAATAGCATGGTGATGACCTTAAATTGACCTACTTGCCATTTTGTGTGGGTCAGATGCTTATCAACTGAATGACCTATGTTCTAACAGGCTAGACTGTCTAATGTCCAGGTGATAGATGAAATGTTTGGTGACTTCATAATTCTAATGGCTCTTCCTAGCACAGATAACCATAGTTCAAGCTAGTGGTCTTCTTTCCAAAAAGTCTTACTGAAAGCCATGGTATTATGATGACAAGGTTGCAAAGTGGTTAGCTGTTTAGTCAAGACAAATGATGTGAAACAAACATGGCTAAACTAAGTTAGATACTTTGTATGTCAAAATTATGAGGAACTAAGTTAACTTACTGCTGGGTATGTGTGTCCAACAGAAGCACTGTGTCTACCAATGTCTATTGAGAGGTCCTCTTCAGTGGTCTTCAAGTACACAGGATTGTCAAAGTTCATGCTTTTCATGTTCTTGTGTTGCCAATTTCGCCACATCAAGTAGCCCCCTACTGCTGCCATCACTAAGAGCACTGAAAAAAAGAGGGCGATTAAGCAACACACACAACATACACATCTAGTTCACAACATACAAAAACAGGTTTTAGGAATCCATGATAATTAACATTATTAAAAGGCTCATGATTCATTCAGCCAGGTTAGAAGTTGTGAAATACATGGCTTAGGGGCTTGAAACAAGTTCAGTTCAATGACTGTGACTCTACGCATTAGAGCTGAACTAGCCATACCCATATGACCAGGTACAGAGTCTTGGGCTCCACCCCAGGCCAACTGAATTAAAACTGCAAAAACTTCTAAAGAGCTATTCAGATGGTCTGGGTGTGTTAGTGAAGCTTAGAATCCAGTGATTCAGGACAAAGAGGCTATTATAGCAAAATGCCTCAGGATTCACACGTCTGATAAGAGTGTTGGATTAGAAAATTCTTAATTCTTTCCCTCTACAAGTCTTACAATTCTTAAGAAAGGACTTCAGCATTTGTGCATCCCATCCATATGAAGCACCACACATATTTCAAAGGGGAATATTGGGTCGTTGGAAAAGTCATGATGTGTTTTTCTATGCAAACATGCATCATGACTTTTCTGATGACCCAATAGAATAGTATTCTAGCTAAAGGGACTTATTACAAAGGGAAATAAGCCAGGCTTACAACTTAGAAGTAGAAAGCAATAAGCACCTTGTATGTAATTGTCAAACCTTTATCACTGTCAGTTACTTTTTTTTTTGGAGAGGTTTTTTTTGTTTTGTTTTGTTTTGTTTTGTTTTTTGCTATAGAGCGTGTGCGCTTGCCAGAAAGACAGACAGATAGAAAGCGAGAAATCACCCCCCGGGGGGATGGCCATGCTGCAATCCCCTCTTCTCCATTCTCCTCTTGGGATCTTGGGCATGCATGCACATGTGCCCGGCATGAGTTTAAGCCACCGGGTCCGGGACTCGAACTGCACTGCCAGTTACTTTTTAAGGATACCACTGAAGAGAGAGGTATGGACTCTCAAGGTACCATGTGGATGCAGAGTGAGTCTAGTTCAGCCTCACAAGTGCTTTGACAGTATAAGGGATTGTGAGAGGGCCTGCTCTAGTTGAACTATAAATGTTCATCTGGTATCTAAGAAGGTTGTCAGACCCAGAGGTATAGAGAATCTACTTACAGAGAGGAAGAATGGCCCAAGCTGCAGAAGTCCCTTTTGGGGGAACGCTGACCTCTGATACTGCTGTGGTCACATTGATCCCTACAAGGGAATAAAAGGAATCAGTTTAGATGGATCTGAATTCAAACAGAAATTTACCCACCTGGTAGCAGGCCTCCTACCTTTGTACCCAATATAGATAGTAGTGTTGACTACAGCTGTATACCAGAAACAACTCTGGCCTAGAAGCATTTGAGTCATCTGTTGTAATAGCCATCTCACTAATAGTTCTCCAACAGAAACTTAACAAGTCAGGTCAAGCTAAGATTTGTAGACTCTAAGTCTCTGGAGCTTAAGTATAAGTTACCAATCAGGGCAGAACTAGTAGTTAAGGCTGCATTAATTATTTAATCTATAGATACGAAGAGTGTGGCTGTTAGTTGAGATTAACAGTTTGCAATGCTGAACCCAATACCTCCAGGAACTAGTCCACTAGTTGGTGAAATTTCTGTTGTGTTGGTATCTTTTGTCTCACTGTAAGTCACAGTAGTTGTAGTACCTGAATTGTAAAAACCAAGAACCTGGTTAATGCCAAGGTTCCAGAGAAGCTAGCTGTTGAGTCCAGATAATCCACATAAAAGGTTATTTTAAGGTCAGGTGTAATGGACACACTGCTGCTGAACTAAGGAGCATGCTTCATAGGGTCAAAACTGAGAGGAGCAGCAGTTTTCATGCAAAAGCAGAGGTACATGATCCTTGGGCCAAACAGTCAGCATTTGGAATCTGAGGATCCAAAATGATGCACAGCCTCACTTAATGACCCCTCTCAGTTAGTATCTCAGGCTTCTGACAAGAAATGTTTTCCAGAGTTCTGGTATACCAAACATATCGGGTTTTCTCACAGTAACTTTCTCAGAAAACTGAGCTAGATCTTGCCATGACCCTGAATCAAGCTAAAGGAACCCTCATCATATGAGTTCCTTCATCACAACAGCTTGCTACTTAATCAAAAGCTAGAAATAGAAGAGTAAAATGCACATTTGGTTTAAGTGTGAGTTTAAGCTAGTGTCACCCACTGAGGCAATGAGGTTTCCTGTAACCATGACCTTCCTTAAGCATAATTACAATCTTCCCTCTTTGGAAGAAAATGGCAAGACTTTGTTTAGTTACCCACAGGAAGCTAGCTCAGTGCTGTTATGGAACTAACTGGTACCAATTAGTAACAGTTGCATACATACTTCAGTCACTTGAAAACTCATCTATTGCTGAAATAAGTTAAAAATCAATTCCATAGTAATGGCATGAACACCTGGCATGCAACAACAGTAGACATATTATCAGATCTATTCCAAGAATTAGTTAAAACAGAATTCTTAAAAACCAGGCCAGTTTGTTTTTATAGCTAGTGCCTGATCATGTTGTCTGTTGTATGTCCAGCTCATGGTTGAAAGAATGAAAAGCCTTACTGTGGCACGTTCGGCCATTTTCTTCTAAATTGTACCCATTGGGACAGGCACAGGTGTATTTTGGAGAGTGATCATTAATCTGTGGTGCTGGCAGGCATAGGTATTCACATCCTCCGTTCTCCAGGTCCTCTTCACACCAATTTTTACCTAGTCAGAAAAAAGTCCTTTAAAATAGGTATTCTACTATGTACCACATAAAAAGATTTATTCTATATATAAAGTGTATATATATATATATATATATATATATATATATATATATATAAATAAAGTCTTTTTTTCTCTGAGGAGCATAAAATTGTAAACTTCAAGTGAGACCAGTACCAATGAAGAATAAATATAAGGGTACTAGCAACACGCTCGAATGACACCGCATTCAAGGAGAACCCTCAGAGGTAAACTATAAGAGATAGGTCTTTAATGAATGGTTGGCATGAGAGGAATGGGGAAGGAAGATGAGAAACTAGGACTGGCATTCACTGTTGGCCCCAGGCTTAGAGTGAAGGCTCAGAGGAAGGAGACAAAAAGCATGCTTCCCTGGCTTTGCCTTATCTTGTTCCCAAATGTGAAAAAATAAAACCTCAGCTATAGATAGGTTTAAGGATTTCACTTAGAAAGAGCTAAATGTTTTTTTTTTTTTTTTTTTTTTTTGTCTGTTTGTTTTTGTTTTAAGCAGGAGACAATATGATCACATGCGTTCAGATCTACACAGTCCTATGTAAGATGTGTCACGGGGTTGGGGGGTGCAGTAGGTGTTCTGGGTTGAATTGTGTCCCTCCCTAAGATTGATATGTTGAAATCCTAAATCCAGGACCTCAGAATGTGAAATTATTTAGAGACAGGGTCTTTAGAAAAGTAAGTCAAAATGAGGCCATGAGAGTGGGCTCTAATTCAATCTCAATAGTGTCCTTAGAAGAAGAGGAAATTTGTGTCCAGCAGGTAGCATAATGGTTAAGGTTGGATCCCCACATGGCCAACTGTAGTTCGAGGCTTGGACTTAGCAGCTTGAGACACACCAGGCACAAATGCATGTGTATCCCAAATCCCAAAATAGGAATGGAGGAGAAGGTATTGCATCATGGCCATAACCCCCGGGCATGATTTCTCACTTTCCCTCCCTCTGTCCCTCACCAGCAAACAGAGGCACCCGATGGCAAAAGCCTAAAAAAAAATAAGAGAAAAATTGGGGTACAAGCATGTAGGGAAAATGACGTGAAAAGACACAAGAAGAAGATGGCCGTCTGTAAGCCAAGAGAGGGGTCTGAAATAGCCTTCCCTCACAGTTCTCAGAACAAACCAACCTTGCCAACGTCATGATTTCGGACTCTGAGTCTGCGGAACTGAGAGGCAATAGATTTCTGTTGTTCAAAGCACTCCGTTATGGCAGCCCTAGAAACTAACAATAGGAAACTAACTAACTAACAATAGAAACTAACAATAGGAAAAGACTGCATCGCTAAAGCTACTGTAGAGGCTAGTGCAATAGTCCTAGCAAGTTGGTCTGAAGGCCAAGTGGATGTGCAAGAAACAGAAATAAAAGCTCTAACTGTCAGGGTTAAGAGAAAAGACAGGAGCTGACATTCAAAAGCCATTTCACTAAGATGCCAGTAATAGAGACTGATAGTACTCCAGAGACTTTAGTACTATCCTACGATCTTGGTCATTGTGTGAAGTATTTGAGGTAGGTGACAGGAGAACACATTTTTTTCTTTTAGGGATGACCCATAGGGTAGCAGGTAAAGGGAGCTGAATTTCAGATGGCCAATAGCAGCTCAAATCCCAGTCCATTAGTCCATTAAGCTTAAAAACCACACTGGGGGGACCAGCAGTTAGCGTAATGACTATGTTGCTGGACTCCCATGTAGTCGACCGCGGTTTGCGTCCTGGACCCGGTGGCTTAAAACTCACGCCGGGCGCATGTGCGTGCGTGCCCAAGATCGCGAGAGGAGAATGGAGAAGGGATTGCGGCATGGCCATCCCCCTGGGGGGTGATTTCTCGCTTTCTGTCTCTCTGTCTCTGTCTGGCGAGCGCACATGCCCTATCGCAAAAACCTCTCAAAAGAAAATCACACTGGGTTCATGTGTGCACACGTGCACCCCAAATCCTGGCATGATGGAGAAGAAGGGACTGCAGCACGACCATGCTCAGAGTAGGATGCTTTTTCCCCCACCCCAACTTTGGTCTCTTTGTCTCTCTGTCCCCCTGGCAAGAGCATGTGCCTGCTCGCAAAAAAAAAAAAGAAAAAAAGAAAAGTTCCCTTTTAAAAGAAAGTTGAGTTGCTAAAGAGCTCCTCATAAACCAGTAAATTCTGTGGGTTGCTGCTGTCCTTAAAGTAGTCAGTAAGGACTGCTTCTCCATGTTACCTGATGGCTGTACAAGTTCATGATAGACAATGATGTCTTGGGCATCATTAAGGTTGTTGACTAGAGTGGCCAGCTCCGACCCAGTGAATTTATTGGCACCATAAACTGCTTCATTTTCTCCATCTATCCAGTAGACACGATCCTAAAACAGAACTTCCCAATTAGCATGTATACCCAGGATGAGCGAAAGTCAATATCTAAGGCCATTGTTATTTACTAGCCATTTAATGGACCAAGTTTATTGAATGTTGATCTAAGAAATTAGATGTACATCTGTAAGAGAAACAAGTTCAGGTTTCTTAAAATGCTTTAAGGCATTAGTGTCTAATTTGTGCCAGATTTTAAGCGAAAGCAATCCCTTGTCATGCTCCTCCCTCTAAACCACTTCTCCTCCCTCTGGACCAATTTTTTCTCCTTGAAATGATATAGTAACTCAGAGATCTGTGATAAGATGTGAGTCACACGTCTTACCTCAAATATTGTCAGTGCGAGGGGATGAGCTAGGAACTCCAGAGACTTAAGTACTATCCTACGATCTTGGCCATTCAAGTCCACACTGGACAACATGTGCAACTTAGAATCGAGCCAATAGAGGCGGCTTTTTATGAGGTCTAGGTAGAAAAAGAATTGATACTGCACAATAAGTTATTACCACTCCAGCTTCTATTTAAAATATCTAAGGAATCCAATATTATACTCTCTTGATTCCCTCTCCATCAGGAGTACTAAATGGGGGGGGGGGTCCCACAAATCTTTGGAACAGCATACAGAATTTGTACCCACATTTATTTGGGGGAATTAAGATTCCCAAGTAACTGATTTAAGTAATGTTACTCTCATTACAGAAAATATTAAGGAAGCTTAGCATTTTGTTGGTCCTCCCTGACAATCCAGAACTATTACAAGTCTACATCTCAGGAAAGGCAAAGGTTCAGAAGTATTCTTTCTTTTCTTTAAACAAATTTTTGCTATAGGGTGCGTGCAATGGCCAGAAAAACAGACAGAGACAGAGAAAGAGAGACGGAAAGCGAGAAATCACCCCCAGCGGGGATGGCCACGCCGCAATCCTTTCTCCTCTCGGGATCTTGGGCACACACACACACATGCCTGGCATGAGTTTAAGCCACTGGGTCCGGGCCTTGAACCCTGGTCGACTACATGGGAGTCCAGCAACATAGACATTATGCTAACTGCTGGTCCCATCACAGAAGTATTTAGTATTAACATCTCCACTGCCCAAGATTCACTGAATTCATGTCATTTATTAGGTCCAAATAATAAAAGCTAGTACAAGCTAGTGATTATGAAGCATGTAATTGGTAAGTCTACCATTCCATTCGCATTATTTAGTGACTCTCATCCAAAATTCCTGCTTCAGAGGAACCAGAGGGTAGGCCGTTGTAGTTGAAAATTAACTATGATGATAAATTAACACGATGAGACAGCTGAATGGGTGGTTGAAAAGGAAGAACAGACATACCAAGTGTAATTCCGTTAGGCCATTGGATATCCACTGTCACCAGCGGACGTCTATCAAATCCATTCATTCCTGCTTTTTCTATCTTAGCTGGTTCACCCCAGTCTGACCAGTAAACAAATCTGTGAAGAATGAAATTAAAAATAAACCTCAGAGATTTAGAAGGAATAAAGTTAAATCTTGAGACAAAAGTTTAAATAATGAACTGACAACTGGAGACAAAAAGCATTGCACTTACAGATCTGTCGTGTCATCAGCAAAGTGATGATACATTTTTACATAGAAAAACACAGACAGAGATGTCATGTTTTTCCCAACAACCTAAAAAATTATGTTCTGGGTAAATAAAATTTAACGCTAAGAATCTACATGCTCATTATTAACTATATTCATTGATATAACTCTGACATTTAAATTTCAGCCCACATAGTCACAAGGTTTTATATATTTCCTTTTAATTTTTTTTTTTAGAGAGATTTTTGCTATAGGGCATGTGTGCTCACCAGAGAGACAGAGAGATGGGAAGACAGAAAGTGAAAACTATCACTCCCCAGGGGAAATATGGCCATGCTACAATTCCTACTGCCCCACTCTCCTCTCGGCATTTTGGGCATCCATGCAAATATATCCAGCGTGAGTTTTAAGTCACCGGGTCTGGGACTCAAACCATGGTTGAATATATGAGAGTTCAGCAACATAACCATTATGCCATCCACTGGTCCCCTATATTTCTTTTTTGGAAGGCTAATTCTTTCAGAGGTACAAAAGACAAATATCCACTGTTTTGTAGTTGGGGCTGACTGTGTTCTAATAAGGCTTCATAAGGGCTAGTTGTAATTACAACAGCCTTAATCAACTTTCTAAGCTGCTTTTCCATACTTAGTGGCAATTTAGGAAAATCCTTAAGTTAAATGTTTCTAGAAAGGTTTGTTTATTTATACTGGACTTTCAGACCATTTGTACTTTTACTACTCAAAGCAGCATGGTTACCAAAATCCCCCCAATTTATGTCGGTCCTTAGGGCTTTTGTTTTTGTTACTGAGAGATTTTTGCTATAGAACATGTGCGCTAACCAGAGACAGAGAGCATGAAACCATCCCCCCAGAGGGAATGGCCATGCTACAATCCTTTCCCCTCCATTCTCCTCTCCAGATTTTGGGCATGCACACACACATGCCTGGTGTGAGTTTCAAGCCTCCTCTGGGTCTGGGACTTAAACCATGGTTCACCATATGGGAATCCAGAGCCTTAATCATCAGGCTATCTGCCATCCCCAAGTCCTTAGGTTTGATCGTCCAGAACTAACCCAGCAAAACATTCAGACTGAAAAAAAAATATATATATATATATATATATTTTTTTTTTTTTGTGTGTGTGTGTGTGTGTGTGTGTAAAAGCTCAGTGGGCATTTGGATTTGGCTATAGCTTTTGGCATCGAATCAGAACTGTTGTTTCTGTAATGTCACCCAGCAGTCAGTCACATGGGATTGAGACAGGGAGGACCTGACATACAGATGAGGCCATCCAGGGCCACTCAGCTACAGCACCACTGACATCTTGCAGATAATGCCTTGCTTTTAGGGGCTGATAAGTCTTGGGATTTTTAGTATTGATTCAGAAATGGGGAAAGTTTCTGATCTACACACACAGCATCTGAAAGGCAACGTGATGGGAAACACAGATACAAACCCAGACAGCGGGTCCACGGCTATGGAGGCAGGCTCTCGTAAGTCAGAGTTAAACAGGAATTTCCTCTTGGTTCCATCTAGGGTAGCTACTGAAATAGTCTTAGAAGCCGCGTCAGTCCAGTAGATGGTCTTGTACACCCAATCAACAGCAATGGCTGCAGGATTATAGACATTGTCGATCATTTTAACATGTCTACCAACCTTGTCATCAATTGAGGCACTGAAACAGAATAGGTCACAAGAAATTTAAGAGTTTGACACCATGACAGCCTAGAGAATGGAATTTCTGCTTAAAAAATCGTCAAGAACTTTGTTCAGAAAGAACTCTAGTAACACCTTAGCTCACCACTCTAATTACTTAACCATTCTGGTTACTGATACTAAGTTAATAATATTGTAGGTATTCTATTGATAGTTACTGATATGTAGTCTGTATACAAGAACAACAAAATTCTAAGTGGAGTTATTTGTTTCAGTAGCCATGCTCTGAATTTCTACAGTTCTCATTAAGAAAAGGCTGCCACTACCATTTCTATTTGTAGCAACAATGAGCAATTAACTATAGAGAAGGGGGAGAAAATATGAGAAATTAAGGTGCCATCTGTTATAGTCTTATCTTTTAGTCATAGGCAGTTGTTAGTTTCTAACTCAGAATTGATAGTAATTTGAGAGTTAAAAAAAGTCAGCATTAGAGTCCATATTTCTAAATAATTAGGTGCAAGATTAGAGCTATAGACAAGACAAACTCCCTCAAACCCTCCCACAAACTGTGACAATGACACGGACACCAAGGTGGAACTGAAAGCTACCTGAAGATGGCCTTTTGGCTGAGATCGGCCCAGAATAGCTTCTGAGCAGCAATGTCAGCATCGAGAGCCACAGTGTTTCTTAGCTGTTCAACTAGTTGGATATATTCTTTCCTCTCTAAGCCAATCTTCCTGATGTCTCTTCGATTAGTGAAGATCAGACTTGGCTCTTTGCCTGCAAGACAGGAGTTATGTTGACTTAGTTTTGCTGTAAAAAGACACAGTCCTTCTAAATCATCTCCTCCCAACAGAGGAGCACTTGAAAAGTAAACATAGTACTGAATACCTCAGTAGTGCTTGTGCCAGAGTCCCTGCCCCTGGGACCTGCAAGTGCTTCCCACTGATTAGGAAGGCCATGCCAGGGTTACGGCGGTCAGCGATAGGGCGGTTGATGAATAAGTTACTTATCTGAATTGCACTCAAGTTTCAGAAGCAGAAAGTAAGCAAACCTGGTAGGTATTCATGGGATGCTATGTAAAAGGAATGACCAAGGCAGATGCTGGGGAAATGATCCACTATGTAACCTGTAATACTGCAGTATGAGCTCAGTTGTACTGCTCTCAGGTGTTGTTTCATTTCCTATTTAGTCTGACTATTGGCATCACTGGCTGTACCATTTATGAGCACTTACTCATAAAGGTACCAGAGCAACACCAGTCAAGTCCATTTACCTACTGCCTTGCACACTCCAGTGGCAAGATCCATTTGATAGCCACGACTACATTCACACTTGTAACCGCCTTTTAAGTTGATACAAATTTGACTGCAGATTCCCGGATTTTGGCACTCGTCAATATCTAGGAGGGAAATTAGAATTAGTCTTGCTGTTCCTAAACCTTACTAGATATATCTTGTCCTTTCCCATCACCCCCAGGGTTTAGGTTCTTTTCTGTGACTCACCTCCACAGGTTTTCCTATCTATCAGTTCAAACCCAGCTGCACAGTCGCATTCGTAGCCTATAACTAGATCTTTGCAGATATGGGAACATCCACCATTATTTACCAAGCATTCATTTACATCTGGAATAAAAATGTAACAAAGTCACTTGACAGATTATTTGACATTGATAGTGATTTCATTCATATTTATAATCCAAGCTATTTGCAATAACTTATCTAACCAGCTTGGTCAAACCTACAATTTGTCTAAGCCCTAATCATTTCTTATATAGATAGGAATGTCCAAATAGAATAGAGAAACAGAAAATCCCAAACTCCTTGGCAAGTTACCAGTTGGTTAAACAGTATTTAGTCAAGTTTCTCCACTGCTGATTAGTTACCTTTAAGACAACTAACTTATAAACTAATTTGCCATTGCCTGGGTTTTTAAATCATAAAAGTTTACTCTAAAACATAACAACTAAACTTTAGTTCATTGAAAGTTTAACTGGATATCATGCAGAATCCAAACAGCATTAGCTCAGCTGGATCCACATAAGTTCCCCAGCTCTGTGGTCGAGCAGTCCCTTCACTTACGGCATTCTTTCAAAGGCTCGTCACTCCAGTCCCTGCAGTCCTGCTCTTGATTACAGACTTTGCTGATATCTATGCACTCCCCACTTCTGCACTTGAATTTTCCAGGGCCCAAGCACTGGTTGACTACAAAGAGAAACACATGAGAGATTCCATTATGGGTCTGACCGGAGCAAGCCCTTACATTACCAGCAAGAAGAGACCCTTACCATTTTTGCAGTTGACCTCATCGGAACCATCAACACAATCTCGGATCCCATTACACTGCCTGCTGCCGTGGATGCAGCTACCATCCTCACACTCAAATTGGTCAGGTCGACAGGTTCGAGAAGCTACAAATGGAGGGCACACCATGGAATGAAACCAGTCACACTGTCCCAGCAAAGAACCAGAGTCATGGGGATAAGAAAGCTACTTACGACAGTTGACCTCATCACTACCATCCTTGCAGTCAGGGTCCCCATCGCATCGCCACTTCTTGTGGATGCACTCTCCAGAGCCACACTGGATCTCACTGGCTGGACACTTGGTGTGTATCACTGGCTGGCGGCCGCACTGCTCAAGGGACTCATCTGACTGGTCCGAGCAGTCTGCATCATCATCACATACCCAGCTGAGGGGGATACAGGAGGAGGTGCTGCACTGGAACTCATGGGCGCTGCAGGTTGGTGGGGCACAGTCAAGCTCGTCGCTGCCGTCATTACAGTCATCCTGGCCATTGCACACGAAGTTCCTGGAGATGCAGCGGCCACTGGAGCAGGTGAACTCATCAGCGCTACACGTTATGTTGCCTGTTAAGACAGAGGGTGCCCACTGAAAATGCATCCAGATTAGTCCTTTCAAGACTCTTAAAATCTAATATATTGATCTTTGATCATTAATCCTAGTTTCTTAGTTTCACTTAGGAACTTAAATGGAATTATATCAAGACCAAATTCCTGGAGCATTAGGAAATAGTCTCTCTGTGTAAAAATTGCTAGCATATTATGCATAAGAATAGACATAAAGGACAAAGAAAATAGCTAAAGACTAGAAATTAATCAGAGATAAGGACCACAGTTAACTCATAAAGGGACAGTGATTAATAACTTAAATTGAAACAAAGGATTTAATTCTGGAAGGCAGAGACTTAGCCCTAAATCAACGTACAGCTTAGCAGGCCAGACTACATCTCTGGTTGAGAATATCATACATTAGGTTTAAAGGAAATGTAATCCTCGTAACAAGCACAATCACCAAAAAGAAGGGAACTATACACCACCATATCTAGTTCCTTCTTTTGGGTCCTTTACATGAAGATCATCAACAACACCTCTGAAACACTTCCAATTTTTAAAAAGTCATGGAAACGGCTAGAATTGCAATCTGGCAACCAGGTATGCTAATACTGATAAGCTAGTCACACTCACTTGTTTGTATTGACTTAAATTCTTGCCAGAAGTATTAAGGTCATAATTTGGTGGTAATTAGAATGGAGACCGCGACTCTCTTGGGAAGCAAAGTCTAGATTTATGAGGGAAACGCTTGGCAGCTCTAGGGCTTGCCAGTACATAAAGCACAATTCTAGGATTGAACACGAAAACTCATTGAACTAGGTGCAGTGGTATTGACCTTGGAAAGTGACTTTTACATGCAAGACTGGTGTTTCGACTGCAAGGGCCCTGAATTCTGTTGTACACTTCTGTATCAGGTGGCCCATGCTTGTCAGACTTGGGACTGTAGGTGTTAGAGGCCCTAGAAAGAGGGCGGTAGCTTGAAAGAGCATTCAAAGCAATGTTTGCTCAACCTAAAGATTTCCCCAGGGCCTCACCTTTAACATGTAGCACTTTACTACAGATTTTTCCAAGAGCAGAAATAGGAAACACTAGGAAACAGTTTGCTTTCAGAGATAGGAACTGTGACAGAAACAAAGATTGGATAGACTTTTCTTTGGATATTTGTTAGCAAGATGTTAATTCATGCTTCTGTGACAGTTTAGTTTTTAGAATGACCGCAATAAAATGTAGTTTTGGGGATAATAACTATTGTTTGAAATGTAAGTAATTCAGTCCAATAAGCCAAGCTTATTTGTCTGTTTAGACATACAAACATGCTTGCTAGCCCTATTTATCCTTCTGGTTTTATTGAGCCAAAGTGAGGATGGCCCAGGAATTGCTGTCATAAGAGAGAGAAAAGCCCACACAATTGGAGGCCTCATTGAGTTCCTTCTCTATATAAATGCCTTGAATGACTTACCTTCTTATTTCTATTTGCCTAAAAGAAACACCAAGCAATGGTCATTTACCACGTGGACATCTTTCAGAGTTTTACGGCAGTTAGGAAAGACAAGGAATTGAGCAGATAGTGGAAGTCGCTGAAAAGTGAGTCAATGTAATGGCGTCTTCATGTTTCAGTTAGCTTCCCCTGCCCACCCTTCTTTGAGGAAAGGGGTCTTTGGTATATGCCACTCAACACTGATCTTCTTACCACAGTTTTCTTCATCTTCTCCACTGTCACAATCATTTTCACCATCACATCTCCAGGACACTGGGATGCACAGAGTGGAACGGGCGCCACAGCTGATTTCACTTATGCGGCATGTTCTCATATCTGTTGATGATATACAGTCTCAAAAGAACCTCAGAACTGATCAGTACAAAGCGGCTGCTTTGGTGCTGTTTGGAAGTGGTAACACCTGTAGCTCAGTGGCCTGGCACGCTGGTGAAATTGGGCTTATTAACTGAAGCCTGGAATATCCAGCCAGCTTCATGCCTCAGAAACCATGCCAACCTATGTGATCTGGCAATGCACCTGAGAGCCTTGACCATGTCCCTCCTTCAAGGTTCCATGGCGTGCTCAGTTCTGGTTTTTGTTTTACTTGGCATGGTTAAGTATATTGGCTGGCCTGCTCCCAGATCATTATTCATCTGTTGGATATCAAGTGGACACACTCAGATACAGTCACTTAATCCCAACTTCATTAGCCACGTGGTCTAACACCTACGAAATAGCCCGTTGCCTAAATTCCTTCACAGGCCTCTCTCACAGCCCCCTTCAGAGTTAGACCTTGCAAAGGAGACAGGCCTTAATTCTTTTGTTTTTTTTGGAGAGGTTTTTGCTATGGGGTGCGTGCACTTGCCAGAAAGAGAGAGAGAGACAGAGAGACAGAAAGCGAGAAATCACCCCCCATGGGGGATGGCCACGCCGCAATCCCTTCTCCTCCTTTCTCCTCTTGGGGTCTTGGGCACGCATGCACATGCACCTGGCGTGAGTTTAAGCCACCGATCCGGGACTCAACCCACAGTCGACTACATGGGAGTCCAGCAACATAGCCATTACTCCAACTGCTGGTCCCAACAGGCCCTAATTCTTGACTTTACCGGGTCTCCCTCTTCTCTACTTGAAGTTAAATATTCTGTGTTTAACTCAAGAGTTCTTTAACTCACCTGCTTTGACTAATATTACATTGGCTACCTTCACTTTTTGCCTAGAAAATTGAAAGTAATACCCTTATCTTCCTTTTTGCTTGATTTTTGTTCTAAATTTCAAAATCGCATCTTGGACCTAAACTTTGTGTTAGTGCTCCTCTTTCAGTGTGCCGGTAGGTCTCTACTGTCTCAAAATGAACTCTAAGAACTCTTTCTTCACCTCGACATTCACATGATCCCGATAAAATGATCCAAAACCATCAATTTCTTTGGTCTTGTCGACTTCTTCCTAAATATCAGCCTAAGGACACAAGGGGTCTTCAAAGAGCTCAAGGTAAATGCATGTTTTGAAAATACTATGCTAGATTTCAAAATTATTTTGTACCAAAATAAACTCATACTTTAATGCCATTATCTAATGAACTTTTTGAATGACCCTTGCACATGTGCATATCTATGAAGTTTCTCTTATGTAATAAAAAGCTGTAACACTCCTCACTTTAGAAACTAGAGGCTACATGTTTGTTTAAAAAGTACATCACCCTTACAAAAGTAATAACCTTTTTCATAATATGCATCACTTACACTTGGCCTATGGGGAGCCCTCACATCTTGACTTAGCTTCCAGGACCGGAGTACCATCTGCTCAGAGTCATTATCAAACATTTGAAATCTATGCACCTAGTCAAGGAGTTCTTAATCAAATCTGCTGGCTTCAGTCTGAAGATTTCAATAGTAAAGCTACCCAAGAGAACGTCAGTCTTGTTGGACTGGGAAAAACAGTCTTTAAAGGAGACTGGTCAACTATTAATAACTTGACTGACCTTGGAGTCAATTGGCCTAAACTTCAGGGTTGGCAAAGGAAAATGAATACCAAGTAGTAGATTAGGCAATACTTAGAACTGTGAGACACGGAACAGCTTGGGGAAGTTCAAGTCCAAAGCAAATTACACTCACGGCACTGTTCTGGGCTTTCATCAGAACCATCTTCACAGTCGGGATCCCCATCACACTGCCATCGGTTGGGAACACACTGGCCATTGTTGCATACGAAGTCAGACTCGGCGCATGTCTTCTTTACTACAAAAGTATCATTTCCGGGTTAAAGTTAAAGTCTCTTATCCCAGAGCCTTATCTTTATATTAGGGCTAGAACTGCATTTTGGATATTTCTCTCTAAAACTAAAGCTCAGTCAATTGGCACTCAACCGCCAGCATCCAGAGAACTTTAGAAAAATCTTTTTTTTCAGAGGAGAAAGGGCTCACTTGAGAGACCTAGAAGATACTGAAGTCAAGGCAAGACAAAGGTGGTTTCCCATTTGCTTACAACCCAGGTGATACCTTACAATTAATCTCTTGCTTGTTCTATATTGTTGAGATTAAGTAATACTTTTACTCTCCTCATGTATTTTTCTACATCATTCGCGTAGTTCATAAGTTTAACAACTAAACATTCCATTCTACAACAGGGTCGTCATATAACCGTGGGCTATGCACCGAATGCTTGTGTCCACACTTCCAAATTTATATATTAAAATCCTGACCCCTGAAGTGATTAGTATTAGGAGGTGGGGCATTTAGGAGGTAATTAGGTCATGGGGTGGGGGAGCCCTTATGAATAGGATTAGTACTTTAATAAAGAGAAACAAGAGTGACATCTGCAAACCAGAAAAAGAACCTAGGTCAAACATTAAATCGGTTGGCATCTTGTGAGACTTCCCAGCCTCCATAGCTATGAGAAATAAATTTCTGTTGTGTAAGCTACCCAGTCTACAGTACTTGTATTATAGTGGTCTGAACTGATTATAACACTGTTAAGCAGGCATCTCCTAAAAGCAAATTGTTGCGTAGTACAGAAATAGAAGGCCAAGTCTCAACAGTGAAGACTGTTTCAGATCTATGAAAGGGCAGTAGAGAACTCCCTCAGTAGGAAAGGGAGAAACCTTAAACATGAGCATAACAATAGAGGGTATCAAATTCAAGGGAGAGGAGATTTTAGTTCTTCTAGCCAAGGGGTAAGTGAACATCAACCAACTAAAAGTCACCAAAACTGCCACCGCTGCCAGTGCTAATACCCATATCTGACTGCTAGTGTTAAAATAGCCTAAGGCAAGATATAAATTCTGCTACTAATTCTTCCTAGGGCAGAATTTCTCCCTATATTTAGAGTGACTATGCAATTTGCTGCCCAAATTGGGAGAGTCTGGGTAGAAAGGGGACACTGTTAGCTATACTAGGAAAAGAAGCATAAACCAGGACTGCCCTAAGTAAAACAGATAGTTTGGTCACCCTTCCCATGAAGGAATCAGAGTAGGAAGACTATTGACAAAGTAGCTATAAACCCTATGTTTATCCTTCATAGGCTATATTTTTTTCTTGCCCATGTGCCTATATGTTCAACCTGAATTTCAACTTTAAAATATTCCTCTCTGGTAAATATTCTATGATAGTATATCAGCTAAAAGGCCATAATTTGCTAAAAATCTGAAAGGTACTATATCAAGTCAGGTTTAAACTAGAGAGAACTCTCAGAGTGTAATGTTGACCTTTGAGGTACTCTGGGCTAGCCATAGATATTATAAAGGAGTGGAGGGAATATAGTGATTATATTCAATTTCTAGAACCAAGATGTATGTTAAGTTATGATGATCCAAAAAGAATCTGTCATTTCTGAATTATATAGCCAAGGAAGCAAGAAAAGCCATGCTAACTCTTAGAGTCACACCCATTTCTAAAATTACTAAATATTCAAACCCCAGCATTACTGGATGAAGTGCTATCCAAGGCCCATGTGTTCCTGAGCAGGGAGGGAGAGGCCAGAGGGCTTACAGGGTTAGTGGCTGTTACTCAACCCATGATATTTTTCAGAGTTCCCACAAACGGTGTAGAGGAAGAGTTGTAAAGAGACCATGTGATTTTTAGAAGTAGGAAACATCATGAGGATATGTAAGATTGGCTATATAACAAAAATGTTTGAGCAAATGATAAACAGGACCAAAACATGGCAACAGAGGTTGTCTCTCTATTCTGAGCACAAACTTGGAGGGTAAATAAAGGATATCAGAGCTGGGCCTTAAGAGATAGATAGACATTTAGATGTGCCACAGGGAAAGAGAATTACTTAGGGTACCTAAGTTACCAAATAAGCAACTCAGCCTAACACTTCAAAAAGGAGTTACTGGGCCTAGTAGAAGCACAAGGCTTTGGAGTCTAAGCTCAAGTTGACTAAATATACAATTAACATGCATGAAAGAAAGAACCCTGCTGGCATCAGCCAGTGGCATGGTGGTTAGGTGGCTGGATCCTACATGGCCGACTGCATGATTAGAATCCCAGACTCAGCAGCTTGAGAAACAAGCCAGATGTGCATGCTTGCCCAGAATTCTGGGAGAAAGATGGAAAAGAGATTGCTGCATGGCCATCCCCCCTGCAGGATGTTTTCTCACTTTCCCTCTCTGTCTCTGGAGGCTTGAAAAACATACTAGGTGCATGTGCATGTGTGCCCAAAATCCTGACAGGAGATTGGAGAAGGGATATCACCATGGCTCATCTCTCCCCACAACAAGGGGGTGCTTTCTCACTTTCTTTCTCTTTCTCTCTCTCCAGTGAGTTAATTTGCCCTATAGCAACTGAAAGAAAGGAAGAGCAAGTTCTGAGTAATGATTCCATTGTCCTCTTCCTTCACACCTGGAAGGCAGAGAAAAATTCTGACCAAGAAGATATTTAATTTTTTCCACCTCAAATAATCTTTATTACCTATTCATCTGCTTCTGTCACTCTTCCAAACCCTCCTACCATATGGCTAGTAGAGGATATTTATGCAGAGACTACTTTAGAATAAACCAGTGACTACCCCTAAGATGACCTAGGAGGGTTTTACCATCTGAATTAGTCAGATAGTAAAAGAAGACTTCAACAACATGAAGAGAATAATTTCTTTTTACGTAAAGGCAATGGCTTTTGCCAAATATATAGTATAGACTAGAAGAAGAACTGCCACTTATACCAAGAGGGCAGTTGATAGGAACTGGATGGAACTGCTAGTGAGATATCTAGTGAGAGAACTCTTTACAGAAATAACTCAGGAATAGCATAGAACTCAATGTCTTGTATAGTAGATTAAAATGGACTGATGAAGTCAGAGTGGCAAGTAAAACTATGGCTAATCAAAGTACCTGCCATTTTTGTGACCCTACTCCTCCACCTCTCCCCTGTGACTAAATCATATGTCCTTGGTAGGGTGGGCTGAAACACTTCTGGCTTCAGAGCCTTAGGTGCTCTTTCTGTCTATAAAGTTTTCTTTTACTCTTGGAAAACAATTTCTTTTTTTCTTAGGGTCAGAATGTAAATGATGGAAAAGTATTTCCCAGGAGAACTATTCTTGGTCCTGAGATTGGAGCTAAGTTTCTTACTTGAGACTGCAGAGTAGACATTCTAGCCCTCCAAAGGAGCTATTGATTTGCATTACTGTTGTGAAAACACCCACAGTATTGCTCGGAGAGGTTGAGCACAGGCCATGTCTGCCATGATATTTACTCCACGACATTTTAGCAATCATTCATGAAGAAGTAGGTAAGGGCATGGCAAGATGGCAGCTGATGAAACATACATGAAGCTTTTATTTTTCTTCTGTGTTTCTAGTGTAAACATGTCTGCCTTTATATTTTAATTACATCTTTTAAAAGATTAATGACAACGTTAGCACCAATATTATATCCATGTTTCAGGATTCTTACAACCTGGAACAAAGAGATCATAAAACACACTTCAGCATGTATTTGAAGTGCCTACACGTGATCCTGACACATGGGTCTGAGCTGCTCTGGCTTGACATGAGGTTATATAGATTGCATACACAGGCATTTCTCACAGTGTTCTTTTGGTAGATGCTGATCAATGAGTATGATGTTATATCCCCATTCTCTTGGGGAGAAACTGTCTTCCGCCCTGCTAATGCTTTAGAATTAGCAACTATTGTAAGCAGAGAATTATAAAAGAATCCCTATCTGATCTTTGATCTGTTGTGGCTTGTAGTTGCTATGTCAGGGGTTAATTAACCCCCCTGAAACTAGGGGATTTCATAGTGTCATGGCTTGCTTTATTTTCTGGGACCAGAGCCATTTGAGAATTTAAAGTCACTTCTAAGCAATCTTCTGTCTGTCTCTATTTCTGTTCTCACCCCTTCCCCCCTCCTTCTTAAACCAACATATTTGCCTGATCTAAGATAAACCAGGTCCTGTCATTTGAAAGGAACTCCACTTTATCTTCAACATTCCATACTCAAATTGATAACCCCACGTCAAACATTCAATTATATTCCTCCAAACTAGGACGTAGAAATTTTTTTGGACTCTGGTTCAAAGCAATTCTTAGGAGTGGATTTTATTTCCAGAATCTCAGTACATTTGTAGAAACTAAGATAATGTCATCACACTCAATAGAATGCAAAAACCCTAGTGAACTGGCCAGTTGGATGTTCAAACTTACCACAGTTCTTTTCATCACTACCATCAGCACAGTCTTCGTCTCCATCACATTTCCATAACTGAGTAATACAGCGGCCATTTGTGCACTGGAATTGGGAGGGTTCACATTTGAGTTTTCTCCCTAGGATGAGAAGGAACACTTAGCAATCCAAAGATAGAAGGGTGGTAAGCTAGAGATGCAAGCTGCCCAAAACCCATGCAGAGGGACCCTCGGAAGACAGCTGCATAGCTACCGGCTATCAATTCCAGGGGCCCGAGCTTCATGGATCTTGGGGAGTGACTGACAATAACTGAGTCCTTAGCTGGGCACACATTAAAACTAAGCATGAGATTTTCCAGTCTCAGTTCCAATGAGATATACCATGAGACTAAATCCACTTAGTGATCGTAAACACAAATGGTAAACACGACTCTGAGGAAATAGCCTTAGAACCACAGGTGATCTATTTTCTTTCCTTTTATTTCTTTTTGGTTCCTGAAAATTGGGCCTGATAGCTGGAATACTGATTTGGGGCAATGGGGCCAGACCAAATCAGAAAACCTATATTTTCCAGAAACCACAGGGGCATCATGTCTGCCACTAGACTCATTTCTCTCATGTGTTTAAGCCATTTGTGTGGCTATCATCACACAGCCAAGTAAATCCTAATCCTCTAATAGCATTTCTTGTCCACATCCATCACAAATGATGTTCCTATTACAAAGGAAGAAACAGAGATTGAGAAAGTGCTACAAGAAGGTAGAAAGAGAGGTTTAATACATGGTTCCTTGTTTTAGAAACTGAGGTGGAATCGGAAAAACACATGTTTACAAAACAGCCCCGTGAAAAGATGCAATCATTAAGGAAAGTAAAGAAGCAGAGGGAGATCATTTCTAGATCAGCAAGGAGAGGAAAGGAAAGTACGTAGAGCCTGATACCTGGATTCTGTTTCTCTGAACCGCAGATTTCCTATGCGCGATATACGGATGTTTAATTCACACAATGGTATGAATTAAAACTTGCGAGGAAGGCACTTAGCTTTTGCCTGGCACAGAACAGCTACTGTCCAAGTTTTTGCTGTCATCAGCAGTTCTGTCCTTCTGAAGGACGTGATAAAAGCCACAACAGATCTGATCACTTGAATATACTGTAAATATTCGAGAAAACCAGGGGAAGCATATATAGCTCAGACACATGACTTTACGAGGGTTTCCAAGCAGGAAGCCTTCCGATTTCCTGCCACCTTTCAGCAGTTGCAGCTGTGGCCTGCTGGCATAAGAGCAGATAGATACTACAGAGACAAGCACAGACTGGAACGCTTGTGTCATGGGCACAATACACTAGCTGGTCTCCCTGGTATCAGCTACTCCCTGCTGTCTGTGTATATTCTATGCTTTGTGGTCAGTTCCCAGGGAGATTAAAATTTGGTCCTAGATTACTGTATGGGTGTGGTTACCTTCTTAGGTACAAAAGATATCGTTTTGAAAACTGTATCTACCACACTGCTCCCAAGAGCCTCCTTAAGCTCAGATCCAGCTACAAAACAGTATGGTTTAATGGTATGTCTTACCTACATTTCATATTTATTCATCCCCCAAATATTGAGATACAAGGGATTTAGAAGAGGGACTAGGAAGCCTAGCCAGTGGTGCAAGCCTAAGAGCACTGCTATGCAGAGGCTGAGGCCGCACGGGAGGCTTGTTGGCCAGGCACAGTGGTGTATGCCTTTGGTCCCAGCTAACAGGGAGACTGGGGCAGGAGGATCACAAGGGAACAATCCTATCAAAAATGCCCCTCTCTCTCTCTGTTTCCTTGCCTCCCCGTCTCTCCCTCTCATAAAGAAAGGAAAAGTGGGGTGTGAACAAGAGAAGGATAGAGATTGTTGTCAGGAGGTCCACCTGTTTGTGTCCCCCCCCCCCCCCCCCCCGCTTTCCCCTTTGCCACTGTAATCCCGGTATTTTCTCGATGTCCTCAGTGTGAGGGGTACATTTTCCAGAAGCTGTTTGCTCTTGGTCTATTTTCTCACTACCTTTGAGTACTTTATTTGAGGAAGTAAAAAATAAAACATTTGTAGAGAACATAGATATATTAATAAATATACCTAGAATAGTCAGGTGACAGGGAAGATACAATCAAGACTGAAAGGCTCTTTATTTTTCAAAGGTTTTAGTTACCATAGTCAAAGTGACACAAAAAACGTAGACACGGAAATTTATGTAGTGAAATAGTAACAATATTATCAGAACTTAAAAGTAGATAAGAACTGGGAACCAGCAGTTAGCGTAATGGCTATGTCGCTGGACTCCCACGTAGTCGACCGCGGTTCGCATCCTGGACCTGGTGGCTTAAAACTCACGCCGGGCGTGTGTGCGTGCGAGCCCAGGATCCCGAGAGGAGAATGGAGGAGAAGGGATTGCAACGTGACCATCCCCCCTGGGGGGTGATTTCTCGCTTTCTGTCTCTATGTCTCTCTCTGTCTGTCTGGCGAGCGCAAACGCCCTATAGCATAAACCTCTCAAAAAAAAAAAAAAAAAACAAAAAAACAAAAAAGTAGATAAGAACTTTAAAGTAGATGCCAGATGATAGATTTTCCCCTTGATGGTTAGGTACCTGAAAGATGACCTCCTTAAAAATGAGTTTCAATCCTTTAAAATGTATATATGTATGTCTTTTATGAGATATATACACAGGCACTCTTTTAGAGATTTTTGCTGTAGGGTGCACTCACTCGCTGGAGAGACAGACAGAAAATGAGAAATCTGCCTTCCCCCTTCCAGGGGAGATGTCCATGTCACCATCCCTCCTCCTCCATGCTCCTCCCAGAATCTTGGGCACACATGCGACATAACCACCATGCCATCTGTTGGTCCCCACAGGCACTCTTTACAGGGTCTTGTGCCATGATCCCTCCATTCTTCAGTCAGCCACCCAGTCAGCCAGGATCACTGGTGTGCCCAGCACGGTCAGGTCGACCTGGGAGCCCGTCCTGGGGTATTCCCTATGGCTCCAGAATCTCAAAGCAGCACCCCACTGTCGAAGTCACCAGTCCTGGGCCAAAAATAAATTTTGAAGCTACCGATTTTATAGACACTCAAATTGGCCTCTAGTTAAAAATAGGTCTACAATATCCTAAGACTGGCATTTAATGCATTATCACCTTAACGAGGGCGTCTGAATTGATATAAACTATCATCAGTAATAAATTACATTAAAATTCCAGCAACTCTGTCCCAAGAATCTACACTGAGCAGGCTCGAAGGCAGACACAGGCATTTTCTCAGTATTCATTCCGGTATCTTAAGACAAAAAGGACCTTAACTTCTCCCATTTCTTATCCCAGGCAGTCCCACTTCAACTAAGCTTCTGTCTGATTGTCAGAGTTGTGTTTTACCACTTCTCTTTCTCCCTCCCTATCCCCCCTGCCTTTTCCTCTTTCTCTCTCTCTCTCTCTTTCTCATGCACACACACCTTACCCACAACAGTCCATTAGGAAGGAGAGACAATTAGGGTTAGTCGTAGAGTGCTACTAAAACATCCTTGCTTGTTTAAAAGAGAAGTGAGATGGGGTAGGGGTTGGGAGGGTAGCTGATTTTCACAAAGGAGTCTATAGAGAGAAGAAATAAAGACCTTGGCTTTATAGCTGTTCCTCTTAGTTTCCTAGTTCCCTAAGCACTTCGTTTTTGAGAGATTGCTACCGGGCAGAAAGTGCTCCCCAGTTCTGTTTAACTCCCTGCTTCATGCAGAGGTGGTGAGTCAGACACTAAATCAAATGCTGAAACCTCATCTATCTGACTGCAACCCTGTAAGGTTTCTCTTCATGTTTCCACAAGATTCTTCCTTTCTACATCTGGTGCTCCACGTAGACTGCTGTGGTACAGAGCTTCAGGAGAACCGAAGGCACCAAATGAGGTAAGAAGCTTTTGGTTTCTGAAACGATTGGGATCACAGGATTATAGACATGTAGGCTATTTCCATCCATGAAATGGAAGCATCCGATTGAGTACTATACATTCATAAAGGGACCATGTGGAGTTTGAAATCATCAACACCCCATGTTATTTAAATCCATAGATTACAGAAGATAATGACATCTCAGAAAATAACACTGGCTTGCTTAGATGGCACAGGCTTAAAGACATGGCTGCTGTGAGTGTTGGAGGCCATGATTCAGTACCAGCCCAACCTAAGACAGGTCTGGCATGTGGCTTATGCTTGTGGTCCTAGCTAATGGGAAGGCCGGAGCAAGAAGGCCCACTAAGTGACAGTCTCTGTAGAAAGTGCCTATCTCTCTCTCCATCCTATGTGCTTGTTCTCTCTCTTTTTAAATTAAAAAACAGGGCTGGTCCCATGGTATACTGGTTAAGCACTCTTCATTGGTAACAGAATCCACCTGGCTAATTGCGAGTTTGAGTTTGAATCCAGGCCCTAGAAGCTTGAAGATCATGCTGGGTGTGTGCCCAAAATCCTGATGGGAAGGAGGAAATGAGTATGAAAGACTGTTGCATAGCTATGACCTGTTATGGGGTGTGTTTTTTTTTTTTTTTTTTTTTTTTTTTTTTTTTTATCTCTCAGACTAGTGAGTGTACCAGAAAGGAAAAAAAAAAAAATAAACAACAACAAAAAACAACCTTGGGTGGTTGGAAGTAGAAGCATTAGGTATGCTATATTTCAGGGTCTGCTTGCTTGGAAACATAGAAAGATGGGGTAAAATGCAAGTTTTAGCAGGTTCCCCAAAACCATAAGGCTTCACAGGAAGGTGTTATGGCTAACATGGTGGTTGATGTTGGGGAACAGCTGTAACAGCAGGGGCCCTGTGGGCTCTGCTCTATCTGTCTTTCAACCAAGGAGACTTACTTTTGGAGAGGTTTTTGCTATAGGGCACATGCACTCACCAGAAAGACAGAGAGAGAGACAGAGAGACAGAAAGTGAGAAATCATCCCCTGGGGGCATGGCCACGCCGCAATCCCTTCTCTTCCATTCTCCTCTTGGGATCTTGGGCACACACGCACATGTGCCCGGCATGAGTTTAAGCCACCGGGTCTGGGACTCAAACCACGGTTGACTACATGGGAGTCCAGTGACATAGCCATTACGACAACTGCTGGTCCCCAAGGAGACTTTCTTTTGAATGCTGGATTTTGTGTAAAAATTTGAAAAGGGTTCTATTACTTGAAGGAATTGAACTGTCTAGATTTCCTTCTAATTCTAATTCGTAGAAAGACTACTTCTGACTCTTTGGGTTAGGGGCTTGGAAGTCACTTCTGTGACAATTTCTGAGTCACTTTTACTCACTTCTGTGACAATTTCCATTTGTAATAAGTAAATTCCCCAAAGTGTCAAGGGATTACTTGCTTGTGTCACATACATAGTGGGATTAGACTATGCAAACAGACTTCAAGGCATTCATGTCCTACGGAGCCTTGTTTACCTAAATGGTAACATTGCTAACTAGATATTTTGGCAATTCACTGGTTCCAAGAAACTCAAGGTTTTTACCAGAAGTCAGTCTGCTCTTGTCTAATCGTCCCTGCAAAGGTTAATATGGAAAAATAATCAGTAAGCTTCAGTAAAAAACTGCATCAACCTTCCAGTAAATGCCAAGCCTACAATATGGGCTACCAATTTCTCTGTAGGGCCCTAAGTAGCACCTTGGCAGAGTGCTCCAACACGCATGCCCAGAATATATAGCTGCTGTCTCTGAGGATCAGGCTCAGAGTATACTTCAACTTGCACAGAGGGACTTGTGCTGTCACACTGCTGAGGCTACCAGGGCCAGCGTTCACTTCTCTTCTGTCCTCATGGTTTGAGCACATGGCTGTTAGCATCTGCTGGTACATCTTCTGTCCATTTGTTTTGGTACTTTTGGGGCTGACAAGGTCATATATTTTTAGTCTGGTTTCCTCCTTTTCATTTTAAAACCAACCTTTCTATTCATAGGCTAAAACTCTTTTCAGGATCAGCAGATTTTTGAGTCAGCAAGGATGTTTTCCCACAAGGAAGAAGGTTTGTAAGAGGCAAAGTACCAAAACAGAGGTGGCTAAGGAAAAGGTTTGGGATTATCAAGCACATAGGTAGTGTTCTGGGCTTAAAGTGAGTCTCTGGAGCTATCTAAGAATCAGTTTGGGGCAACTAGAAACTGTTAGATATGTAGGTTAGTCCTTCTGACTCACTGGAATAGGTGAGTTTTGCAATTCAGTTGTCACAGTTTTTCTGTTTATATCAGATTGAGATGATCTTAAGAATCTCAACTGGCCCAATCTCTGTGCACAGTCTGTAGTGTACCACACTGCAGTGCTGGAAGCACATGACCAGCTACGAGTTCAGGTCCCCACCTATTTGACCTGAAATATGCTGTTTTGTGTATGCATGCCCTAAATTCTGATAAGCTAAAGGGCTAGGGAAAGAGGATAGCAGTATGACAGACTCTGTTGAGGAAGTACTTTTCTCTCTCTCTTTCCTCCCATGTATGTGCATGTGTGCATTGCTATCATAAATAATAATGAAAATAAAGAATCATGAATAAATAACTGAATGCCTTTTGTTGCTGGCCAAACACTACTCTAAGTAAGTGTTCATTCTCAATTCTATATGTTTGCATATTTATAGATCAGGAAACCTATTCAGAAATACAGTTTGGGTAAAATACAGTTTGCCTAAGATTATCCTGGTAGAGATAGGATTTGAACCCAGGCACTCTGCTGCCAGATACAATATTACTGAGCATGCCAATACACTAGAGCACCCAATGCAGGACTACATCCTTCTAGAATATCCTGTTTCTTTGGAATTGACATAACAGAATCAGCTTAAATTAATCTACAACTGTTGGGTTGTTGAAAAAGTCATGAAGCATTTTTGCATAGAGAAAATATGCCATGATTTTTCTGAGAACCCAATAGAGCTACTCATCAAGATAAACTCTCATAATATAGCCTTTGTGTTGATGGAACCTGCCCCAATCTGTTTTTTTTAAATGCTGATAGAATTGGTTTTTTTGTTTGTTTGTTTGTTTGTTTTTTTAGCAGCATTTAGTCCTTTTTTCTAGAAGGACTACAGCTCTCAGTTTTCTTGTTCAGGTCACTTTGGTCAAGTCAGAGCAAAGGCCTTCCATCTGATATACTTTGGAAGTTATTAGCTTCTGTGGGTGCTAAACTAAGTTAGTGGTTTTCAAGCCCTGGTGTGCTCTATCTTTGAGCAGCCCTTTCACTTACTTTTTTCCTTTTTTTAAGGTTTTTGCCATAGGGTGCATACACTCACCAGAGAGAGAGGGGGGGGGAGGGAAAGTGAGAAATCACCCCTCCAGGAGGGATAACCATGCCACAATCCCTTTTCCTCCAGGGATTTTGGGCACATATGCACAAGTGCCCAGCATGATTTTCAAGTCTCCAGGTCAGGGACTTGAACTGTGGTTGGTTGTGTGGGAGTCCAATGTCATAAAGACTACACCATCTGCTGGCCCATTCTATCACTTACTCCTTTTTTTTGTTTGTTTGTTTGTTTTTAAGGTTTTTGCCATAGAGTGTGTGTGCTCTCTGGAAAGAAACAGACAGAGACAGAGAGAAAGTGAGAAATCACCCCCCACAGGGGGCCACACCGTAATTCCTTCTCCTTCATTCCAGTCCAGGACTTGAACTACGATCAGCCATGTAAAAGTCCAATGCCATAACCACTATGCTACCTGCTGGCCCAGAAACGAGCATAGATTCTTCTTCTGACATTGGGCCATCAAGCCTTGGCCATGTCTAAGCCCTCCTCTCTTACTTGATCTAAATTTAAGTCTCCTATTCCTTTTTCTCCAAGCTGCCACATTCTCAATCCAAATCAAGATAATGATTCAAGCAACCCAGAATGGCCAGAAGTGCCAAGGATAGGCTCATTTCCTGGCCTCCCACTGTCTCTAGGATTGAGCCTAAGTTCCCTACCAATTTCCTGGGATGTTCTCTATTGGTCACCACTTGCCATCTGTTCAGGCTGTATCAACTGAGCTCACAGTGCCAAGGGCCCCACTCACTTCCCCATGACCTTGCTCTCCCTCATGGTCACTTGGTTTTGGTTTGCCCATGATATCCGTTCACTTATTCACCAGGAGTGGGCTCAGATGACACCTCTAGAATAAGGCCCTCAAGGCTTCTTTTGGCAGACCTTGGTGTCGTCTGGCTGCTTTCCCATTGTCCCCTGTACCTGTCACACAGCCACGATGCACTGAGATGTGCTTACCTGCCTGTTTCTACCTTTAGACAAAGATCCCCTAAGGCAGGACCTGGTATCTGACACTCAAACATTTCTCTAGACACTAATTTGTCCTGAGTGCATCAGTAGATTTATTAGATCACTAATAAAGCCGGCCTGAACTATAGACTTTTGTCAAAACACTCTTCCTGGCATTTCTGAACTTTAAGCCAAGTGTGACTAATTGGTATACCAGCTAGAAGTCTTTGAAAGAGTCTAGGTTACAGAGGCCCTGGTTCCCTATGCTTCTGAGGGACTTTCACCTTATCTTTATTATGTAAAAACAGTACACTTTCACACACTTATCGGTCAGAATGAATGTAACAGTGTGGGTATGTTAGCCTTACTTCTGTGAACTGAGAGGTTATCACCCATGGAGGGAGTCAACAGTAGCTAACTGGTAAGGTTAGATGTTTGATATATCAGACCCAGAATTCACCTCTGACACATTTCAACACTCTTGGTAATGTTGGAAGCAATCTGTTATTGCCTGAATCATGATATCTTTGTAAAACCATCCATAGATTCTAACTTCTGGTGATTTTAGGGAAACTCTCTAAGCTATAACTCAGGTAGCACATGGGAACGCCTGTAATCTTCAGTTGCTGTGTGCCTCTTTTTATTTGTTTAATGTATTTAAATTATTCACAGGAGACAGCGTGTGTGCCCTTGTGAAAGAGAGGCACACTTGATAAGGTCTTGTCACATCATGATCTTCCCTGAGCTCTCCAGCCTGTCAGGATCTTGGGTGTTTGTGCACCTGGCATGTTTTCAGCCCTACAGCTCAGTACACTACCATTGCACAAGACAGGGCCTTAAGATCAAGTCTTTATCACTGGATCTGCTCAATCCTTTTTTGGGTTTCTTTTTATGGAAGGTTATTTATTTCTTGAGACACACATATACACACCTCCAATAGGACCGAATACCCCAATTCGTCCTCAGTCTCAGCCAGCCCAAATCATGGGTATAAATATCTGGTGTGCATGAGGGGAGGAGTTCCAAGATCTGAATTGAGAACCTTCTTATATGGGAACAGATGCATTACAGCTGACCCACCATTTGGGCCAATGTTCCAGGCTCTTTGGATTTTTCATTATCTGGTTTGACTTCTTTTTTTTTTTTTTTTGAGAGGTTTTTTGCTATAGGGCGCGTGTGCTCGCCAGACAGACAGAGAGAGACATAGAGACAGAAAGCGAGAAATCACCCCCCAGGGGGGATGGTCACGCCGCAATCCCTTCTCCTCCATTCTCCTCTCGGGATCTTGGGCACGCACGCACACGCGCCCGGCGTGAGTTGTAAGCCACCGGGTCCGAGACACGAACCGCGGTTGACTACGTGGGAGTCCAGCGACATAGCCATTACGCTAACTGCTGGTTCCCCTGGTTTGACTTCTTAATTAGACAAAACATTAAGAAGGAAGAGACAATCTCTGTGGTCACTGTGTCCCCTGTGCCTGATGCCATATGGTATATGGTAGGTGCTTAGTAGGTGGACATCAAGTCACTTCAAGCGGATATACAACAAAGACAAGCATCAATCTAAAACCACGTAGGGGACCTAAGATTAGTTGTCAGCTCAGATCTTGAAAAAGCATTCTTAAAAAAAATAAAATTAGAGCCATCTATAAAATAGGAGCCCTATTTTATTGGCAGTATTTGGGAGAAATATTAAGTTAGGCAAAGTAACTTGCAAATGTTATCTACCATGAAGGCTTTATGATTTCCTGAGCTTGGCAAATTGCAATCACCCCTCCCTCCATCTCACTGCCAACACTGTCTGAATACGTGAAGGCTCCTACCCAGCAGGGCCAGTCAGATACCCCAAGTTGGTAGCCACCCTAGCTAGTGAGTCCATCTCCCCACAAGTTACTTCTGAACTATAGTCATACATAGCCCCACCTCTTCCCATAGAGTAGCTCTAAGACACATAGGAGGCAAGGGATTTCTAAACAAACATGAAGACATTTCTAGAAACATCTTTGCATCTTTATGCCTACTCTTAATAGTACCTAGCAGGCACTCTCTTGCTTAGTTTAAAGCCTCAAAATAACTAGCAGGCCCAAATTTTCCTGGGAGACTTCACATGAAGGGAAAAGTGTGCTTTACTTAAGGAATCACTTGCGATCTCATTTAGTTCTTGCAGAGTGGTTAGTGTGTCCAACTAGGTGGCATTAACAGCGTCTGTAGAGTTTTTATTGCAAGCCAAAAGACAAGCTTAGCAAAGAGACACTGATTTAGATAGAAAACATGCAGAGTAAAATTGAGATGATGTTCATTTACAAAGAGAGATTCTCCTAGAGCTAAGTCATATTTTGCCCTGAAGTTCTCAGGAGATCTATCATCTTTTGGATTTACTAGCCAAACACTCTTCAGCTGGAGGGGGGAAACATCCCTAGACCACTTCTGCTCCACAAATACTTCTCATTTGTAACCTCAGTAGAAGATATTTTTGGACTCTTCTCCTTGAAACTAGTCTGTCACTAAGCCTAAGCACTCTCCTGAGATTGATTTAAATGAGCAGGGAACAAACCAAGCAATTTTGAGCTTACCAGCTAACCGTACAGAGGGCTACTGCATTAGCCTACCACAAGAACCTCTCCTAAGGCCGCTACGTTATAGCCGTACCAGAACTCTTTAAGGTACTCAATTTCTTATGGGCTCATATGTGACAGTGGCTTTCCAAAAGAAGGTCAGAACCCAAAGTGAATTTAATCAAGTTATAGCCGTGTCGGTAACTGCCTCAGTTGGATCACTACTTCCTCTACTCAAAAGAACACCTTTCTTCACACTCTGCGAGAAACAGAAGATGGTCGAGATACTCAGTATGAGGTATCTATTGTATAGTTCTATGCTGTGTGCCAAGTCTTCCAGTTTGGGGATTTCCTGAAACCATATGGCTGGGTACTGTCTGTTCCCTGGATCTCACGGTCATATTCTATTCCAGGAGTTCTTGTTTAGTTTTATCAGTTTGATGTCCCTCCTGGAACACAGGGGCTTGTAACTACTTTTCATCTCTTCTAAACTGTAACGAAACTACTTAAAGGATGTCAAGTTTATGGCTATTCAACTTTCGAAGGGGTAGCTTTAGAGGTGGACACTTCCTTTGTGCATGGAGGCTTCCCAGGCAATGTTTGGTGCTTAAATATGCAGTTTGCTATCCTGAAGCCTTAACATATGGCGATGTATTGAACCTGGCCTTTAGGTATCTGGAGACTCAAGTAAGGACGTCAAACAAAATGACACAGGACAGGCACCATAGGTAAAAGTCACAGAAGTGGGCTGGAGGAAGACTCAGGGAACAAGGCTACTCCAGGCTTCGAGAAACTCTTGCTACCCATGTTGGCTTGGTTGGGGACCCTCCTTTAAAGAATCCTGGCTCTTGTACTCATTTTTGATGAGGATTATTATCATCATTGTACCTTCCCACAGTGCCGCCTGGATACGCCTGCTTTCTTCCCCGCTAGATTTCTGGTTCCTGACCTCCATGTCTACTGGTGCTGCCAGTTACACCAGTTCACTCCCCACAATAAGAATACTTTCTTGCCGTTACTTTGCTAGTTGCTAGTTTTATCTAAACAGCTCTCATAAAACTTTGGTTTTGTCTAGACTCTGCTTGAAAGACTATATGGTACCTCTGATTTTAATCTTGACCTCCTGGGCTGGAGGCAAATGCACTAGAAACCCCAGGTACTTTGCAATCAGGTATACTAACTTCTCTTGTTAGTGTTACTTAAGTTCCTTGCTGGAGTTGGGTGCACACCTGCTCTACCTTGATGTATTGTAGATCAGCACCACGATTGCGGTGGTGAGAAAGGGGTAAGTGGAGACCAGGGCCAGAGAGTCAGCCCATGTGCCCTGGGACTCTGTGTAGAAGACAGGAGCCAGTCTAGGTTGGCTTAGGGTCAACACTTGCCTCAGCCAACCCGAGTGTCCTCCTGTTCAGAAAGGATCTACCTCCTTTGCTTTGAAGATTTTAAGTCTGCCTGGGCTTCTGTTTTCTACTGTGAACAAGCATCTCACGTGTGACCCAAGGGAGCGAAGGGAATGCTCACTTGCTAAACAGAAGGGGAACATATAGCTTTGACTATCTCATTCCAGCAGTTTAAGTGCATTCCTAGTGTTCTGTAGGATAAAGCTGACCTCTAACTGAAAAGTTATCAAATCTTACATGCGCGTATATAACCGGGATGCTGCAAAGATGAATCTTTTCTCCCACCTCCTATATCCTTTTCAGTAGTGTCTGGTATACTTGAGTGTACTGAAATGTTACAAGAAGGTGTAATGCAAGGCACTATTCTGAGAAATCGTTTAATAAGTTAATGATTAATGCCAGCTTCTGAAAACTCCTGTAAACAGTGCTTTTCAGCCTCTCACGTGTGCCAACCATCAAATTCCGTGTTCACTGCACTAACTCGCCCTTTGCAGAACGTGCACACAGGAAAGGCATTTGAAGAACAGCCCGTCTGAGCTTGTCAGGGGTTTGGGTTTTGTTTTCTTTTGTTTGTTTGTTTTGTTTTGTTACTTTTGCTTAAAGATAACATTTCTCAGGCTGATGAATTACAGTCCGCGGAGCCACATGACCAGCCTAAACGTGATCCACCCGCTAACCAATAGCAGAGGGCCGAAAAGCCCGTCCTGCTTCTCACACTCCGGACAGTCGGAACCAAAGGGCACCACGCTTTCAGAGACTGCTTGACCGCACTCTCTGAAGTTCGCTCTTACTTCAGGAGACACGTGACTGCACGCAGACAGGCCTCCTAAGCCACTGGGAGACAGAAGCTAGGGACTCTCACGTGAGTTTGGGACTGGGGCAGCTGTCTGTCCCAACTCCCTACAGCTGGCAAGCAAACCCCATCAGTGTCATGTCCTGGATTCTGATCCAACCCCCTTGAAAAGCTTCCTGTCGCCTGCCCAGGAAAGTTATGAGGTCCCAAGCAGGAGAGTGGCTGAAGTGGAGCAGCACTCCCAGGCCCCCTGCGGCAGACCCCAGGGAGTCCAGGGCGATCCCTACCGCCCTTCCCAACCAGTCGCAGCCTCCCCAGGCTCCTACTCCTTTGATCTATTGTCTAGAAACAAGGCTAATTACAGTCACTAGATGAGGACTCAGTTCTCGAGGAAACGTCACTGGAAACGTGGATCGCCAAACTGACCTGATTAAGTCTTCCTTCCACTCCCGGCTCAGCGACACGGGAGACCTGAGAGGTTTCCAAGCGCCGCCAGAGGGGTAGGAAAGGGAGAGGAAAAGCACCCAAATGGGAGTCCTGTCTGAAGCCACACTCCTCTAGCCCGCACGCCACAGGGCCGGCCAGGCGTGCGCGGACTCGCAGTCCGGGTGCGCAGGCTGCGCACTCCTGGCCGCCCGCGGAGCCTGCCCGCTGCCCGCTGAACGTGCGCCTGCTCACGGCCGCCGGAGGACCCCCTGCCCCGGCCCGCGCTGGGCACCCCGAGGCTGCAGAGGCGCCCACCTTCATCCACTGTCCGCTCCCAACCTCCCTGAAGTCCAGGGGCCGCGCCTCGGGCCGCAGCGCTGTCTCGGCCCGGCCCGGCCCTCTGCCTCCTTCCGAACACTCCGCCTGGCAGAGGAGGCAGAACCATTGTTCAGTGGCTCAGAAGCCCATATTCCCCGACCCTGGTCAAGGGTGTGAAAACCGGGCAAAGCAGTGGCTCTGGGGGAGGGTGTAAGGGGATGAAGACTAGTTCAGGAGAGGCGATAGGACACCCCAAACCCGGCTGTCCCCCAAGCCTGGCTCCCTGTAGCCTTGGCAATGACTGTCAGCTCAGAGGCGCCACCAGGGTGGGGAGGGAAAGAAGGCGAAAAGAGCCGAGGGGCGCCTCCTAGGAGGCGGGTGGGCCAAAGGAGACCCGTGCTTCCTGGGGGCCCCCTCTGGCGCCCAAGCTGGTCCGGGCCGCCCGCAGAGGGGCGCGTCCTCACTCACCGGTTCCGGTGGCGCCGCTCTCCGGGGAAGCCCAGCACAGCGCGAGCAGCAGCCAGAGCACCCAGCGCGCGGACGTGCCCATGGTGCCCGCCAGGATGGTGGTGCCGCCGCCGTTCGCTCCGCACAACAAGTTACCAGCCCTTCCGAAAGGAGGAAGGAGGTGGGGGCGGGGAAGGGGGAGGAGGGGAAAGGAGTTACAAGGGGAGAAAGGGAGCGGGAAAGAAGAGGGCACCCCTCCCCTACAACTTGCACAATCTCCTCCCCAACAGCCGACCCACCCACCCACCCACCCACCTCCCCGGCTGCAGCAGCAGTGCTAGCCGAGCCTGCGGACAGAAAATAATGCAGGCGCTGCAGAAGAGGGGAGGGAAGAGGAGGGGAGGGGACTGGAGGGGGGAGGGAGAGGGGGTGGGGAGCCAAGAGCAAGGAGAAGACAGAAAGGAGAGAAGCGGCCGAGGAGCACCCACACAGGCAGTGGCAGGAGCGCCGGGTGAGGATCGGAGGGGGCAGAAGGGGGAGTGGTCAGCAGGGGGCGGGGGAGGGGGCGCGGTGGCTTCAGCCCTGTTTCCCTCTCACGCGCTCCTCTTACACGCGCCGGGCAGTCGGGTGCCTGCGCCGGGGGTGTGCGAGTGTGTGTGCAAGTGCGAGCGAGCGTGCGTGCGTGCGTGCGTGAGTGGCAGTGGCCGTGGCCGCCGCCGCCGCCACCCGGACTGTTCCAGCCGCCCGGCTGCTCCGCGCGTCCGCCCGGGGCTCACGGGGGCCCGGGGCGGCCGCTGGTTGGCTCGCTTGCTGCCCTTGCCTCCAATCCCGGATGCCTGTCCTAATTTCCTGATCCAGGGAACCTGCCGCCGCAGCAGCTGTGCGCTCCCTACAGTCATCACTGTCCCCTCCCGGCAGCCGCCAACAGTAAACGCAGCAGCAGTTAGCGCTGATGCAACTATTGCTGCTATTGCCATCGCCTCCCCACTAAGGGGGCTGGCAGCGGTGGGGTGGGGGAAGCTTGCAGCTTCCTGGGGGCTACAAGCATCTCTCCACCACAACCCCCTGCGCCCCTAAAAGAGGCTGGTACTGTGAGGCTGGTAGGTAGCATCTTTCTCCTGGCCTCCTCTCTCCACCGGGAAAGTGCTGAAGAGGAGGGGGTCCAAATGTTTGGGCTGCTCTGCTGTGAGGTTCGGGTGACTGTCTCGATCGCACGCTGAGATGCCATTTTGCTGAAAATTAAATGTGTCTTTAAGTGAGAATGTGTGTGAGAGCGAGCGCACGCGGTTGTGGTTTGTCCTCTGTAATAGAACGAGACTAAAATAACCTAGTCTGGGATGAGGAGGAGGGAAATTGCTAGAGCAGTTCTGCATTCTCTCATCAGCGATTATAGTTAATTGCTAATTGCACAAAATGATAGTTTGAGGGCCTGTAATTAAAAGCTTAACCTTTTCTTGTTTGGGGGAGGGGGGCCCCGTTGGTTTATTCTTTATATACTTTGTAGCATTCAATTACAAGGCTTAAGGGAAGAAAAAGGAAGCTAAAGGGGAAAAAGGGAAGCAAAAGCAAGGCTCCGAGGAAGGGTTGATTCTTGTTTCCTGCCTGACAGTACTTGAGCCTCTAATTTGCTTTTTGTGTTGTACTTCAGTTTTCTTTTACACTTACCCTTGACTGAAGTGCATTGTTTGCTGTGATCTGTTACACATCTAGAGAGTGGGAAGGCACACGGAACTATCTCAGCTTTTTAAGCAAAGGATTTATGTAGATATTTAAAAAGTTTTCAAACTAGGCAGATTTCAATAAGATCATGTTCTGGGTCTAGTCGATCGGTAATCTGGGCAGCGGTGGGCACTGCCTCGTGGTATTCTCCTTGCCCTGCTTCTCCTGGGCGTTTGTCAAGGCTAGACATCGGAGAGGATGTTTATTAGGAACTTACTGTACCTAGGGGACAGAGAAAAGCAGACATTTCACAGTCAGGAAAGATTTTGATGGGGTCAGAGGATATCGGATCGTGACCAATAAACATGAAGGGCTTAACTCTGTGTACGATGGGGTCTTACGCCATGTCTTATACGCAATTCTGTTCTGCCCACCCTGTGTTTACACTGTTGACAGAGCAACCACACACACATCGCATGTGAGACTGGATCGAAATGTATTTTATGCCATCTAGTATGGAGATACGCGTTGGTGTTCACCCAGCAGGCATTGGAGTGTGACGGTGAAACCTCAGGTGCATGATGTCTTCAGTGTTCTCGAGGTTCTAAAAGGCCGTCTGATAAGCCTTGTCTCCTTACAGAAGAGAGAAGTGGGTAGAGGGGATGAGTGGAACCGATATGGAAAAGGCACGGCATAGCATTAATTTATCGCCAGAGGTTAACATACGGAGAAACTAAGCACTATATGGTCTAAGAAGACTAATCTTGGACAACATGCTTTATACCTTATGTTTCTTCAAGAAATATAAATAAACTGCCGGTGAACTTAACTCCAGCTCTGTGTTTACTCCTGTAGTGTAACTTTTCACCTCTGATTGGCTATGTAACAGGAAAAATCACTGTGCCTCTCTGTGCCTGCTTTCTGACCTGTAAACTGAAAACAAAAGCAATCTACATAGTGTCAAGGCCTCTGTGGCCTCAAGGAGCAACTCTCTGCAAAGTGTTGATTATTAGAAGAAAAGAGGTATAAGAAAGAATATATTTGATTGACACGGAAAGTAGCCAATAACTGAAAAGGTAAACCCATTGTGAGTGGAGATTTATGTGGTTCTAACTGGGCTCAGAGAGGTTGCTCCTGCTAGGTTCAGGCAACTGCATAAGCATCCCGTTCACTCCCACCATCTGCCACTTTCATTTACTTGTTGAAGCAACACATACAGGTATCTCTAGGTAGCAGGCGTTGTGTAAGGCAGCGGGCAAGTATCTGAGGAAGCTCAGGAGCTGGTGGGGGAGGCAGGCGAGTGGCATTGCAGTACCCTGAGTACAGCACCAGGTTCAAGACATGCTCAAGGTGCTAGGACATTACAGAGAAAGAGTGGTTAATTCTTTTGTGGGACCAGGGTAGCAGAAAAGTTCCCAGAGCATCTCTGAGCTGAATGTACTCCCCAGTTTTACCAAATGATATCCTCATTTTAGGACTGAACTTTTGGGTTCATGGTAGGATTGTACTTCCTGGGTTCCTTATGGTTGGGTGAGGTGGGAAGATTAACTTTGGCTCATTATTCGTGAGCAGAAATGACAAGGTGCTACTTGTGATTGGAATTACACTGGAATGTTCCACAGCCTGGAACATTCCACTCCTAGTGTGAGATCCTCTCATTTTGTCTGTATGGAGGCAAGATGTGTTCAAAAGGCGGCTGCTCCATTAGTTCAGGTCTATGGTCTATTCACCCAAACTACTCCTCCGAGTAGTTCCCTCCTGTCTACGCATCTCTGGCAGTAGTCACATAGAGCAGAGGTCAGCAAACTTGGACCCATGATGCCAGATCTAGCCAGGAGCCTACTTCTGTGTGGCCTATGAATAAGAATGATGGTTTACATTAAAAAAAAAAAAAAATTCCAGAGGGCATGTGTGCTAGACAGAGAGGGAGAATGAGAAAGCACTCCCCCACCCCCCACAGTGGAGCATGGTCATACCACAATCCTTTCTCCTCTACTTCTCCACCCTGTTGAGATTTAGGGCATGCATGTGCATGTACCTGGTATCTTTTTCAAGCCACAGGATCTAAGATTCCAGCCTACATTCTGCTGTGTAGGATCTGGATCCCTTAAGTACTGATCCACAGGGCCAGCCCCTGATATTTGCATTTTTAAAGAGTTATATCAAGAAAAGAAGAAAAAAGAGGGAGAGGAAGGAGGAGGAGATGATGAAACAGAGACTACATATTGCTCATAGGCCTAAAATATTTACCACCTGGCCCTTTTGAGAAAAATTGGCAACCCATGATATAGAGCGAGTGACAAATTTTCGTTGTCTTCTACTTAGATTTTGTTTCCTTAGCATGACCTTGCACTGCCCTGACTGGTAAACTGGGTGAAGGTGGAAGGAAGACGTTAATGTACCGTGGGAGCAAAGGCCAAAGTGTCGAGTGTATCAAGGCAATGCAAGAGATTCAGAATGGTTCAAGGGTGAGGTTTAAGGGCACTCATGGGGGAAATAAGGATGAAGAAGAAAAGCAAGGTCTGGGTTAGGTGGAACCTATTATGTGGGGCGAATGCTTTGGATTTTATCCTAAGAACCACAGTGAGGTTGTGTGATAGAGTGAGGGCACAGGCCTGCATCCATTTTCTTTTAGAAAGTTCACTCTGGTAGTGGTATCAACAGTGGCTTATTTGGGAGGCAGGGTAGAATAAGAAAAGTGGGAAAAAACCTAAAGGCCCTAGTAATGAGGAAATACATCACAGAAAGAAGAAGAAACTATCGTTTACACAGAAATGTTTGTTCAATTCCTTCATGGAATTTTTCTCTCCAGTCTTTTGGATAGATCTCTTTGAATAGTAGTTTTGAAACACACATAATCCATTGGAATCACTGGCAATGTCTGCTATAAATGCGGATTCCTGGGACCCTCCCTTAGAGATCCTGATTTAGCAGGACTAGGGTAGAGCCCAGGAAATCTGTACATGTAACCCTATTCCATTGATTCTTAGAATTAATCACGATTAGCAACCTGTTTTAAAGAGTGCCTTCAATGTGGTTTTGTTAAGTAGCTTTATTTCTGTCAAATGTGTGTAAATTTATTTGTCCAATTTCTCTGAAGGGAGTAGGTTAGGACCATGGAAAATGCTTAGATTAATGCTTGTCATTTCCTTTTCTTCAAGGCCTGTGGACTAATAAATATGCATATCCTAAGTAATCCTCAAACCAATTGACTAGTTTCTAGCATGACCTCTGTGTTTTCTACCCCTCAGCCTCAGCGTAGAATGGAAGCACAAACAACTGGTCTTCTAGAGCTGTTCCCTTCTGAAGTATTTTTATGGAAACTTCCCAGGCCTCCTTCTTAAATCATGTGACAGCCTTGGAATGAATGGGGTTCACCCCCTTCTTGGCTTCATGGGAAGGACCTGATGATATAAACCAGAAGGTCACAGACTTTAACCTTCCTCAGAATCACTAAAGAGGGCTGTTGAAACATTGATTGCTGAATCCTCCCCTGCCCCCCACAGAGTTTTTGATACATTAGGTATGTGTGGGACCCAAGAATTGGTATTTCTAACAAGTTCTCAGAAGATGTTGACACCACTGGTCAGGGAACACACTTTGAGAACCACCGTTTTAAGCCAGTTTTCCCCCACCAGCCACTGTGATTGGTTCAGGGGCCCTAACCAGTCAGTCTGTGGCCTTCTAGCCACATGACTGGATGCTTCAGCTCTAAGTGCATCACTCAACTTGGTCCAGCTACAGTGAAAGTCAGGACCCCCTTGCTTGGGGGTTTTATTTGTTTAGAAAGACGTGATCTTCTAAGTGTGGATTGAGCATCCCTGATCTAAAAAGCTGAAATCTTAAATGCTCAAACTTGCAACTTTTTGAGTGCTAACATGACACCAAAAAAGTCCACACCTGACCTCACATGATAGGCCGAAGTCAAAACCCTGAGTACAAAAATATTGCATAAAATGACCTGCAGCATATATACACAAGGGTATGTAAAATAGAAATGAGATTTTGTGTTTACACTTATGTCCCATCCCCAAGATATTATTTATTTATATATGTGTGTGTTTATATATATGCAAATATTACAAAATATGAAAAAAAAAAACATGGAAATCTGAAACACTTTTGGTTCCAAGCATTTTGAATAAGGGATATTCAACCTGTAAAGTGATGTGTGTTCGTAAGGCTAGAACTGCTCTTGTTGTTTTACCACCATGAAGGAAGCCAATTTGAAGATGAAACTGACGCATGGGGAGAGGAAGCTGAGAGAGTCAGAAACAGCCTGCAGGGAAACAGCCTGCAGGCTTCTGAGTCCAGGCCCAGGTCAGCTTGTCCTAAAAGCTGCCATTCCCTAGGACCTCTCACTTGCCTGAACCAATAAATTCCCTTTTTGCTTTGAGTTATGCTGACTGAGTTTTCTTACTTGCTCTCTGATAGAGGTGACTTCTTGAGGTCTGTACTGTGTTTACCGGAAAGCAGTGGGCAAAATTCCACATGGCTACCATGTGGAAATAACATGCCCAACCTCTCTTGCAGGTAATTCAGAAGAAGAGCTCAGGTATTAGTAAGAACTGTCTTGAACAACACTTTTGACACAAATCAATGCTTACCCTGGGCTTCTTAAAAATGAACCCTGATTGAAGGTTACAGTCTAATAAGAATTCATTGTTTTTGAAATCCCAAGGCCAACGATTATTCTGTAAGCTACTTTTGAACAGTTTCAGAAAGTAAAAAATTATGGCCAAAAATGTGTGGTAAAAATAGTTTTTGTTGGGACCAGCAGATGGTGTAATAATTACATCACTGGATTCCCATGTTGTCAACTGTGGTTTGAGTCCCCGACCCAGTAGCTGAAAACTCACACCATATTTGTGTGCGTGCATATCCAGATTCCTGAGAGGAGACTGGAGAAGGGGTTTCAGCATGGCCATTCTCCCAGGGGATGATTTCTAGCTTTCTCTCTGTCTCTCTCTGTCTCTCTCTCGCTGTCTCACTGGTGAGTGCATGCTCCCTGTAGTAAAAATCTCTCTTAAAAAAGTGGTTTATGGCTGGAGAAAAACTCCAAAATAGGTTCAGTATGGGGCTAGAGCAGTGGTTTTCAACTGGGAGCAATTTCATACCCCAGTAAACATTTGCTAATGTCTTGAGAGGCCAAAGGACTGTTGAATGTTCTGGGAGAGAGGTTCTACAAGCATTTAGTGGGTAGAGGCCAGGGAGGCCACGGAGCATCCTACACCACATAGGATAATCTCCCCATCAAAGAGTTATTCAGTGCAAAATATCGGTGGTGTCACAATTGTGACACTGTGGTTAGAATTAAGGGAAATTAAGTGATTTTGCAGTGCACAAGCTTTTTATCTAAAGTAAGGTGGGGAGACATTACTTGGGATTTGTGTGGCCTGATAGAAAGATCTTCTATCTCTGCATTAAGAAAGGACAACCTGGGCTTTGTCCAGCCAGTGACAGTTGTGAATGCAATATCAGAGGGACAACGAGTAGATTAACGGACCTGGTAGATATAAAGTGGATCACTAGTAGTTTTACCTCTTAGGTTGAAGTAGATCAATATCAGTTACATTTTGAGCTATACCATGAACTTAGTCAGTGTCCTTTAGTTTGCAAAGTATTGAGTTTTGGTTTTGTTTCTTATTCAATGTAGGAATAAGATGCTGGATCATTTACTTTCTGGAAACTCTGATAATGAATTCTTATGATTCTGGCCCTAAATTTGACTGTTCTAATGGATCATAAATGCAGTTTACAGGAGGTTTCAGACTACAGTGCTATCTAAACAACAGGAATTTCTATGGAAATGGGTCCTTAGTGGCCCCTACTGAGCTAGCTAGCACAGATAGCCTCTTAGGGCACAAGAATTTTAATCCACAAGTTATGAGTAATGCACAAAGTTCCTTAAGTATGTTCCATTTCACCATGATAAATCCATTTTTAAACATTCAGGAGTTTTGTGGAGATAGGAGTTGAAATATGTAATGTTTGGATTTTTTTCAAGTGCTGAAGAAAAATGTAAAATCCAGCTCATTTTTTTTTTTTTTTTTTTGGAGAGGTTTTGCTATAGGGTGCGTGCACTCATGAGAAAGACAGAGAGACAGAGAGACAGAAAGCAGGAAATCACCCCCCAGGGGGGATGGCCACACTGCAATCCATTCTCCTCTCAGAATCTTGGGCACGCACACACACGCACCCGGCATTGAGTTTAAGCCACTGGGTCTGGGACTCCAACCGCAATCGACTACATGGGAGTCCAGTGGCATAGCCATTACGCCAACTGCTAGTCCCAGAATCCAGCTCTCTTAACCACTAGGCTATGGGACCAGCCTGATATATCTAATGTCTTCTTATATGTTTTTGTATGTGGTTTAAATTAGTACTATACTGCTGCCCACATTCCTTATAGGGCCGAGTTTCTGAAAGAATATACTTCCTTTCAGCCTGGCTCTTCAAGAAGGTTCTGTCCCAGTATCTCCACACTCTTAGAAACACATTTATGAAGAGTTCGTAAAAGCTGATAATTACCGTATCGGAAAGGTAGAGGAGAATTCTAGTTTAAGAGCCTGCTTTTAGGGTCATGTGGTGGATTTGGGAACTGTATGTCATTCAGAATAGTTGGAGAGAAGAAAAACTTAGGAGGGAGGAGATAGTGGAGGGATAGACAAATATAATTGGGTAAGGTATTTGTGTATTGTTTAAATTTTTATCCCAGAAGCAGTTAGTAAACCATTCAAGGTTTTTGATCAAGAGATGATGTGATATCCACATATATATACACACAAACACTATACACACACATATATATACATACATATATATGCATACACACATACATATATACACACAAGAAAATAAGGATTCCAATGGGATAGTTAGGGTTTCTGATAGCGCATCAGACTTGTTAGTTGAAATAAATACACGGTGCCTGCCTCAGTAGCTCAGTGGTAACACAGTGTTCTGTGATGCTGAGGTCACATGGGAAGATCCTGGGTTGGTGTCCAGGTTGGAAGATCCTGTTGGGATATTTATCTATATCGATACACACACACACACACACAAAGAGTCAGGAAAATCAAGATGCATTTTTTTTTTGGAGAGGTTTTTTTGCTATAGGGCATGTGCGCTCGCCAGACAGACAGAGAGAGACAGAGAGACAGGAAGCGAAAAATCACCCCCCAGGGGGGATGGCCACACCGCAATCCCTTCTCCTCCATTCTCCTCTCGGGATCTTGGCCACGCACACACACGCGCCCAGGGTGAGTTTCAAGCCACCGGGTCCGGGACGCGAACCACGGTCGATCACGTGGGAGTCCAGCAACATAGCCATTACGCTAACTGCTGGTCCCAAGATGCATTTTTACATAGGAAAACACATCATGACTTTTTTGACAGCCTAATATTCAGAAATATGATGGTCTGAGAAAGTTTGTGTAGAAGGAGGTCTGGAGTGCACACATATGGTACCTAAAGGCCTCTGAATGCAGAGAGGCAATGCAGGTTAATGGTTAAGAGTGTGGGTGCTAGGGACCAGCATTTGGTGTAATGGCTGTGTTGCTGGACTCCCATGTATTCAACCGTGGTTTGAGTCCCAGGCCCGGTGGCTTAAACTCACACCGGGCGCGTGTGCGTGCATGCCCAAGATCTCAAGAAGAGAATGGAGGAGAAGGGATTGCGGTGTGGCCATTCCCCCTGGGGGATGATTTCTTGCTTTCTGTGTCTCTGTCTGTCTTTCTGGCAAGCGCAAGTGTCCTATAGCAAAAACCTCTCCAAAAAAAAAAAATAAATAAAAGTGTGGGTGCTGAAGACAGCCCTTCTGGGCTCAAAGCCTGACTCTGTGATTTACTAGCTGTGAAATATTAGGAGAATTATTTAACCTCTCTCTCTGCTTCAGTTTTTCCACTTGAAAAATGGGGATAACAAGGACGACAATTTCTTATAAGAATTTAATGTGTTCATACCAATAAAGCACTTAGAAATGTGCTGGGAATGTAATAAATGCTCATTTATTGTCTGCTCTTTCTATTAATAATAATGACACTTATTATTGTTCTTGTTATAATGATGACTATTAGCACCAGCCCAAACAAGAGGCAAGGGGATTTCAGGTACAGCCCCAGGATTTGAACAGTAATTTTCAACCCTGACTGTGCATAAAAATTTTCTGGAGAGCTTTGCAGATTATCAACATCAGAGCTCTACCCTAGGCCAATGTCTGGGATCCGGTTGAGTATTTTTAAGCTTTTCAGGTGCGTGTAATGTGCATTCTAATTGTGAATTGCTTGGGGTCAAGCCTGAAGCTCTGGACTAGGGTAGTCTAGAAGGAAAGCTGTGTGATAGAGTTTGGATGAGACTTCACCCTTAGAGAGAAAGGGACGTGGTAGCAGCTGTTGCAGAAGCTGATCTCCTGCTCGTATTCCAGGCGGCCTCCAAGTCCTCGCTCTGTGCATCAAGCTCCTGGCTCAGTATCTCCCGTCCTGTTGGATTTGTCAGCTGTAGGAGAGCCAAGGACCAGGGGAGGTCAGAAGCTGGGCACAGCCAGACTGTTAGGAACCCAGCTGGCGTCTACCTATCAGGGGATGGATTACATATCACCAGTCTCATGCCTTTCCCGACAGGGACTTGTTGAGCACCTTCTGCAGGACAGCAGCATGCGGGGTGATCGAAGGGCAGCAACCGGATAGCAGTGTGGCTGCTGTTGGGGAGTGAGTTGTTATTGTTTCCTTTGCCTTTTCTGTAGGAGCCAAAACTCAGGCTTGTTAAGTGGTAATTGACAGTCCTTTCTTCTAAGGAAGTTTCTCTTGGATTTGCTGCCAATAGGAAGTGTATTATTTCTCAGAGAACTATAGCATTCATTTATCGAGTGCCCACTCAATTATGAGGCATGACAAAGTTTGCCATCTAAAAGAGGAAAGACCACTTAATGATTCCTAGAGTCAGAAGTCTGGAATAAATGGATAGACAGATCAAAGAGTTAAGGGGATTCCATTGTAATTGGAGAAGCTCTTTTAGCAGGAACTAGGTCTACCATGGAAATCTTAAAGGAGTCCTTGAATGAGTGGCGTGGGAGAGAGAATAAGTTTTTGAACATAAAGGAATAATGATTTCAGCTGGTCATCTGATAAAAAGGTGGAGGCTGTGTGATTTTGCTAAACCATGGTGGGAACAGATTTAAGACATGGTAGAAGCTAGAATTCTAGTTTGGAATCTTAAAAAATGATTTCTTCCCCCACCAACCCAGGGAAAAATCAAACTCTTTAAGAAAGCATGCTTATGTACAGCCATCTTCTTGGTTTGATTGTTTTTCTGAATGGACATCCTGTGCCTGTGAGGGAAATACAAATCCTCACTCTTCAGGGTGGCTTCCTGGTAGAGCCGAAGGATGGTTCATCCTATTGACCCACATTTAAAGAGAATTAATGGTTAATGATCAAAATCAGATTTTATTCCTAAATTGACTTGGATTTGCTTTGGGAGGAGAATAATGGGAGACCATTTGGAAGCAAAGATCAGAGATCTTACTAGAGATAGATGTGAAGAAGGAGAATATTGGGATTGGAATGGAGTACTTGGGGAATAAGACAAACCTGAGGCTTCTACTACTCTGATATCTGCCTTTTTTCTTTCTTAGCTGTATCACAATATCACTACTATCTTTCTTCGCAATAAAAACACGCCTTTCCTCCTACAATAAATGAGAAGTATAGTTTAAATATGTGTAGAACCTACCATGTTTGTGAAACTGAATTAGAATGTGGGAAGAAATTTTTAAATCAAGTTCTCTTGGCAAACTTCAGAAATGCTCCTTTCAGGGAATAATGACTGAGGAGGATGGGTCATGCTCTAGTTTTCTCTCTTTACATTTCCTTTTCCTTTCTTCCGCCTTGCCAGGGACGGTAAGAAAGAACAAAGAAGAGAAAGAGAAAGAGTTGGCTGGCATAAAGGCCATTCAAAATACTCACCAGACAACCTATGAAGGTCATGGAAGATTGCCTCTTCCTTGTATAGTTACTCTGTAGAGCTCGTTTGACTAGAGGGACTGTTTTATAAATGTGAAACAAACAAACAAAAATGATAACTATGTCGTACATAGTATGAGAAGAATGTCTTGAATTTGTGCCTTGCCTTTCTTCTGAGTAGGTTCAAAGTACTCTGCAAACATGATATAGTTACCCTGGGAGGAGGAGTCTGTGGACTGACGCTTAAGGAGAATAATCTCTTTTAGCAGTGTGGAGGAGCTCAAGTTCAGATCAGCATCTTCATTGAGTTTATACCAAGATTCCCTGCTCGCTAGAGCTCTAAATCTTGGGTAAGATGGACATTAATACTTAATGTGGCTAGGTGAAGTCTAAGGGAGGTCCCATGATGAACTCTCATGCTTTATGCTTAGAAAGGCACTCCGTAGTTTTGATCTTGATAATTTCTTTTCTCCCAAATGGCTATCACAGAACTGGCCTTCACCTAGCTTTTTATTTATTTATTTAAATTTAAGCAAGGCAAAAATAAAATGAGAACAAGAGTTACCAAGTAGTATTTGTGTTATCATGACCTGGCATCAGATTAAATTAGATCATCTCAGGTAAAACCTGCAGTTTTAGAGGTTTCTCTCAGGAGGGAAATGAAAACATCCTCCCTCCCTCTGTTGATCTGATTAGAATCTTGTAGCTAAATGCAGTAATTAGAAATTCTGCTAATACCTTGAAGGGGGAAAAAGAACTAGTTATAATTTGCAGTAGTTACTTCTTTTTCTACCTTTACAAGGAAATTTTAATCACACCCAATAAAGTTGCTCATTTTCTCTTTTTAAAAATTTTCTTCCCTCCTCTCCACCCTCCTTCCTGCCCTGCCTTATATGTGACTCTCTTAAGAAATCTCTAGAGGCTCTGTCTACGGGAGCAAACTCATGGGATATGAAGAGAAATGGAGCTGTGTCTGTGTCTTGTCGATCTAATATCATTTCCACAAATCAGGTTCACTTCAGGAGACGATTCACTGGAGAAATTATCGGAAATCTTGCATCAAGAATTATTTTGAAATAAAAGGTGAAAACAGGTCACGTTCTCTTCTCATTTCCTCTGCCACTGATGAACTGGCTTCAGTTCATTATTTTTTCCTCTCTCTCTTTTTTAAAGTTTCTTTCTTTCTTGTATGAGACAGGGAAAGTGGAGTAAAGGAGAAGGAAGAGGAAGACATACAGACAGAGGCAGGCACTTCCGATAGGGTCTTCGCATCACAATCTACTCCCAACCCCCACCGGCCAGGATCAAGGGCACATGTGCACAGACCTGATGTGTAAAGAGAGACCTTGAGACGCCAACTCAGGCTCTTCCCATGAGACCACAGTATCACGGAGTAGCGTGTTACCACCGAGTTAACTCTGGCTGGCCCAGTGCGTTTATTTATACTAACGTCTGATACCCTGTTAGGAAGAGTAACTATTCCATTAGAATCTTTATTTTCCTGATAACCAAAGTATCTCCAGTAGAAAACATCACTGGCTATTTAAATCTTAACCAGCTATAGTATTTGTCTGGTAACTGGGCTTGGCAGTGTACATATGGAGTGTCCCAACCAGAGTAGCAGCTGTGCTTTTTATGTGGTTGTCTGAATTTGGGGAAAGTTCTTTGTATTTTTCTTTCAAAATACTCCTTTATTAATTAAAAAAAAATCTTAGGGGTATGGTGGGAGTCTTTGATTTATTTGGGTTGACAAAGAGACTGTGATGTTTTATAGCATTTATTCATAATTACATTGCCAGATTCATGTTCTCAGCCTTCTTTGTCGTACACATTATTCTTGCTGGGAAATGTTCAATATCTTTCCTCCCGAAGGCTAAATAAATCCCTCTTAGTATGTGCACTTAGAACCTCCTATCCACACTTGTCTCTGTGAGCTTCTCATCCCTTCTCCCCACCCAGAATGCCATGCTGTAGTTGTATATTTACTTACCTTTGACTTTGATCTCTAGTATCCTATGGGAGAGACTCTGACATTCCTTATACACATGTCATATTTAGTAAAGTTGGGGTCATAAAAGCATAACTATTTGTTTGCCTTCCTTTTGTTATTCTTAACCTTTTCTTCAATGGCAGCAACATTCCTATAATGTTTGATACCACAATCCTGGAGCCCACTAGGAGGCTTCTAACACGCACACACTTAGAAGCCCTTTAGGTGACCGGTGAAGGTAATCTGTACCCAGCCTATACTTACCTTGCCTTCTGTAACCTACTGAAATTCCTCCTGGACTCGGAACTCAGACCAAAATGATCAGTTCCATCTTGTCAAACAGGTAGCATGGGCCTCTCACAAACGCATCACCTTGTCCCGGAATCTCCAGGTAATATGGTAGCACAAACTCTTAGACCTGGTTCAAGAGACACCCATCTTGTATTAAAGTTGCTTCATAAAGAGAAGCTGGGCTGGTTCTATGGTGTGGTAGTTAAAGCAGCTGGATAACACATAGTCAACCTTGCCATTTGAGTCCTGGACCTGGTGGTTTGAGAAGCATATCAGGCATGTGTGTACGTGTATGTCTAACATCCCAAAAGGAGGAAGAGAGAGAGAAGGGATTGCAGTGTGACCATTTCCCACGGGGGTACTTTCTCCTCTCTCTCTTTCTCTGTTTCTCTATGGCAAGTGCAAGTGCCCTCTTGGGGAAAAAAATTAGAAGTTAGCAGTAAGGTATTGCTCTGTATAATTTTAATCGCTGAGTGTAATTCTGTCGCACAGTAGATCCCCATTATCTCCATGGTTTTGCTTTTCATGGTTTCAGTTACCCGCAGTCAACCATGGGCCAAAATTATTAAATGTAACATACCAGAAATCAATAATTCATAAGTTTTAAATTGTGAGCCATTCTGAGTAGCGTGAAGAAATCGCGCTCCATCCTTCCCAGGATGTGAATCATCCCTCTGTCCAGTGTATCCACATGCCATGTGGTCCTGGTCCATTTCTCACTCAATAGCCCCAAAGCAATTAGAAATTTTTTTAAAAATAAGTAATCATTTATAGAATATCTTAAAAAATCCTTGCCAAGCAAGATATTAGCTTTAGCTTTATAAATCTTTACATAAGATGACAAACAGAAAACAAACCATACAAATTTCATTTTGCTCTACATTTTAAAATACCATCTTTTGTCCTCTTTAAAAGAATTTCATCTATTCAAAAATATTTTGAAGCTTAACTGTCCAGTTGAAGACAGAATGAAGGAATTTTCAAGTATCTTAACTAACCACTGTCAGATCTATAGTCTCAGAATTACAACCCCTGTATTCAAGTTACCCCTATTTTACTTACTAATGGCCCCAAAGTACAAGGCTAGTGATATTGGCAATTCAGATATGCCAAAGAAAGCTGTAAGTGCTTACTTTAAGTGAAGAGGTGAAAGGTTTTGAACTGATGAAGAAAAATAAATAATATTCTAAGGTTACTAAGATCTTGAGTGAGAACAAATCTCTTCATGAAGTTGTGAAGGAAAAATTTATTGATACTAGTTTTTCTGTCACACTTCAACCTACAAATGTTATGGCCATAGCCAGCACGCTTACTTTATCTCATCACAAGGGCATTGTATCATCTCACAGCATCACGAGAGGACTGAGTACAGTACAGTAAGGTATTCTGAGGGAGCGCAACTGCTTCCACATAAGATTTTATTAAAATAATTATTGACCTGAGTTCTGAGCAGCCGCATTCAGGGATTAGGACCATTGAAGACCTTCTACCTAGACTTCATCCTCTTGTCCGACAGATCTAGCCAGGAGCCAGGTTAGAACACCCTATTTATTCTCTCTGTCTCTCTTCGTCTCTCTCTATTTTTAAGTCTTAAAAAAAAAATTTAAACTTAACTACCTGCTGCTCTTTTGTTTTGCTAATTCTTACCTTTCCCCCAGCTCCCATAGGACAAGCCAATCAGCTGCCATCTATACCTGAGTTCTGAGTGGCCCCATTCTACACTACACAGTTTTCGTTTTTTGCTCAAAATTTTTTTTGTTTTTATCTTTTTTATTTTATCCTCCTCTTTTTTCTTTTCCTTTTCACCCTTCTTACTATTCTGCTCAGCCTCCACACACAGATTTTCTGAACAGGTCTAGGTGTTCTGTAACCAAATATCTGAATACTTTTAGGGTTAGAATAATCCTCAATTTCCAATGAATCAGTTATGAAAAGGGAGAAAAACAGTACTGTTTAGAGATTACAGGTCACCTCCTTCTGCATGCATCTGAATGCTCAGATTTATCTCCAAAACACTAGAAAAAAATGTACAATTCATCACATGACCGGAAACCACCACAGAGGCACAAGAAATATGAAGAACCAAGAAAATATCTTGGTTCCCAAATATCCAGATCATCAGTGTCACAGAAAGTGAAGAAACTAATAAGGACATTGATAATCTATTCCATGAAGTCCTGGAAGAAAACTTTCCAAACCTAGAGAGGCACTCAGATATCCAGACCCAAAAAATAAAAATGACTCCACATAGAATTAACCCAAGAAGATCTTCCACAAGGCACATCATAGCCAGATTGACCAAAACCACAGAGAGAGACAAGATACTAAAATTGGCAAGAGAGAAACGTCAAGTCACTTTCAAAGGATATCCCATCAGGCTAACAGAGAACCTCTCATTGGAAACAATGCAACCAAGGAAAGAATGGAGAAATATATTCAGTGTTATGTGAAAAACAATTTTAACCAAGAGTACTATACCCTGCAAGATTATCTTTCATAGGGGGAATAAAACTACAAAAACATTGCCAAATAAACAAAACCTGAAAGAATTTACCAGCACCAGACCAGTTCTCTAAGAGTGCTGAAGGGAGAGCTATACCAGGAAAACTAAAGTCGGACATACAGAAGTAAGAGTGCAAAAAATAACCAAGAGAATGGCCAACCTAATGGTAGGGACAAGTCCAAAGTTGAATGTTAACTTCCGGAGTTTGAATGGAAAGATTAGACCACAGTAACACTGCAAATCCAATAGAAGAGAGATTAAATATATGAGACTGAACTAGTAAAATAGAATTTTTTCCTTTAGACTAAACATTACTGATTTTCTTCAATGCTTTTATTTCCATATTTAAGGATTTTTGTCATCTCTTGAAGTGCTGATAGGTTCATCTACCTACTAGTTAAACTGAATCCTAACCTTTTTCCTGGATTTAAGTCTTAAGCAAAATTCTCTTAACATTTTTTTGATGTTGATCTATTAAAACTACAACTATTTTTTTGAAGTTAAAAAATGCATTAAAATACCTGCTAATACCCATTTAATGACTGCAGTAATCTATATAGCCCCAGCTAGTTGCTATTTTACAGTATGTTCACTTTGCTCATTGAGGTTTATGCCTAAAGTCAGATGTGTACTCACAGATATGTATATATCAGCAGTGATTGCTATTGAAAGTTTTTAAATAAGATCTTTAGTGAATCAATAAAATGTGAAAAAATAAGGCATGGAAAACAACTGTAGATTCCAGAGACAGTGTAGGAGGAGAGGGGGAATTGACAGAGGGTGAGAGGTAGAAAATCAAGGAGGAAAAAAAAGAAAAATATATAAGACACAAGAAATAGAAAATTATTTGTTGACAATACATTATGATAATATCCTTGATTGAGTCCATATTCGAAGTATTCTCGATGGAAAATCTCATTTTGTATAATGTATTGATGTACAGTGAATGAATGTAAGTAAATAAAAAAATTAAAGACAAAAATAAATAAATTTTATTTTACTCCAGAAAAAAGAATTATTTAATTTATTATTATATTATTCAATTAGACCAGTGAGAGACAGAGAAGGAAAGTGAGAAACCAAGTTGCCAGGTGTAGGACTTGAACTGGAGTCAGCCATGTGGAAGTCCAGCACCTTAACCACCAGGCCACCTGCTGGCCTGCCACATAGCTTTTATAATAGTATATTTTTATAACTGCTCTACTTTATTTTTAATCCCTTATTTTTTAAATCTTACTAAAATCTCTTAATTCATAAATTAAACTTTATCATAAATATATATGTATAGTAGAAAGCATAATGGATGGAAGATTCAGTACTATTTGTGACTTTAGGCATCTACTGTGGTCTTGGAATGTATTTCCCATGGATAAGGGGAAGACTACTATATTTGTTTATTGATATAGACAATGTGGGACACACCCTAGTCTTATTATATCAATGCTGATAGGTAGACATGGTGGTGTGGACATGAATGTGGATTTGTGCAGCCTGGAGAGGCTTCCACTGGTGGCAGCAAGCACTGGTCTTCCAGGTCCCAGAAGCCCATATCTTATAGCACTGCACATGACTCTCAGATCTGGCGTAGCTCCAGTTCAGGAGAGCTATTTTGCTGCAGGCTGACATCCTCTCCCAAGTTCAGAGGTACCTTTAGAGGAGGTGGTGAGGTGCCCAGTGTTTGATAAGAGAAAGGAAGAATGGCCCTCTTCAAAGCAATGTGGGATTTAGAACTGAAAGAGAACTCTTTTACTATGAGGAAAACAAGCTAAAAAGTGACACTCTTAAAGCTGCTTTCTCTTTCTCAGGCTCTGCGAGAACTTTGAGTTCAGGAATGAAGAAAATAAAAGTCAGTGATGTTTGATAATTTCACCATAAGTTTTCAGCCCCTAGATAATATTTTAAATTGCCTGGCCATGTCCCATTAATGAATAGCCGAACAAGTAACAGGTGGGAGCGTGCGTGTGTGCTGGAAGGATCTCTGGTTCATGTTGGTTATAAAATGTTGTCTGAATCTTCTCTCTGCTCATCTTAAAGGGTAACTCTAGTTACTTTGCTTGAGGAAGAAAAAATAAAGTTTCTTTTTTTTTGGGGGGGAGAGGTTTTTCGCTATAGGGCGTGTGCGCTCGCCAGACAAACAGAGAGAGACATAGAGACAGAAAGTGAGAAATCACCCCCCAGGGGATTGGTCACACCGCAATCCCTTCTCCTCCATTCTCCTCTCGGGATCTTGGGCACGCACGCACACGCGCCCAGCGTGAGTTTAAAGCCACCGGGTTCGGGACGCGAACCGCGGTCGACTACGTGGGAGTCCGGCAACATAGCCATTACGCTAACTGCTGGTTCCCCAAAATAAAGTTTCAATGTAGTGTTGTAGAAGGGACTTGTTAGACTCAGGTAGCTTTGCCAAATTCTCCATTTTTACCACCTTAATATTCTATGACTTACGCTGTCATTTGGATTCAAAAGCTGGGGTTTTCATCCAGGTTCTGCTACTCATGAGAGAAAGCCCTTTAACTCCTTCAAGCTTCACTTTCTCTAACTGGGGTAAGGAGATAATTTTTTTTCCCTACCTCTTGCCTTTTCAGCATTTTAGCTCCAAGGAAAGAATGTGCATGTTAGATATTCAGCAGTTTTGTTGAAGACCCAGTGAGGTTTTGTTGTGACAGTATGCTGATATTCAGATTTTAAAATTGTAGGGAAGAGAGGGAGATACAGGTGAGTAAATTTTCATAAAGATACTGGTGAGCTTCCTGGGGGGAAGGGACCTACATTCAGATCCCTTCTCCTTATAATTTCAGATTATAGAAGCCTTCAGAGTGGGCTGGATGATCTAGTACCATAGAAGTATAAAAAGCTATCTATACTGAAGTTACTGGTAGGTACAGTAAGAGTTACACTGGATGTGAGCAATGTGGCTGACTCCTAAAATTTCAAAAAGCAAATGCTTCGGGTGCCAGCAGGTGGCATGGTGGGTGAGATGCTAGATTCCTACATGGCCAACTACAGTTTGGAGTTCCAGACCTGGTAGCTTGCTTTCTCGTTTTCCTTCTCACCCTCTGTCTCTCTCTCTGGATAAATCTTAAAAATAATAATGATAATAAATAAAATTGAATAAATACTAATTTTTTAAAAAAGCAAATGCTTCTGACTTGAGCAGGTGACTTAAGTATGTAAATCTAAAGAGATGGTAGTTGGGAGTCCAAGCAATTTTTGGCATGGGGCACTCTCTGCTGAATTAATACTGAGTAAGGAACACTTTTTTTTTTTTTATCTAAAGATCCACATTGTCTAGACAAGGGTTTGTATTCTGTTTGATGAGATAATAGGGGTTCTCAACATAATCAGTTATCCCTTCATATAAGAAATATTTTGAGATGTCTCTTCTCTATCCTGAAATGAATATCATGGATAATATCATATGCATTTATATATAATCTGTAAAAACTAAAGTAATGTCCTAAGTACATTACAAAGGAAAAATGAATGGAAACCAATTTGTAATAAAGTAATATAATTGACTATACAATGCAACTGTCAGAATTTGGTGTGGCCTATATGCCAACTGATACAGGCATAGTGGATTGGAGAGTATCATTTTTCAAGTGGTGTAGCTGCTGGTGATACAAAATTTCTGAAATGGTGAGCCACAATTGGTGATGATCCAAGCAAAATAAATAGTTATCTTCCTTTTCCTGGATATGATCACTGTATTACTGGAAAATTCAATTATATTAGAACTAAGGGGAAAAATAGTGCTTATCAGGACATTTGCCCAGATAACTATAAATGGAAGGAAATTATTCTTAATACATAGTGAAACATCTATGGATTTTGAATAGTAGACCATTTTTCTGGATGTGTGGAATGTGTCCTGGACCTTCATACTAAAAGCCAGCAAAATGCCTCCAGTCACTGTAAAGACCAAAATGTGCCTTCATAGTCTAAGATTCCTTCTGAGGGTGCCCACATGCTCTGTATAAAGCACTGAGTTAGAGACCCAAGCTCACCAAAACTCCTATGGGCCTAGCTGGAGATCCCCATGCCTTACAGTCAAGGCATGCATATCCAATGGAAGCCCTTTCTGAACATTATGGAATGCCAGGCTTCTGGTCTGTTTTATAAAGCAATCATCTTTTGGAACTAATTATGATCTTGGGATCAAAGGAGCATGTCTGAGTTCAGGCACTTAGAGCTAATTGAGAGAAAGCAGGACTATCAGACCCTTTACCCATGAGAAAGTTCCTGGGGACATCTTGCATCTAGTAGAGCAGGCAGGTGCTGGAAAGAGTATTTCAATTTTCTGCTCTCTTGGAAAAATATAGAGTCTTAATGATGCTGTGTTTAAGAGTTGGGCAGATCTGGGTTTGAATCCTGATCTTGTCCTCTAGTAGCTATGTGACCTTGGACATGATACTTAGTGGTTTGAGCCTCAGCTTTAAAATGGTAACAGACTTACTGTGAGGGTAGATGGTGAAGAGTAAGATCTTCAGTAAAGAGCTTTGCCTGCTTCTGGACACATGACAAGAACTCATTCTTTTTGACTGCTTTATGGTTAAAAAGTCATATTTTGGGGGATTATTTTTGGGGAGAGGTACATCAATCACAACCAAAGTTACTTAGAACAACCCTCTGGCACAGCTCCATTTCGGCAAAATGGTATGGGAGTCTTTATAGAAAGTAACTTAGGGAAAACAAGCCAAGGTGGGATCATTATGGCATGGAATATTATAAACATGGAAGCAAACATCCTCTGTCTGACCCTTAATACTTAAGGATATATTGTCCCTTAATACTGAATTCCAAGGGACCAATGAGTAACTGAGGCAGTATGATGATCATTTAATTATCAGCATATGCAAGGTGTATTATGAAATTGTAGGTTCACCAGGCCACACGTAATTATTGTCAGCTAAGCAGAGTTAGAACCTATTACTACTCAATATAAAATGGGCCTGGAATAGAAATTCTTGTGATTCTTCCTTATCTACACCCTTTTCCTAAAAAGTGAACATTAATAAAATGTGAACAATTAATGTGTGCTATGATGTTGGAAAACAGACACTCTCATGCACATACAATTTTCTAAGACAAACCACAGAGAAAAGGTGAATATATTTAATGAAAACATTTTGCTCACTTAGAACTTATTAGAGATTCAGCTTTCTTACGGAAAAAGCCCAGGACTCTTAGAGAAAAACATTAAAGATTAGAGAAGTATTATTCTTTTCCTTTATCAGTGTTGTTTTGCCAAGAAAGATCCTGGCTGTCATCCTCAATGAAAAAGTAAAAAGAAATCTGTCTAATCAGGTTTGTCCAACAATTTCTGTGAACAATCTTTCTAATTTGTTTTCCTTTGTACACTAAGACAAGTGCTTTTCTTATAACTGTCTTGTTTCATAGGACTTTAAGACAATTAAAAACATAAAGATACAAACTAAATGAGGACCAAAGGGAAAGAGAAATAATTGCAAGCTAAGCATAGGAAATGTGTACCCATGGAATAAAAACTTGGCTTGGGGCTCCCCAGCAACCAGGTCAAAGAGGAAACTCTCATTTCATTACAGGATTTTGAAAAACGAAGTTTCTGAAGAGGAGCTCAATTGTCCCTGGCACCGAGAACAGAAGATGGTTTCGTCCCAGTTATTCATAAGGCAGATATTTTGAATTCTGATGATCAGTTTCCTCAAATGTCCCACAATGACTGCCACTGAATTGTACAGGTCTGTTCTGTATAACATCCCTCATTGTTGACCTTTTGCCAGAATATAAGTCTATAATGGAAAAGAAATAACCTCCAGGCAATCTTCCATTTATACTACTCATTTTCACTTGAACTTTTGCTTTCAAAACGTCAGGCCATACAGAGTTAGAGGTTATCTCCAATAAGAACCTGGAATGCAATTCTTCTCAGCAGATGTGGAAGTGCAAAGCCGCGGTCTCGAGATGGTTCACTAAAGCTGGGCAGAGGCAACCTTCCCTGGTACATGTAAAAAGGGAGCCAAAGGCATGAAGGCTGACAAGAAGGCTGCCACTTCTGCAAGAAGAGGGGTGAGTGCACTGCAGAAGATGTAGAAAATGTGGGAAAAAGGGAAGAAAGAATAAATGATCATTTATTACCCCAAGATCACTGTTACTCACACTCCTGTATTTTCTCTTTCTTTCCCCTCGAGGGTGATGTTAACATAATCAGATTATGCATGTAATTTTACATCCTTCTGAAGTTAACTATGTTATGTTATTGGGATGTGCAGGGGCTGTGATATAATTGTCACCATGACTTCAGACCTTCCATGAAGTGTGGTCTATTCCCACATGCCATGAGTCAGTGATGTTTTGGGAAAATTAAATGACTGGGGACCAATAAAGAGACCAGAGAGGTCATGGAAGGTGAAATCTGAGTGTGGGGAGGCGTTCTGCAGTCAGAAGATTGTGTGAACATTAGCCCTGAAAGAATTTAATAACCTCAAGGGCCTTCCCACTGAGTGTGGGATTGGGGATTCAGGTGGGTTTGTTTCTTTCTGTCAGAGGGGGTGAATGAACTAACCAGAGAGAGAAAGAGACAGAAAATGAGAAAGTACCTCCTATCGGGAATGGCCATGCGGCAGTGCTTTCTCCTCCATTTCTCCTTTTGGGATTTTGGGCATACATGCACACATGCCCAATGTGTCCCCTAAGCCACCTTAATTATGGAGAGAGACATTTGATTACATTCAAACTAGTCCCCATATGTAAACACTTCCCACTCATCTGTTGCAGGCTTTGTTAGGTATTATCTTTTTCCCTCCCAGAAATAAAACATTTCTGATGCTTAAATACAACCACAAACGCATGTCTTGCATGACCTTGAAAAGATTTCTTTGTCCTCTTATTGTAGAGCTTTGAAAAGTGTCACTTTTCCTTCTCCACTTTGAATTATCTTCTGTTTCAGGAAGGGATGGGTAAATGCATTTTCTTAAATTGTGTTTTTTTTTTTTTTTTTTTTGCTGGCCAGATGCTGTGGTAAAATTTCACCTTCTCTAGGGACTGTACTGTGACTATCAAGTGAGGCAGCTAATGTTTTTTTTTTTTTTTTCTTTTTATCATTTGTGGCTTATAGAAATCAGTCCCAGTGTGTATGATTGCTTTGTTCTCTGACAGCCTTAAAAAGAAGGGGAGGGGACCTGTCAGAAGATCATCTCAGACAATCCCTTTTGTAGTAAGAGATTAGTTCTGAAGAAATTCAAATCCAATGTGACTTTAACCATCTCAAGTCTTCCCTTCCCAATAAATAAATGTTCCTGAAAAGACTCAATGAAATTAGAAACTTTGAATTGATTTAATTATGCATCTGGGATTAATGAGAGGATGTATTCTGCCTGCAGCTATGAAGCCTCCTCCATTACCTAGTATTCAATTAATGGAAGGAAACAATCAGTACATGTTTGGAATTTTTTTGCATCTCCAACACAGCAAATTTTATAAGCTGCTGGTTTTACTTCAAAATGTTAAAGTCTTATGAAGAAAATGACCTTATTTTTTTCTTATATCTAAAGGAAATGAAATTTTTTATTTCTACCATACCTGGTGGTCTGCTTATTTACTACTCATACAAGTGTTTGAGAAATGTAAATGTGGTCTAGGTACCTCACCTTACAAAAGAGGAGTTTCATGACAGTTTGATTCAGAATTTAACTTAAAGTGAATTCTCTTTTCTCATTGGCTTCTATTTTAAAGCCAGAGAACCGCTTCTACATTGGGCTATGTGAATGAATTTAAATCTCGAGCGGGCGCCATGACTGCATCTGGGCTGGCTTGGTTGGTTGGCCTCATCCTGGCCAGGGCTAAGAGAATGGCAAGATTACCCCTTCGGTGTCATTCTTTGAAGAAAATGAGTCTTTCTTAAGAAGGAAATTCTGAACCTGGCAAACAGTCCCTTAAGAAGGCAATGTTACTAGGAGGTCATTTTGATGCACCAAAAGATTCCCCTTTTCATTCCAGAAAGAACAACTGGAAAAAAAATTCAGATGATGTTAATCCAGTTACCAAAGAAAAACATGGACCCCAGAGACCCAGATTCTACCAATATGGAGACTGGGAATAAAAAGGATGCTATATTGATTTTTAAGTCATATATTAGAATAATTTTCCAATTATGTACATCTGGGTTAACTTACTTATGATTTTTTTCTTTATATCCTATAAGTTGTCTAATTTCCACAATGTGCCTAAAAAATACATTTGGTGGTTTTGAATGAAAATATGCTGCTAAAAATTACAAAAAGGAGAATATATCCACATTAGCACATATTAGCTTAAATGTAAATGTATTGTGGTATATAAATGATGATTAGAGCTACACACATTTACTCCATCATTTTTTCAATTAAAATTGCTTATAAGATGAACATGTAAATAAGATATTTATTTTTGGTTTAAAAAAAGAGAGAATCTCATGAGAAGTTCAGATCATGATCAGTCCATGGAATTCTGGGAATGTCAGTGGCATTTACCTGTTGGCTATCCTTTTTTTCTCCTTTGGATCCTCTGGTAGCACTGTTTCTAGAAGGACTTCTCTGGGTCTTTCCCTGGATCCTAAGAATTTCTGTCTCTGTATTTGTGGCTTTTAGAACTTTGTCTTCATTCTTTTAGCTTGGGTACTTACAACCATGGACAGATTTGGACTGTATGGTTTTACTATGGTGTTCACTAATAGCCTCCGAGAACCTTTCATGTGGAAGTTCCTCCCTTCTCTCTAACTGCTCTCACCCCTTTCTCTAATTTGTCCCTCTAGTCTTACCCCTCTCTCTTCCATCCTCTTTAATTCTCTCTTTCTCTGTTTGTTTGTTTGTTGTAGTTGTTTCCTCTTTTCATTTTTGTGTATTAAAAAGTAGGCCTACCTGTGGTGTAGCATGCTACTGAGACCCTGTGCTCCAAAGGCTGGTACCACACAGGAGGCCCAGGTCTGAATTCCAGGCCCCCTAAAGGTATGTTGTGGTGGTGTGCACCTGTAACTTGGGGAGGCTGAGGCCGGAGGATCACATGTTTGATGCTGTCCTGGACAATATAGAAGACTATGCCTAAAAAGGAGTCACACAGAGAGTTGGGCATGGTGGGGTAAAGAATCGGACAATGTGGTGCCTGTCATCCAAGTAGGGAGTCTAAAACAGGAGGATGTGACAGCAAGACACTGTCCAAAAAAAGGCAAAATACAATCAACTTTTTTTTTGGAGAGGTTTTTGCTGTAGGGCACAAGCGCTCGCCAGAGACAGAGAGAAACAGAGAGACAGAAAGTGAGAAATCACCCCCCAGGGGCGATGGCCACGCCGCAATCCCTTCTCCTCCATTCTCTTCTCGGGATCTTGGGCACGAACGCACATGCACCCAGCGTGAGTTTAAGCCACCAGGTCCAGGACTTGAACCATGGTCGACTACATGGGAGTCCAGCGACATAGCCATTATGCTAACTGCTGGTCCCAATACTATCAACTTTTAAAATAAATAAATAGTACAGATAAAATTAAGGTCTTTTTTATTTTAAGTATTTTTTAGTTTATTTCATGAGAGGAAGAGAAAAACATGTCCCTTTGACAGGATCTTACACCACAATCCTGTCCACCAGTTTCCCAGGCAGCGAAGCTCATGGTGCATGCCTAGTGTGTATAGGCTGATCAGAGAACTGAACCTGCAGTCTATCATTGGGTCCAGTACTGCTCGAGCAGTCTGTTACCACTGTACCGCCAAACAGCCCCAGGTTCAAGTCCTCTTTAATGCCTGGGTCTTGTTCTTCTTCTCTTGCCTTTCCTAGCAGTAAGCTCTAATAAGTATCTTGTAAAGATAAAAATTCACATGATGGCCCTTTGTTTACATAGCCGTGCCAGCAGGAGCCTCACAGAGGCTGTTCACTTGCTTTGGTCATTACATCACTATATGTCGATGGGAGCTGGGTACAGGGCAAAGTAGTGGATAGTCCAGAAGCAAATTTAACGAACATCTACTCCTGCCAAAATTGTAAAAAAAAAAAAAAAAAAAAAAAAAAAAAAAGTAGGAAAAATAAGAAGCCATTTAGGTGCTCCATGGAGAAACTTGTGAGAAAAAAATCAAGTGTAAGGAACTTCAGCAGATGCAGCCAGGTCCTTTCCAGCCTTCAGAATCTATTCTTGTGAGAGTTGTATCTGTCTAGTCTCCCACAGTATAGGCAGCTAGAGCTTTGTTGACTGCCTCTAATTCTCCTCTCCTTTCTGGGAAACCTGACTTGGGTCTTCAGCATTTCTGACCTCATTCTTTATTGTTCTCTTTGTTTCTCATGGATTTTAATGTCTGTATTTCTAACAGGGGCCTCAGGGCTGTTTCTTGATTCCCTGGCTCTGCGATAGGTTGACTTTGATGTTCTTTCATCTATATTGTCCTTAAGCTCTGCTTAATTTAGTTGAAAAAAGCTAATCAATAAACTCTGATACAGTCTCCTCACCCCAATCCACCAGCACAAGCTTGGAAGCCGGTAGAGGCTGGTTATCCACCCAGCTCCTAGATCTGCATAGCTGAGTTCCATTATTGCCAGCTCTCAGGTCCCTCAGGGTCAGTGAGGACCCAGGGAGCCAGACATCAACACTCAGCCTAAAGCCTAAACTGTCAACTCCAATTCTAATGTGTGGCCTGGTTCCTACCAAGACAGATCACAGCGGGAGTAATGTTGAAACTGACCACCGTTTCAAGGCTCTTTTCTGGGTCCTGCCTTGGTTTTGGGTCAGAAACTGAAAGCCCCTGCTTGCCTGGAATTGTTGACAGTGACCCAGAGGACAAGACTCCAAGTGCAGGGCTAGTGCTGGGTGTATGTGGCACCTTCTCTTTTAACCGTGACTTACAGGTCTGCTTGACTTTCTCTCATGGTGTATCCAGTTAACTTGTTCTCTCAGCCAGTGAATTGCAGTGATGCATAAATGGGAAAATGGAAAATATTGATCAGTCTTGTACAAAGCCTGCCAAAATTTTATCATCTCTTTTCACTTTCATCAAATACCAGGGAAATAATATGGTGAGTGATAGACTCCTTCAGTAGTCTGCGATTCAGGACTTGTGCTATAGATAATATTTGCTATGGCAGGAAAACTTGACTTAGTCTATAAAAGGATAATATTATTGCAGGACAAGTCTCTTTACTTTTACACATTATATTTTTAGCTTTCTTTGGTCTTACAAACCTGAGTGACTAAATTTGTAGTCTGTGAGATTAAGTCATCCACTATTCCTCTGCATTGTTGAGCTGTCTCTATTCAAAGTTAAATTACAGTGTTTGAGGACCTTACCTGTCTATTTTTTTTTTTTAAGGTTTTTGCCATAGGGTGCATGAGTTTATTGGAGAGACATAGAGATGGTGAGAGAGAAAGTGAGAAATCATGCCCCAGAGGTGATGGTCATGCCATAACCCCTTCTCCTTCATTCTCCTCCTGGGATTTGGGGTGCACACGTACATGTGCCCGGTGTGAGTTTCAAGCCACTGGGTCTGGACTCGAACTGCGAATGGCCATGTGGGACTTCAGCTCTGTAACCACTACACCACTGCTGGCCCCACCTGTCTTCTTTTCAAGATTATTAAAAACAAACCAGGGACCAGCAGTTGGCATATTGG